>JAQQSE010000240.1:0-714038 GCA_035772565.1 Antheraea assamensis | reverse complement strand
AAAATAACGAACGAATAATTGTAAATGAATAAGAAATAGTAAAGCATTTCTGACTCATCTATTTAATAAAATTTTTTTGTATCATGTATAAATCACTCTGCATATAGCGCACCCGAATTTGCACGGTCAAGGGGCCTCTTTCCAAAGGAGAAGTTCATTTGCGTAAGCACCGCCTACCCACCCACGACTAGAGTTTTTTTAAGTATAAAGAATTTCACATTTCTTATTCGTTCCATTATTCCTTTTCCTCAACTTCCCTACGTACCGTTTTCTCACGACGTTTTTCTTCAACAGCAGTCAATAATGTTACCCCTGTTAAATTAAAAGTACTACATCTGTATAAATATCAATAATAACAATTCTATTTTTTTAACTATTTTTATAATGATGATCAAAATAAAAATGCAATTTCATTCACTGTACAGATTTTAAATTAATTTTGTACACTGGAATTATATGTCATTTCAACAATGATAATCTATAAACTGAGTACTAATATCTCGGATAATTGAATGCCCATATTTTAATGAGATAAAACAACGAGTCAAAATATTTTTGCATAAAAAAGCGCGCAAAGCCATGGGCTAATTCTAGTATTCATATATCAAATCTAAAGAAACATACTGAAAATATTATGAACACGCACTAAACTTTCGGTCAATTATTGTACTAGGAATGTTTCTTACGACAAGACGTAATGAAACAGTTGTGCTATTTTGTACGAATCAATTACTTAAAATTTAATTATACATTGCCTATTTAGTAGTAAAACTATACAAATATACTGAAATCTCAGTGCTTAGCTGTATCCCAAGATGCAGGAGTAATATTGTAATCTTCAGTTAAAAGTGTATTAAATTCGGTACGTACTTTACAAATAAAGGTACACAAAGATACGAACTATGACTTTGTTTTATTTTAAATATTGTATTTATAGAGTGAAGAAGGCCTTAAATTATTATTATATAATTGGCTACTGTGGAATCTAGAATTTACTAAATTAAGTAATTTAATATCATGTATATGTACATATTTCGAATTATTCTAAAGTAACTGATAAACTGACATCAGAAACGTAGTGCACAGTTCGGCTATATTATTATGATCATTTGTTAAGGGAATGTAGGCGGGTCATGGAACACTCGACTCGTAAACGCTTATGATGTAATGCCGATATCAACTGAAAATAACGATCGTTCATGTTGCGGGTGGCGACAAAGGCCGAGGGGAGCGGAGGGCGGGAGACATTGCGCGGGAGCAGGGCAACGGACATGGTATAACGTGTTGGCGGGAAATACGTTCTTGTGCAGGGTGTTCCTTGTCGTTATGCGCTAGACATTAATACTACTCAGTTTACTTCATGTTGTTAAGATATATGTGTACTTAATTATCTCTAGGAAAGTTACTGATAATTGGTACGAAATGGGTAATGAATAAACGATAATGAAATGTATGGTATAACTGTTATAAAACCAATAATAGATTTATATACATATTGGCTACTACCCGTGAGTTGCTATGCGTGAAAAAGTTTCTTTCTCTTTGTTACCTTCTTCGTTGCTGGATAGATTGTGAACGGTTTTTCTAATTGTTTAATTGCATTTTTGTCTTGTACAGTTATATCTTTACGAACATTTTTTTGTATCCTGTAATACTACACCTGTCATATCTTATAAGATAATCATACAAAATTATGCGATGCAATTGACAATAATTGGATTATTCAATAAGAATTATTACTATGTTCAAAATATTGTTGTACTAATAACCTTAACTATTTTTTTTATAAGTATTAAGGTTATCTTTGGGTGATAGACATATACCTTCGCAAACTTTCTGTAAGCGTTTCAAGATAAACATTTTTGTTCTATGTTATTTAGATATAACTCAAGAAGCTTAATAATTAAAAGATAGCGTTAGAGATATGCCTATATTTTAATGCAAGAAAATATAACACAGATATAAATTTACATAAGTAAACATATTTATAAGGTAGCAGTTACGATTAACTACAACAATTCGCTGTGATCGGTTTATCAACATTTGCATATTGGTCACGACTCCAGTCAAATATTTATATCTATAGCTCGCTTGATTACAACAAACACTGCAGCTGATACCAAAATGCGATAATCATGACGTAACAATACAATGAGTTTTTTATTGGAGAATTATTAAAATTATAATAAAAAACTGATTAAAATTCAGTTTTGTATATTTAATAGTATGAGCTTTACAAATATACTATTAGTATTGAAATTTATGAAAAAAAACATATATAAGTTTTATGGTAAAACCATTTTTTTTTTCATTGTAATTAAAAGATAATATTAAGCTTAAAATATTTTTTTAAATCCAGTGTCAAGGTCACGTCAAAAGTTTCTGAACAAACTCAAAAACGTATGCCGGAACGATATTTATTTGTACTCACCATGACATGCAAGTTTTAATCAACACGTGTGTAGAAACCGTTGATATTAGTCTCGTGAAATTATTTCACGCGCACAATACGATCAATAATGGCGCTAACCTAGGGATGAGATTATTTTGTACATAAAACTGATTAAGCTTGAAGTTCATTATAAATAACTAATTTTAATAATATTTGCAATGTTTATCAATACAATTGAAATAAAACCTGCCCCTGTAGTATATTTATACTAACCGCTGAGATATTCTAGACATTTTCCAGAGAGAAACTTCGCAATATTATGCGGGTATATAAGTACCCCAGAGAACCTCACAACATGCTAATCAAAAAATGTTACCCGCGTAAATATGACAGGGTGATGTAACGTTGCTCGATGACGCAATCGCGGAGTTATGGATAAAACACTATAACTGGTAGATTATTACATCGTAATTTAACCGTAATGCTAATAAGAGCTATGTGTTAATTACACCGTAGAATCATTATTTTATAACAATTAATGTAAACACTTCTCAATTATTCCGTCATGGGATCACGTAGTTAATTTTATATTGTACGTTAAATTGTAACGATAGATAAATAGACATTGAGATTGATAAGATGTAATGTGTTGCTTAACATTACGTAATTCATTTGATAACATTCTCTTTAATTTTGTACAGGCTTAGGTTTGTTAGAATTAATGTTTAATTAGTAATTATAAAAGAAATAAAAATGAGCAATTATAACGTATTTCAAACTTCATTGGTCTATGAATAGTGTGATTATTAACGATAGTTATATTAAGTTTTTACTGTTTTAAACATTGTATAGACAAAAAAACTAAACGAAACTAGATACTGATATTTAAAAAAGCTTTGTTTGAACGCATGACGCATTGAATAAACTGTTTTCATAAATAAAATTGTACTACAATAATGTTATATTTCTTCATTGCACCCAAGTAGCAATGTAATAAATATTAAAACTGACATCATTCTGATTGAGATACTCTTATAAAAATATGTTACATGCATCAATATGTCTAAGCTTAGACGTCTATTCGGACCCGATTACCAATAACAATAAACACTTTATAAAAGTAAAGATATTTGGTAGTGAGTAATCAACCGAATATTTCATAATATCTCTAAACAGTCTTTCGCGCCTAAACAGAACAAGCGCATCTTTTGTCCTTCCCGCCTCTGCCGCTTTCATGCCCCTTGTGCCGAGCAATTCGACGGTTAATCGGTATGACGTCATAATGTAACTGAACAAATTCTTAACATTTTGAGTTTTAAATTACCTAGACGTACGTTACGTTTAATAATAGAATATTATTTTTTAGAACATGAACATAACCAGTAATGGTTTTAAAAACTTTTCAAAGTATTGAATTTAAGTAACATGAGGTATAATTCAGCAAGCAATTCCCGCCAAAACATTATCGCTGTGGTGCGGCCAGGGGCGGGCCTTCCCTTGCCAGTGAGCGCCAAAGACAAGCCAACGGTTTTGTAATGGTCGAAGTTTATTCACCTCACTTTCAGCTGTGCCTATTATTACGTAACGATATGACCGATATATGCAAAACATTCTTAGACTTAGACTTTATTGTTTGAAGCAACAAAGATAATTTCTATTTATAGCGGATAGTAATTAAATATTTCTTTAGTAATATTTACTTATAGCTGATAGGAAATTACTTTTTTAGTAAATTTTGAATTCTACTATTTTTTCGTAATAAACAAGTCAATAAATGCGCTTCAAATGTAACAACACGTAATGGGCTACAGAAAAATATCAAATTGATATAGAGTCAGTGTGTCTAATTGATAAAATATTATTTTTGAACGCATTGCGATCTAAAATAAATATTACAGAATAAAGACGTTTCTCGAGTCGTCTCTGTGTCTGTGAGTGCTAATAAACTATGTACTGGATTTTAATACATTATTCCCGTAGTCCGGTGAAACTGTAGCGGCCTTAACAAACGAACAGTGCAGCCAGTTCCAAAACAAAAAAAAAATTATATCTATAAATAATATTGAAATATTATAAAACAATGTCACTTTTCGGTTTTCAGTATCTTTTTAATAATTTATTTCAAATAGTTTAATGTATTATATATGTATATTATATTTATATAAAATATATATTTATATTCATAGAAATAGATAGTAATTTATAATTACTATGTTGAAATGTTGCAACAATGTCTTTTGTTTCATGAGTGTTATATGGATTCATGAGCGGACTTCTTTTTCTGATTGAAATTTTACCTTACTATTAAGGTCTCCTGATTCTGATACAGATTATAAACTTTCTTTCCTTAATTTTATCGTTGTTGCTTTACCCACACATATATCACTACTTTAAAGTTTTCATTTTAGGTCTCATCGCAATCAGTTCAGCCGATTCGAAAATTAGTATGGACACATAATAGAAGACTTTCATTTATACGGGTATCTACACCGACATCTTTTCGATAAAATATACTAACATGTGCATCACAGGTGTATAACAGATTTTTTATGCTTTGATAATTACAGCTCATCGAGTTTAAAGAAGCTTCTTAATTATTTTTGCACACATAATTTTATTTGTGTTTTCGTAATTTTAAATTTCTGGAATCGTAGTATCACAATAAATTATGAAAAATTCCTAATCTTTACTTCCTTATTTTTACTAGCATTATAAATGTGACGGTGAGTTTGTTCGTTCGTTATGTTTTCACGCCTAAACGGCTCAATCGATTACCAGGATATTTTGCATACTCATTAACAGGAGTACAGAAAAGGACATATGGTAAATTTCGTCCCGAAAAAAGTATTGTTGCTGAAGGATAAATCAAATCTACTTTAAGATTGACGAAGCCGGAATCAAAACCGAGTTGTATATTATTTTGATAACAAAACGGTGTTGTTTTATTTTCATTATAATTAAAAAATATATTAAACATCAAATAACTTTTTGAATCTAATCTAGTCTAATCTAATCTAATCTAGACGTCAATGATTTCTGAAAAAACTATAGTGCGTATCCGTCACAATGTTTATTTTAACTGATACATCACGTATAGCTGCTTTAGTCAACACAACGTGTAGACTTCATTCATACTATCAAAGTAAAATTCTTTTAACGTAATTACGTACACCAACAAGATATAGCCGCGATAAGCCATGCCTTCGCGACCGTTAGCTAACTAGACGGTTGGCGCGAAATTTAATTTAACAAGCCGCGGGAAATTCTACCTTAATAATTCGATTATTTTCTTGTTTGTAACATATTTAAGACTTAATAAATACCCCAGTTTTGCACAGGCATAATGTACTAACGATGAATTATAAGTACGCAATATTTATAGATTACCAAAGACATACAAGTTTTGTAGTAACCTTCACCCAATACTAATTTAGTTATGCATAATTTTAAAATTATCATATCTTCTAAGTCATTCATGCAAACAATATGCCAAGATGGACAATTTAAACATTCTATACCAATATATACCAGTTATATTTAGTTACCTAGATATACATAATTGGATAAGGATTCATTTATTTAATTATCAAATACAACATACACAAAAAAAGTATAAAATGCGTCGTGGTGGTCGAGTGGTTTGACCAGTGGAATACCAATCCGATGTTCGGCAAATCCGGCATATACCAATGAATTTTTCTGAATTCACGAACAATTACTCATTCAAATTGGTGACACTATCGGTTAACTGTGAAGGAAAACATCGTGGGGATATCTGAATCTGAGAAATGTTCTTTTAGTACCTCTGTATGTGGAAAACATAGAACTATGGATTTCTCAGAGTTTAATTAAAATCACCAATACATCGTGGGCTGGCGTAGTGATTGTGGCCATGGCTTCAATCAGAATGAAGCCATTCGCCTTGTAGTGGGTCTCTTACAGGCTGATGATAACAAATTACTTTATAATAATTTGTAAAAGATAAAAATGTTCACTTTTTGGTTACCTTTATGAAATAGATCATTGATTTATATGAATATGTATATTATATTCATATAAATCAATGATCTATTTCATAAAGGTAACCAAAAAGTGAACATTTTTATCTTTTACAAATTATTATAAAGTAATTTGTTATCATATAATATTATAATATTTCAAATATTAGTGAAAACCGTATCACAATCTTTTGCTTTGATAATTCAGAGGAGCTAAAAAAACACAGATAAACGCTTTGTTCTTTAATAGTTGTTTATATGCTATATGTTTCATTAAAAACAAAATTTTAGACTTAAATTTATTGAAGTAATTTTTAAATAAACTTCATTTTTACTTTTACAACTTTTCTTATATGTTTGAGGACAAATTTGTAAGTAGCGTCAAATATCTAAAAAATATTGTAGACGTTATTTCAAACTGTGAACCCTAAACATTGAAAAATATACGATGTACGTAATTAATTATTTGCATAAAACTAAACTTAGAAAAAATCATTTCAGAAAGTCACTCAGACATTTCAGATTCTTATCTAATTACTATCCACTTACTTTGATTATATATGCCAAAAAAAAAATTAATACATTCTCTTGACTTTTAAAGGATTTACCTTGTAACCACAATATTGACTGATAATAAATATTAATGTGTTCAAAAGCATAAATACTTTAAATATATAGTGCGTCTGCCACACCACACTCAT
This sequence comes from Antheraea assamensis, assembly GCA_035772565.1. Classification (NCBI taxonomy): domain Eukaryota; kingdom Metazoa; phylum Arthropoda; class Insecta; order Lepidoptera; family Saturniidae; genus Antheraea; species Antheraea assamensis. Next base: position 706,947 of record JAQQSE010000240.1, on the reverse strand, counting down.
AGAGACTTGGTAAAAGATTTTGAAACTGTTTTAGTAAAGCCGTGAAGGCCTATGAGGCTAATAAATTAGTTAGCTTCGAAAAAAATATTTTCTAACTGAAACGAGAAGCTAACCTGGCGAACTTATAAAATGAGCTGCCACATTGCTATAGTTTCAGCAGGACATTTTCCTTCGAAGTACTCACTGACGTGGTATTTGAATACGCGAGTGATGAGAGTGATGAGTCAGCTCCGCGTGTTTTATTATAATTTGTTATTTAGTAAGTACCTATGACTACGTTGTTTACTAAAATGTAATGATTATATGTGATTGCACAAAGTCTATTCCCAAATCTATTTACTGTTAGATAAAACTTTTACTTAATATTCCCTAAATTTAAACGTTACTATGTGTATTGATATTGATAGTGTTGTGAAACAAAACAAGTTGTGCAGCAAAGCAAATAAAACTTATAAATTATGTATCATAAATTTCAATAATATATAAGTAGTCCGATTTTTTTTTACTTACATCAATTTAACATTTGTTTGTTTCAGTATACTAAAATCTCAGAGCGTAGCTGTATCATATAAGATGTAGGAAAAATATTATAATCGTCAATGAAAAGTGTTGTTTCTTTTCGAACTGACTACACTGTTGGTCTGGCAAGGCCTCTACAGTTTTATCGGACAACTAAAGGAGAGCGCTAAAGGCACTCACCTGATTTTATATAGGCAACCATCACAGGGGCGCACGGTGCGCCTGGTCTTGAATTGTCACCGAATATCCCGAGTCGAACTAAGCTAACTGTTATTTCATATAAATATGAATTTGTGAAATATAGACGTGTACCATGCTCTATATCTGACTATTAAAACTACTACTAAAACTGACTAGTAAATTAATGTAAACTAACTCCGTTCGAAAAAGGGATAAAAACAAATCCAAGCAATATGTGTACCTACATGTGTGTATGTGCACGTGTGTGGGGTGATCTGTGTTGTGTTGTAATAACTAGTGTTTGAAAATTTATTCAGTGTCACTATATTTGCGCAAGCAACGTGCTCGAGGGCACCATTCCGGAGAATCAGACCTCGGCTTGAGGCAGCTGCTGAGGGAGGCCTAGGTATGTGTGCTGGGGCAAAATTCACTATATGTGATTACTTGGACATGAGCACGCACACGCTCTGTTTCGAGGGACGTAAGGGTACTGAAAATTAGCTAACGAAATTTCTTCAGGAGGATCAGTGAAAATAAATCGCGGACGTCTTTTGCACCGCGACGCGTCGGGTACGGTGTTATAAGTTGCGGCGGATACCACCTAACGAACTGGGATGATACATAGCGCTATCGAAAAAACTAGTTGTGAGTGTTTTGACGTACTCCCAAATAGACGGCATCTCCAGGTCCCTATGGAGGTTGACTCTCCGGATGTATTACGGGGTACCCACCGCTTTACGTAGAAAACAGTTCTATAGCTTTTGTAATATTTCAAAGTTATACCTTGACATATGCGCGAGAACAGGACAGCTATATGTCAGAATAGGATGAATACACATCTTATACAAGGTAGTCTTATGTCTGAGGGATATTTTACTTTTTGAGCATATTAACGGATGTAAACGACCCAAAACCATTGCGGTTTTGTTTCGCACTCTTTCTACATATGCTTTAAAAGATAGGTGCCTATCTAATGTAACTCCGAGATATATGACCTTAAGGGCCCAAGAAGTCTCGGTTTCGTATTGCCTGAGGAGCTTTAGATTCTTAGGTCCCGGACGATTTACGGGGTCGAAAAATATCGCGATGCTTTTTTCAGGATTGAACTCTATTCTCCATTGACGATACCATTCACGGAGTGTGACGATGGCCCGATTGATTCAATTTCTAAGAAAGTCCGGCCACCAACTGGCAGCGTATATAACTGTATCATCAGAATAGCAACCTAATTCGATCCCCGGGGACCGGTGTGCCAGACCTTATCGAAGGCCTTGGCGACATCGAAAAAGACTGCTATATTGCGTTTCGGTATAGGTTTATGCGGGGTGACCTTTTTTCGTGGATTTTCGTTAAATTTAGAAAAAATGTACTCCGTGAGGTGGTGTACTTGATTCGTATATGAGTGCTTAGCGAGAAATTGCCGTATTGAAGATACAGACCAGGGGAACTATGATGTGGTCAAGAAGGACCCCATCAGGACCTGGGGATTATCTAAGCTTGAAACGCTTGATGGCGGCCGACACTTCATCGAAACTAACCGGGGTTACGGTATCCGCTCAAAGAGACGTGAGAGAACGTTCTAACGGGTGTTCGTTCGATCCGATATGGACAGGGTCGGTGTTAGCAGTGTTCGGAGAACATTACTCCTCTAAATTCGCGGTAAGATATTCCGCTTTGTCGATACTTTCGAACGTGGGAGGAAATCCAGGACTTATTTCTAACGGGAGCATGGGTGCATTAAGATCTGATTTGAATCTACGTACTATTATCCAATACGTCACGTGGGACGGCTGGATCTCCTCCAGAAGTTTGTCCCACCTGGCGGCTCAGATTTCTGAAATACGAGATCTAACTAGTTTACGTAACGAACGTAACCGATCACGATAATTTACAGACGGGTAAGTGTCATAGGCTTGAGTCATGGCATTCTTTTCCATGATCAACGCTCTCACGTTGTCGAGGAGTATAGAGCGACGATCGTTCACCGCTTGTACCTCTTTCGAGGTTTCCCTAACGGCGGTCTGAACAAAGTCAACCAGGGAATCGATAGTCTGTTCCGCGTCGGCTTTAGACACCAACGCGCCCAAGATTCTATGTAAGCTATCCGAGGAGGGATTATCTTTTAAATATCTACTGAGCTTCGCGTAATCAGCTACGCACGCGGGCTGACACTCGATATGGGAATTCGAACCTAGCTGTTATATCACGGAGTGGTGGTCTGAATTCAAATCATGTACGACTTGTATGAGCAGTATCGGAAGCGTGACATTCTTTAAAAGTGCTACATCTATTAGTGTCGGACGACAGTGATTCGAATATTGAGTGGGTTCCAGCGGGGCTACGATGTCAAAAACGAGATCGCTACCTTGCTCGTCGAGAATTTGCCCGTTGCGAGAAGTACTCGGACTGTTCCAGAAAACGTTTCCACTGTTGAGGTCCCCGACTATGATGACCGAGTTTCCTCGCGCGAACATCGCCTCTAAGTGGGACTTGAGAAGCTCTCTATTCGGTGAAAGATATGCTATAGATACCCTTCACACTGACACTTCCATATTAGAAAGAACGGGCGTCTCTATCGGCATACAGTACAACGAACATTTATAATAAAATAAAGTGCCGCCCCCGCGGGTGATACGATCGTTTCTGACTATATTATAATTCGCGATCCGGGGATTGCCCATTTTCGGTTTTGTAGGTAGTGTTTCCTAAACTATAAAGAAATATCTATTTGTCTATCGCGTAAAAAATCGGTTACTAAGTCGCGTTGTGTATGGAGACTTCTCGCGTTAAGAAACAAAATACAAAGACCGCGTGGTTTTATTCTATTTAACGCAGCGAGTTTTATTTATTACTATTTACGGAGGCGCGGGCGAGGCGTCGTGTCATCACGACAACGCCTGGGAATGAAGAGAGCACGTTAAGGAAGCCAATGTCCCTATTACTATTAATTATTTTATTGAACGCGACGATCTCCTCAATATCGTGTTCAAGCAGGACCTGTGTCAGCCAATCGATGCGTGACTGAGATTGAGAAAACGTGGACAGCCAGGGTAGGCATCGCTCTCTGTGGCTGGGGCTGCGTCTGAGGCTTGAGAACCTGAGGTTATGCCTTAAAGCCCAGTGGGCTACGGAGGCCCGCCAGGACTGGAGGGCGAGCGGCACAGAGGGTGCCTCGCGTGGCGTGGGAACCGGCGCTACCGGGATACAGGAGGTACCCGGCAAGTCAGGGAAGGCCTCCACGGATTTGAGAGCTTCGGCTTGTCTCGCTTGGTGGGGACGTTGTGTGCGCAGCGCGTGGGGGACTTGCCATAGCTCGCAAGGTGACCCACGTTACCTCAGAGGACGTGGCTCGTAGGCTCGAGAGTGTCGGGAGTGCGTGCGCACTCCTTCGTAGGGTGGTCTAAGCACTTAACGCACCTGGGACAAAGATGGTAGTTTGCATGCTGAGTGACTATAACTGTGACAGTTATGGCACTGCGACGGAGTATGGGACTTGCAAGGGGTTTCAACGGTGATGCCGGTGACACCACAGACAGAGGTGAGGCCGAAAATGGCCTTACCCTCTTGTGATCGGTCAAGGACGACCAGGATATAAGGTATCCTATGTACCTCTCGGAAAGGAAAGTCTTGCTCCTTAAGGGAGCCTGAGAAGTCATCGGTCGATATCTCGACCGGAACACGTCTAACTACGGCGCGAAGGAGGCGCCCTTCCTCGAGCGCGAAAGTGAAATAAGCGAGCTTCCTCTCTGGGAGAAGAGAAGTAAGCTTACACGGTGGTCAGTGGTGGACGAGACTTTTACTTGAATACCTGTGGGAGTATTCAAGGTGGATGTGTACCGGATATTCTTTTCGTTTAACCAAGTAGATATTGTGGATGACTTGTCTTGTATAGTAACGGGGGCGGGGTGCGGGGCTTCTTAGCCTCAGCTACAAAACGCGTAGCATGGGCTTGGAAGCTACCTAAGCCAGCACGCATGTGAGATGAGACGGATGCAATTACGCCCTCTACTAGTAGTATCATAGTTATCGGGACTTCCGTACCCGATTCTGAATCTGAGGCGTGTGACGTGACGGTAACGGGCAGTTGCCGCTTTCGGCTTAAGTTTGTAAAATCATCGTTCGTGATTGCGGGGGTCACGCTGGTATCAAGCTCCATGTCAGAATCAGGGCTAGAGCTCGACATGGGAACTTCAAATACTCCTGTATCTACCGGTATCTCCTGGAATAAAGGTGGCGCCAATGACGCGAAAGAAATCGTGGTTGCTAGACGGGGAACGCACATAATATTATCCGATGACGTTAACGAATTCCGTGAATAACGATGGGGCGCGAGTAGCGACAAGATATCGCAGCCTATCGAACTGTTCCTGTAGTGACGCCATGCCGTGGTTTAACGGAAAAACGACGACAAAACAAAAGAGGGTGCGCAAAAACGAATTCTCGGTACGCTCCACGCACTTGTTGTCACAGTTAACGTTAACACGCGGGTCGCACTAAAAAGTGCGGTTTACGATCACACAAACAATCGCACAAAACACTTTAAACAGGTGCGTTTCTCGGAAGTAATTGAAGTTCAAAAACACAATAGTATTAAGCGATGAATCACTCGATAGTACTGCTCACCTAAACGACAATTTATTAGTTCACGAAACAACATCTGGTGCGCATCGGACACGTCCTTACGTGATGGCTACTGGATCGGAACTCCATGAAAAGTGTATTAAAATTCATTACTTACTTTACAAATAAAGGTACAGCAAAGATACGAAAAATTACTTTGTTTTATATATTGTATTTATAGATTCCAGCGGGCCTCAAAATATAATTATTTTATTATCACCTGCATAACTTTCAAGTATTAAGAGTGACAGTGGAATTCAGAATTTATTAAATGAAGTAATTTAATATCATGTATATGTAAATATTTTGAATTATTCTAAAGTAACTGATAAACTGACAGCGGAAACGTAGTACATAGTTCGGTCATATTGTTATGTCATAGACACAACGGAATGTGTTAGGGTCATAGAACATTCGCCTCGGTAAACGCTTTTGATGTAATGCCGATACCAACCAAAAATAACCATCGTTCGTGTTGCGGGTGGCGGCAATGACCGAGGGGGGGGGGGAGCATTGCTCGGGAGCAGGGCAACGGACATTGCATAATGTGTTAGTAGAAAATACGTTCTTGTGCTGGGTGTCCCTTGTTGTTATGCGCTAGACATTAATTCTTCTCATTTTACTTTATGTTATTAAGATATATGTGTACTTAATTACCTCTGGGAATATTACGAATAATTGGTATGAAATGGTAATAAATATAATGAAATGTATGCTATGACTATTATGAAATCAATAAATAGATTTATATACATATTGTCCAGTATCCGTGAATTGCTTTGCGTGAAAATGTTTCTTTCTCTCTGTTATCTTCTTCGTTTCTGGATAGATTGTGAACGGTTTTTTAAATTATTTATTGTATATTTCTCTTTTACTGTTCAGGAAAGTAAAAAAAGGTTAAGTATATCTACACAAACATTTTTTTTATATCGTGTAATACTAAACCTGTCATATCTTATAAGACAATCATAGAAAATTGTGCGATGCACAATATTATCGTTATTAAATACCCAACATAACCATAACATTGAATTATGTGATGCTTACACCGATAATAATTGGATTATTCAATAACAATTAATTATTATATTGATCTAAATACCGTTGCAAATAACCCGTTTTTGTTTGATAATATTTTGAAGATAAAACAGATACTGGGGCTAAACTTTCCTGAATCAGAGAAATATAAAAAAGTGTCTTAACGTTTGTCATATTGTATACAGAGAGAGTATTTTATTTTAAATTCGTGGCTTATATGAATAATAGTTTTCGGAACAATTAAGTGTACTCATATTATAATAACAAATCTATCAAAGTTTATTGAAATAACGTCAAAGATTACCCTCGCGTTTCTCAAAAACGACACTGACATGCTTTTTGGCGATTTTCGCGGGGTTTAGACATGAATTTTGACGCCTACTTCAAAGGCACGGTCGTTGAACATACTGTATTTAGCCGTGCCTAATACATCATAATGTGGTGTAATTATGCAATGTGGTCCTATATTTTGTCTATATTGCTTAAATAATAGAGATACATTTTGAATGTTTCGAATCGTTATATAATTAAATCTCTTTCAATATATATAGACATCGGTGATAGAAAACTACTCCTTTTAAAGAACTTTGTATTCCATTGTAAAGATATCTACACTTAACAGTTTGGCAAATGTTATAACTATTGGCGATTGGTCCCGGGAAGATATTTAATTGATACTTGGGTATGCAGGTGGATACTAAAGTAATAATATTCTGAAGCCTGCTACTATTTATAAATATTACAGAACAAAGTTATTTCTCAGCTATCTGTATTTTCCAAGTTCTTCTACACTACGTAACAAATTTAGATACAGCTTTCACCATCGTTTAGAGATTGTCTTCTGCTAATATAACATGGCTAAATGTAGCTTTTAGTATATTATGAATTAGTTTTTTACTGGCTGAGTAGCAGTAAATATTACATTTTGATAAAAAAAATTGTTTAAATTGGTATAGAATCAGTGAATAGATTTATTCAAACACTAGCTAGTGCGCTCGCGACTAGGACATGCAATATTCATCTGATTATATTATTCGAGTTTTACGAATACCACTATCAGTACTATTAGACTTTTAAGAGTTTTTCGAATACCTTTGTATTATTGAATATCTAAAACGATGAATATGCTGTAAGTCTTGTTTCATAATAATCATACCTATAATTGCCTTAACACGATTACCTAGATACATATTGACAACATAATAATTGACTAAAATTTTTTTTGAGAACTGGCTTTACGCTGTTGGCATGAGAGGCCTTCACAGCTTTACCGGACTAAAAATTAACTAACATGTAAAGATTGCCAAATACATGTTAGTCAACTAGCATTTCCTTTTAAAATGTGTAGCTTAAACCTGTGCTTTATGCTCAAACATAAAGCACATTAATGAGTATTGCAGCAAGAACAACACAGAAGTCATAGTTTTAAATATTTAATAAGTACTCTCATCAATGATTTCCTTGGCGTGACATACTAGAAAATAAATCAAATTTGAAGGCAATAATCATGACAAAGAAATATAACAAAATTACAAATTTAATTATTAATAAGAACACATGCTTCGTAGTTTAAAAACATATTGTGTCGATATTAGTACAAATTGATACATACAATATTTATTGACTAAAATTATTGCATTATCTTTCTTTGTAAGGGCGATTGATGTTAGGAAGTTGTATATTGTTTTACTTGAGACTCACATGTGATTTATTATGTTACAAGTTAAGAGTGCCGGTGATAGTAAAATGTTCGTTCTTGTCCTCTCCAGCTATATTGAATGACAACGTTCCTCAGGGTTATGTAGGTGTATAGTTCTTTTACATTAGGATTGCTCAACTATTCGAAGATCTCGAATACTTTGGCCAGCATTATTCGAATAGTAAATATGGGCGAATACCCGAATAAAATGAATACTCAAATAGTATGCCTTACCCGCGACTTCCTTCTAATGAAATTGTTTTCTTTTTTTGTATTTATGGAAAATACGCGTCTGAATTTTATTAAAAGCGATTTTTTTTCGTAATTGTAGTTAGTGTTTAACATGTTTACTTATTTCGAATTACCTCTGTTTAATTTTATTATGGTTGCTTTGATCCTATGGAAAAACGTAATAATTAATAGTTTATATAAAATTTTTAAAATACATATTTTCTAAGTCAATTCGAAAACACTTCAGTAGTTTATGAGGTTAGAACAAACAAACAATAAACATTTTAATTTTATTCATACTATCACCCCGTCACAACTACCTACGCGTGCATCACAAGTATCTAAAGGATTTGGATTCATTATATAGACTTTCATATTTACAGTTCAATGAAGCTGTGTTAATATCTTTCAACATTTTTTTTTTTGTGGCGTGTAATATTAAATCACGGTATCGACTTACGATATAAATATAATAATAAATTTTATTCAATGTCCCGATTTTAAGTTTATTTTGCAACATTAACAACGATAAAATTACTAGTAATACGTTTAAAAACAATAAAATAGATCTATGTTTTAGTAACATAAAACAAAGAAACAAAAATAATTAGTATATAAAAAGCGACCGGACAAGCCACGGACAAATTCTAGTATATTTATGTATCAAAATAAAAAAAAAACCATCGAAATATTTCGAATACGCACTAAGCTTTTCAGATAATTATTGTACTAGTAATATTTATTGTCACAAAACGTAATAAAAACAAACGAATATTGATTGAATGAGAAAACTTCTAAAACCATAATAAAATTGGACATTATTGGTACAATTTACTAGTATTGCATTAAATTTTAAAATCATTATTATTAGGAGCGATATAAATCACAAATTATAAGACGACGTATCAATAAGGCCCCAATAAAGGGTCCCGATTGACAATAGTAAAATAAAAGTGTACTTTATGACGTGGACATAAGAGATATAATCGTAAATTTGGGACATTAATTGTCCTTACTGTGTGTGACCTTGTGCGAGAGCAACGTGATGTGCTGTCCCTTTCATACCTATAGGTGATCAAATATTGTTTGCTTTTTCGTACGCCGCCATAACTTCAGTTGAATACATTTTTGTTATATGCTTTAAATATGCTAGTATTTGAATATAATTTCACCTAATATTAAGTGACGACGTGGCTTAAGATGGTAAGCTAGTAAAAACGTTGAAATGGATTGGCTCTCAACTGCAGCTGCTGGACACATCTGTAGGTCTTTGATGGCAAATTTCTAATTCGAGGTTGACCAGAGCATGATCAGATGGGCATTATAATATACCTGACTTTTATCCTACAAAACATCCGGTATGTTGCTGGAGTTTGAATCTACACCGAGCAACGCGGTATCTAAGCACGTCTACCATTAAGTCATCATCGTTTTAAAATAAATAATATCGGCCAACAAGTAATGTACAGCAACTTCTATAAGTTGTAATGAATTGCGTAAAAATAGTGATAAATTACTATAAAAAAATCATTATTCCGGCTATAAAATTGCCTAAACCAAATTTGTCTACTTTGAAATTAGATTTATTGAGTGAAGAGTACGGATATAATATACCGCACTGCTCTGCGTAGGAAGTTTGGCAACATCGCATTGTTTTAGGAGTTACCAGAATCCGTTAAATAAAAGATAATAATTAGTATATCCAGACGCTATAGGATTTGAAGTGCGGGTGGGAGTGCCGAGAGTTTGCCATGTCGTCAGTGATATACGTATAATTATATATTAACAGGTTATAATATTTTGGAATAAAAAGTCGTTTTCATACGATTAAATTAATTAATTAACCGACATTCGCAGAGATTTTTCTTCTACCTAAAGTAGAAGTGCCAGACGTCAGTATGTTAGCATATATAAGGACGGAAATTCATTCCCGGGATGTATATATATATATATATATATATATATATATATACAAATAAAGCCAAAATTCGTTGTATAGTTTTTACTTGAAAATGTAACAAAAATTGTTAATAAAGTTCTCATTTATTATAATTAATAAGACGAATTAAGCTAAAATTTTTTTAAAAAATGATTTCAAAATTTTCATCCCAAATCTCACTTACAATAAATAACCTAAAGAATACATTTTTGAATTCGAATTTGAGATTTTAATACGCATTACGCGACGGTGTGAGTGTTAGTCTAGCGTATACCGTAGCGCAAATAATTGGCTCCATACAGCGCCAGAGCACCGGGCGTTGCTTGAAAACCTCAATTAGACCTAGCTTATAATACTATGATGGTTTCACTCAACCTGCAGACCACGTGAAGTTTTCATGTGCCATAAGTTTTTTTTTAAAAACATTTTATTTCGGTATTCAATTTTATCCCGACTTACCTAAACTGTACGAGTACTTACGTCACGAGGATTATTAGCCACGAGTTATCGTCTAAGGGAAGACATATATTAATATGACTCAAGCTATGCGGTCTCTGAGTTTGCTTCTGATTAGTATTATATATATATTTATCTCAGCAGGATAAGATTTTAACTTTTTTTTTTATATTATAGGGGGCAAACGAACAGGTGGGTCGCCTGATGGTAAGTGATCACCGCCGTCCATAGACACTAGCAACACCAGGGGAGTCGCAAGTGCGTTGTCGGCCTTTTAAATATGTGGGCCTCCGGCGCTCTCACTGACCGAACGAAACGCAACAGTGCAAGCACTGTTACTTCACGTCGGCTTTCTGTGAGAGGGTGGTACTACCCCGGGCGAGCCGACCCATTCATACTGAAACCAGTAATAGCTTCAACGTAGCTTTACCACATACCAGTTTTCACAATGATTAAAACTGAAAATACATATATATACAAATATGTTATACATACAGACACTCGTATACATATAAGTTCAAGGTAATAAGATGCTCAATACTAGAAACCGCATCATGATAATGTTGCGCTCAGACACTCACATTTTTTAAAAGGCCGGCAACGCACTTGCGACTCCCCTGGTGTTGCTAGTGTCTATGGACGGCCGTGATCACTTACCATCAGGTGCCCCACCTGTTCGTTTGCCCCCTATAACATAAAAAAAAAAAAACAAATTTGAGCAGTTCAGTTCACTGAGCGATCATTTTGCACACACGAGGATTTAAATAAAATTATTATTCTCAAACGGCATAAGAGCCCCTAATTATAAATAATTAAATTCGATAAGTTCTAGACGTTTATGGAATAAAGACAACCGACATTCTTCTACAAAGGCAAAAAAAAAAAAAAAGGTAAATTTCATTTGTTTCGACAAGGAAATTCTCTGATAAATCGTTGTAGGTTTTCTCAAATTACGTTAATACGAGTTTCGGATACCGAAAATCACTTAGACATCCCATCTCGTTTAATTTCCAGATCGACTTACATACAATTGTTTTGTAATCAGAGATATCTGGCGTTATAAACATTCGGAAAACATTCGACATACTAACTCTTGAATATAAAAGGAATTACGTAATCAAAACAGAATGTAATTAAAAGTGACTGTAATTAAAACTGACTGTAATTAAAACAATTTTTTTACACTTTACAGAATTTATCATTTAACATTAATCTCATCTGATTTTAAATGATGATGTGGTCTAAGATGACAAACACGTTATATCTAGAGTGGGACTAACTCTCAAATGCAGCTGCCGGAACACACCAACTGGTGCTTGTCGACAGATGTTCAAGTTGAGATTCGTAGCTAACGGGTGGTAGGTAGCCTTAGAATAAGCCCTATCATCATGCTGTATCAACGTGTATGCAAAATTTTGCATTTTTTATAACATTACTAAGGATAGTTTATTCATTATTCTGAGGTATAAACTTTTATTAGTGTACAGTTTCGCCAAAATGGGTCGAGTGGTTTTTGAGCGTGAAAGAGTAAAAAACATCCATCCAGTTTCACGAAGTTTCGCGAACTTTCTAGTTTGTAGTATTCACAGGATATATAGGATTAAAAAAGAATCGGCTGGAAACTTGAGCTTTTAATATTAACTCTAAGTACTCTCTCAGAGCCTGAGAAGATTTTCCATATAATACACATAAACTTTGATTTTTTTTTTTTATAGCTTGCCGGCTCTTTATGCTATCACGTCGTTCGAACTTTTATTTCATCACCACCCACTAGTCAAAGTCTTTACTTATAAGTTTCTACAATCCTCATTCATCACCGTCCTTGTATTTACTAATCTACAACATTTGTATACTCTTTGCAAAAAAAAAACATAGTTTAATGAATCATAGTCGAATTTCGACTACTGGACGACCAATACGCATGGTGGTGGGGCTTTTTCTGTCCATCTGGCTAGCCTATCACCCACAAGTTGAAAATCTGTCACCAAGCACCTGTTGGAGTGTTCCGGCAGCTGCACTTGAGAGCCAGTGTCCCTTTACGCTAAGCGTGACTTACCATCTTAGACCACATCATCATTTAATATCAGACGAGATTGTGGTCAAAACGTTTACCTATAAAGTATAAAAAAAATAGTTATGGATTATTCTCTAAGACATTTTCAGACACACAATACCCTAATACATTATTTTGATGTATCCTATAATATACGTCGGGGTTACCAATGAGAGCGCCCGGGATTTATTTCTCGATATGATTGAAATACAAGTTTTCTCTGCTTACTACAAATATAGTATGCATGTATTTAGAAATTCTCCAAATTGTAAAAAAAAACGTATCGAAATTCGTTGCATAATTTACAAGAAATAAGCTAGTTTGTGATGACATAAATGGTAACTAAATATCAGCCCGTAATATTACAGTCGAATGGATTGATACAAATTGATGTAATGTAACAGAGAGAATACAGCCAAGCGCAGTCGAAGCACGAGATTCAATTACAGAGGCACTTTCCACGTCGCTTATGAAACTAGAAAAATGAATTTATCGATATTCTATCAAGGGTTCTAGTAATTTTTGTAAATGTATACATAAATGTTTATGTTAAGCCATATTCAAGAGTATTTAAAAAAAATGTTACCTTAACAAAATTATTCATTCATCTTTTTATACAAATTGGTTAAAAAATGTATACAGAAAATATTTATATTATTAGGAATTGCTAGCAACATTACTGGCATTAAATTATAATATAAATCTTACTAACAATAAAATAGAATACAGTATCACCTACTGATAAAGTCATAGGGAAAAGAATAGATCATCCATATAAAAAAACACTTAGGTATGCCAAGGGTCATGGTCATCCTCCTAAGTGTTAGAGTTTAGCGGTCTCAAAAGTGCGAACGTCCATATTTATATATATGTACTAGCTGTTGCCCGCAGCTCCGCATACGTTTTTTTTTTAATTGTAAATTTTAAATTTTGGAGATAGTACTATAGACGAAGCCACGGATGACAGATAGTCTAAAATAAAATAGCCTATGTCACCCGCTGTAATTTTAATTATCCGTCAGTGAAATTTCTGTCAAAGTCGGTCCAGCCGTTTTGGAGATTACCTGAAACAAACAGACAGACAGACAAAAAATTTTAAAATTGTATTTTTGATATCAGTATCGTGTAAACGTTTATATCCAATCAGTAAAAATTCGTTATTTTGGTATTATATACAGACACTTCATTTTTATTATATGTATATAGATACAAAGGTTATAAAGCACTAGAGATTTTTTCCCTTTAAGTTTGTTAAGTGAGCTACTTACCAGCTTTGAAAAAATGTTTTAGAATTATATAGATACCCTTTTAATTTAAAGAAGACTGTTATATGACTCCATGACAATTAGAAACAAAACAATATATATATAAAAAATATCACAACGTGCTTTAAGGAAAGTCAAAGTAATAATGAAGGAGGGTCGTGATAACGGGGCCGAGAACGGGAACAATTGAACAAGATGGAAACTGCGTGCAACTGATTGGAATAATTGTAGTGTTAGGAAACCTTACGATTACTCCATCGAGGTCTTCTAGACGATAGCTTTCAAATACTCCTACTATCTTCTTAACAGAGTTACGCCATTTTGATATCTGTTATATAGGCTCCTCCCACTCATCTAAACATACGTTGCATAAAATGAAATGGCTCTTATTTACGTTGCCATGTTGAAGATACGTACATCACATTTTTCATGTTTCAGCCTGTTTAAGCTTATTAAAGCTAAAAGATAATCGGACACTTGGACTCACCTCACTAACTTCGACACTTGGAATCGTTCCCTGTCTCGTCTCACTTTCTAGAGTTTTATATTACAGTTTATTTTCACTCTGGCTTGATTTCAAGGGAGCATTCGCGCGGCGATGCGGACTTTATTTTTGCTTTTTCGTATGTGTACCAAAGCTACGTTACACAGGTGTCGCTAGTGCCGCGTGAATCGTGAGGTCGTGCGTTTTGTTTTACGCAGGAAAAGGATAGAATGGATTAAGCTTGTCCACAATCATAAATACAACACTATTTTACGTATTCTGATAACACTAATACACACAATTTGATTACACTTTCTTAACTGGCTTGTAATAAGCATTGATTTTATACGACTGAACCTGTTTTGTTATAAGAATGAAGAATTGATAGATTTTTTACGTAAAAAATCAAATAGCCTGTTATGGCGCCTGTAGAGAGTCCAAGCCTCAGTGGTGTGCAATAATTACAACAAGATATGTAATTTTTTTTATAAAATAAAAACTATCTGAATCTTTCTGACGATTCATTAGCTATAATATCTTAGAAAACGAATTTTAGTTTGTTTGAAAAATATAGGATCGAGAAAATCGTGACGAAATATTTTAAAGTAAATATTTTGATTAATAGAAATATAATATTAGGCATAATCTTCTTCGTATTTTTGTTTTTAGGTTCCTATTCACCATTAGATTTGCAATACTTTGTCGCCTTAGAGAGTAAACTCGAAAGAATTCATTATTAAGTTTATGGTCTATACACTTCCTTTCGCTTACTAAACTTGTTTGTTGTGACTTCAATTTTGCGCACAGTTTCCTAAATCTACACTCCTACTTTGATACACGATGTATATTTATAGGCAAAAATTGTTTTAGTCAAAAACACGACCCAGTATTGGAGCATCCACCCGGAAAATGTGATATGTACGCCTCAAAAGTTACCACGACTTATATATTCATTTGTTACACAATTTCCTTTAGAAAGAAAATGGCAAAATCACATTCACACATTCCGGGAAATTCGTCAAAGAAAATTCTCCCCGCTGAAGGAGCCTTTAATATAATAATATTACCGCTTATAGGTGGCGAGAATTCGTTTCCGTTTAGCGGCAAAAGGAAAAGTGAATTTGCCACCGAAAGATGGTTTCCGGGCGACGAGACATGAAAAGCTCGCTCTATTTATAAATTGTATAATCGTATAGACGCTGAAAATTCTGTATAATCTATCTATTTCAATAAAAATCACGGCTATTTAAATAATTCTTTGTTAGTTGATTTTTTGTAATTGTCAGGACAAAGGGTTCTATGAGATAGAAAGTTTTAAAAATCTTACGGATAGGTGAACATTCGTGTTGAAAAATCTCCATATGAGTAAATAAGTGTTAACTGTAGACAAAACTGCTAAAATATTGACAGAATTGTCAGATTATTTTATTATGAAATCGTACTGCAAGGTGAATATTTCTTCTGTCATTATTGTATCATTTTCATGGTCACTACATCCGTGCGAAGCCGGTGCGGGCAATATAGAATTACATTTGATTTTCATTTTAAATTGATTTAAACACGTACACTACATACTAATAGAATGGGGTCAGTTCGAAGTGCATAACCAAATATAGTCGACGACACTTAATCCGAATTTGCGTGACATGGTCATTGGAATGGTTTATAGATTACCTAGCAGACGCCGGCGGACGTTGTCCTGCCCTGATAATATAAAATATACTTATGAGCGTAAAACGCTTAAGGCGGCTTGACTCTTTCCGATTCTCTCAACAATTATTTCACCCTCTCACAGAAAACCGGCGTGAAGTAACAGTGCTTGCACAGTTGCGTTTCGTTCGGTCAGTGAGAGCGCCGGAGGCCCACTTATATTAAAAGGCCGGTAACGCACTTGCGACTCCCCTGGTGATGCTAGTGTCTATGGACGGCGGTGATCACTTACCATCAGGTGACCCACCTGTTCGTTTGCCCCCTATAATATAAAAAAAAGTTTTTAATCATATCAGATGAAAACATAGTAACTTAAAATACAATTAACCAATTCTAGTAACTAAAAGTATTCTAGATTGTTTCTTTAAAATTTTTGCCCTTTATACAGGATTTCGCAATTAATTCTAGTAGTTATTCAGAAAGATACTCTCTTTAAATCTAGTACATCGTTTATCAATATTATAGATATTAGAAAACTAAATAAGAAATGAATTCCATTTATATAACTGTACCTTTAACAGACATACCCACTACATACACGTAGATTGTATACAAAAACGGCAACCAAGTACACTCCCGTTTATTTATTAAGCCTGATTTATTATCTTCAACTAAACGTTCAATGTAACATGAAAATAATATGGAAGTCGTCGCATGAGAGATGAAATAGTACCGGTCCGTTAATGGCAGAGGAGGGAAGGCCAGTCACGGAGGCACAATTAGATCGAATCGAGTCGCGGAACCCTTTCCCTGTAATTTTATGTAGTTAGCGTAAATGTCAACGTACAATGACGCCCGCTTGAATAGTTTCTACGTTCGCTTATTAAGTTTCAACTTTAACTCACTTCCCTAACTTAACTCACTCTCTATGTCACTATAATGATCCGTGTTGTACTTTAAACGATAACTTTATTATTATTTAACCTTCAAAGTTGGACTGATATATTTATGAACTCTTAAGACTTGTCATCATCATCATCTTACCCTTATCCCCACTTAAACTATTGCGTCATCGTAAGTACTGCGACACGCGACGGACGTCGCCAATTGGCTGCTTCAGGAGATCACGTGGTCTAGGATACGTACTGAAACACATCGGGCGACAACGTATAATATGTTGCTATGGTTCAATATAGGGGATACAGACGACATCATTTCTTTATAATTTAAGAGATGACTACCATTGTAATCATGATGAGAGAATAAAGCTATGAGAAGTGATAGGAAAGATAATACTCGAGGATTGGACAAAATCTTTCTAGAAGATGCAGGAATAAGGGCACTGGTCAATCAAAGATATTATAGCACGTAATTTAACTCTATACATAAAATGTAGGTGTGCACGTGCGTTTGTAAGTGTTCTCCCCATAAACGGATTTATCGAAATTTAGGTTTTTTTTTGTTGTACTTATAGTTTGTGTTTTATTCGGTCGATATTAGCAAGTCGTTAGATGGATATATTGTAGAAATTCGTTATTGTAGAAATCTAGTTTTCTTTTCTAATTTTCCGACTAAATCTCAAAGTTTTTTTACTTTGGATTTTTTTGTATTCGTTACTTTCTTTTATTTTACAATTAAATATTATATATATCACTAATTCGATAAATTATATAGTCAAGGTAAGATGCAAAGGTATGACGAAAAGCATAAAGAGCTCTAATATTCATTAATTTAAATGACCACTGATAGGCAGTCCTGCATATATTCTAATATATATTGAAAAAGTGAATTAATATTATTCTATAATTTAACATTTCTTATTAAAAATCATTATAAATCACAAATATAGATGTTGATATATAACACTATGATAAATTTCAAATCTAGAACCTGTATACTTTTTTTGATTTAAATTTAAGAAAGCATTATGTAGCAATAATGTTCTTCGAATCTTACAGTGAGACAGAGGTTATCGTGAAGGAAAATGTTATGCTGTCATAGTACGGTGCTAGGGCTCTTTCAATCAATACCCGCCTGACAAACTTCCACAATCAAGTGGAAAATTTCCGGCAGTGCATTTGAAAACCCATCCTAGTCCTACATTAAGTAGGTGATATTGTGGCCCAAGGCTTTACTATAACTATAAAAATGTAAAGACTCCTCATTTGGTGGTACGTACAAATCGTTTTCTTCGTCCTAAAGTATTAATAAAACTTGGTATTATAATGTCAAACAATCTCAAGCATTATAATCGCTTGGAATAAATCATACGTTTAATGAACCGAACATGGTTGCTAATGAGGTAACCGAAGCCGTTCCATTATGTAAGCATTAACGTAATATAGCTCACACGATAATTATCAGAATTACTTGTACCAACAGAATTAATCGATGCCGTTGTGTTATGCCAGAATTATACTGCTAATGGTGTTAATCCATACAACGGTGGCTTAGTGGTAACGAGTCTTAATCTGTCTGAACTTACCTGACCCTGTGCAAAGACTATGTTGCTATCTAACCTATAAATGAACTTCATCAGTGCAAATTAAGTTCACGCACGTATAACAGCTTTTGTTTTTGTACTCAAGTTAATGTACTCCAACAAATAGAGTTCACTAGTTTCGTTCTTAGCTCTTAGTTTCAATATTGTTTCGTCAATCGATACCGTAAACAGTTTAACCCGCGTGACTCTGAGTTATTATCACTGTGCTGTCAACAAGAGAAAATACACTTTCCGTCTCGTTCGGACCTATTCAAATTTTATTACGGAGGTCGTTTAAAATAGAATTCATAGAATTTTAAAGTGCTAATGCCTTAAGGCTTAGCACCTTTGTTATTTCCATTCATGTTTTCAGAAGAAATTGCTTGCCGCTACTCCAAGCGCATATTCATATTACTACTCAAACGTTGCATGACAATAAATTTCCTTGTTTAGTCTCTATTTTGGAACGGACAAAAAATTCGCAAGTTAAAACCTTCTTTGTTTCTGATAATATTTGGTCTTTTGCTCAAATGTAATCCTTAAGAATATTTACGGGTCAGCATAACAATAGCGACTGTCGAGAAGTAACTAAACTGTGATATGAGAATCATGCCTCGTAATTACATATTCCTCAAAGTAAAGCGACAGCAGATATAGCAAACATCTCATTCTAGATGGTAAGCTTATGTACGAGGTGTGTTCAAAAAGTATCGCGAATTTTGAATTTTCGCGGGTTACGTATATTCGAATTTCGAATTTTTTGTGGCGTTATGTTGGTACTCATGTCTCTCACTTATGCCGAAAGCTCGGCCATTTTGAATGTTCATTTAATTGTTGACAGCTGCTTTGCTTGCACGTGTTTTGGATCGTCTTCGATTTTTACCTATTCAAAAAAATGGATCAAAGAACCTGTATCAAATTTTGTGTGAAAAACGAAATTAAGTGCGCGGATGCATTCCGAATGTTGACTGTGGCATACGGAGAAGCTACCTTGGACCGAAGCAACGTTTATCGGTGGTACAAAATGTTCTCAGAAGGCCGAGAAGATGTGAACGACGAAGAGCGTGCCGGACGCCCGAGCACTTCAACAACAGACGAAAAAATTAATGAAGTGGAGAAAATGGTATTGGCCAATCGTCGAATCACCGTTAGAGAAGTTGCTGAGGACCTAAACATATCGATTGGCTCGTGCCATTCGATTTTTATCAATGATTTGGGCATGAGACGGGTCGCCGCGAAATTCGTACCAAAATTGCTCAATTGTGACCAAAAACAGCATCGCATGAACATTGCTAATGAGATGTTAAACTCTGTCCGCGACGACCCAAATTTGCTCCAGAGGGTCATAACTGGTGACGAATCGTGGGTTTATGGTTATGACGTGAAAACCAAAGCTCAATCATCTCAATGGAAGCTGCCGCACGAACCAAGACCGAAAAAAGCGCGCCAAGTTCGATCGAATGTGAAAGTTTTGCTGACAGTTTTCTTTGATTGCAGGGGCGTGGTGCATCATGAGTTCTTGCCACAGGGAAGAACGGTCAATAAGGAATATTACCTGCAAGTTATGCGCAATTTGCGCGAAGCAATCCGCCAGAAACGCCCGGATTTGTGGAAGAACAAAAATTGGCTTTTGCACCACGATAACGCCCCTGCTCACACATCGTTGCTTGTGCGCGACTTTTTGGCCAAAAACAACACACTAATGATGCCGCAGCCACCGTATTCCCCAGATCTGGCCCCCTGTGACTTTTTCTTGTTCCCTAAACTGAAGAGGCCCATGAAAGGACGACGTTACGTTTCTCTTGACGAGATAAAGACGGCATCGAAGGAGGTGCTGAACAAGATAAAAAAAAATGATTTTTTGAAGTGCTTCGTAGATTGGAAAAACCGTTGGCACAAGTGTATAATATCTCATGGGGATTACTTTGAAGGGGACAAAATAGATATTCATGAATAAATAAATAATTTTTGAAAAAACACAAAATTCGCGATACTTTTTGAACACACGACGTATATTAGCCATATTCATACATATCAAACTCCATTAAAACAAACGTTACGGTTACCTCAGTATACGAATAATTCAACATAGAAAAGTAAATATTATAGTTTACATTCTGGTTAGTACACAGTTTGCTTAGCTCTTGCAAAATATGTACCTAATTATGAACGTTCTCTGTAAATGTCTGTCTTTTAAATTGTGCTTTATTTACCATTACTCATTGAATAACAATATATAACGAATAAATAAATTCTAATATAGTGAGTGATAAATGTACCACACAGTTGGAAGATAAAAGCGTCTGGACTTTATTGCTTATCCTTCTATAAATAGTCCTTTCGAGGTCATTGCCTCAAAGATCCAAGGGCATTCTTCTATGTTTGCTTCTCATTAAGGTTCATAGTGGTTTGGAGTACTACTATGGGTGAGATAAGATAAAACAAGTTATTTATTTACATGCGGTTTCAGTTTTAGCAATAGTTGAAGTGTATTTAGAGGAATTAAAGAAAGGAGCGATATAGTATAGAGCAATGAAATAGAAGTAATAATTTATATATCACTTAATTTTTTTAATCAGAAAAGAACGTAGGGTTCATCATTCATATAGAAAAGTTTACTGTTCCCATGGGACATATTAAATCTATATTAAAGCGAATGAAGTCGCGAAGAAAAGCTAGTATTATGTAAATCTAAAAATCCACAAGTTCTAGATAAATTTTTCAACTGAAATAGCTTTGGGCGATATTTCCCGAATGAGCAAAGAAAGCAGTTATTAATATTAACAACATTGTAACGTAATTAACGTTGTACAATTGTATAAAACGATTGAGAGGTGAAAACTTTTTGGACAAAATTAGTTATGAATGTTATGTGCATGAGTTCGCCTAAAGAACTTTTGTCAATAATAAACGCATTTCTGAATACATTATACCGATGATAGGTGTCACTAAATAAGCTTCAAAAAAATCTCGATTGATTTTTATATTTTCCTCTAAATAATTGCGTTACTCCTGATTTAGTACAATTTAAAGAATCGATAAAAAAAGATACAAGAATACGCAACAATTGCATCAGGCGAGCATAAGATGTTAGTCATAGTACTTTGAAATTCTCAAAGCAATGTTATTTACTGCTCGACGCTAGTGAAGTGCTGATACCATATTTTTAAAACATGAGCCGCGTGAGGAAAACTTTTCATAACTCGAAGCTTCCTAACCTTCATAAGTTGAAAAATAAATTCATTTTATAAAAGAAACCGGCAATGTAAATATATAAATCTGACAGTATAATAAAACTATTATTAAATTGTCGTGGTTCTCTTCACTAGACAACATATATGGCACTTACGACCTAACAATGTATCTAAACAAGAAATAACATAAAAAAGGAAAGTAAACAATGAAAGTAACTGGAAACTACAAACAGAACTCACGAAACAGCTGCTCCTACTTGCCCTCGTTAGGACAAGATACAAACGAGGCTGAAGGAACCTTAAGTAGCTGAAGAAAAACCAAGAGAACAGTATCCAAACAACCGATTCTCAGCGAGTCACGTTCAAACAATATTTAATTGGCGCCCCATTTCAAACAAACAACCGGGCGAATCGAAACCAATTATCGTTTTCGCGTTCGAATATCGGAAGTTCGCAGCAGGTGCGAGTAACGTTGTGCAGTTTATATAATAAGAGGTAGCGTTATTCATAACCCATGGCGGGCTTGGACATTACGTTTTTTTTCAAACTGACTACACTGTTGACCCGCAAGCCTCTACAGATTTACCGAACTCCTAAGGGGAGCGCTTAAGGCACTCACTCGATTTGTATAGACGACTAGCACAAGACTTCACGGCACACCTCGGCTTGGGCTGTCGTCGAGAACCCGAATCTAACTAGCTAAGCTAAACTAAGCTAAACCTATCCACATCATACCTGTAAGAGTTCGTGGAATATACATGGTCACCAAGCATGTATGTTTCACGATCCCGTACATGTATTTCGTATCTGGCTACTGTATTCTAAACTATTACAGTTCGAAAAAGGGCAAAAAAGAAACAAAACAGCCCACCACTATGTGTACCTACGAGTGTGTGTGTGCACGTGTGTGGGGTGATCAGTGTTGTGTTGTAAAGTCTAGTGTTTGATTAACAGTGTCACTGTATCCGCGCGAACAGCATGCTCGAGGGCTCCTTTCCGGAGGATCGGACTTCAATCCGGGGGATCGGACCTCGAATGGACATTACGTCTCTTGACAGGAGTTTAAATCTTACAATAATACTGAGTTTTCAATTAAGAAAAACATGGTAACAACATAACATTTCTAGTGATAACATTTGTCTCCAAGAATATCTTACTCTGCGTTCTTTTACCTACACTTAAGAGCCACTTCCATTGCTAGATTTACAGTGTTGATATAGGAAAAAAAAAATATGGTACTATGTTATACCTAAAAGAAATGGTTCTCGAATATAACTACCAAAATATATCTAGAGGAACTTGGCAACAGCGTACCACCATGATGTTTTCTTTCACAAAAACCTCTGGCTTATTGCAGGCTTCGATTCGACGTATGGAACCATAACATAGTGGTAGCGTTTTTTCTAAGCTCATCCGGCAAGTTGAAAATCTATCGCCAAGTACATATTGGTGTGTTTCGGCAGCTGCATTTAAGAGCTAGTCTCTCTAGACTTAGCATGTTTACCGTCTCGGACAACACCATCTTTAACATCACATGAGATTGTGATCCAATTCTAAAAACTATAAAGTATTATATCCAATATAAAGAACATTTAATACTTGATTAAATACGTTTATATTTCTAATCATAATGCATCAATGTCTTACCGCTACAAGACTATCGCTTATAGCCGATAAAGTCGAGGAATAAATCACGGTCGGTCCCGGTGGCACAGTCATTAGCGGCGACTGGCGCTCCGGGCAGAATTGAATTGTAACCGTGCTTCAACGTTGCAGACTATTCCAATATCCTGGTGACTTCTCCCATCACCACAAAACATGTAATCTAATCTCATCGCTACAACTGTTTACAAACGTTATTTAGAATATTAATTGCGTCATTTATTTCCTATTGCAAAGTTATAATTATACATCTGCCTTGCAAATAACAGATATTTCATCGCTACCTCTAGATTTAGGTGTTAAACAACTCGCCTACAATTTTTTAAGGACTACATATTTTTGTAGGTAAAACTTGCATGTTTATGTCCTGAATTATCCACCAATAAGCCTGTTTACCATAATAGTTTTGAAAGTTAACAAGCTGAAATATCAGTGGGTGGTGATTGAAAAGCTGACAGTTCTTAATATAGACAAGATCTTTAGTGACATCCACGTGTCAGCAACATAGATCGATAATTTAAAGAACACGCCTGACATTTAGCCACATAATTTAAAATATATATGACGATGGTATTGAAAAATTGTGATGGTAACGTATTTTGACCGGTGGAATATCAAACTGATATGCAAAGGTTCGATCCTCCGCATGTTCCATCAAATTTTTCGGCATTCGCTTTCATTTAATAATATAAATTGATAGCACTATTATCTAAACGTGAAGGAAAACATCGTGAGGAAACCTGAACGTGAGAAATGTTCCTGTAGTACCACCATATGTAAAAAAATATAGAACTATATATTTCTCGGAGTTTGAAATCGCCAATACGTCATGAGCTGGCACGGTGATTATGCTCATAACTTCCTTTGGGAAAAGGCCTATGGGCCTGCAGGGGATCTGTAACAGGCCGATGATGATGAATAGTAGATGAAGAATAGATGAATAGTAGACCAAATAGTTTTTTAAAAATACTTCTACTACTAGTAGTTCTGTCTATGAAGCAACACAGACGAATTGTGGTCAACTAATAGGTCAACTTCCCTTATTGTGACAATAAGGCTTAAAATGTTCGCAAAAGAGATATTCCGCCATTGCAACATGCTTGATCATTAGCATTTCCATCTGTAGATTAATGTACTCGTACTAATACTGGTGAGGTAGGCGTATAAATAGCCGTGCTCGCTCAGCGGATTTGAGAACGTATTATGGCTGAACACGTGGATGCGTGTCCGCGTCTATAATTTGTGAAAGTATGTGAACGATTGGGGGCGTAAGAAGCACTTCATTTGCTTACCGAATCGCCCCCTGGCGCCTCGAAGTCGGTGGCCACTGGATCGTTCACTCACACAGTTTGTCTTGCGGCGAGAGATGAGATGATGGTTTCTCAATAAAACCAAAGGGGGTTATTTTTATGATGTGTATGGCGGAGATGTATTGGTATCGCGAGAAAAGTGCGCATCAGTCAAAAGTGACAAATGTCACCCCCGTATCGAAACATGAATTTTGATATAAGAACTACATGGATGGGCACCCGCCTCACCAAATACCGGTTCATTCCCAACTCCCAACTTTCCTTTACTCTCAATAATTATTATATAATACTTATCGCCGTTAAAGTAAATACATTTTCTATTAAACATCGAAAATGAGTTTCCAAAAGCTATTATTTTAATAAAACGATTCACTGAAAATCTCCATTTAGAAACTATTTAATCATTAAAGTTTAGTTTTAGGGTTTTTTATATTTGCTTTACCATCGTTAACATTTGAATATTTAATATATATATAAATGTAAAATATGAAAATAAAAAAAAAAACTGGTGCGTTTAGGAGACCCAAATTAGGATTGAAGCGATGATAGCACGGATGTTGATAGCATTTATTATATCGCAAGGCTTCCTCTGGCTCAAGTTAAACGTCTGTCTTCCAGTAAGATGTGTTAAAAACTCTCAATTTGATAGATTATTATAATGCACAAGGGTATATATAGGTTGTGAAATTATTTTATCGGGTAAACTCTTATTTATAGTTTTACTATAGGATAAGGATTAATTGTGATCTCTTTTATTTTTAAGTCATCAATTATAACTATTATTGTAAATAAGAATGAGAGTTTGTTTGCTTATTACTTTTTGACAACTTAATTTCTCAAGTTATCATCATAAAATTGCTGTACACACATCGGGGGTACCGAAAAGGCCATAAAAATACTGTTCCTGAAGTATAAAAAATATATGATACTACATTAACTCAAGCAAAGCTGCGAGCAAAAGCTAGTTTGTTTATATACTACTCATGATGATGAGTTCAGTAGTTAAGTCGTCAAAACAAACAAACTGAATGTCGTATTTATAATATTAGTTAGTAGAATAAATATAAATAAATCTATATAAACTTTTATGTGTATGTTTCTATTTATAGTTTTCACTTCTATAGCGTGTTCATAAGTATACACTTTTTTTATTATACCTGTTGTTTTGTTAGACAATTGGAAAATGGTATTTTTCATTCCACTAACGAGCATGTGGTGATGAAAAAATGTTATTGTCTGACTTTACACTAGTATACAAGTAACATTTGTAAGTTTTAACTATACATATAATTCGAATATTAAAAAAACACACTACTCATCTGACATTAACGATAATATCGTCCACGATAAATGGTCGTTTGAAAAAATTTCATGCATTAAACACATGTAGTGGCATATATGAGTATAAAATCGCTTCGCCAGCTTTTATCCTGTGAAATTCAATTTAGTTGTTTATGAACGAGACTGGTATGTACTCAAGTGTTATAGGGAGTCGACCCCCGCTTAACATTTACAGGTAGTCTGTTATTAAAAGTCCTTCAAGATTTTATATTATTTGGAAAAAAGTACTATTACCGAGGGATAGGAGAAAATACATTATATATATATAGATATATACATTACGCGTGGGAAGCCGTTGACAAAAACTAGTTTAATAATGACTTGACATTAGCATATTAATAATCATCATCATCAGCCTGTAAGAGACCCACTGCAGGGACATAGACCTCTTCCCAAAGGAAGGTATAGGGCGTAATCACCACGCCAGCCCACAACGTATTGGCCATTTGAAACTCTGAGAAATCCACATTTCTATATTTTTCCCACATACGGTGGTACTAGAAGAACATTTCTCAGGTTCAGGTTTCCTCACGATGTTTTCCTTCACCGACAGCCGATAGTGTTACCAATGTAAATCAGTAAATGTACGCGAATTCCGAACAATTCGTTGGTACATACCGGGGTCCGAACCTGCGGACATCGGTTTAATCGATTCCACCGGTCAAACCACTGGACCACCACGACTTTTAATATTGATACGAATACTATTTTAATATTAAAAACATGCACTTTTTTGCATTTGTTTTAATAAATAATTATGAAAAAAGAACTAAAATAACATTTTCTAACATTATGGTTAAATACAAATTACTTGTTTCTTTTGGATTTTTTTCGTAATTGTTATTTTTTTTATTCAAATCTTAAATACTTTATTCATTTAAGGTCTTTAGAAGGCGCTTATAAACGTGAAAGTTACAATTCTTAAATAATAAATATAAAATGGTTGTCAATATGTTTCAACTATTTCATGAAAACGAAACTTGCTTATTAAGTGCCTTACACAAACCACTGATTACATACCTGTTTCAATTGTACATCGATAGGTATATGTACATATGGAGATGCGACAATGGAACCGGGTTTTAATCTTTAGAGACATTCCATGTTTGCGGTAACGCCACGGTTCGGGACACGATTTAAATCGAAATACTATTTGTTCTGTCATTTGGGAAAAAAAATTAAAAATCGTGATAGACATTCCTTATTTACATATTACTGGGATTACTTATCACTGGCTTTTTCTCGTGGTTTCGCTCGCGTTTGTAGACTAGGTGTCCTTAATAGGGCGAGACGGTATTTCACACCAGAACATCGTTTGCTACTTTATAAGGCGGAAGTCCGCCCACATTTCGAATACTGTTCTCACCTTTGGGCTGGAGCGCCTCAATATTAGCTGCTTTCGTTCAGTGTAGACCGGTGCGAATCGTCAGCGACGAAGTGATATCCCATCAGCTCGACTCATTGGCACTGCGTTAGGACATCGCATCCCTTTGCGTCCTTTATCGCATCTACCAAGGTGAACTTTCCGAGGAGTTGTTTGGACTGATACCCGACGCTACATTCCAGTATCGTACAACCCGCATGACACTCAAATTTCATTCACTCCACCTCGATGAATGGAGGTCATCTACGGTGAGGTTCTCAAGATCATTTCTCTCTCAAACTTGTGGAATCGACTTCCAGCGGTGGTGTTTCCGAAGCATTACGAGTTACAAACCTTTAAGAAACTAGCGTACACTTTTTTAAAAAGCCGGCAAGATAATTATAACTCCCCTCGTGTCTATGGATAACGATGACCGGTCGATGACCAGTTGTCGATGAATAGTTAAGGTCTAAAAACGTAACAAGGAAATAGACAAATAAATAAACTTATTCCCATTTTGAATAGTACTTAGGATAGTGTAATAAATTTAACATCAGTTTTTTTAAAGTTAGTTGTGAACGACATTGTTGGCAACACAATATAAACGGAATTATTTAAATGTTTATACAGACAACACCATTTCTCTAATTGCTCAACACACGTATGTTGTAAATTTAAACCAAACTCAATACAGTCCAAAGATCAAAAATAGAATCGCATAATGTAAGAAAAACCTATTAATAACTCAATAAATCTGAGGAACTAGAGAGTAAAATAATATTAGACATTAACCGATATTTTTCAGAAAATTTAAAAGTACTACACAGTATATCTCTAATATAAACAGCATTATATATACTGACCTTATTTTTATACATATATATAAACTGTTACCACACACAACAATTCACCAGAAGTACAAAAGTCCCAAAAACTATGGTAAACGTGTTCTGCAATCGATTCTAAAGTCCTACCGAATATTTTTTCTCAGCTATATTTAATGTATTGATAAAGTCCCTTAATTGTTTTATTATAATTAAGACTTAATATAATAACCACCTATATGTAAAATATAGCCGTTATGTTATACCGGTGTATAATCTATTACGATACCAAATTTTGTCAAAATCTGTCCAATAGTTTTTACGTGATTCGCGTACTAAAAAAATCAAAACACCACGGAAATGCGTTGTATTATTGATTCTAAAGGTTATAGAGTGTGTTTTTTAAATATATTCTACGAATACATTTCGTCTCTTTACTCTTTCACAAACTAACAGTCTTCAAAACGCGCGAATAATTTATTCATTCTGAAATATAATTAGTAGCCATTTTGTATTTGTTGTGACGTCACAGTTATTTATTCTTTAAATTTAATATCAAGACAATTCTGTAGTTGAGTTATCAAATTCGCAGTGACAAGTGAATTTTTTAGTTTAATGGAAAAAAAAATACGAAGTAGACGATTTCGAAATTTGTTGAAGCTATATACAAAGAGACTCCAACCACAATACGTTCGTTTTAAATCGACCGGGAAAAATTACAAGAAGCACTTCTGAGTTCGTTCCAAACTTTCCTCTCAGTGGCGAAAGCTTTTCGCTCCCTTATTATATTGTATTCACGTTTCAGGCTGACAACGTATAAGTTAAGAGCAGAAGCGATTAACAACACCAATAATACTCGTTCCTTATTCATTCAAATTTGAACGCATGCATGAATGAATATTTTTGAAGTTATACTTCTTTTGACGCGTTAGAGAAAAATGATAAGAGTAAATTTTTACGATGCACGCGCACACCGCGTCACGTAAAACCGACACCCTGAAGTTAGCTATAGTCAACATTTTATTTAAAAAAAAATGTATGTATGTATTAATTACCTTTTTTCTATCGTTAGTGTCGTTTTTTCTACAAACGTAACGAATAAGGCGAAAGATAAAAATTTTGAAAAGATTTTTATTTTGTTACGTCAAAGAAGTATAACTTCTAACGTGTGTCCATAAATACACACTACTTTTTTTATGTCACTTTTTAGTTTGTTATAGTTTGTAGAAAAGTTAAAAATTAAAAGAACCATTACCGCAAACATTCAACTGCATATTAATATTAGGGTTATTGCGTTACAGTTGGCCCGTTTATACCACCCTATTTAAATAAAAATAATTGATACTTTCGGTACTTGACATAGTTTAAGGAAATACATACAATGATATATATTCTAACGCTCATCGCTTGCACCGAATATCAAAAAGGGACGAAATCATCACTTCCAATTCAATTTTTACAGTCTACGTTCTCAATGTCACAGTAAAGTTATTAATATTATTTTAAATGGTAATTTACAACTCGTTAAATAAATTGTACAATATTTTTTACATCTACAATAATTTCGTTTTTTCGTTACATCAAATTATATCCTTTGGATGTGATTAATTATACAGCGTGATAGTATATTATACAGGGTTATTGATAATTCGACGTATTCCTGTTAGGAGGTGATAGGGGTGAGTGTTTGTGATAATTTTAAGCCCCATATGCATTATGAAAAAATTAACCTTTTTCAGTTATTAAGGTTTTTATCTGTTTTCAAAATGAAAATCAAAAATGCACTAACTATACATCTATACATATAAATAAAATTGGAGTGTCTGTTTGTAATATCAAAATAATGACTTTTTACTGATTGGATATGAACGTATACACGGTACTGATAACAAAAATACAATTTTTAAAATTTTTGTCTGTCTGTCTGTCTCTTTGTTCCGGATAATCTCCGAAACGGCTGGACCGATTTTGTCAGAAATTTCACTGACGGATATTTAAAATTATAGCGGGTGACATAGGCTACTTTATTTTAGACTAGCAGTCGTCCGTGGCTTCGTCTATAGTACTATCTTTAAAACGATTGGACCTATATTCACGGGACTTTCACTGCCATATAGCTAACGTTATAAGAAGTAATTAAAGTTTTTTTTTATTTTGGACTACCTTTTACCCGTGGCTTCGTTTGCAGTACTATCTCCGAAACGTTTGAACCACGGAACTTTCACTAACAGATAGCAGATCTTATAAGAAGTAATCGATAAATAAATCTGAATGACTGTTCTATAATAATAAGGGGAAACAATTTACAATAACAGAGCTCTGTGGCACTTCATCTAGTCAAATGAATAATTATTACAACGCACAGTAACGATTAATTATGAACGTCATATAACATGTATTAAGTGAAGGCTTGTGGCTGTTAAACACCGAGAGGTTGTGTTATGAAAATTCTCATGTCACGGGACGAGACAGACGCGAGACGAGCCGTGTCTGAAGACGTTCAAACAACAGCCGAGATAACGATTGTAATTCTTAGAGAGCGACTCAAGTAAGTAAACGACAGCGATTTGTATTGGTATTGTATCACCAATACCGTCTCCGATATACATTTTTAAGTAGGAAACTTTTTAAGGAAGGACTTTGAAATTCTGATCCACAACCTTTTTGTGTACCAAAAAGTCGTGAGGATAAACACTGTTGCGGGTAGAGTGTTGAAAACACTGGTTCTCGTCCGATCACTAAACAAAGCAACGTGAGACGCGGTCAATACTTCGACGGGTGACTGCCTGAAAAATACAGCTGTCGGAACCTACCCATAGGTGCTTAATAACAGATTTTCAACTTGAGGGTGGTACATAGTCATATATCCAGATAGCCTTAGAAAAGCCCTACCAGCATGCTTTGGTTTCATCACGATGTTTTCCTTCACCGAAAGCAAAGACTCCAACTGCAATGTAATTTTTTTTACAATTAAAAGTTTCATACCCAAAAAGCCATGTCTCTGTTAACATCAGATATACATAGGGAAAAATGATAGTAATTTGTTACCTAGTAATTTGTTATCGCTAAAACGTTATAAAATTCTCTAAATATGAAAAAAGTCAGTGTGTGCTTATGACCCAACGATAGTAGTGAAAACTTATAAATACAACCATGTACATTAAAGTTCATACAGATTTATCAATGTTATATTTAAAAAAATAATAGTAATATTTAAATACAAATAATATATACACTTGAAATACTGCACTGTTATACAAAGCATACATGTTATCATTATTCTATGTTGCGTAATGACAAAAATGTAATATTGGAACGATATTCACTTCTTGTTGGATAGAACTGCGGACGATTATACACGATTCATTCTCACGCCTCACCGACCCAAGCGCGCTTGATGTCGAGTGGAGCCGAGTATACCCGATTCAGTATCACTCGAGCGTATCACTTTCCTTCAAGTTCAACACACCCAAAGATGTTTTCGCAACAAGAATACAATACACACAGAAGTACACGTTAATCAAAAGAAATTACTAAAATGTATATTTTTATAATAATAATAACCACAGCTTCGGATTTCAATAGATAGAAATTAAGGAAATATCCATGAGTAAAAAAGGATTATTCAAAAATTTGTTTCACGGGACTCTGCTACAGCGACATTGTTCCCAAGAGACTTGTCTCGGACTAGTATTCATTATGATAAAATTTAAAAAGCACCCGCTACGCCACTTTGTGTTCTATTTTAACTAAAGGCCACGGGTATTCGCTGCAACACAGAAACGAGACTCTGAAGAATATTCTTTCACATCGTAAAGAATATTGTGAAGAATACCGCTCTTTATAGTTACGAATTTATTTTGATTTAAAAAATATAAGCACGCCTCATAACAATTCCATACATTAAATTTGATAGCGTTGAGAAAAGTGACTAAGCACCTAAACTATTAATATAATTTGAATAATTAATTAAAGGACCAAATAATAATAATAAAAATAACAGAAAAAGCGTCCAATCTCAACGACAACACAATTCGTAATGACGAGAAGCCTTTTTTCGAATTGACTATACATTATTTGCCTAACGAG
Organism: Antheraea assamensis; assembly: GCA_035772565.1. Lineage (NCBI taxonomy): Eukaryota > Metazoa > Arthropoda > Insecta > Lepidoptera > Saturniidae > Antheraea > Antheraea assamensis. The sequence goes on along the minus strand of JAQQSE010000240.1, from coordinate 674,548 downwards.
CCTTATAGCTTCACCCGACTTACTTTGTCGACTTACTTGGTTACGTGCGTGGAGTGATATGTGCTGTATGTGTTAATCTAGTGAGTGAACATTTTCAGTGGCACTGTATCGCGTTAGCAGCGCGCTTGAGAGGTCTACACCCGTGCATCGAATCTAGGTTGGAATCGATGCCGAGGGGGGTAATGGCGAGTGCACTGGAGCAAAATTCACCGCCAGATCACGGTAGCATGATCAATGGCTTGAAATATTGGAGGGGCTTCACACCGACACGCATAGATTCACCATAATAATTATTATTATATAGTCGTGGTGATTTGACAGATGGAATATAAATCCGGTGTCCGCTGGTTTGAACCCCGGCATGTACATACGAATTTTTCGGAATTTGCGTACCTACATTTCCTAATTTAAATAAGTAACAATATCGGCTAACGTGAAGGAAAACATTGTGAGGAAATCTGAACCTGAGAAATATTTTTGTAGTACCGCCGCGTGTGGGAAAAATATAGAACAGTGGATTTCTTACAGTTTGAAATCGCTAATACGTCGTGGGGTGGTGTGGTGATTATGCCCATACCCTCCTTCAAAAAGAGACTTGCAGTGAGTCTCTTAGAGGCTGATAATGATGAATCTGTAGCTTTATACATTAAAATAAAATAAGAAATACAACAAATTATACAGAAATTTATAATAGACGCTAAAGTATTAGTATTGTATCCTCACCTTTAGATTACAAAGAGTAGAGACCTTAATTCCCAGCTTACATCGTACGTGAACGATATAGCTTGTTTAAAGGCACATAACACCTCAGGGAATATAACTCCCTATACGTACGTAACGGCCGCCAGTTAGCGTGTTGTCGCTCTCCTTATGATAGATCGTTGGATTAACGTCTTTACCCGTCTGGGTTGTTTTAATTGTTATAGTAACATCACGTTTAACTTTACCAATTTGCCCTTGAATTATTTGATGTGAAAGAAATACTTGCAAATCACTGTAATTATTATTATCAAATATATTTATAACTAACTATTGCCCGTAGCTCCGCGTGCGGTTTTTTTTAAATTGTAAATTGCTTCTTATAAGATCAGTTATCTGTCAGTGAAAGTCCCATGAAAATAGGTCCAATCGTTTTGGAGATAGTACTACAGACAAAGCCACGGATGACAGCTAGTCTAAAATAAAGTAACCTGCGTCACCCGCTGTAATTTTAACTATCCGTCAGTGAAGTTTCTGTCAAAATCGGTGAAGTCGTTTCGAAGATTACCCGGAACATACAGATAGACAGACAGACAGACAAAAATTGTATTTTTGTTATCAGTATCGTGTATACGTTCATATCCAATCAGTAAAAAGTCGTTGTTTTGATATTACAAACAGAAACTCCAATTTTATTTATATGTATATATAATGCATATTATAAATGTGAATTTGAGTTTGCCCCTTGTGCTTTTTCACGCCGTAAATCATTCATCATGAGATTTTTATACACTTAATAAGGAGAACAGGGAGAAGGATATAAGGTGTTTTTCACCTATCGCTTAGAAAAGAATGACTATTCCCAAGGGATAAGATAAATCTGAAAATGAACTCGAGTGAATTTGCTAGGAAAAAACCAATAATATCATAATTATATACATTCCTTGTCATTTTTTTAGTAAGTAAGACTTAGTTATCATTAGTCCGTTATCTGTATTTTGGTTTAAAGAAATTTTATTATCTAAAAGAACATAATGACCTCAATGAGAATTACATAGCAATTTAAATTTCTAGCATCATCCAATCAATGTACGGGTAAGTTTTAATTGTTTAATCTACTTATTACGTGTGAATCATCATCATCAAGGGCCGGCAACGCACTTGCGACTCCCCTGATGTTGCTAGTGTCTATGGACGGCGATGATCACTCACCATCAGGTGACACACGTGTTCCTTTGCCCCCTATAATATATTTTAAAAAAATCGTAATCGAATTGAATTGTTACTTTTCATATGAGTCGCAATCAAACACTCACATAGGTAGTACCTGCATCATTATTGTAACATGTTCATAAAATATTTGTGACCACAAAAACGAACTTTAACTTCAGACAAACGGGCTACTAAAACTTCTGTGAAACAATTACTTGCTCCTCGCCCTTGTGTCCAGGGATATATAAATAAACATTGTTTAAGACATATTGATTAAAAATGTATGCTGAAGACAAATACAACTTTAGTAAAAAGTGTAAAATTATGTATGGAATCTAACAAACTTATATTTCTTTACAAGATTTTTCCCAAAATTTTTATACAAGATCGGCACGCCATTTTTCTTTAAATTCATAAGTTAGACTTAGACTTTGGAAGTAAAATAAGTTAACATATAATATATAAACAATATCCAACAAAAAAATGTAAATGAAAGTAAATAGTAAAGTTTAATGGAGTTCGAGCGATGCTCGGGTCCCGGAGTGGCGGGCGGCGCGTACTTCATTTGTGGAGAGGAGCTCAGGTAGAGTTGGCACAACTTCAAATATTAGTAACTAGCTGTATCCTGCGGTCTTACAAACATTTAATGTATAGAATTTTGTATTACTGTAAACGTAAGCTTAACGCATTGATACAAAAAATTGGACGGAGCCTGGCGGCCAACTTCTGCCAGGCTGACCACTGGGGCGGCATGGTGATAGCCTCAGTACGGTCCCACGCCGCCCCAACCCAATAGCGGCGGTCGGTACACCATGGGGTTTTAGTACGTGCGATTCGGACATAACCTATTCTCTCCCCCAGGAGAATGGGTATCCATAAAAGATTTTCTCATGTTAATAAAAAAATTGATTTTTTTTAAATTATAGGGGGCAAACGAACAGGTGGGTCACCTGGTGGTAAGTGATCACCGCCGTCCATAGACACTAGCAACACCAGGGGAGTCGCAAGTGCGTTGCCGGCCTTTTAATATATGTGGCCCTCCGGCGCTCTCACTGGCCGAACGAAACGCAACAGTGCAAGCACTGTTACTTCACGTCGGCTTTCTGTGAGAGGGTGGTACTACCCCGGGCGAGCCGACCCATTCATGCTGAAACCAGTACTAGTTTCAGCGTAGCTCTACCACCTACATAAAATAAAATACCGAGTATTTTGAGCTTTATTACATTGATTATTACCAAATTCCGATCGTTTCAGATTTTTGAAATACATTTATTTACGAATTCTAAATATATATTGACTTTTTGATTAATATTTACTAAGTAATTTTTGAATTAATTTCCGTGTACATTTCATTTTCATGCCTTAACTAACTACTCAACCGATCATAATGAAATTTTGCATGGACGTTTTTATGTATACAGTTTATCTTTTGTCCAAAAAAAATGTACTGTTCCCGAGGAATATATCAAGTCTACATTAACGCGAGCAAAAACTAGTATGTAAATACAGAAATTATTTTCCCTTTTTGATCTGTCTTCACCAAAAACTAAACCGTTAATATTTTAACCCGAAATTATGTCTATAAACACAATTTTGAAAGATGGAGGAAAGTGTAATTCTAATTTTTAAAAAAGCGAAGATAATTCATAGGTATGTTTTACCTTTTATTAGGTTTGTTATCAGTTTTACAATATATATTTACCTGAGATAACATAGAACATAGGTTTTAGCATTTTACTACAATCTCACCTAATGTTAAATAATGACGGCGTCTAAAATATTAAACACGCTAAGCCTAGACAGGACTGGCTCTCGACTGCAGCTGCTAAAGCACTACTATGGGTGCTTGGCGACAGATTTTACACTCGAGAGGGGGAGCGCCAAGCAGGATTGGAAAAAGCCCTACCACCATACAATCACACCAACCTTTTAAAAGAAAGATCGTAATATGAAGTATTTTTTACCGATCCAGCTAACCCAATTCTCCTCAGTACAAATAAGCTTCACGCCACGACGCACCGCACCGCGCTGTTATGATAACTCTATTGTTATTTCATCCCGTATTTATTTATGTAATAGGGAAAAACTAACACAGGTCAATACCAAATTACAAGATGTATCTATTAAAATTATTTACTATCCACCATGTACAACCGTGTATGAAAATTGAAGGAAAAAATATTTGTCAAACATTTTGCACGCGGCTATTTGATGTCAAATGAAATATTTTCCGACGATAAGGAGTCACGTTGCAAACGTGTGGCTAATAGGCTAATATAATAAATAGGCTAACATTTTAGGCTATTTAGTTTTATTGAATTATGAATTATTGTTAGAGCATGCCGTGGTTGTCATATAAATGTGAATACATTTAAATTTAGCTACAAAATTGTTACTATTAGCATATTTACGAATGTATTGTCATTTTGATGACCCATAATGAAAAAATGTATAAGCATGAAAGAGTGCAGTACCTTTTTTTTCTCTGTTTATTAACCGAATTACTTGATTTCCATTTTTACCATTTAGAGAAAGAAAATCACATCTTTTTGGCAGAGATTAAAGATACCTGCCTCAATCATGTGGAAACCTAAAAAATATAAGAGCCATGGTCGAATTTAGACCACTGTCCGACCACTATTAGATGTAAAAAGGTCATTATACTACTCAATTAATAGGGCGCACTTTAAAGCGTGGGCGTGGCCCCTAGTTAGTACGTCACGTTATGGCTCTAACTCAGAGAACATCGGGAGAGATTAGTTAGGTATATTAACAAGTAGTTTAATAATCAACTGTCCAATGATATTTAATAAAAAAAAAAAACAAACATTATTTGCATTCTTTATACAAAATATCTTTATTTCTAGAATACTTTACAAAATGTTAGCCTTAACAATGGTCCCAAACTAGGCAGTGCCTGTGTCATGGAAGCTTAATATCTGGTTGACTTAGTTGATAGTGGCGCATTTTGACTTGGAATATACAACATTAGCACCCACGCTGTCAAGACAATTGCGAAGCGGTGATCGCGATAATCATTGACTGCAACGGACGCGACAATCTATCTATATATATATATAAAAATGAATTGCTGTTCGTTTGTCTTGCTAAAACTCGAGAATGGCTGGACCGATTTGATTAATTTTGATTTTTAAATATTTGTGGAAGTTCAGGGAAGGTTTAAACGGTGAGAAACATAAATAATAAGTAAAGGAAAATACTAAAAAAAAAAAACAAATTCATTTTTGAGTATAAAATTTTCCTAGCTATGAAACATTTGATGTCTTTTGTCATTTTCTTCTTTATTTTTTGGCTCCGTCACGGTTTGTGCTCTAGCCAGCGTCAAGTAACAAGATTTTGCCAACAAGTGTCTTGCGATAATTATTATGTTCCAACAAGATGGTGGTTTCCTTATTAGAAATTTTTCATGGAGTTTTGGTGGCATCTCAGAATGCATGCTCCGTGGTATTATTTCCCATCCACTTCACTTGCGCATAATAACCGAACTATATTACGTAAAACACCACCAATATTACAAAATATAGAGTCTAATACAACACAAGATTATGAATAAAATATAAAAATCACTACATGACAGACTAAGATCCCGCCAAAAACTCCGTAATAATACTTAAAAGTCAATTTGAACTTATTAAAGTTATTATTATGGTATTAACCAAAGCATAAAATTTAAGTGTTAGTGGAGAGGTTCCGAGAAGGAAAAACAATTGAGTGACGTTATCCGAATAGCAGAATAAGTATTAAAAAAATATATTTAAAGAATCGACTGTTAAACGGTACGAAGTTCGCCGAATCAGCTAGTATACTTATACAGATATAAAGTAAAAAATCCATAATAATTACTACGTAGAAAAAACAAGCGAAGCCGCGGGAAATTACTCTCCTGAAATTCCTGTATATACCGAAAATTACGATAACGAAGACGTAATGAAAAAGCTAATTAAAAGTACGGCAAGTATTCGAAATCACGTTATTAACATATATGATTCATTTGATTAAATCATTCGTCATAGAAATTGTATTTTAGCTACGACATTTTATCAGCGTATTACATATTCATTTGCCTTATTAATAATTAATCATTCGGTTCCTATTTACTGGGACTCGCTATTCGATAATTGATTTTTCCGATACCTATTCTCAAACTTTCGACTTTTCATTAAAAACGTCAGTGAAACAATAAATCAGAGTTTATCCTTTATACACACAATTCCGGTGTTCATAACACTTTTTCTATACTCCTTCACTGATTGACTGACTTTGATGAACTATTTTTTATGTACTTAACGGGTCATCTAAGCCTAGTTTCGGTTGAACCCGGTAGATGGCGCTTTTATCAATATCTATTTTTTTTTATTCACATAAAACTGCACACATATTCATCCCTTCAACATTCACTCAATATCTTAAATTAAAAAAGATGATGAGTAATAAGGTCATTTATCTCTGCACCATTCAACCCATTTCAGAAAAAGTATTTAGGAGTCTAGGCTAGTTCGAAGAGAGTTACAGTGAAACTCGGAGCGTGTAAAATAGACTGTACGTATTTATTTTAGCTCCATATATGGTATATATAGTGACAAAAAGATATTTCAATTGTTCGAATGACATATTCGATTTATAATAATTTGAAAGGTTTCAGCCAGTCTCCGTTAGGACGACATTCTAGTCGTAGAGCTATAAGTATATCTACACTTTTCAGCGCGATATGTGTGAGCAAGATGACAGCATCTAATTAATGCAAACTATATAGCTCTATAAAGCAAACTCGTCAACATCTCTCTTTATGTATATTACCCACATAGTACAAACGAAAAACTATCTCGTAAGGCGATTTGTTGTACTATAGTTTCTTATGTCGGCTGCAGTGCAATACGTATAATTTACGCGCTCCGATTCGTACTGTGAAGCTCTATATACCCGTAATTAGTAATCAAAAGTCCATTAGTAAATCGGCCCAAAGAGATACTATAACTAATTTCATTTCATAATGTCGAAGTAGTCAGAATACATACCAGTGTGAAAAGTTTCCTTTACATTATTTTGGAATTAACAATACTAGTGGTTGAAATGCAGACATAATTGATTTTATTTTACGTTTCCATTTTTCTGCGATTTTTCTATTTTGTTTAACTAGAAATTTCGTAATGTCTATATATATATGTTTTTCTTTTAATTATTATACTCGCCAAATTTATTAGCTGAATGCCTGAAAACGGCGATGTATGTAGGCAATTGTAGTACTCTCAGAAGTCACATAGGTCTTGTAATATTAAATGTATGGAAAAAATCAAAACACAGTAACACTTCGTAAGCAGGTATAGATTGTATAGTATTAAAAATATTCGTTATAGTTTCATTATCCAGAGATTAAACCGAGAAACAAGTTTGTATGGATTACACGCCATCCGCATTTCCTCTTATAACAGTTGAAATACCTATTATGTAGACTCTCTCTATATCTTCGCTATTCTAGACTATCATATATTGTAGTGTCAATTTTAAACGGGGAACAACCCGACATCATGTACTATTCTGCTATATAGAAATACTTCGACAACTTTAGTACAGCCTTTCTGTCACAGTCAGTTGATAAGTAATCAACTTGAAGCGATGATGGCTTAGTTGATAGCGGGGTCGGACACAGCGTCGAATAACCTAAGTTCGAATTCTAGCAACTGAGTCGAAGCTTTCGGTGAATGAAATCATCGCGATGGAACCATAGCCTGGTGCTAGGGATTTTTCAAATTCCGCCTGGCTAACTACCACCCTCAAGTTGAAAATCTCTTACCAAGCACCTGTTGGTGTGTTACGGTAGCTGCACTTGAGAGCCAGTCTCCCTCTAGGTTTAGTGTGACTACCATCTTAGACCACATCATCATTTAACTCTGATGAGATTATGGTAAAACCTATAAAGTATTAAAAAACCCTTGGACTCAGTAGATGTGAGAATTTCTTGGCTCATACGTTGGAATGTTCGCCATTTGCCACTAGTCGTACCCGTTTGCCCAAAACGACTTTGATTAATTATATGTAAATATTAATCCCATGAGATATATCGAGAAAAAAGATAGAGAGAGAGAGAAAGAAAATACAAAGAAAAACACTACCCTAAAAATTGTTATTGTGAAAAGAAATTCAATGCAAAACAGTACCAAGGGATCCCGAAGTATCGGGCCGTTATTATTGAATTTAGGGTTGCTAACTCTTGGTAACGAATTATCTACAAATAATATAGACGTGAAAGTAACCCTGTATTTATGTTTGTTACATTTTATGATCTCTGAACTAGTCGAAATGTAATTTGTTTTAGAGCTAACCCGAGACATGAAAAAGACCATTTTATCCTTAACATAACCAAAAATATACAGATCATGTGACGGGGAAAAGCTAGTCACTATTTTTGTATGAAAGTTTAAAATCCACGTGATTAAGCTTAAGGTGTTTGCTCCTAAGGCAACTTGGAATAATAATTTAGGACGACAATGACTTAATGTCAGTATGATAGGACGTGTTACAGAATACTGATTCGGATCATCTTTAGGTGAAAAGAAATATCGCTATACACTTCGCTCGTTTGATAATATGTATGCAAGTAAAATTTGATACACGTGACTGAGATCTTCGGATGCATCTCAAGATATGGTGCCAGATAGACATGTAACCCACTTTATATTAAGTGTTTACTTGCAGTTCTTATCGGAAAAAATGAGGGTTTACTGATAACATCAGACACCTTGTCAAATCGTACTACGAGAGTGTTTTTCGTCATTTCCCAATCACTGCATAGTATAAAACAAAGTCGATTTCTCTGTCCCTATATTCCTATGTATGCTTAAATCTTTAAAACTACGCAACGGATTTTGATGCGGTTTTTTTAATAGATATAATGATTGAAGAGGAAGGTTTATGTGTATAATAACATAAATTAAATAGTGGAGAAATACTGTTATTTTTGAGGTTTCTAATGTGATGTCGTAAATAATTATATTTTTTCCGCTTACATTGCAACAAACGCAGCCTGTACCGTAAAAATGTAGTGTATGAATTTGCGATATTCCAAACATAACAGGAAATCTTTATGGTATAGGGAAAGGGGAATTGTTTTACTCCAAATTTAACGCGTGCGGGCCACGGGCAGTAATGAATAAATCAAAACTACTGGATCGATTTTAATCATATCTTCAGTGATTGACATAGGCTATATATTTCATACCCGTGTGAAGCCGGAGCGGGCTGCTAGTGATATAATTAAACTTTCATTCATGATTCAGGAGTATACACGAAAAAAGCATACAAGCGACAACCCTAACAAAAATATGTACGGACATAAAGAAAATATATGAGCCGATCGAGAAACACCCACGCGTTCGGAACTCGGTCAAAACACCCAAAACAATGATCGCATTTAAATAAATAACCCATCACCCGGAACTTAGCAATGTTTGATTCAAATTTATTGACAGACTACAGCCGGTACAACGTTACCCTAAAGCGGACGACATACCAGGCGTTTAATTTGCTTTTTTATTCATATTAATTGTATACATCTACACTGATGTATAAAATTGAACTGATAAACGATGCAGTAGAATCGAGAATACCATTGAACATAGTAACTATCGTAAAATCCCGTGGAAATGGTTTTTAAATGAATTGTTTAAAAAGCCACATATAAATCACAGAAAGGAGAAAACTCTTTGAATTATATATTTTAAGAAAACTTGTAAAACTGATCTCTTGTTATATTTATATATTTATCATAAACTAATATATAATACGTTTTGTATTTAGAATGGTATGCCAGCAACTCATGCCTTCACAGTGACAGCTTCACAAATATTTAAAACAACACTGATTTGTGTGTACTGAAATATTTAAGTATATCGGCTACCTCGTATGGTTCAACAAATTGTCCTTCGCTTATTTATTATAGGCTTTATTACAATTTATACTGAATAATTTTTAACAACAACCACCATGTTGCAAATATTAAAATGAGCGTTTTTTCCTCGGAAAATTAAAAAAATGTCGGCTAATGGAATCAGCAGTAAAGAGAGTACGTATGTTTTGAATTCCCTATTGACAGCAATGTTAATCCTACAAAATTAAAACTAAATTAACAGAAGACCGTGAGTGAAATAGTTATGTAATGTATTCGCGATATATGTCCTCCATATATATTTTGTAGTCAATTTGCGGCTATATAAAAGCCACAGATTTCACAACATCCTGTCATACTCTAGACGTAAAATTCGCAAATATACAATATTTAATGGGCATAAAACTTTTACTATTTATGCAGAGTATTATTTATTTTAATAATAATACCTGCATCTAATATTTGTCGGAGAAGCGTTATCCTCACGGTCACTCATTGTGGGTATCAGCAGGGATCCGACCGAAAAAAGGAAACTTTTAAAATAAACTATTATCTTGAATCACAATAGGTAGGTACTATTTACTTGTTAGTTAACTCAAATACACAGTACAGTTCCACGCCAAGTATCCTTTAAAGTGTTCAAAACGATATGTGGATCCGATTAAGAAAACACTCCTTTTTATAAACGTCATCCTCCACTCAATCTAGGCTCTTTACACGTCACTTTCGACGTTTGTGTGTTGTTAATGTGCCATACTTACGACCTGGATGCGACATATTCATATGCACGCTTCGTATGCGATTGGTCATTTACTCCTTCGCTAACACCTCGCGCTCTATTGATGGTTAATTTGCTTGCAGTCCTGTTACAAATTTGTGTTCACAGATTTTTAATACCACAAACATAGGTGTAAATACCTATTATTTCTACTACGCCACGTGGCATTAATGATTATAATAAATATCAGAACTTTTCAATATTTATGAAATTGTGCAATTGCATTTTTATTGAAAGTGTTTCAGACGATTGTACATGGTACACGGATGGTGACCTTGATGCTCACAGCGAAAAGAACACCAGATCAGTGCACGCCATCCTACTGCCTTACCTTCATAATTACCTTCGTCATTATAGTACCAGATATAATATTTGGTGTGCCCAGGAAGTTTTATCTAAATTTATTTAATAGACCTCAAATTAACTACAACATTCATACGATTTATAACGTAATATGTTATAATTATGTATACCATTTATTTGTAATAATTATATAAGGCTGCTTAAAGATACATACATGTACATGCAAGTCGGTAGAAAGAATCACACAAAATTCGCCTGAACGCGCCATTTGTGCACAGCCTAAACCACGGTAGGCGGGTTAGGCCGACGATAAAACCCTATAGAGACATAAAGCAAGTTCCACGTCGTAAAGCGAAGGTATCGACGTCGCGGCAGGTACCGCAGACATTTTTAGAGTACCGCTGGGGGATATACAAAACGTTTATTTATTTCGACTGCTTCAAAAAATAAGCATGCTATAACGATGCTTTCTTAAATAAATTACGGGTCTTTTGAGTGGACAAAGTTGCTGAGAATAGATATCGAATAGTAATATCGATCTGAAGAAGTTATATTTTTAGTGTAGCAGAGCATAGTGACTGCACTGTGTCCAATAGTAAAAGCAGTACATTCCATAAAAGACATAAACTCCTGGCAGACCGCGAAACAAAGTAAAGTAAAAAAGAGTCACTGTCATTGGTTGCGACTCAATCGGGTACCGGTCCTAGCACCTCGCTCGGTTACTGGATATGCCCAGACTGATGATTAAAAAAAGAAGAAGCTTAAGGTATAAGAATAGGACCAATTCTCGGTACCGTCTTACAGCTAAAAGTCCCGAAACCATTGTACTTTAAGTGAAACTATCACTTCACTAGGTGAGTTAAAACTTTAGTAACCGGGTGTTACTAGAAAATCTAACAACCCATCGAGATATTTCGTGGAAGACCAAAAAGACATGGTCGTGGACTCGATTTTTTTTTTTATATTATAGGGGGCAAACGAACAGGTGTGTCACCTGATGGTAAGTGATCACCGCCGTCCATAGACACTAGCAACACCAGGGGAGTCGCAAGTGCGTTGCCGGCCTTTTAAATATGTGGGCCTCCGGCGCTCTCACTGACCGAACGAAACGCAACAGTGCGGGCGCACTGTTACTTCACGTCGGCTTTCTGTGAGAGGGTGGTACTACCCCGCGCGAGCCGACCCATTCATTCTGAAACCAGTAATCGTTTCAGCGTAGCTCTACCACTACTAAATCGATGGGCGTAACTTATTGGATAAAAGCAGCGGAGTAAGCGATTCGGTTTTCCGCAGATACGAATATTAAGCATTTATCGAACAGTACTTTTTAAAAGTCGCTAATATTATTTATTTGATTTCTTTAGCAACACAATCACTTGGTTGTAAAAGGAAAATGTGAAAATTACCAACGTCTGCTTGTGAGTTAACTCCTCTCCTCCTACTCCTCTATGTATTTTTTGCGAAGAGGTCTATGCCCCCACGTGGGTACTACACATACTGTAGTTATTACCATTATATAAAGTAATGTCCAAATTGTTATAACGTAAATAAGAAAGCATGCCGAAAAATTGTATGATTTATAACGGAACCAATAGAAAAGTTTCATAAAAAGCAAACTTGATTGACATTTCCACTGTAACATGCCCGGCCTTGATTTTTGCGAATTCGCTACTTTGCTTTGAGACTGGCAATCGTACGGGAGAGGAAAATCTTAAAAAAAATAAAAATGTCAAAGATTTTTTTTTCGCATTGTAAACGTAAAACGTGTTTGGCCGTGATTTAAAAATAATAAGGATTCCATCATCGGTCGATACGAATAGTAAATAATTAAATAAAACTTCATTTGTTTTGTAAATGCAATAGGTATTTGAATTAACAATAATATTCTTATACGTTTCACGGAGAGAAAACAATACAAAATGATTTAATATCTAACTATCAGAGGTAATCAGATTCATTATACTTGTTATGAATCCAAACAAATTCATACTAATTCTCGCTTTCATTTCAATTATTACTCAATTTATTTGGTTCCTCCACTTTCGTCTTCCACTAGCAATAGGGCTGTGTACTTATGTTTTTTTTGTTTTTCATCATTCATATACACCACTTGCCCAAATCAATAAAGTATAAGTTCCAAGCGTCGTATTAGACTCTCTTATACGAAAGGCCTGAGTTACATCACCGTCTCGTCCCTCAATCTATGAGTGGATTTCTAAGGCTGAGAAATCCACTGTTCGGTAATTTTCTCTCATACTATGTCAGTATAAATACATTTTTAAATTTAATTTAAACACCAACTTACATTAATAAATGTACGCGAAATATAGAAAATATTGGACACGTCGGTGTTCGGACACCGACCAAACTACTCGACAATTATATTTAACTATATATACAAGAAAATATTTAGACATTTTCTAAAAACATTTCAATATTTGTAATGAATAGTTTTAATTATTTTAAAGTGACTGTAAACATTGCATAGATAATAGCACGCATACAAACAAAGCATTGAACAAAGCGCTTAAGATCCTCTCGATAGGCGCTTGTACACAATATTTCACTCCTAAACCAACTCCCGGGGAGTTCTAAGCCGGTTCTATTATTATGTATGAAGTTTGAATCGTGTCTCAATTGTACCCGAACAAACATTGCATTATGCCGCGGCACGGTCCGAGCTGAACCGTTCAGCTGGGCGCGGGGTCGCGGACGGGGTCAGAACGCTTCTGTCAGCGTACCTATACATTTGTGTTATTATTTATCGATGTTATCTTCTCGTTATGTTTACGACCATTACAATAAGATCTCTCGAATTTAGATAGTTTTCGTCGGAAGTAAAGAAAATTCTAGAAATGACATTAAAAACAACATTGTTCTATAGAAAAAGCAATGCCTTATCACGAATATTCTAGATAGTATGCTGTTTATTTTAAGCAAAGCGTTTTTGAAATCTGAAGTCCAAAAATAAGTTTATTTTAATACACGTCCTAGGTAGTTCTAAATAATCCCTCGGCTGTTTTTAGTAAACACAAATTTCAAAATGGCGGACCGTGTTTTTAAATTTCGTACCAATTTTTTTGTTGACAACGATGCGTCATAAGGTCTACATTCGTTTGTATGGAGCTTAAATGTCGATGTACCTACACTTATATCAAACGTTGTACGCTATGTTTATTAAATTCAGAGAAAATAAATATCAGTTAATATAAATTTGCAGACAACGTGTTTTACGCTGAAAGTTTAGATCGACTCATTTGTCCTCAATAAATAGGAGACGTTATGCTAAACCACGAAATGTTTGAAGGGCATACGAAGAGTATTCAACAACATTGGACTAAACTGAATTTTTCTGTAATAGAAGAGAAAATAAATTATACACAAAATCAATACATAATATGAACAAAATTTAAGAGTTTACGACTGAGACGATTTTGATAAAGTTTTCACGATTTTAAAGAGATACAAGATACTTCAGAGTATTATCTCGACTACGTTATTGTGCATTATCATACAGGTTTATCAATATTTTTGTAAAAAAGTTTACCGCCATTACCACCGTCGTTATGAATGTAATAAGCCTAACTGCATTATTACAATATTTGTAACAAGCAGACCGTCAACAATATAAAGAGTTCGAACCCATCACCAACGTGAGAAACGTTTCAAATGCTGTATTCCACTTGAGATTTGCTTTGCTTTGCGTATCACCTTTCGTTCACACTTCACACACAGTTCTTCTTCATCAGTAATCACTTACATAAGATTAATTAGATCTTACTCCTTAAATCCTTTTGTAGGTGGTAGAGCTACGCTGAAGCTATTGCTGGTTTCAACATGAATGGGTCGGCTCGCCCGGGGTAGTACCACCCTCTCACAGAAAACCGACGTGAAGTAACAGTGCTTGCACTGTTGCGTTTCGTTCGGTCAGTGAGAGCGCCGGAGGCCCACATATATTAAAAGGCCGGCAACGCACTTGCGACTCCCCTAGTGTTACCAGTATCTATGGACGGCGGTGATCACTTACCATCAGGTGACCCACCTGTTCGTTTGCCCCCTATAATATAAAAAAAAATAAAAAAAAATAAACGTGTAATTTAAATGGACCGCTGGGCTAACTGGAATACAGAATATATTTTACTATAACTCAGAAACATGTTATTTTTATTATTATAATTGACAGATTCGGGTACTCCGTACAATCCAACCCTTTTCATTTTATACAGAGTGGATTTATAAAACCCACGAGAGAAAGATTTATGAATAAACCTATACAAGTAGAAATTTCCTAAGTAAAATAATATATTTAGATAGAAATTCTCCGAATTACGAAACACACATGTAAATAAAGTGGAGGGGATACGTGACGTCACTCCGTGGGATATAGGTTTGACGTTTCCGAATACAGTTCTAGAAAGTTTTATTCATTTTCAAACAAGAGGTAGTTTTCTCAATACATTTTTACTTAGAGTGAAATGGAATATTCGAAAATTTTGCGAAAATTAAATGACGTACCTACCTGATGCAAAGGCGCGTCATGATTTTCGTAAATTATATGAAAGGTCGTCAAGCACATCTGATCTTAAATGACGACGTTGTCTAAGATGGTATACTCGCTCAACGTAGCGGAGAACTGGCTCGCAATTTCACCTGCCGGAACACACCAACAGGTGCTTGGCGACAGGTTTTAACAAGGCGGAGTTAGAAAAAGCCCTACCATCATGCAAAATGACAACTATATTTTATGGCATACTCAACACTCTTCACTACATTTACAATGATATGCTTCAATAATCAAACCAAACATACTGTTACAGTCGTGAGTAAAGTTCTCGTTAAACTTTTTGACTACTCGAATGTAAACGCGCAGTACACAAATTCATGTACAAACTTGTATTATATTGTACACTAGCTGACCCAGCGATCCTCGTACCGCCTAACAGTCGATTCTTTATTTAATTTTTTGTTAAAACTTATTCTGCTATTCGGGACACTGTATAATGTTAAATATATGGAATGTGGAATCGACTTCCAGCGGCTGTGTTTCCAAACCATTACGAGTTGCAAACCTTTAAGAAACGAGCGTACAATTATTTAAAAGGCCGGCAACGCATTTGCGACTCCCTTGGTGTTGCTAGTGTTTATGTACGGCGGTGATCGCTTGCCATCAGGTGACCCACCTGTTCGTTTGCCCCCTATAACATAAAAAAAAAATGTTGCCATCGTATAAATATTGACAAATATTGACATTAATATT
Organism: Antheraea assamensis; assembly: GCA_035772565.1. Classification (NCBI taxonomy): domain Eukaryota; kingdom Metazoa; phylum Arthropoda; class Insecta; order Lepidoptera; family Saturniidae; genus Antheraea; species Antheraea assamensis. Next base: position 658,396 of record JAQQSE010000240.1, on the reverse strand, counting down.
TATACGATACTAACGTCACGCAATTGTTTTGCCTTCCCGGAACCTCTCCACTAACAATTAAACTTTATGCTATGGTATTAAAGTTCATATTGAGTTTTAAGTATTATTACGAATCATCTGTATGGGAGTATAGAAAAGTGTTGTTTTTAGACTTTTTAAGGCATTATTTTTTAATTCTCTCTCCGTAAGAACCATCCTCGTACTTCAAGGAATATTCTAAAAAAAGAACTACCGCATTCGGTTCAGCAGCTCTTGAGATTTGCGCTTAGCAACACATTCAGCGATTTTATTTTTATATTATAGAAGATATACAGAACACCGAGGTAACCTAAGGATAAATATATGCCACTTTTAGAAGATTCCTATAATAATATTTCAACTTCGTTTTGCATTAAACTCTTGTCTATATTACGCGCAAGCCTGAACTTACCGCTTGTTTAATTTTCAAAAGGTAAAATTGATAAATACGATATAAAATGCGTTTAAAATAGATAATCTTATATTGCTCTGAAATTTTTACATTTTTTTACGATCGCTATCTTAATGACAATACTTATTCTTTTTTTGAGACATCACCCGCCTATTTTTATTATAATTAACCAATGCGGTTGATGCCTTTACATAAATCTCTTTATTAAATCTCCATAATTTAAACACCGCCTATATTCAGAACGTTCAAAGAGATATAGTAAAAACAAATACTGTGTTGATAACCGATAGAGGAGAAGGAAGACATATGTATGTGTGAAAGAAAGGAAAAGACTAAATACATGCTCAAATATAAAACACCGTAGGTATTTAAACAACAACAGCGAAATGGTTTAAGCGAATTTTCCTCGTGAAACAACATTAAATTTCGTTATCTGATTTTCGAATGTTGATAAAACAAGAAGACAAAGTTATGAAGCCGGCATTCGTACAACATTCAAGTCGAAGTATAAACATGTTTACGTAGGAACCGCTAGGCTGTTTCATTACTGTATGTGAAATATGAATTAATTTCTTCATGGACGGTTTTCGCATGTGTTCCCTAGTGATGTTCCACGCTCGAATCGATGTTTTATATCGAGTCGTCTCGCGTTAGTAACACATGCCTTTGTTTAGGATGTATATTTATTATAATATATAATATTAACCAGGGAATTTCAAGGTCGGCAACACTCGGCGACAGTTCAAGCCGAGGCGCACCGAGTGCCCTTGCGCTGTTCGCCTAAACAAATCGGGTGAGTGCCTTAAGCGCTCCCCTTAGTAGTCCGGTGGAACTGTAGCGGCCTTGCCAGGCTAACAGTGTAGGGCAGTTCGTAAGAAAAAAAAAAGGTCTGCAACACAACAGTGATGCCCCTGGTGTTGCAGTTGTCCATAGGCGACGGTAACCATTTAACATCAGGTGGGCCGTCTGCCTGTCTGCTGCCCCTTGGCATCAAAAAAAAATTCTTCGCCTAGCGTTAAAATATCACTGTAACCTATAACGAAATGTAGCAATTCTTAAGCAGTCGCAGTTAAGAACCAGTCCGGCTAGGTTTAGCGTATTTCCCAGCTAGGACCATATCGCCATTTAGTATAAAATTTGTAGCCGAACGTCAAAATAAAAATGTTAATATAAATCTATAAAGTGCAAAAGAATAAATTTCAAATATTTTTAAAAACATTTTTTGTAACAATAATTTTACATCGACATAATGTAATCTTCTAACACGCGTCCCCCGTCACTAATCTAAGTGTAAATTTCAGAGCGAACAGCATTATTATTTAATTAAAAGTTGTCTCTCGTCCCACTCCCGCGTTTGTGGTTGACGCTAGAGTTTTCATAAAATCTCTGAGTGATGTGTATAATATGTGCTCGCCTTTATTTTATACTGCATTATAATCATCATGTTTACTTTTATGTTACTTTATACGCCTAAATTTCATACTCAAGCGTCCCTTTTTTTTATTAACGCGGGGAAATCCTTTATGGATACCCACCCTCTCGGGGGAGAGAGTGGGTTATTTCCGACTCGCACGGATTAAAACCCCACGGTGTACCGGCCGCCGCTTTTGGTTAGGGCGACATGGGATCGTGCTGAGGCTATCACCATGTCGCCCCATCGGTCAGTCCGGCGAAAGGCCAGCCACTGGGCTCCTTCCTTATAGGGAGGTAGACTGGGTACTGGGTGAGTACACAATCAACTACCTCCCCTCGTCAGCCGGACCTGTGCAATGAGAAGATGGGCCCCCCGGCCCACCCCCTCAGGTCCGGCTACGGAGGTGGAAGGAGGCGGATAAAGCGCCGCCTTCTTCCACCAACCCTCCTTTGGCGGAGAGGGCCGCTAAGAGGATCCAGCTCTCCGCCCTCTCCACTGCCTCCTTCTGCAAGATAACTTCCTCGCAGAAGGAGGCCATCGCCATTCATGCTTCTTCGCTGCCGAGCATGGCCACGACCACGCTCGGCAGCGACAAATCACTACCTACCGCCGCAGTCAGAGTGCGGCGCTGTTCTCCCCACGCAGCAAGCGTCCCTGTAACAGCAATACTTTACGGTTTATTGCAGATAAGATAATATTGTACTTCTAATTGTGGTAGCTGTGTATGCATCTTTCATTATTATACCATCATGTGAATATATTGAATTGTCTCCCCTAACCTATTCCCCCTCCTTCCTACGATATCATAGTCTCCTTTTCTCTTTGCATTTTGAGTGTAAATTGATTTTGCCGAGATTTTAACAAAAAAGGTTTCAGTAGGTTCTAAAAATCAATAAACAAAAGACATACCTTTTTTATTCTTCAATATTATATGAACACAATTTCTAATAATATTCAAACATGGTAATGTAGCCTTGGTTACTTCTTATTCTTATTCTGCTAAGGGGGGCTATGCAGGCCTAGACCTGTGTCACTGCGACCTAGTTGGTCTATTGTGATCGCCCCACAATGTTAAAGCTCACTGCCTAATCCTATGGCATTTATGTACTGTAGGACTTTTTTGGCAGGGAGCGCTTGTACCTCATCCGGGAGCAATACATACTTTCCCAGAATCCGGTTGCGTGTAGGCTTCAGTGGATCACATTCACACAAGAGGTGTTTTGGGGTTTCATCACTGCTGTCGCAGTATCGACACTCTCTTGTGCTCTGGACACCCATGTTATACAGATGTTTCTTTAAACAGCAGTGTCCAGTGAGTGATCGCACTAGAATCCGTATCTGATTCCTACTGAGCATCAGAGCCTCTCCCGCACTACGCTGGTTAAATGCCCTGATGAGTTCTTTAGAATGTTTTTGACCTGGTAAATTATACCAGTGCCTTCTGGCTTCTTGATTGTAGTGGTTCCTTAGGGTTAATTGAGCTAGGCTTTTGGGTATTCCACAAAATGGTTCGGGTCCAATGTGTGTTCCCGTAGCACCTGCTCTTGCGAGTTCATCAGCAACTTCGTTGCCAGGTATACCCGCATGCCCTGGGACCCATCGCAGGATTAGTCTGTTTGTCTTACCCAGACTGTTTAATACTGCCACACAATTGGCCACAAGTTTCGACTCGATCGAATCTGAAGCAAGAGCCAAGAGAGCGGCCTGACTGTCCGAATGGATATAGATTACATGATTAAAGTAGGCTTTTTGCAGATTGATATGGGCACATTCTAGTATCCCATACAATTCTGCTTGAAAGATGGAGGCGAATTTACCGAGGTTTATGTGGTGCTTAAATTTCGGTCGCTCCCCATGTATTCCACAGCCTACATTGTTTCCAGTTTTGGAACCATCAGTGTACCACAGTAGACTACCAGGCTTCCACGTTATCTCCTTATTAACCCAGGAGTCCCGTGGAGGAATGTCTACTGTATAAAGTTTATTAAAGTTAGTTTCGGGTATCATTGCATCTGATATCATACCTAAAACTGGTGTTTCTATCACTGAGTTCAGTACTGAGCTCAGGGACAGGGATGACCACTTCGTTCTCCCATGGACGTACATTCTGTGCATTGTTAACCTCGCCACCTTCTCCACATGCAGATGAAGGGGCATAAGATTTAACATGGCTTCCAGAGCCGCTCCAGGTGAGGTCGACATGGCTCCCGTCGCTAAGATAGACGCAGTTCTTTGTACTGAAGCAAGGTGATTTCTGACAGTCAGTTGGCTAGTCTTCTTGCACCAAAGCACGCAGGCGTAGGTTATCATAGGCCTAACTACTGCAGTATAGAGCCAAATGACTAACCTTGGGTTTAATCCCCAGCGTTTACTAGCCAGTCGTCCACAGATACCCATTGCTATTTTTGCTTTTTGGATTGAAGCATCAATTTGTCTATTCCAAGTAAGTCTCTGGTCTATGATTACTCCCAGATACTTGGTCTCTGTTGAAAAGGCAATTATCTTTCCATTTAGTGTGGGTTGAACTAATTTGTCGAGACGCCTTTTCTTTGTAAATGGTACTAATACTGTTTTATCTGCATTAACCCTCAATTCGTTGTCATAGCACCATTTATGAATGGCAACCAAAGCTTTCTGCATAAGGTACGAAATAGTACTTTGGCAGAAACCTCGAACAACTATCACCAGGTCATCAGCATAGCCCTGGGCATCTATCCTCAGTTTCTCCATCTTATGCAGGAGCTGGTCAACCACCAAGGTCCATAGCAGGGGCGAGAGTACACCACCTTGCGGGCATCCTCGTGTGGTTACCACCTCATGATTTGTGCCATGCAGTGTCAGTTTAACTGTACGATTTGTGAGCATTGCTTCAATCCACCTAATAACAGTTGGTTCTACTTTTCTGGCCGTGAGCCCCTGAATCAACGTTTTAGTCGGTGTATTGTCGAAAGCGCCCTCAATATCTAGGAATGCACACAGTGCAATCTGTTTGTCCTCCAATGCCTTTCCAACCTTGTCTATCAGACAGAGCAGGGCAGTTTCGGTAGATTTACCTTTGCTATAGGCATGTTGGTTAGAATGTATAGGGCTTTTGATCAGTATGACCTCCCTAATGTATTTATCAATTATCTTCTCCAGTGTTTTAAGAAGAAATGACGTAAAGCTTATGGGTCTGAAGGATTTCGGCAAGGCATAGTCCTTCTTACCTGCCTTAGGTATAAATAGGACTCGTACTTTTGTCCACAGTTCAGGTATAGATCCCCATGCGAGGCTAGCCCTGAAGATCTTAACTAAAACTGGTGTTAGGATTTCCAATCCCTGCTGTAATAGCACAGGTTGTATTCCATCTTCACCACTAGTTTTATATGGCTTGAATGTTCTTATAGCCCATTTCACGTTCTGTGGTCTTATGATACTCGTCGCTCTACACCAATCCTCATTATGAGGTTTTGCCCTAGAGGGCATCATTCTGTCTCGCGACATAAGACTCTCAGAACCTGGAAAATGAACTGAGGTAAGAAGCTCCATGGTCTCCTTTTCACTGCTTGTGAAGGTACCATCTGGTTTTTTTAGGAGCCCTACTTGATTAGGCTTGTCCTTAGCCAGCATCTTGTGGATTCTTGCTCCATGAGGCATATCATTGATTTCCTCACAGAATTTCCTCCAGGATGCCCGCTTGGCTTTCCTAATTTCTTTGTTATAGTTGGTTAGAGCCATTTGATATACTTCCCATTCCTTGGTCTTTTTGGCTCTATTAAAGAGTCGTCTAGTTTTTTCCCTCAGTTTCCTGAGTTTAGAGTTCCACCAAGGCACTCGCCTTGTTGAGGTCTTTTGACGTATAGGGCAGCTTCGCTCAAAGGCGTCCTCAATCGCCGTTGTAAGAGCATTTGTTGCTACCTCTAGACTCTCAATTGACTTGATGGATCTAGGGATTGCTTCCAGGTTGTACCTTAAAGCATCTCTATAGTCTACCCATGAGGTGTCTCTAGGGTTCCTATACATAAGGGTCTGACTCTCTAGCGATTGTAGGAGTTCAAATTTTATATGTCTGTGATCAGACATAGAGTTTTCGTCACTTACATACCAATTAGCTACATGCCTAGCTATGTTATTTGTGGCGAATGAAATATCTAAGACTTCTTGCCTAGCACGTGTGACGAAGGTTGGTTTACACCCTTTATTTAAGATTGCTAGACTGTGAGTAGTAATGAAATCGTGAAGTAACTCACCCCTTTCATTGATGTTGCTGCTTCCCCAGGCTGTATGATGCGCGTTGGCGTCGCAACCTACCAATAGCTCAGCGTTGTGTTTCTTACTGTAGTCCACGACCCGCACCAGCTCTTCCGTTGGATTGCTTTTCTCTCCAGATAAGTAGGCTGAACAAACAAGTAGTTTGGAGCCCTGCCACCCGTTGAGATTGATGTACGCTGCAACCAGGTCGTCTGAACAGAGCTCTGGAACAGGTAAAAACTTAGTTTTCTTGTTAAAAACTATACTTGCTCTGGGCTTGATCCCGCAGTTATGTGTTAAGACACTCCCTGCGGTATTCAGTCCCATGACTTTATTCTTGCGTAACCAAGGCTCTTGTATGAGAGCGAGGTCTGTGGCGCCCTCTGCGAGGCACTTCTCCAACACCGCCGTTGCTGCAACAGCATGGTGGAGGTTGATTTGGAGAATCCTCGCTTGACCCTTAGTTGACGCTATTGTTTTTTACGTGCAGGTGGTTGACTGTTGGTCGCCTTTCCTGTCTGGGGACGTGTACGTCCACCTCTTGGTTGGGTTCCACCAGTCTTTCCATGCCGGCCTCCCCTACCAAAGGGTCGTGGATGAGGGCTTTTTTGCGCCACATGTGGCGCTAGCCTTCCTCCTGGCCCAGAGGCTGTGGAGGTCGAGGGAACAGGGTCACCTACATTTGTAGCGGGTAGTGAGGATTGTGTTGCCGCTACGGCTGGTAATCTCTCACTTTGCTTGGTGATGGAGGGAGTAGCAGCCAGTGGTTTACCGTCCTGGTTTCCCTCCGTTCCAGTTTTGACTTTAAAAACAATCCATCTAAAGCCAAACATCGCCTTATAATTGTTTTTCTGAAGGGTCTGAACTGAGGGATCGTCAAGGGCGAAAGCAACAAATCTTCCTCCCTTTTCCTCCCTCGAGTGTAGCACTCTCCAGTGTTCAGGATTTAGGTCCGGATTCTGTAGCCGTAATAATTCGAGTGCGTTTTCAAGGGTCGCAGCCTCGTTATCCGGCAAGAAAGTCGAGCCAATTGCCGGCTTCGGTAGTTCACCTTCCGACATGATAGTTAAATCAGCCTCCGGCCAGGGCTTTATTTTGGGAGTGGTCTCTGTTAACCAATTCCTGCTCATCTCATCCATACAGGTGATTAACATCCAGCCCGGCCGATGACTGAGTCCCAAGAAGCGAGGACCAGCACCCTTAACTCCTATCTTTAGGATTTCCTCTGTAAGGGCACTGTGAACAAGCTTCATTTGTTCTACGCTCATGGGGTTCACGTTGCGTATCCCCACTCGCGTAGACCCGGCTACCTCTCCAAAGCTGTACCTAGCCTTGGTATCAGTGGTCGGCTTAAAGGTCTTTTTAGGTTGGGTGCTGGGAGATACCTCTTCAGACCGAATTCGCTTTACCGCCTTCGGTCTTGCAGGATTTTCAATCGGGATTTCGGTCCAGGGCTTTCGGCAAAGCGTCAGCGCCTCATCAGGGCTAATATCCGCTTGCACCAGCCTCCGGAACCTCCTCCTTGCTGCTCCCGACATTTTCTGTCTTTTTCCTTTTCTCGGCTCAGAGTCCGTCTCCATGGGCGGTATAGTCACCAAGGCAACGTCCGACCCAGGGATCGTCCTCTCAGCTGTAGAGATGGTAGATCCAGGCGTCGGGGAGGCGTTACCTCCCCCCGCCCTAGATGCGTTATCAGCTCTGGAATCGTCCAGAGCATCTACTAAAGAATTTAGATTTAACAAAATGTTTTCAGTAGTTTCATCCATTTTGTTCCCACGAGAAGCTAGGGAAGAAAAAGTCACACACCGACAGAGCCCCGCATGTCGGTAGAAGGGCATAATTACTCTCCGAGGTGCCCTGGTGTCGGAGAGGTACCGTTAGTGACTGAGCTCACCCTCAGCCACGCATCCCTCGGCACGGTTCACATAACACCTTGGATTGGTATGGTCCTCTTCGCCAGTGGCCAGCAGTTTCCAACTAGGAGTACTGCTGCCCACTGCCCAGGATGCACCACGTGGAGGTGGGACCATATTCGTTGGTTACTTACACCTAAAGAAAAACTGGCTCTCATTTGGCTGTACTGATACATACGTATAGTTTATCATCGACACGTTTTAAACTTGAGGTCGATTATCTAACCAGGCGGGTATTAGAGACAGCTCTATCACAATCCGACTATTTGCAAGATTCGAAAACAACGCTGATCGACACGATGTCGTAAAACGCAAGTACATAGACAATATCGCTTCGCTTAAAAAATTATTAAAACTAGTAGCCATCGAGTGATCGAAACATGATTATAATAAGCAGTACAAAATTATTCACGTGTTAATATGTATATATTACTATTGGTATTGAGTACAAATATTGTAGATTGTAAACGCAAAGATCAGCTTTGACTTGTCGAGGGTAAAAAAAAAACCAAATTAGTTTTATTTTTAATTACTAAAACTCGTGAATATCTACTAAACAAAAATTAAAAGAAAATTCGATTAATAAGTTTAGGATAAAATGGTAGTGAATTCTTGCATTTTAACCTACATACTATACATAGATTACAAACACAGTTACTTTTTTTAATTTAGTACACAGATCTTAATTGAGTTCGCAATTCTTAAAACATTTTCCAAAAATACATTTGCAGCTATTTTTAAAACATTGTCAGGTTATTAAATTCTATTAAGCGGAGCCCCGGTAATTCTTACACATTACAAAATTATTGTCCACAAAAAAACCGTTATATTAAAATTCTAATGTGGTACAATCCGATCTTTCAACATTATTTTTCTCATTCGCCGAAATTGGGGACAGTCGCTGCGGAGCGCGCGGCCCCGGCAGCTCGGGCGAAATTTTAAAAAGATCAATGCCTAATAATCCAATATCGAATGAATTGGCTGTAAATTCGTATTGGACGTGTCCGGAATCAGGCGTCTTTCAAAGAACACTGCCTTCGAAAAGCTTACGCTTCGAAAGCACAGTGTAATAATTCATGACAGAGAAATCAACTTTTACGATTCCTTTACGTTTACCAATCCAAAACCAATATTCGTGTGTCACATTCAGTTGTATTATTTTTGTGCTTCTTGTCTATTGTCTTTTCTTTGCTTGCACCAAATGCTGAGAAGGTTCTAAGAAATCAAATTACTGCGTTATTTATTAGTACACCTAATATTTCTAATAAAGCATCTCCGACAGCCCCAAAAAATTACGCTTTAAACTATTTCTGTAAGAGAAATAGGTTCAAATACTACGAGTTCCGTAGCATACACCTATCGAATATGAACACAAGCGCCGCTGTTTACATCCAGCTAAAGAAACTTAGCACAAAGGCGAATGATTTGATGCATGTTCTTTGGTAATTGACCGAACTCAACTTAGCGCGCTGTTTAGTTGTTTTTTTTTATAGGACTATAGTTTGTCTTAAGTATTTCCAATATTAATTATATTATGCAAAGTTCAAATACAATATTATGAAGAAAAACATGTTCTACTAAGCCTATTATCTTTTCGATATTGACAAAGCTAATTGGCGAATTTTCTTGCCCTTTATCTGTACTACCTTCAATCATTATTTTAGCTACAATATCGCTGGTGGACAATGGCTCGTATCATACTGCTCGGAGTATGCAAACCAGAAAATATAATATATATGATTTCCTTCAGATTTCCTCTGGGAACAACATTACTCTATGGCGAGTATATCTCAGTATGCGAGGCAACTAGCGACGCGTCGCAACTAACGCGAGCTAAAACTAGCGCAAAAAGTCGTGTTAGACGCAGAGACACATGTAGAGGTCATTAGTCGTGTGTGTCTAGATTCTTCTAAATACATATAATAAGCAAATCTAACTAAAATAACTATATTCATCATAATAAAGTCATGCGATCTCTTATTAAAAAAAAACAAAAATGAACATGCGTTTAACACGTGTTTTACTAAATAATGCCTGAACTTTTCAAAACCTGTTAAACATATGTTTAAAATACTTTATTACAAGAGAGTGTCGAAGAGGTATCAAGCCAAACATCTCATTTAAGTTTTTTATGTAAACAACTCTGTACAGCATTCAATCAACCGAATGTCATAATTGAAAACGTTCCAATTTACGAATAATATTTTTGTTTAGATATTCAATAAGAATATTTATTTATTATAAGTAAAATTTATTATAATTATTGTAACATTTGGTGTAAAGAAAACGATGTATTTATTAAAATAAGCAATATATAAGTTTAAAATATTACGCCAGAGTGCGTAAAATGGAACAACAAATAAATACATTGTGAAATGTCAATAATGTCATATTGTAGTAGTGGTGATTTACTTGTGAATCTCCAAAATTGTTTAATTTATCTACATCTTCTCAATTAACTATACCCATGTAATCCATAATTGACTACGAAACGTCTTTTCTCAGCAACAACAAATATAATAAATATCAACAATAAAATAAAAATGATGAATTAAGACAAGAGTTCCATAATGATTAATATTAAATAGTGGCTGTTTGTAAACAAGGGTAAGACACTATTTTGTGATCAAACTTTTTTTAAGCAAGTTTTCAATGCGTATTTTACTTTTTTCTAATAACGTGGTTAGTGTCTTTAAAGCGACGGCTTATACAGATTCGCGAAGACATATTTTATTACGAGGGAAAATATGACCATAATTTTAATAATAAATTTAATGTAAATCGCTATTTCTAAATACGTTTTAGTTTATTTTTTTTTTAAATAGAAATGTATTTTGTTTTATACCAAAAATCGACAAACTTTTTAGGTACATCTATTATTGTTCATAAGACAATATACAGGCTATGTAGGGTAACTTACAATTATAATTACCAATTAAGTACATCGTTAATAATGAATCGTTATATTTCGGATACGATCCCGCACACTCGTCGCGTTGTCTCTAGTAGCAACTCGAGCCTATGTCCCTCGGTGTGGAGCCCTCGAGTACGTTATTCGCGCGAATACAGTGACTCACGCTTGTTTTACACATACACAGATCACCCCACAAACATGCACACATAGGTACACATAGTGATGGGCTGTTTTTTGTCCTTTTTCGAACTGTAATAGTCAGATACAAAATACACGTATGCATTATAATCATATTTGTATGAAATGGATAGTTTAGCTTAGTTTAGTCAGATAGTTTTTGTACCCAGTGTACCTCCCTATTAGGACGAAGCTCGGCGGCCATCTTTCGCTGGGCTGACCGCTGGGGGCGGCATGGTGATAGCTCAGCACGGTCCCATGCCGCCCCAACTTAAAGCGGTGGCCGGTACACCGTGGGGCTTTAGTCTGTGCGAGTCGGACATAACCCATTCTCTCCTCCGGGAGGAGGAGGATGGGTATCCATAATGGAAAGTCAGATCGGGAAACTCGGTGACAGTTCAAGCCGAGGCGCACCGAGTGCCCTTGCGCTGATCGCCTAAACAAATCGGGTGAGTACCGTAAGCGCTCCCCTTATTAGTCCGGTGAATGTGTAGAGGCCAAAAGAGCCAACAGGGCATGTCAATTCGAAAACAAAGAAAAAAATCATATTTCTGGGAGCAGATAATATTTATTTATTAGATACGACCGCGCCGGACCCTGTCGGTTTAATATTAGGTGTCTATATGGATAAGTTGTCGATGAGTAAAGCAATATTGACTGTAGTTACCTCAAGCAATGTTTTGTATATAAAAAAAAGGTATTACGAAAACTCATTACGTTTATCGTTTGAAACAATCGAACGGATATAAAATGTATCGTAAAAGGTTTATTTATCGAAATCAGGGAGAAATCTCATTTCCTATGGGATATGAGACAATCTATTATTTTATTCCGTAAGCAGATATATATATTGACCTGTATCAACGAAATATTGTTATTCATTTTTGTTTTTGTGATAAACTTTTCGATACCGCGCTTCATCGACGCGCCGCGCCGTCGCGAACGCTCACCTCTAGTCCTAAACTTACAGTAATCCGCTGCACTAGGGGTGTTCGATGCTTATCGATATTTCACAATTCGTGTAATTTTATATATTCTACATTCTTCATCATAGTCCTAACTAGTCTTTTAAACACGAGTGTAGACTTGTTTATTACGCTTCTACGTCTATACTTCTCAACCATTCACCTCGAAATTTTGCATACGTTATCATCATTTTCATAAATAAAATCAAAATCAACAAAACAATATTTGAAACATTTTTACTCTGATATAGAACCACGTGGTGTCATACATAAATAGATTACAAAATGGTAAATTTAAACTTTTAATTTTAACTTGGGAGTATTCAAGAGGAGAGTGAACAGGCACCTAGAGGGTAAGCGCGATTCATCGTCGGCCTCATCTACACTTACCATCAGGTGAGATCGAGGCCAAGAGCGTGCCTGTAAAACATAAAATAAAAAGAATAAAACAAACGTGGAACTTATTAAAATGGAAATCATTCAAGTTTTTAAAGTATTTATTGTCTTTTTTATTTACTGAATACTCCAAATCTATTCAAGGTAATATGTTCAAGGTATTCAAGGTATATATACATATACTCATAACAAAATATATATCAATACAGATTATAAAACAAAGTCGTCCGCCGCGTCTGTCTCTCTGTCTGTTTGGATGTTCTCGATAGACTCAAAGGGAAACTACTGAACGGATTGTAATGCCGTTCACCAATAGGTAGAGTAATTCACGGGGAAGCTTTCGGTATATAATTTGTCAAGGTTTTTTTTTGTAAATTAGTTGAAATATAATGATAAAAAGGCATCGGAAAAAGTCAAGTTGCCTTAAGCGTTTTGCGCACATAAGTATATATTTTTTATTATCAGGGCAGGACAACGTCCGCTGGGCCTGCTAGCTTTTTATATTGCCCTAAACGCAATGAAGATAAAAGCGTCATTATGGAATTACTTTTAACATTATAAAGAAAAATTAATACCATAACCGGCAACATCATATGCACCGTTATTATCTATTTCCCAGATCAAACAGATTTAGAAGATTCGAGTATTGTAAACAACAACAGAACGAGAATAAAGGATTTTCCTTATTTCGCTTCGCTCAAGGGTTGCAATGCTGCCATTATTTCAGACAGTTGATTTGGTCACAGCAGCTCCTTGTGTTTACGATCAAAAGTTGTAAATGTACCATGAAAACCTTAACACAGAGACAGGTTTTAGCCTATAATGTTTTTATTAACGCCTTTGCTCGCGGTCGAGTAAATTGAGTCACGTGAGGAAGAGATAAGCGGTATTATTCGTTGACCCGCTTGAGTTCTACTATGTACACTGTGGCAAATATTCTGGAGAGTTATCCAACCAAACTTCTTCCTTCCCTTCCATAATGGAACAACACATGCTAGACTCCCTACCTTTAACGTAACCTGTAACGGTAACCTTCACAAAAGAGTTCTTTATGTCATACTCTTGCCATTCACCAGATTCATAACCAACATAACGGCTAGAGACATTTACATAAACCGTTTTGGTATATGTTTACCCGCCATTGTGATTTATTACTATAAAACGGTACTCTTGTATTTCCACCGATCTCCTGTAATTAACTTGAATTTTGCATGGTTGTAGACTCCATTATTAAATCCGCCTGGCAGGTAGCTACCTCTTTTATGTCGATAAATCTATCGCCAAGCATCTATATGTGTATTCCCACAGCTGTTCTTAAGAGGCATTCCTCCTCTTGTTTTAACACACTTGCCGTCTTAGACAACACCTTCATTTAATACCATTGTGATAGACATTTTAACGGTGTCAGTTGCACGAATCCTGACAAATAATAAAATATAAAAAATATATTTTATTAAAAAAATACAAAATACAGTGAAATAAATTCAAGATTATTTAAGATAATACTGCTTTAAGCGAGGCTTATGGACCACAGATTTAATACTGTCTTTTAACATCAGATAATGTTGTAGTCAAGCGCTAAAAAAACCTGTAAACAATGAATTGAGAACATTAAAACTCCATACCGACAAGTATGTTTGTACAGAGATAAATAATTACTATATGCTAGAAACCCAAAATCAAACAATGGCGGGAGTAAGCGTTTTTGAGAAACTTAATTAATAAAATCCCGTTTCCCAGTCGGTTTTCGCGCCCTGTTCGTTGCGGTATACAATTAAAATGCTAATTGTTTGCCGACAACTCAAATTGTAGACATACGTGATGCAGGAAAACAGTTTCAATAGAGTAAGAAGATTTGCGAACATTCGTTTAACATTGGCAGCATAAAATCGTCCTCGTACTTCAAGGAATATTCTAAAAAAGGAATTAGCGGAATCGGTTCAGCCGCCGTCAAAATGTACGCTTAGCAACACATTCAGCGAAATATTTTTATATTATAGAAGATATAAAATACATTTTTAAAAGTAGTCCGGTGGAACTGTAGAGGCCTTACAAAGCCAACAGTGTAGGTCAGTTCGAAAAAAAGAAAATAACATTTTTAAACGTTCGTTTCTAAGTATTTCGTAGCTCGCTGTACACTCGCGAAGTAGATGTTTATGATTTAACAAAAACACGATAACAGAATCACTTGATTTTCATCCGCGAGGTACAACTGGAATTAATAATTAATGTTATTCAGAAAAACTTTTCTCAGAGGTCACGCTTTCGTGACCTTTATTTATTTCAATTGTTCTAATATAAAACACGAGATGGGTTACGCTATGACGGCGGATTGGTTGAGACGGTTTGAATGAATATCCGATTTTTTTTTCACTTCTCAAACTAACTTAGGATATTGTCCTAACGGGCCTTTAAAGCTTCGCCGGACCACCAAGGCGAGCGCTTAAGGCACTCAGCCGCTTGGCAACAATCTCGAGGATGGCAAAATGGCCGAACCTCAACATGCGCCGTTGCATTTGATGCATTAACGCGAATTTGACTGAGGTAAATCAACTAAGCTAATTATCTATACAAGAATTAGTAAGCCGCTGCCGAGAAGGGTCACGACAAGACTAAACTTTATGACATTCATCAAAATGATACACTAGGGAAATTGTACGTCCGATGTAAGAATTCCATTATACATAGAAGAATTCCGGGATAGTTTGAGAATGAAGACGAGTGTAATGTTTATAACAAACAACACGTTTTTTTTTTATATTATAGGAGGCAAACGAACAGCTGGGTCACCTGACGATAAGTGATCACCGCCGTCCATAGACACTAGCAACACCAACGGAGTCGCAAATGCTCTGCCGGCCTTTTAATATATGTGGACCTCTGGCGCTCTCACTGACCGAACGAAACGCAACAGTGCAAGCACTGTTACTTCACGTCGGTTTTCTGTGAGAGGGTGGTACTACCCCGGGCGAGCCGACCCATTCGTTCTGAAACCAGTCAATAGCTTCAACGTAGCTCTACCAAGAGACAATACAAAGTAAACTAAACATATCTCAGCAAATCGTCTGTTGTGTAGCAAATCTTTAACATTTCAACTCGCTTAATTTGTTCCAAATTATTAAAATCTCCGACATCGCTTGTCGCCTTTCGACTGGTATAAAATTAAACTGATTAATTAATTACCCGCTACGTTCGCGAGTGGCGCTGCGTACTATGTATTCACGCAATTAAACATAATTAATTAAAATTAGACATTTTAATTAGTGTCTAAATGTAAAGACATTCAAGATTTATTATTATTCATAGTTTGTTAATAAGGAAGATAATTAATTTCATTTTGCTCGTGAATTTCGAGATACTTCGATGTGATTCTCATTTAATTTCTATATATATATGTATATATATTTAAAATTCTAGCGTACTTTTGTTTGTAATTCTTCTCTACCTAAACGGATTGACCGACTTTGATTATTTTTTTACTAACGTCATCACCTACATAGTTTTTGAATATAATTGGATTCAGTAGATATCCGCTATTGTCGAGGCCTTGAATATATATTTTTTAATCGCAATCAATCGTTTTTTTTTTTCCAGTTAAAAAAATAGAGGTGTCGCAAGGACTGCTGACAGAAGTGAAATCTCAAAAAAATAAAAATAACTGTGTTTCTTTTTCAATACGTAATCTGAATTATTTAAATTTAATAATTTGTAAATTGAAATTATTAACATTACTCTGGTTTTCACATCTATTAGTACTTCGAGTAATAATTATATACATTTTCATGCAGTTTATTAATTATTCAAACATATGATGGGCTGTACAAGCTCAGTACAAAATATCAATATTACATGTACACAAGTCGCTATACTACGCGTCCCTAGTTTGACGCAAGCACAATACGTCACAAGCATGTCGAGGTCATCGGTGACGCGAACCCATAAGTTTTTCTCCTACCAAAAATCGCTCAATGGGACTAAAGAAGTTTTCACTTAAACAATATAAACCCAAATTTTCAGATGATTTATTAAAGTCTAAGTGGGGCAATGTTTGTCTACGTGTCTGCTAGCTATATACATTATAGAAGTGTATATTGTTTGCTTGGATTAATCTCCGAAATGGCTGATTATGAATTAGGATTAATAAGAAATCGTTATCATTATCATCAAACTGTAAGAGACCTAGTGCAGGGCCATAGACGTCGTCACGAAGTAAAGTATGGGCATATTCACCACGCCAGCCCACTTAGTCAGATCGGGAAATTCGGCGACAGTTCAAGTCGAGGTGCACCGAATGCCCTTGCGCTGATCGCCTGAACAAATCGGGTGAGTGCCTTAAGCGCTCCCCTTAGTAGTCCGGTGGAACTGTAGAGGCCTTGCCAGGCTAACAGTGTAAATAAATTCGATAAAAAAAAAAAGCCAGCCCACAATGTATTGGCGATTTCTAACTCCGAGTTCTTTCTATAATACCCACATACGGTGAAACTATAAGAACATTTCTCAGATTCCAGTTTCCTCACGATGTTTTCCTTCACCGTCAGCCGATAGTGTTCCCAATTTAAATTAGTAAACGTATACGAATTCCGAAAAATTCATTCGTATATACCGGGGCTTGAATATGCGCGACCGCCGCGACTTTTGAAATTGTTATATGAACCAAATATTCCTCGATAGATAATCATATGGGCGTAATAAATTAAAACTAGACCGAAATCTATTTATATATGTTAGCACGACTTCTGTGATTCGACTTCATCAATATCTTGGTAACGTGTTACCGAGAGGTCTCACACCCTTGTTAACGTCTTAATTACGCGTGTGTCGACGTCGAAGTCGTGCGGATAGTTGTGGTGTGATATGCGCCCGATGAAAAGGACATCTCCTTGTCACACCCATCTATTGATTTGAATTAATAGTGACGTACCCATCAAGATCATAATTGTGTGGGCATAAATTAGTTGGGAGGTAGGTCAAATTTTTTTGGACATATTATATAAATGGAAAAAACTTGAATGAGCAGTCATTTACCCATCTCTCGCGCTCAGACTCGCCCGTCGACACTATAAGGCTACCGACGCGGCAAGATTTATATATTTTTTTTACCCTTGTCCCACCTAAGTAGGGTCGGCACAACATATTTTCCTTTTCCACTCTTCCCTGTCAGATGTCATCTCAGTATTCACACTTTTTATACACACATCATTTTTCACACAATCCATCCACACCTTTTTCGGTCTTATACCCTATACCCGTCCACTTTCAAACTCAAAACTTTTCTTGTTACATGACTTTCATCTCTTCTCATAATATACCCATACCATGCTAACCTATTACTCCTCAACTTCTCTGTCACTGGTGCTATTTTCAAACTTCCTCTGATATACTCATTCTTAATCTTATCCATTCTTGTTACACCACACATCCATCTTAACATTCGCATTTCTGCCACATGTAATCTTTTCTCATCCGTCTCTTTCGTAGCCCAGCACTCGAATCCATATAACACGGCTGGTCTTATTATAGTTTTATACGCCTTCCCCTTGAGTTGCAATGGTATTCATGGGTCACAAAACCTCCCCAGACACCTTTCGCCAATTCATCCACCCTGCATTTGTCCTATTCCTCACGTCCTTGTCTATTCCACCGTCGTTTTGGATCAATGAGCCGAGGTACCGAAAATTAAACTGGTACACCTGTAGCTATGTAAATGACATGTTTTAGACATAAAATAAAAACAAGAAAATTATATATATATATATACTTAATATTATTAAATAAATAACAATAAAAAATATTACTGAACAATCAGACTTTACAGTCAATCCCCGCTTCTCACAAAATATTTTGTAAGTGGCATACAATTTTTTACAATTGTCAGCAAACAAGTCGACTAACGAGAACTATACCAAGATATTAATTATTGAGATGTCAAAGTATTCGAATGATGGGTGAGTTGAGATGTACTACGATATGACATGTCAGTATACTAAATAAATCATGTCGACATGCAGCTACATAATTATTTGATAAATAAAGTCGACATGATCTACATAACAAGTTCTGTAAAATAAGAGTTACATCTTATGATAACAGGACCTCCGGTTATACTTTCATAATTGCGTTTGCCACTAAGCGAGTTAAATTCCAACATACCCAGTATAAACCTTGTTGGGTTTAAGAACGGGAACTACCCGTTTATTTAAAGGAAATGAAAGCGTCTTCCATATTTGTGGTGTGTATTATTTGGGAAGCTGGTGTGTTATTAATACCGACAGCGTCAGTTGAAGACTATAAGTGATCCTTCATCACGATTATCAAGTCTTACATCTGGCATTCATTTTGTCACCCAGTAATTTCCAGCTAATTTTAAATTACAGTCGACTGCCTAGGATGGACACCCCGGCCTGTGTGGGTGTAGTCGTTGCCCCCCCCCCCTTTATTTATGTATTTATCTTATAAAACAAATATATAAGTAAATATAGATCATTTTTTTTTTCGTTTTGTTTTCTAGACACTTATTTGTTATGTAAAAAATTATTACAATACATTAATTTCATACAAATATATAAAAGTTTTCAGACACTTCTTGCCATGGAGAAGTGGGGCATGCGGTATTATGTGCATATGCAGGACAACACAGACGAAGTAACGAGTATCAGTTAAGAATCGTATAAATAATTTGTTTATGTAATTGTATAAAAAATTCAAAATTGTAAATTGATCAAGGTGTAATTCGCTTATAGCGAACCCTACTAAAACCTAATATATGATATTAGTAACTAAGTATTCCTCAGTTAATAAAACCATTATTGGATCGCCCTTATAAATAAATATAATGACTGCGCTCCAGATAATGAGATGTATTTCTGGCCTGCATCTCATTGATCTAGTACGGAGCATGCAGACGCTTTACTAGAACTGAACGCTGTCATTTTCGACGAAAAAAGAAGAGAAATTTGGAATATGTCATTATTATAAAAATTAATGACACCGCAGCCACATACCGCTTTATATATGTTTTCGCTTTACTATCATATAAAATATTATATGTGATATCGCATTGCACCAGTTATACTGATATCTTGAGAGTGAGATCCTAACACGCCGCTGCTCCGTACGAGGTGCTGAGTTTGCAGGTTAGTGCACGCTTTTTCTTTGGGGTCTTTGTTATTATATTTATTTATAGGCAAGACCACCTACCGCTCCACCCTTCTCTCTTCCTTCCACGCATTCTTTTTTTACATATTTTTATTTTCACCGCATCCTTCCTGGTGGGACCTATTTACACGGTCCCATCAGCCCCTTCATTGGTCCAACAGATTGTAGCGACGGGCTGTCTCCCATGGGAACGATAGATACATAACTAATAATCCCGAACCGCTCCGATTTCGAAAATGACAGCGTTCAGTTCTAGTAAAGCGTCTGCATGCTCTGTACTCGATCAATGAGATGCAGGCCAGAAATACATCACGTTATCTGGAGCGCAGTCATTATATTTATTTATAAGGGCGATCCAATTATGATTATGGATGAGTTAATAGAACATGCTTGTGAAGCACAAAACATAGATTTAATTATGGATTCCTATCTAAGAAATGAGATACATATTGTTGAATGTGTTCGAAACTGTTTTTATTGGTTAAAAGTTCTGTATAGGATGATATCATTTCTTAGAGAACAAGTGAGGTTACAAATTAGAGAAACATTAGTTTTTTTACAGCTAAATTTTTCTTATATAATTATTTACTATGGCCTTCGATTACTAGCTAGAACGTCTCCTCTCATACAAAAGGTCCAAAATGATTGTTCAGGTTTCTGCATCACAATACCATCAAGAGCCGACATGTCACTCATACCGTTAACAAGCACCTACTTCAAAAACTGAAAGCAAAGCGAAAATTACATCTCGCATGTCCTTTGTTTGGAATAATTCGGTCTGAAAGACCGCAGTCCCCGTATAATAAAATCAGTTGGGTAAAGGTAGTCACAAAGTAAAGCCTCTGAGTGATAGAATAATGTCTACACAAATCTTAACACAACGTCACTCTACAGCAGGCTTTAGAGGTAGTTTTTGATACGGCAGTAGTGAGTGCTGGAACAACAATATACCACCAAGATCCGCGACTATTTTAATTACATTTAAGGATAAATTAAGAATCTTTCTGCTCTAGTCCCAGACGTGTAAACTATAATTTGAACGTCTCGGCTATACAATTTCATTATTACGTTTTTAATTGTTTAATTCATATAACTTACCTATTGAATACATATACATCTATTTATTGTAAACTTAATATTTAGTTATCAGTGATTATATTGATTCAAAACGACGGTGGAATAGACAAAGACGTGAGGAATAGGATAAATGCAGGGTAGATGAATTGGCGAAAGGTGTCTGGGGTGGTTTGTGACCGACGAATGCCGTTGAAACTCAAGAGGAAGGTGTATAAAACTATAATAAGACCAGCCGTGTTATATGAATCCGAGTGCTGGGCTACGAAAGAGACGGATGAGAAAAGATTACAGAAATGCGAATGTTAAGGTGGATGTATGGTGTAACAAAGTTGGATAAGAATAAGAATGAGTACATCAAAGGAAGTTTGAAAATAGCATCAGTGACAGAGAAGTTGAGGAGTAGTAGGTTAGCATGGTACGGGCATATTATGAGAAGAGATGAAAGTCGTGTAACAAGAAAAGTTTTGAGTTTGAAAGTGGACGGATATAGGAGTAGAGGAAGACCGGAAAAGGTGTGGATGGATTGTGTGAAAAATGATATGTGTATAAAAAGTGTGAATACTGAGATGACATCTGACAGCGGAGAGTGGAAAAGGAAAACATGTTGTGCTGACCCTACTTATGTGGGATAAGGGTAAGATGATGATGATGAGTTGATATAGAGGTAGAGGAAGACCAAAAAAGGTGTGGATGGATTGTGTGAAAAATGATATAAGTGTATAAAAAGTGTGAATACTGAGATGATTTTTGATAGAGGAGAATGGAAAAGGAAAATATGTTGTGCCGGCCCTACTTAGGTGGGATAAGGGTAAGATGATGATGATATTTAGTGATTAGTGGTTTAAAGTCAAATGGCCACAATTGATAACCAGCGCTGCGGTCACCTGTTATGGTGGCAGCGAGCTTCTGCTGAAGTATGAGCCATTGTTGCAATCTCTTGTAATGTTTAATCTTCTTATTTATTTTAGGTTATACTTATCTTTGTAACTCAATTTTTTTTTTCACAATTGTATTGTTCCTGTTTTTCTACAATATATATTGTTTTTTTGCATTTAGTTTTATAATATTTATAGGTATTAAGCTGTAGTTTTGTCTTCTCGCGTACTTTTTCCTTAAATTTTGTGACAAATATTTATTGTAAGCATTAGAGAGCAATCATTATAAATATATCCTTAAAACATATTTGCTTTATCAGTCTGTTTGTATTGTTACATCGCTAGGTAGAAATAAAGGCCTCAGTTACCTTATAGCGCTATTGGTCGCAGTCCGCTAGTAGATTTCTTTTATTTTTTGTTTCTCTTCGTATTCGCTCTGATATCCAAAATATAATTGTCTTACGATACCCCGTGGTACACTTATATGTCTCATAAAACGGATGGTCATAATCTCTGGAAGGCTGATGTCATTATACGAGAATATCGACGAAATACAAAACGTTTTATTTTAAAGAATTCCATTGTTAGCTTACTATAATCAGAGCGGTAAGGTATTAATTTGTGTGTTCTAGTTCCCACGCTCGATGAGTTCGCTACTCTTTATTTGTAACGACGCGTTCTCATACAGAGTGTAACAATATGTTTGAATTGAAGTCTAAAATTGGTCGATCATTATGAATATTTGTATACCATAAATATTTATAATTTCTCAACTTATAGGAATTATATTCAATTATCTCGATAATGATTTTAAAAATATTAAAGTACGAGTAAAAATAAAATTAGGAGAGGAAAAAATATCTACGTGAAAAATGTGAACTAAGCCACGGCTACAGCTAGTATGAAGTTCTTCAAATAACATTTCAGTCATCGAAACCAATATTCTTTCCTTAGTTTAATTTTGTGATAAAACCTGCCAACAGAAAGACAAACAGATCGAAGTTTTTCATGAATAAGTTATAGCAGACGGCACGGGAAGACATTTATTTTACTCTCATAATGGGTTTACATAAAATAATTTTACCTTTTAACCAAAACGCTTGTAAAAACCAATATAAAGACATATATATTAGAACATCAGTAACATTTTTGACTCCAAAACTAAATGAACAAACGTGACAGAATTAACTTTTAATGACAGCCTGCAAATTATTTGCAGAGCCGCTAAACGCAGCCACCTTACTGATAAATTGTACAAGCCTAAATAAATACAACATCCGAACGTTATTTAGGTACGTGTCACACTAAATTCAGAATATTAAACTATATTAAGCTAAAATCTAATTACAATTTTAAAACAGAATATACATATAACACATTCTATTTTTTTTTGTTTACAAAACTAAATAAAAAAGTGGAGTTACTTAATAGAAATATTTTTAAACTGGAATGTTTTACCTAACAGTCGGTTATGTGCATAAGTGTATTCAATTAAAAATAATAGCAAGAAACGTAAGTTTCTAGTTGCCACAAAAATCTCCTGCAATCTTAACTATAATTATAAATGCGAATATGAAATTGTTTGTTTATTTGTTAAGCTTTACGCTTTAACTAGTCAATGGATTATGATGAAATTTTGCATACACGTTGTCAAGAATACAGAAAAGTACGTAGTGTATCAGCTATCTAGAAAAAAAACATGGAGGGATCATTAAGGCTAACGAAACCGGTGGTATTTATATCTTATGAATGTCTTGTTATTAAATAGAAGCATAACATTGATATGTACAAAAGATATATACACATATACAAATTATATTACAATTATACAATTATACAAGTATAATTATATACGACATTGACAGAAAAAACAAATCTGGGACTAATTAACAACAATTGGATACCTAATTAATTCAGCACTGATATTTGTTTTTAAAAGTTGAAATGGAGTATAAAAAACTGCATAAAATAGAAATATAATATATTACACTTTATACTAATGTTATAAGGTTCAAAAGATTCCTTTTTTGTATTATTTTTGGTTATTTTACTGTCTGCTACAATAATTTGGAAAAAAAATGTATTGTGTATTTATTGAGGTAAGTTACAAAGTTCTCCAACATCAATGTATGACCCTTAGAAGAGGATTAACCTCTATATATAGTCTAAATTACAAAGTACGCTAAGCGAAGACGCTTGGCACGCGGTATTAATTATGTGTGTAATGTATATATAAAATTAGCAAAAAGAATGTATACACATATATAAGAAAATAAAATAAGGTTTATACAGTTCTTCAATTTTTATTTGTTAATATCTTAATTATCCCAGATCATTCAGTATTTCATTTGTCATTACTTATTTTATATGTAATAAAGATATTTTATGGTAAATTTTATTTTTCAAATAACTCTATCAACTTGATATACTATAATACAAATTATAATGACTGTATTGCAAACATCTACTAAAAAGCGAAAGGAACTTTGTTATGACCGGAGGTCCATAGACAACTCACGCCTTTTTTTAAAATATAAATGTGTTGAGTAAATGAAAACTAAAGTTGGTATTTCAAAATTTAATAAATTAAATGCGATTGAAATCGCTTTCTTCATCTAGTATTTTATAATACAATGCTATATAACATATATAAAGTTGTGTGAACAAGTGACCAATTAATATTACTTGACATTGTATAGCTTTAAAAATATAGCTTCCAATATGTGACTGACCTAAGAGCTAACTGTCCAAAGGAATTTAAAACGAATTAACATATTTTGTAGAAAATTTCGGGACAGAATGAATTAAGTTAAAGTAAGATTAGGTCCACAGTAAATAATGAACGGGAAAATGGACATCTGCCGTAATTGATTGAAGCGTACTTAGAAACATTTAATTAAATAATATAAATACAATTAACATCCCCGCCTTACTTAAGACTAAATAACTTCCCTAATAGTATAATATGGTGAGGAAAATTTTAAAAAGTTTTCCCACCAACCACCACCATGAAAAGTCTTTATAATAATTATTTCCTGTCAAGAACTTTTAAGTCAGACACTATGTATTACGATTTTAGTGGTATCAAATTAAAATACACAGAAAATTTACTGAAGACAAATATATATAGGAGGCCGAATAAATTTCCCCGAGTGACCTCCACACGACACGTAGACAAAGGTCAGAGTTACGACGGTTTGTACCCGAAATGATATATAACGTACTGTTCCATATAGACCGACTAACATTAAAATACGCTCCGATTGCTTCGAAAGCCACTCCGCACCCAATACATCAGTTCTTTGTTATCGTGAAATATCTTGTTTCGATTAGAAAAAAAAAACATTTTTGTATTATATAAATTTTCCCAAGAATTCATTGCGATCGACAGTTACATAGATGTCGATAGATTAGGATTCGGAGACAGCGTTGATTGTCGCGGCCGCTCACAGACGCCATGGAACCTTCTAGTAGCTTGATATAAACTGATGGGTAACGGAAAGGCGGATTCGCGAGTGTTTAATTAACATTAATATTGTCGAAAATGTTTGTAATGTGTTTTTGTTTACACGCCAGCTCATGCACATGTGACTACGCTTCCGCCTAAATAGTTTTGTTTTTCCATGTGAACTACAAGATTCTTCAATCAATTGTGGTTCTAATTCTGATATCACTATTTAAGACCATAAAACCCTTGCACAGCGTTTTAAGAGGTCCAAAGGGTAAGGTCTAACTTAATTTTAGTGCCATAAAAAGGCAATTTATTATTATATAATTCGTTACCAGATAATGTTATAAAGCTCATGTCATACGCTACATGTTTTTTTCATGTTTTGAAATCACTATTTCAAATATATAACGGGTCGTTTCAGCCTCTCCAGTGAGGACGTATGAAACAGGTCTAATCTGTTTTCTTCTATAAACAATTGCTAGCGATAGTAGATATACTACTGTGTCATTTTGCCACGACTAAAGCTTTACGTGTCTATCAAGTATTTAATAACTAGCAGATTTGGTTTTAAAAAACGATAGGTTTAAAAAAAATAATTTGTAGGAACGTGATACAGCTTTTTTTCTTATTTTTATATTATATTTTAGATATTTTATATGTATACACACTACATTTCAACCAAATAAGGATGAAACGCAAAAAAAACAATCAATTATGCTCATTTTACAGTTTTAACTAGTCAGGTGTAATATCGCGTTATTAAAACCGAAAACATGCTGACTTACCTATAAATTCAAATCAGAAAACAATATTACAACCGACCGGAATGACCGGAATTTACCGCAAACCGATTCTCATCAAATAATATAAAGCTATGTTTTTGAAAAAATGAATACTTTTTGTTTTATTTTTTAATGGAATATTCAAATATTCTATCGAAGTGTTCTATTGATAATTGGAAAGTAATAATGCAACATTTATGTTTACACCAATGAAGTGATAACGTAAATATAGGCACAAATATTAATTCTGTATATTACAAGATCTACCACGGAGAGTGTTCTGAAGAACTGTTCGGGTTGATACCTGCTGCTGAGTCCCATTACCGAACGACTCGCTATAAAACGAAATTCCATCAGTGTCATCTCGATGGTTGGAAGTCGTCTACTGTGCGGTTCTCACGTGCGTTCTTCCCACGTACGTCGGCCCTCTGGAATGAACTCGCAGCGGCAGCGTTTCCGGACCAATACAACCCACAGACCTTCCAGAAATGAGCGTACTCCTTCCTCAAAGGCCGGCAACGTATCTGTGATGCCTCTCGTGTCGCAGGTGTCCATGGGCGGCGGTGATCACTTACCATCAGGTAACCCGTCTGTTCGTTTGCCTCAAATCACATTAAAAAATAAAATTCTATACTAGCTGTGTCCTGGGATTTTACTTGCGTTTAATTTTCCCCCCCTTTGGTACTTGATACCCCGCCCGTCGTCACAACTCGCCGTACTGTTACTCCGTTCTAAATTAATTTCCGATTTCTAATACAACATTTAAAATCACGAGAACAATAATTTGCAGTAATTTATGTTATTAATTTCTCACACTAATATAGAAAAATCATTTAGCAACACACACTTATATTATTGGAATAATTCCAAAATGCAAAAGTGCCCCGTGGGGGCCATTAAAAGTTGTCGCTGTTTCAACGCGTCCTGCGAACTCGTCTACCGGGTTTTGTTCAAAAAACAATCGTTAATTTGTAAGTTGGTGCCGTTTTGGATCAGTAATAATATGGTCGATTACAGTGTAGATCGACGTGGGTTCAAACCCTTTAATAAACCTACAGTAAACAAAAACAGACTTGGAACGTTTTAACTACAGTTTAAAAATCTCTCAGTAACACCCATGCTATTATTTCCTTACTATATTACAATCTTCCGGCGCGAAATAACTCAGCATTAAGTAATACTGAGACCAAACGTCAATCTATAAATTAATTGAATTATCAAGCTATAGTTAGATATAAGAGAGGAGGTGGTATGACATTCTCTCTACCATTTGTCGAACTTCTCTCCAGTACTGGTTATTACTTCTCACATTCGATATTGTGCTCGAAAACCGATTCGGGGTAGAGGCTACTGACGGCAGTGGTCTTCGCCGTCTGCCCCTATAGACGCGTCCCTAAGATGAGGTCATACTTTAAGGTATGTCCTTCGTAAACACTCGTAGACATGCGTTGCTCAATCCTTCAGCGGTTAAGACATGGCTATGTGCGCCTGATGCTTCATAATTATCGTCCTTCATTAGAGGCTTCGGCATTTTGTTCTGTTTGGCTCCTCTTCGGAAAGCCTAACAAAAGAAGACGGTTGCGAAGTCGTTTAGGCTCTTTATCCCCAAGTTATGGGCGATAGTTGAGTTCCTCACGTATCTTAAGGCCTCAACATGTATCCTGAGTGTCTTATTTTGTTACATTTCAATCAGGTCTTGTAGGGATATAGCTTCCCACTCTTTGTATGCTACGCCTTTTATACTCTTCCAGACGGTCCACATAGGATGATATGAATAAACATCTAATACTCTACATTATTTATAAATGGAAACTATGCATGACTAAACATGAATTATAATGATTACAACGCTTTAATATAAACTATAATCGTATAGGACACAAAGTCACATATCAGAGATATTAGGGGACTTGCAAAATTAAATTTCAACATTAAAGATACGTAATAGTTAAACGCTTTTCTATGATATAAAAATACCAAACAGGCAAATATTTTGCATTGTGTTAAGTGGTAACCACAGCTTGTAGCTGTTAATCTCATCCTTAATAAGGTTCATAGTGGTAATTAATCGCGTCTAGTGTCGGAACATATTAGCGTACGAATTTCTGCTTGCGCGGCAGAAGGAAACGGAGCGTTCTTACCGTCAGAGTTTCATGTTCTTGAGAGTTGCCCGATACTTCAAGTCTAGTCCTGAACGGTCCGTGAATACGGCTCTATGAAATCCTAATATCTCATGAACCATTTTGATATAATTAAACGATTTTCATAATCATAATAACTGTATATACTATAGCTTTGTGCACACAAATCCTAGGTGATCCGAGCTCTTTGTTTGAGAGCGGCGAGTTCGGCGGGATTAGTTGTGGGCTTGACCCGGAGTAATTCCGGGGGACGCTTTGTGCCGGACACTTAATTTCGACTGGAATAAGGAATACAAAGGGAAATAACCACATCTATTCTCTAAGTGTACACATTATGATGACTTAGTCGGGGTGTGTCCGGGACTATGTAGCGACAGATGTGTATTCAAATTGGTATAAAAACTTTAGGAGTTAGGTTATTTAATATTAGATGAGATTGCAGTCAAATAACACTAAAATCTATAAAACACACATAAAAAAATAACTGTCAGTGCATGCAGGTGATACACAGATTACGCGAGAAAACCTAAACCTATGGAACCCGTAAAAAGCCTTCCTTCCTTACTTCGTTCCAAAGTTACGTTCCTTTATCATTTTTTTTTTAAGTTTAAGCGTTTAAGCGTTGGTCTAAGATGGATAGTCATGCTAAACCTAAAGCGAGGCTGGCTCTCAATTGCAGCTGCCGGAACACACCAATAGGTGCGTGGCGACAGATTTCCAACTTGAGAGTAGTAGGTATCCTTCTAGGTGGACTTAGAAAAAAACTCCGACCGAGTGGCAAAGATTAGTTTCTACGTCGATCGATGTGATATCTGAAAATGCTATCAACTAAGCCATCTGGCCGCTTTAAAAAAAATATATTGAAGAATTATAAGATAATAAAAACAAGTCATTGGTATTTGAAATAAGATAGAAGTTTGTAACAATCAAAATAATTCCTGGAACCCATTTTAGAAATCGTTGATCTGTATTACAAATTCCTCACACCCCTCAACCCTCACTCCACCTAAACCCTACGAAATCGTGCGAGAGTTTTGGTCCAAAAATGTCTTGTCTATTGGAATACATTGTGTTAATATTTATTTATTCTCAATCCGTTTTGTGCCTGTGATGAATACGTAAAGTTACACGAACGTTCCTTAGAACCTTCTCGAAGAACCTTTTCGTACAAACTGCACGATTCTTTTACGTGTCACGAGTAAAATCTTTCTAAATCGTGTATAGTTTTCTCAATAATGTTGCGATATTCACAATTTAGAATTTGCGAAAGAATTCTGTATACCTGAAAATTCTAAACACACAAATTCTTGTAACACACCAAACGATATATAAAAGGGATGCCATAGACGAGTAATTTGATGGTAGAACTCTCCTTAGACTTTATTTGCTTTGGCCGAAGTAAGAGTCGCAGAGAAGCCAGATGTCATTATATGTTTATGCACTTTATGTTTAGGATGATATTTAGAAAAAAATTTGAATGACGCTGTGATTATTGAAACCGTAGTATCGACTTAACAACCAACCAACCGTTCTCAACCACCGTGTAGCGACTTATGGGTGTGTCGCAAGCACCTGTCACTCCCATTTTCATTCATATTGTACTATCAAAAACTTTGCATGCAAGTATAGTGAGGGTTTCGCGAATTTGTAAAGAGTATGTTAGTACGTCTCTGTGCAGAAAAGATTGAGAACCGCTGTACTAGACAATCGTACTATTGACTAGGTATTATGAAATAACTAAACTGAATTTCCTAAAAATTGGTTGACAATTGTGACACTGGACATTCCTTTACAGCACTTATTCGTATGTTTTGACTTATATTACTATATCAGCTGTGTAATGTATTCGCTTGTATTGTAAACATTCAATTAGTCTTTATTTGTCTGAACGATTAGACGAAAGTGTATGACGTAATTCAAAATGGCGTCCTGTATTTGATACCGTCTCGTTGCTTTTTGCCTAATATAATATTTTTCTATAGTTTTTAAACGTTGACATAAATTTCTATTATTATTAAATGTCGTTTGGGTTACAGCGCTGAGTGCTATTGGGGTAAACAATTGCCTGAAACTTAGGAGTTTTTACAAGCCGTCAAGAGTTGGCGGTATGTATGCGGTTCGTAGGCCGTTACTATACATAGTATGCAATGCCGCTTGACACCGCGATGACCACCATCTTTTGCAATATGAAAAGTCAATGGAGCACAAGTATAAATAGTACTTATTACCTTACTAAGCACTTAATCGTCGCTCGGTATAAAAGGAAAACGTTTCATCACCATAAAAAATACAACTGTCTTTGACCTTCACTGACTAACTTATAGTTCTTCCACCTTAATTAGTGATTTGCCCCTCAGCCGGTACGTACCATCACACTTTCTAATCATTTCTCCATGTACCTGGTCATAGTGACTATATTTACACTTCTTAAGTTTTAAGTGACATAGTTTTGGAGCTTATAACAAAAACATCCCCAGTGCTACGAAGTCCCAACAAATCGTTTCCTTTAATAACGCTCAGCGCCCAACCATTTCGGCTAAAAACTTACCCAAGGTACTAGCCGTATTATACAGTAAAATACTAATAAAATCGGTTACTCATTATATACAGAATTTTAAAATTAATTATATATTTGTTTGTCGTATAAATATTATTAAAATAAAAAACTCAAAGTCTGTTTCGCCCGTAATTCGACCAGTTTTTATTACGAACCTTATCGATATATATTTGTCGAAGTCAAGTATCAGTTTGCGCCTTTCCTTCCTAGGAGAAACTCTATAAAACAAGTTTCCCTATAAACTTACGCATAATAAAAACCAAATCTAAGAACACTACGGAAGTTATTTAATTGGAATTGTTAAAAAGTTACAAAGGGTAGCGTTTAGTTTTAATAACAACTGTGTAATGTGCCCGAAGTAAACTTATAGTGTACGAAACTATCTTAAAATTTCCATGGCCTGAATGATTCGAGTCTAAAGCAATAGGGAAACAAAGTAATAAAACAGTAAGTTATGCCAATAAAACTCGTTGTCGACTGACTTCTCACGAATATTTTTATACTCGGTAAATATAAGTTTGTTTACGTTAGACATTGACCTCATCAATTGGTTCATCAAACTGACGAATTGATATGATCTTTCTAATAATCCAAGGCAATTACAGCTTCATCACTACATAGTATAAAACAAAGTCGCTTTCTCTGTCCGTATATCCCTATGTATGCTTAAATCTTTGAAACTACGCAACGGATTTTGATGCGGTTTTTCTTTAATAAATAGAATGATTGAAGAGGAAGGTTTATATGTATAATAACATAAATTAAATAGTAGAGAAATACTGTTATTTTTGAGGTTACTCCCAATTGAACGCGTGCGGGCCACGGGCAGTAATGAATAAAAACAAAACTACTGGATCGATTTTAATCACTTTTTTCAGTGAATGACATAGGCTATATATTTTATACCCGTGCGAAGCCGGAGCGGGCCGCTAGTATACAAATAAATTAGGAGTAGGGCAAGTAAGTAAGGCAAAATACGGTCATCATTTATTCCATACAAACGTATTTCTCTATTTTATCCCTGGAAAATGAAACTAGATCAAATAATTCTTATACTGTACGGTCTATATCTATCACTGGTCTGTTCCTATATTGATTTTTTTCGAAAAATTAAATATTATAAGGTCTAAGAGCCTTATATAAGTACTAAAATTCTCCAATTACATCGTTGACTTGAAGCGATCAACAGACTAATTTGATAAACATGATAGATAAAATAAAAACATATGGGCACAGCCTCCTTATTTTAATAATGAAAATGTTAATAAAAAAGTTTTAGTTCAGAGGAATACGAAATCATGATTTCTTCCATTTCATGGAGAATTAATCAGTCTGCGCTGCAGTTGTCTCTCTCGCGCTCTATTTGATATGACCGCGTTTCTTCTTAATCCAGACTTAATGTTATCTACACATGTAATAAAAATGAAGTGTCTGTATGTAATATCAAAATAACGACTTTTTACTGATTGGATATGAATGTATACGTGATACTGATAACAAAAACATAATTCAAAAAATTTTATCTGTCTGTCTGTTTGTTCCGGGTAATCTCCGAAACGGCTGGACCGATTTTGACCGATATTTCATTGACGGATAGTTAAAATTACAGCGGGTGACATAGGCTACTTTATTTTAGATGAACTATCATCCGTGGCTTCGTCTGTAGTACTATCTCCAAAACGATTGGACCTATTTTCATGGGACTTTGCTGACAGATAGCTGGTCTTATAAGAAGTAATTTACAATTATAAAGAAAACGCGTGCGGAGCTGCGGGCAACAGATAGTATTTAATAAAATCTTATAATGTTTCTATGTTCACTTTCATAGGGATTTATCGATAATAATGTCGCATGCGAATATAATTAAACCTATATACTTCATGATCAGGAATCGTTGCGTGGCCAACCCACCCTCAGCTTTGTTACTATTAATCAAGCCACTATAAATGTATTCTCACACAGCGTATTTCTGATCGATATTTTGCATGATAATTGTTACGCTCCTAAGCGTCGTAGCATGATATTGTATAGCCTTTAACGTTCCTCAATAAATATGCTATGAAAGACAAAAAGACTATTTCAAATACTATCTGGTAGTTCCTAAAACAAGCAAACAAACGTATCTGATGAATATTAGAAAATTTCGGAAAATTTATCAAATTTACATTCGTTGTAAATCAATCCGCATCAACTGAACCGAATATAATTTCACTCACGTACTACAATCATAAAAAGCTGCACGCTCTCGACGGTGCCCTTCCCTAGCAGCGACCTAAAAGCGGCGGATTGAAGATAAAATTTTATCGAGCCAACAGTTCAGAATCGTAAACTACTGAGCTCATTTTTACAAGTTAGTTTTATTGCCGGCTCGACCAATCGACAAATATTACGGTCGTCAAAACGTTTCCCCGACCTTAGTTATTAATTTTCTCTGCTTACGTCAATACCTGACTTAGAGACACTTGTCTGCTCTGCAAATGTTAGGATGTCCACATTTGAAAGTAGAGAAATTAATACTTCTCAATGATATCTGAATTAACATTGGGCTATATGATACCTGATGCAGTAGACGAGGATGGAAGTAAAGACCGCATATTATATACGAAGTATATACAACAGCTATTATAAACAAATATCTGAAAATATATACCAGATATTTTGTGCCAACGTGAATTTATTCATTCAATCTTGTTTATATTCAAAGGTCAAACGTTCTCCTTTGGTGTTTCAAGACTCATCTTCACGACGTAATAACTATATGTGAGGGACAGACAGATAGATAATTTCCCGTGGGAGAGCCGGCGATGTCTCCGTATCCGCACATTATCACTATGTACGGGCGACTCCAAAATTGTTTTATTCTCAGATTGACCCCTGGAGGTGGTTCTTGTATTTTTTATTAACTCCACGAATATTTATTTATGAAATTCATGTTACAAATATATTATAATAGCGGCACGCTATGATGGCCGTTTGGACCGTGGCCTAAAATGTCGATTTACTTTCGACAACAAAATAGTCAAATGCTGCTATGTTTTACATTAAACATTGACGCGAGTTTGCCGGAAGTGGCAGTTGTGGTGGCCAGCGATCCTGTATATATAAATAATCACATATAGGATATAAATATAAAATTTCGTATTTTGAAAAATGTTAATACTAAGTTGTGTTATAAATAAGTACGCTAATTAATATAATCCATTAATAATCCTACCAAATGGTGCTGTTTTTTTTTGTTAAAAAAAGTGTGAACAGATTTGCTTACGCAACCATATTATATAGTTAGATATAGTAGTAGTTAGATAAACATGTAATATACAATTTAGAAATCGTTGTTGGCGGCGACGACCGACCGACGCGACTTTCAGCTTGGTAGTCATTTGGAAGATAGAGCAAAACTGGCCTCGAAAAAGTTAGATGCCCTTAACAGAGCAGGACGATATTTCACCTCGGTTCACCGCCTTTAGCTGTATAAGGTGCAAGTACAGCCAGATATTGAATACCGTTCTCATCTCTGGGCCCGAGCGCACCAATGACATCTACTTCTTTTTGATCTAATCCAACGTAGAACGGCTCGAATCGTCGACGAACGGATGTTTTCCTTAGAGCTCGATACTTTAGACTTTAGAGCTTCGTAGGGGCGTTGCGTTCGGATTGATATCTGCTGCTTAGTTCCATTACCGTACGACTCGTTACAAAATGAAATTCCATCCGTGTCATCTTGATGGTTGGAAGTCGTCTACTATGCGTTTTTACCATGTACGTCAGCTCTTTGGAATGAACCGGTGGCAGCGTTTCCAGACTAACATAACCTACAAATCTTCAAGAAATGAGCCGATTCCTTCATCAAAGGCCGGTAACGCATCTGTGATGCCTCTCGTATTGCAGGTGTACGCGGGCGGCGGTGATTACCTACCATTAGGTAACCCGTCTGTTCGTTTGTCTCCAATCGCATTAAAAAAAAACAGTATACTAAATTAATTGTGTATTCTAAAAGAACAGTAATTTACACCTTCAAAAGTAAAATTTCTTCTTTTTCTTTTGGCACCGTAGTTAACATTTGCCAGTGTCAATGTTCAAGAGAGATTACAATACAATTTATACAATGTTTCCAAATAATATAAGATTAATAAAACGTAGTTAGTTACTTTTATTAGAATATTAGAAATTTAGGATTTGGTGATTGGATGAGAATTATAAATAAATTTTACTTCATTTATAAGAAACTTGATGAGAGGACAAACGTCAAAATGGCCATCATTGCGTGCCGTTATTATATAAAGGATTTTTTTTTGTGCTCTGTATTTAGTAAACATTTTGCAACATGTCTTCCTTATAGGTAGGTATACTGGCGACGACGACCCGAGCGCTGTCGATGCAAATCGAGGCGATTAAACCCGATTCAGAGTCACCGACATAACCCTGCCGGTTTACTTCCGTTCACTGTTCAAAATATCTAAAGAAGTTCACACGTCAATAAAAATAGGTACTGTTATTTATAGGTGAGGATATATCGCGTAGATTTATCTTGATTAATTAAAATAATGTATGCAGTAGTAAACAGATGAGTCGAGTTAACGAGCCCGCAGCGTTAACCGCCTCATAGCGATTACTTCACAAGGAAATAGTTTAACGGCCGCCGTTAACTTTACTATCGGACCCGTAAGATGGTTGTAAAATACAATGATAATGTCTTGTTTCATATATCTTTACGAATGTAATACATAATTAAATTTAATCTATATGATAAGTTAGCTGTTGCCCGCAGCTCCGCGTG
Source organism: Antheraea assamensis (assembly GCA_035772565.1). NCBI lineage: Eukaryota > Metazoa > Arthropoda > Insecta > Lepidoptera > Saturniidae > Antheraea > Antheraea assamensis. Next base: position 623,142 of record JAQQSE010000240.1, on the reverse strand, counting down.
CGTTTTTTTTTTGTTATAATTGTAAATTACTTCTTATAAGATCAGCTATCTGTCAGTGAAAGTCCCATGAAAATAGGTCCAATCGTTTTGGAGATAGTACTACAGACGAAGCCACGGATGACAGCTAGTCCAAAACAAAATAGCCTATGTCACCCGCTGTAATTTTAACTATCCGTCATTGAAATTTCTGTAAAAAATCGGTCCTGCCGTTTCGGATATTATCCGGCACATACAGACAGACGGATAAAAATTTTAAAACTTGTATTTTTGTTATCAGTATCCTGTATACGTTCATATCCAATCAGTAAAAATTCGTTATTTTGATATTACATACAGACACTTCATTTTTTATTATATGTATAGATTAGCGAAACCGGTAGCCAGACATCATACCGCAGATCAAGATTTATCTCCGTGGTTCGCTTACTCAACTTTGTATTACTACGTACATATAAATGATATTTATTATTATACGTTAAGTTAAAACGATATAATTCATTGACAAACGTAAGTGTATCGTACTATCTTTGTCCTCGTGTTATTTCCAGCCACTTGAAAATAATGATGATTCCACAACAAACATTTTTTTTTTTACGTTAACTGGACGTCATTTCATCAATATTTACTTTAGCTGTTATCTTATCTATAGATAACTGGTATCGTCGAGCAGAAAAGTACTTTCACTCTTATTAATTCTTCATGTAGGCATAAAAAATTGGTAAAGTACATTTCAGTGTCAAATTAGCTTTTCTTAAAATTCCTTATGCAAATTTAATTCTAACCGCGTACTCATTGAGTTGGCCTCTGATAAAAAGACTTTGTCCAAAGATACTACGGTCCTCTTTAGAAGATTGTCCTCTCCATTATTTTGTCTATAGTCTTTATCACTACATAGTATAAAACAAAGTCGCTTTCTCTGTCCCTATATCCCTATGTATGCTTAAATCTTTAAAACTACGCAACGGATTTTGATGCGGTTTTTTTTATTAGATAGAGTGATTAAAGAGGAAGGTTTATATGTACAATAACATAAATTAAATAGTGGAGAAATTCTGTTATTTTTGAGGTTACTCCAAATTTAACGCGTGCGGGCCACGGGCAGTAATGAATAAATCAAAACTACTGGATCGATTTTAATAATTTTTTCAGTGAATGACATAGGCCATATATTTTATACCCGTGCGAAGCCGGAGCGGGCCGCTAGTATCTTATAATCTATAAAAGATTTTATTAATAAATAAACCTATCCTCACTTTATCTTTTTTTTCTGTAGTCCATTGGTTGTAGCAACTTTTATCTCAAATAGTGTTGAATAGAAAGCTTAAATACATATTCAAGTGAGCAGGACAAGATATTATTTTTAAAACTTACACAATTTTTTTTTTTCTCTTTTTCCTTCTACTTCTATTTTTTTTAAATGAACGTTAATCATTTATATTTATTTATACATAATAATATTAATATACATAAAATTTAAGTAATAACCTAAGCTTTTCTCAAGTTGAAAAAATTCAATATTAAATAATTCAACTTAGATTAGTTTAAGTTATCGCTTCTGTAGGGCGTCCCGAGACGCACAGTTTTATTTTCTATTAGATCGTTTTTTTAATTCTTTAAATATACTTATTTTAATAAATCGTACACTATAAACTAGCAGTCACTTTAAAAAATCATTTTCCATCGTATATCCTATCTGCAGAAGAAGGTATATAAAAAAATACACTACCTTATGAGCAGTGCCATCACCATACAGAGTATATCTCAGAAATACGCTAAGCGTGAACACTCTACTGTTACTTGCGGCTGACTCGGTAAATATTATCGGGACCTGAAAACGGGTTAACCTTCCAACGCGAATCTAGTATTAATGGGTAGAGTCGAACTGTGAATGCCTATGTCAACAAATTAAGATGCCACGTGACACAACAACATCTTCTTTGGCTCTCTATATATCAATCGTGTGTTATATGAAATTTATTTAAGATTACCTAACTATATTTGAAGTAATGCAAGTTTTTAAAATTAAACATAGGTCAAATGTCAAAAATATTCTCTGTTTCTTGAAACTCAATTCGAAATATCTAAACATTATCAAAATATAATATGAAATACTGAGTACCTACGTTAAAAAAGAAGTAATGTGTACTTCTGTACACGCGTTAGAAGTTATACTTCTTTGGCGTAACAAGATAAATAAATCTTTTAAATTTTTTTATCTTTTGTCTTATTCTACGTTTGTAGAAAAAACGACACTAACAATAGAAAAAAAGGGTATCAAATACACACATACTTTTTTAAAATAAAACGTTGACTGTAGGTAATTTCAGGGTGTCGGTTTTTCATGACGGTGTGCGCGCGCATCGTAAAAATTTAGTCTTATTATTTTTCCCTAACGCGCCAAAAGAAGTATAACCTCAAAAATGTGCAATATTGTATAACACTCCGATTAAATATTTTCTTCGTGAATGTACCAACTAACCGCACAACCGAGCTTATCTTTCAACAATATTCCAGTCACCTCCGCCATTGTGCCACTGTTGTTATAAAATAACAAAAAAAAAAATGTATATTTTTACAATTTTCGCCTTCGTAATCATACTAACGAGTGGTACTCAGACGACGTCCGTCATCGAAGAATCGACCACACTCAAGACGACGAGCGAACAAAGGACGCTTTTAAAGAAATTGCAACATTTCCAAGAAGCAAAAAACGAAACGAAGCCTCTGATGTGGAATGAGATTTTAGCCGATGTGTTGGTAAATAAAGTCAAAATTTTCTCATTGCAACGCGACAATATAACGACAGTCAACGAAGAGACCCGACACAGCGCACTCACGAAATGGTTCGGGACGGTTCTGGTCTTTTACAAAAACACTATTTACGATAAATTCATTAGTAGACCGAAAGAAAATAACGCGCTCAACGTTCACGAATTGAGTGACGTAGATTATGAAAGAAACAACGCTGCGAACAACGATACAAACAACGGCTCAGATGAAGCTTTAAATCATCTCCAAGATACATTAGTGAATAAAAAATTCAACTCAACGAATCCGAAATCAGACGTCGAGATTATAGAACCGAAATACCATGGAAGACTCTCGGACGATGATACAGATAAAGCTGAAGAGGATGATAAAGCCACCGTGTGCCCTGAAGGTTATGTGAAAAGTGATAAAGGTTGTTTAGACGCGAATTCTAGATTAATCTTAGCCGTTCCCAGTCAATGTCCAAGTGGTTACAGATTAGACCGTTTAGGTTTCTGCCGGATGGTATTTACGTTTATTAATTAACTAGCTGTTGCCCGCAGCTCCGCGTGCGTTTTTTTTTTAATATAATTGTGAATTACTTCTTATAAGATCAGCTATCTGTTAGTGAAAGTCCCATGAAAATAAGTCCAATCGTTTTGGAGATAGTACTACAGACGAAGCCACGGATGACAGCTAGTCCAAAATAAAATAGCCTATGTTACCCGCTGTAATTTTAACTATCCGTCAGTGAAATTTCTGTCAAAATCGGTCCAGCCGTTTCAGAGATTACCCGGAACATACAGACAAACATAAATTTAAATAATTGTATTTTTGTTATCAGTATATTGTATATGTTCATATCCGATCCGTTATAATGTCGTTATTTTGATATTACAAACAGACACTCCAATTTTATTTATATGTATAGCTTTAAACCTTCTTATATTGTACCAGATGTATGCATAATTGCTTTAAATAAAACAATTTCCACATTTGCAAATATTTTGTACAGCGATAGTTTGTTTAGGTGACTAATTATTGACAAATGGCACCGAAATATTTTTACCAACTATCCAAGGAATGAGGAAACGGTTGTAAAGAAAACTAATATGAGAAAAAGAGATGTAATCATGATTGATAGCTCCTTTTCTTAGACTTCAGTTTAATATTTGTCAGCTTATATAATGTTCTTTAGTAGCTATATACAAATAAGTAAAGAGAAACGATTAGGTACTATTTTGTCCTTCGGTTATCAACCAATTTTCTTTTTCTCTTTTTGTTTAGTAGCTATAGTTTAGTGTTATCAAATAAAAAGTGTACTTCTAACCACACGAAAGAAGTGAAAACTTCTTTATAAAAAGTACAACGAAACACAAAGTCAACGTCACGCGGTGTTCCCAGACGATCACCCATCCAGTTACCGACCGCGTCCGACGTTGCTTAAATTCGGTGTGATTGGGTTTTCAACACACTATCCGACATAGTGTTTAACCCCACCACTTTTCATCATAAAAAAAGTTTGCGGATCCGAATTTCAAAGCGTTCCCATCCGTTTTTTCATTTATCCATTTTTTCCCAATTTGGAAACAATTCTTCTTGCTTACCATCTATGTGTTCTAATCTTTATTTCTAAATTTCTGTACATTATACTTCTCTATGCTTATACATCTACCACTCTACAATATTTGTACACTTTGAAAAAAACGGCTAATAATATTAAAACTTTAAAAAATATTGAATTACGGTCTAATTTATACAACTCGTTGGCCATTGTACTATTAATACGTTTACTGAAATTTCTCCTTTTTATTAACCCTTTATAAAGATTTGTATTCGTTTATTTTGTAGCATTTAGTAACATTTCCATGTTAATGCTTATAGATAGATAATATATAACAATACTATATAGTTTTATTGCTTTATTATCCTCGTTACTCTATAGTTGACTATTATGTTAACCACACTTTTCATCATAAAAAAGTTTGCGGATCCGAATTTCAAAGCGTTCCCATCCGTTTTTTCATTTATCCCATTTTTTCCCAATTTGGAAACAATTCTTCTGCTTACCATCTATGTGTTCTAATCTTTATTTCTAAATTTCTGTACATTATACTTCTCTATGCTTATACATCTACCACTCTACCAATATTTGTACACTTTGAAAAAAACGGCTAATAATATTAAAACTTTAAAAAATATTGAATTACGGTCTAATTTATACAACTCGTTGGCCATTGTACTATTTAATACGTTTACTGAAATTTCTCCTTTTTATTAACCCTTTATAAAGATTTGTATTCGTTTATTTTGTAGCATTTAGTAACATTTCCATGTTAATGCTTATAGATAGATAATATATAACAATACTATATAGTTTTATTGCTTTATTATCCTCGTTACTCTATAGTTGACTATTATGTTAATGGATATAGACCGCTTAACTTTCATTGTGATAAGTATTACGAATCTGATAGACAACTACTACAACGCCTGTTCGTTCTTGTGTGACATTTCGTTTAATCTTCAACTGTTCACGTGTCCAGGTGAGAATGGTTTGGCTTAAGCTCGTAATTCAATAAATAAATACAAGTTTGTTAATAAGGTTTAATTCTAAATGACATAAACAGCAGTATGTTTCAGCTTTAAAAACAAGCCATTAAATAAATACATTAGTTGATTGTCTATAATTTGATAAGACATCATCAATTTCATTTCGAATACGTAGCGCTTTTAATTCGAACGCTCATCACTACATAGTATAAAACAAAGTCGCTTTCTCTGTGCCCTATATCCCTATGTATGCTTAAATCTTTAAAACTACGCAACGGATTTTGATGTGGTTTTTTTAATAGATAGAGTGATTGATGAGGAAGGTTTATATGTATAATAACATAAATTAAATAGTGGAGAAATACTGTTATTATTGAGGTTACTCCAAATTTAACGCGTGCGGGCCACGGGCAGTAATGAATAAATCAAAACTATTGGATCGATTTTAATCATTTTTTCAGTGAATGACATAAGCTATATAATTTGTACACGTGCGAAGCCGGAGCGGGCCGCTAGTAACAATTAAATTCTATTAATGTCATACAGCTACTTTTCTTATTTTCTAGACACTCGAGAGTATGGTAACAGTCAATTTGCGGTTAGGTTAGGTACCCGATTGACGCCAGGTAGGAACTATGTTCGCTCCTTTGATGTTCACGACACCGTGAAATTGAGAGTCGATTGTGTGCCCGTAAAAGACTTGTTTGAGGGACGCGGAATTACTTCCCGTGGTGCTGCGCGCTCTTTGCAATTTCGAAAAATCTTTTACCGATGATTACGTCTAGTGGCCCGTGAACGGTGTGTTCCAGCTGTTTTGTATCATTTTTAAAAGCCAAACCCCCACTTGGCTTCGTCTCTGTTTACTTTGAAGGGGGAAATGCTTTTCGCCTATTTACCTTTCAAACGGAGTTGTTAATATCTTTGAATATGGATTGTAAATCAATTAATATAATAAAGGATTTCGTTTGTGAAGATGGGGACGGACGTTTTTTATTCTTTCACACACAAATTAGCTAAATGAATTTTGATGAAACTTTCACTAGAATCCCACTTCATAATTTCCTAGCTTTTTCTCTATGCTTCGCATATGTTTTCTGTGCAGTCATTATTTTCGACTGACCGACAGATAGTAAAATGACGGATTTTCATACAGCTGGGAAGCTTTGACCACCTTAGAAGTTAAATTTCCAAAAAATCCTTCCTTAGCGCTCACCTCCAGTATAAAGGAAATCAGCATGCAAATTTCCACGGGCCTGTCCACAATCGTTTTGTGCTGTGTTTTGATATATCAGTTAGACAATAGGTTATTCTTTTATCCTAGAATAGATAGAGAATCTAGTTTTTTTTTCTCGACTTTATCTACGTATTTTCGATATATACAATAGGAAAAGTAATAGCATATATTCTTCTCCAGATCTCGAGTTATATCTCTATGTTAAATTTCATTGATATTTGTCGAAAGATTAAAAGGGGCAGAGTTACCTTCGTGCTTATAATATTAATATGGGGGGAAAATAAACGGAGCCGATTATCTAGAATCTAGAAATACGTCGTCAACTCTTGTTGGGGAATATAATGAATTTACTTCAATTGTGAATTTTACCGGTTTCACGGTAGCTACGTGAACCGAAACACCGGCCGCACCGAGACCTCTGCGGTCATTACGTGCCGAAACTTATAATTACCGATCCCAGGTGTTCCGACAACCGAACTCCGGCGACATCTGTCGGTAACAATTAACAAATAATCGTACGATACAATTTTAGCAATTTCGTTTGAAAGTTTTAATTTATTTAATGGAAACAATTTGAAAATTAAACTACGTGTTGGGTTTGTTATATTTAAGGGTAATAATACAAAAGCAAAGAATACATCTTATCACTACATAGTATAAAACAAAGTCGCTTTCTCTGTCCCTATATCCCTATGTATGCTTAAATCTTTAAAACTACGCAACAGATTTTGATGCGTTTTTTTTTTTAATAGATAGAGTGATTGCAGAGAAAGGTTTATATGTATAATAACATAAATTAAATAGTGGAGAAATACTATTATTTTTAAGGTTACTCCAAATTTAACGCGTGCGGGCCACGGGCAGTAATGAATAAATCAAAACTACCGGATCGATTTTAATAATTTTTTTTAGTTAATGACATAGGCTATCAAGATCCAAATCAGGATTACGATAACTTGTTTAATATTATCAGGACTGAATTTAATAAACATTGCCCAAGAAAAGTTATTAGTGTAAAAAAAAAAAATCATTTTAGTGAGTGGGCTACCACAGGAATTAAAAAAAGTAGAGACCGACTTTACGATTTGTATCATAGGAGATCATTGACTAGCAATGAATCTTTTCATGCTTATGTCAGAAATTATTCAAAAATCTTCAAGCGCGTTTGTGTAGCTGCTAAGGCAATTTTTTTACGAAATAAAGTTATTGAGTCTAGTAATAAGACCAAGACTGTCTGGCATATTATAAATAAAGAATTAGGTAAAAATAAAATAAATGATACTTCGCATAATTTGAATGTTGACGGAGTACATATTTCAAATAGCTCAGAGGTAGCTACTGTTTTCCAAGACTATTTCACAAACATGCCTTTACAGGTAACAAAAAATATTACATCATCAGCCCATGGTGCCGTATCATTTTTAAAAAATCATTGTGCACCTGTAAATTCAAAATTTAATTTCACATCTATTGATGCAGGTGAAATAATAAGGACTTTTAAACTATTAAATTTGAAACATACCGAAGACATATGGGGAATGTCGGTAATGGTAGTTCAATCCTTAATTATTAATATTTCACCATATTTGGCAAACATATTTAACCAGTGTATAGCAAAAGGAACCTTCCCCAATTTAATGAAAATAAGTAAAGTGGTTCCTTTATTTAAATCAGGTTGTAGGAGTAGTCTTGGAAACTATAGACCAATTTCTGTACTTCCGTCTTTAAGCAAGATTTTTGAGAAGATTATGCTTAAGCAATTGTTACAATATTTTAAAACGCAAGAGATTCTAGATGGTCGACAGTTTGGTTTCACAAAATTAAAATCAACTACTGACGCTGGTGCAACGCTATTAAGTCATATATTACAGGCCTGGGAGGGATCGCAGGATGCAATTGGTGTGTTTTGTGATCTGTCTAAGGCCTTTGATTGCGTTGACCATAGTACACTTATTTTGAAATTAAAACACTATGGTGTTTGTGGAGCTTCTCTCGGCCTTCTGGTCTCCTATTTAAAAGATCGCTGTCTCAAAGTTAGTATAGACGAGGTAACGTCTGTGGGATCGTCGACTCAAATTGGCGTTCCACAGGGTTCCATTTTAGGGCCGTTTCTGTTCTTGGTATATATAAATGATCTGCCGCTAGTGGTTGAAAACTGTGCAGACATTGTTCTTTTCGCGGATGACACTTCGCTTATATTTAAAGTAAAAAGAATAGACTCCGAGTCTAGACATCTAAATAATACCTTAAATAAAATTTCAAATTGGTTTGCATTAAATAATTTATTGCTAAATGCAGACAAAACAAAATGCATAAGGTTTACCTTACCTAATGTTTCATGTATTGATACTAGAATAGAGATCGAAGGAAATCTAGTTGGGTTGGTAGACAGTACCGTGTTCTTGGGTATCACAATTGATTCTAAATTACAATGGGGTCCTCATATTAAAAAATTGGCAGGAAGATTAAGTTCTGCTGCATTTGCAGTTCGAAAGATTCGCCAACTAACAGATATTGCCACTGCTAGGTTGGTCTACTTCGCTTACTTTCATAGCTTAATGTCTTATGGTATTTTGCTGTGGGGGACAGCAGCTGAGGTAGACACCATATTTTTACTACAAAAACGGGCAGTTCGAGCAATTTATGATATGGGACCTCGCGAATCATTAAAAGATAAGTTCCAGGAGTTCGGTATCCTAACTCTGCCCTCCCAATACATACTAGAAAATCTAATGTACGTCCGCAAAAACTTAGATAAGCTAGATTTCGTAAAGGACCGACATAATCTAAATACAAGAAATAAGAACGGATTGGTCATTCCATGTTTTAGGCTCACTAGGACCGGTAACAGTTTTTTAGGTAATAGTGTTAGGTTTTATAATAAAATTCCAAAGCACGTTACCGATCTGCCGGATACTAATTTCAAGCGCCATGTCAAGCAGGTTTTAATATCTAAAGGCTATTACAGGGTGGATCAATATGTGAACGACGGTGACGTCTGGAAATGACGCCCTCTCTGTGCATCCACCAAAACCGAATGTAATTATTTACAACTATGTTTTAAAAATGTGAGTTATATATTAATGAAAAGATAAACCAGATCGAGTTTCTTGCCGGTTCTTCTCGATGACTGGGTTGTTTTCCGAACCGGTGGTAACTTTGACGTTCATAAGCGCCTTCTCAGGGCCTAAACTGAATAAAGTATTTTTTGATTTGATTTGATTTGATTATATATTTTATACCCGTGCGAAGCCGGAGCGGGCCGCTAGTCTAATATATATTACTAGCTTGTGCTCGCGGCTTCGTTCGTCTTAATGCAGATACGAACTATCTCTAGGGAACAGCATTTTTTTTTTCTGAATGATAGATACTCTGTCTTTTTTATAGCCCTAAAAACGTGCATGCTAAATTTGATGACGATCGGTTGAGTAGTTACAGCGTAACAAACAAAGTATCTGACTCACTTTTGCAATTTCTAACATTAGTTGGGATATTGTAATAACGACTATATGTTAGAAATGATCGATATTAATCGATTGTGAATAAACATCAATATTTAGCTGGAATACATCGATGTTTTTCTTTCGATAACATCTACAAATCAATGTTACGAGAATAAAATATCGCAACGTCAATATATTCTTTAGAGCCATCTTGCGTTTGATGTGAGGACTAGATAGCTATCATGTTCAGCTATTTTACACTAGGTGGCACTGATCAACGTAATCGGAGTAAGCCGTTCGAATAGTTTATTTCTTTGCATTTCCTAGGCGATAAAAAAAACTGTCAACTTCAACGCGCGCATGATTCTTCAATGTGTTGTGAGTAAATTTGTGAGGCTGAATCGTATTTAATTTAATAATTGATATTGTTAATAATGAAACTTTAGTAACGAACGAGTAAGGTAAATTCTTTATTCTGTAATCAGTATTTAGGTACCATGTATTTGCTCACTGTATTATTTCATTTTTTTTTAGGTTATTATGTTTATTTTATTTTCAATAGCAATAAACACATTTAATAAATGGAATAGACAGTTTTATTTGATGTTTTACTATCAATGGTTATTGTATATCGATACTTTGAAATCGATTTTAACATCGTTGTTTTTCTAATATTGACCATCCCTACTATATGACTCAGTAATTAATTACATTATTGTGTTATTTTCCAATAAAAAATATTGTAAACTTCAACCAATTCTTCTATAACTAAATTTGCTGTTTTGTATGTTAATATAATTGTTAACAATAACAATCTAAAGAAATAAATTACATTATTAAAAACAAATCATAATTCTGGTGCGTGCATTAGTGTGTGTGCGTGTGAGTGTGTGTAAACAATTATTTAGTATTAACGCGTTCACTTGCATGGTACTTAGCCGTGATTAAACCTAGCTGATGGCGCTGTTATCGAAATCGCGTCATGTTTTTCTAATATCCGAGATAGGTTTCTATAAATAATAAAAATAATAGCTGTTCTTACATTGTTAAATTCAATTTTCTTTTCATTATCTTGCCTTATTATAATTTATTAAATATTTCTAGGAATCGTTAAATTTACACACCCGATGCTAAAATAACTCCAATGACGAAATTGTATTGTAAAAAAATACCAAACAAAGTCTAAATAAAATATCTGTTATTATTATCAAGTTTTTAGGAAAAATATACCAATAAGGTATAAATGTCCTGATAAGGATTATCGGTTCGACATAAATTAACAATATCACCCAAAGGGACATGCATATTAGCGTTCGCTGTTTACGGTCCCATTTCAACGAACTAATTGTAACGTATTAGCCGACTGGGAGGCCATACTCGTATTTGTTTTATCCACTCTTTGGACTCTACGAAGAGAGTTAGATATTGACAATTTTACCCCGCGACCGACACCGCTGCAACATTTGCCAGTGTCAATATTTTAATTTCACTAAAACAAAAATTCGAAATTAATTGAATTATATCCTTAATATATACTCATATCATGTAAATAATTAATTATAACATTAAAATTAATAAAGGAATTTCTGCAAAAATAGAACATTGATGTTGTATCGAGTATACATATTGCTAATTACCTGTTGCTCGCAGCTCCGCACGCGTTTTTTTTATAATTGTAAATTACTTCTTATAAGATCAGCTATCTGTTAGTGAAAGTTCCGTGAAAAATAGTTCAAACGTTTTGGAGATAGTACTGCAAACAAAGCCATGGGTAGAAGCTAGTGCAAAATAAAAAACCTTTAATTACTTTTTATAATGTTAGCTATCTGTCAGTGAAAGTCCCATGAAAATAGGTCCAATCGTTTAGGAGATAGTACAACAGACAAAGCCACGGATGATAGCTAGTCTAAAATAAAGTAGCCTATGTCACACGCTGTAATTTAAACTGTCCGTCAGTGAAATTTCTGTCAAAATCGGTCTAGCCGTTTCGGAGATTACCCGGAACATACAAACAGACAGACAGACAAAAATTTTAAAAATTATATTTTTGTTGTCAGCATCGTGTATACGTTCATATACAATCAGTAAAAGTCGTTATTTTGATATTACAAACAGACACTCCAATTTTATTTATATGTATAGCATAGAATGTATAAAATATAGAATAGATGTATAGATGACGTCACTTGTAATAAGCCATTTTTAATTTATTGTTACAATTTCTAATTATATTTACCTTGAACTTCTGGATATTTCTAGTTGTTGTGCATGAATCTATTTCCTATTCCAAATTCAAAAGAATAATATGGTCAAATAAAAAAATAAATTTAATTATTTCAAAGAAAACGCCTAAAGTGTTCAATTGAGCAATGTTACTTCTGTAATATTAATTGTTGCCGTTTTTTAGGAAAACTCTTAAAAATTGAAACATTAACTCACAAAAAAATATTACTGATGTAATGTATCTTAACTCTATATAATGTCTATTATATATTTATGTTACAGTATCTCGTTTTGTACTAGCAGCTGCCCGTGTCTTCATCTGCGTTTGTAACTGTAGAAATTATTTATAGAACGCACACCGAGATAGCTTACAGAGGACAGAATCTTGATTTTACAAATTATTGTCTATGTGTTATTCTCATGTATAAGCTATATTATTGTAAAGATTCAGCAAAATCCGTTGAGTAGTTTTTGCATGAAAGTGTAACATACATTTATCCAGCCTCACAAACATTGTCGTTTATAATATTACCTAATAGGATTTCCATAGAGTTATAATTGGGATTAAGCAAATTGTATAACCCAATAAACTTGAAAATATATTCGAACAATTCGACTATGTCGGTGCAAATGCCCGTTCGTCCGTCATAAAGTATTTACACTGTCATAAGTATTACGTCCTGTTATACCCGAACCATGTACCCAAATATGCCGACCTTTCTCTAACACCACAAAACCATACCCTTTCCTACCTAACGCCTTTCCTAGTGTTTAACGTCAGCACTTTTGTCTATCCTCTCACGATCCTCGATACCACCCATCAGTTCTTTCTCAGACTCGGTCCGTGACATTCGTAATCCTCATGTTAATCTGTGTTAATTTTTATACTATAATTAATTATATGTGAACCTGTGTGAAATAATAAATATATATCGCGTGTAATAAATAAAAAGAGATTTTGAAATACTCGTATAACGGTACGCTCTACCCTCTGATACGAAGCAAGCCTGTAGAAGGTGTAACAAAATAAGAATGGGGTTTACCAAACGTGCCGCAATACAGAAGACGCCCGCGATATATTCGTACCGATCTTTCCAAAATAACGGCAGTGAACGATCAGTACCCGTCGGTCCCTTTACACAGAGAGTGTGCGGGGCCACCCCCACGTAGCTACAGATCACGCCTCCCGGGTTTAGCAGTAAATTTCGCTCCCGTACACTCGCCGTGGCCTCCACGATAGTAGCTCAAGCCTAGGTTCGATCCCCCGAAGTGGAGCCCTCGAGTACGCTGCTAGAGCGATACGGTACCTAACACTGTAAATTTCAACAACAACAGAACACAGATTACCCCGAAATAGCTGTACACACACGCACACATACAAGTAGGTACACATATGGTGGAAAGGTTTTATTTTTTCTCCTTATTCGAACTAAATCAATTTAGTTTAGTACAATTGTCAGATGCAAAATACATGTTTGAATTCGTGAGGTACACATGCTTGGTTCAAATGTGTATCTCACGATATCCTATAAGTATGAGTAGTTAGCTTAGTCAGATTCATGAGGTTGTATTCGAGGCAACACTCCAAGTCGAGGTGTGACGTGCGTCCTTGATCTGGTTGCCTTAAGCGTTAGCCTTAGTAGTCCCGTGAAGCTGTGAAAGCCTGTCAGGCCAATAGCGTAGTCAGTTCGAAAAAAAAAAGTAGGGATCATTCTTGCGCGGAGCGTCGGACCGTTCACACCTCTAAGAAAATACATATCTATATCCAGTAGTGTATTACTGTATCCGCTGTTTAATTTAAGCGGTTTTATTATTGACTAGCGGCCCGCTCCGGCTTTGTACGGGTATAACATATGTCATTCACTGAAAAAATGATTAAAATAGATCCAGTAGTTTTGATTTATTCATTACTGCCCGTGGTCTGCACGCGTTATATTTGGTGTAACCTCAAAAATAACAGTATTTCTTCACTATTTAATTTATGTTATTATACGTATAAACCTTCCTCTCCAATCACTCTATCTATTAAAAAAACCGCATCAAAATCCATTGCGTAGTTTTAAAGATTTAAGCATACATAGGGATACAGGGACAGAGAAAACGACTTTGTTTTATACTATGTAGTGATAAAATTCGATGTTGATAAACGAGATCGATATACTCACAACACTGCTTCATCGATTCAACTTCCACCATTTTTTTTTATATCATAGGGGGCAACCAAACAGGTGGGTCACCTGAAGGTAAGTGATCACCGCCGTCCATAGACACTAGCAACACCAGGGGAGTCGCAAGTGCGTTGCCGCCCTTTTAAATATGTGGGCCTCCGGCGGTCTCCCTGGCCGTACGAAACGCAACAGTGCAACCACTGTTACTTCACGTCGGTTTTCTGTGAGAGGGTAGTACTACCCCGGGCGAGCCGACCCATTCATACTGAAACCAGTGATCGCTTCAGCGTAGCTCTACCACCTATGTCTATGTTTTTAGGCACCTTTTCGTAGCTCGGAAGGGATGAATGATATTTAAGCGTAAATGTAGCCTGTGAGCTGTAAGTGGTAGAATACATCTTATAGCGCTATAGAAATAAATCCATCCAATAGAGCATCTAACACCAAACATTTTCAGATAAGACTATTTTAAATTGCAATGTACATTTCATAGTGTCAGAATGAGTTATTAGTGAAAAATATAAATAATTTATATAGTAAATATGAAGAAAACATATCTAGTGAGAGTGTTTGCTGAGAGCATATTACACTAACAAAGTGCCCGACCTAAGTTATGGCAGCGCATTATAAACTACGAACGGAGAAATATTTCCCTCCATATATTTTACCTTCGGATGAATATTCTAGACTTTCCTCTCAGTTTATCTATTATAATTATCTTCATGGCAGCCAGCTGTTCGTGGATATAATAACATTCATAGGTTTTTTTAATATATATATTTCCTTATTAGATATTATTAAATCTACCTTATTGATAGAATGTTTGTTGGATTAATAGGTTTCTGGAAGAAATAGAGATATCGTTGTTTGTTTCGATATACTTAAGTAATTACATACATTTTTTTTACATACCGCGTTAACGTTATGCGTTCCAAATAGGAAGATAAATGTCAAACCTCCATCTTGCTTCGAAATTCGCATGCAACATCAGTAAAAAATGTACGGTCGCAAAAACAATAAAATGTGCAAATTTATGTTGCCTTCCATAATGTTTATGAAATATAAAGGCTAGTGTTTTTATGAAAACTTTATTCATTAACAAGGTAACAATCTACCAAAGTATAATTGAGAGGAAAAATGACAGCTTCTTAATAATACTCTCTTAACAATTTTTTCTTTTTTTATATTATAGGGGGCAAACGAACAGGTGAGTCATCTAATGGTAAGTAATCACCGCCGTCCATAGAAACTAGCAACACCAGGGGAGTCGCAAGTGCGTTGCCGGCCTTTTAAATATGTGGTCCTGCAGCACATACATACAGTGGTTACACATATATACAGTGGTTGTCACCATATTAATCTAAAATTAAGGAATTACTTTGAACACATAAACCGAAATATTTTTTGTACAACTAATAAAAGGCAAAATATTTTTATAACAGACATTTTTCTTGTTGACTATACAATTTTGACAAGTAACGCGAAAAATACTCTCGCATCCGATTATATTCTCATATGAAACGCGTGATGCAATAACAATCCAAAATAGTTAAATGAGGGTTTTTAGTCGAAGTGTTTTGACATACATAATCAGGCACACTTCCTACGACGCGTGATAGAGACTACTTCGGGCGATATAATTATCACAGGACCATAAAGTGTGTGTAACATAAAACTGTAAGTGCTTACTTTACGAGCACTACAACAACGGGACTGTGGTCCAGACGGCGATGACGTCACAAATCTCCCCGTCCCAAAACAATAAGGGCTCGCTCCGTTAACTAAGAATTGTTTCTCACGTTATTTGCTTCGAGCACTCACTAATAAGGGTGACGGGAATGTATACAGAAGCTGTGATATTACATTATTTTTTGTTACCAACTTTACTTATAGCTTATGCAAGATTTTACCGGTTTCTATGTGCTTCAGATTGTATGTATGTCTAATGTCTACTTTTTAGCACAATTTGTCGCAGTCTAAAAAAAAATTGCTCAAATAAACGATATATTATAATAGATCTGCATTTTAATGCAACGTGATCCCGCTTAGGATAAGTCGAATGACGGAGCGACGAGCTGCCAAATCCGCGAGCACCTCGACCAAAAGCCTCGATATTATTTGGCGATATTCCAAAATAATTACTTACAAAACCGGCAGTCCAATCGAACCACCGCGGATAATCGCTTCAAACTGTGCACACATCAAATCCGGATGCGGTATTCATACCAACGTAAAACAACCTCGTCATGAATTGAAGTTACGGCATAAAATAAAATAATTTACAAGATAATATACAATTTGGAGTTTGATGTTTTGTGGTGTAAGGGTATCGAGATGAGTAATTTAGCGTATATAGTAATTCCAGACAATCGAAGCCTTCTATCTATAAATATCCACGACAGTTACTTCAACAAATCTATATACTGTTATCAACAACGAGATACTTATAAACAAGCTACAACATTAATAGTAGAAAAAAATATTTGCCTACGATCGTCATCATCTCATGACTATAATAGACATTTAATCAAAGAGTTGAATGTGTCAAGTAAACGAACATTAGGATACTTCATGTTTCTTTAACTTATTTCTTTTAGTTTTATAATCTAAAAACAATTTATAAAGCAGCACGTATTTTGATACTGTATTACATATACTAATTAAGAGGAAATGCGCTCAGCAACACATTTCAAGGGTAAGTTTTTAAAAAATCTATTGCTGTCGCGCTTTGTCCCAAATTCCGGATAGAGAACGAGAGAAATAAACTACAGTTCAAACTGGTTAGATCTACCTAAAACTGGTGATGTCATAATATCTAATTCCCAATTTCCGTCTCCAAAACTGGACCAATTTTAATTTATTTCTCTCTCGAGAATAATTTAATAAGGACTTCAGCTATGTATTTATGTTTTTTCTTTTTATTCGCCAAATTAGTTTGCTGAACGTCTGAAAGAGCATTATGATTGGGAAATTGCAGTAATTTAAGAAGGCTTATAGTTTTTATAATAATGTATTCATGGAAAATATCAAATTATAAGAACATAACGGTAGTAGATATAGATATCATAGTATATATATATATATAAATGTTTGTTCTAGTTTTATTATCTAGGAATAAAACAGAGGCATATGTTTGTATAGGCTATACCAAGCTAGTGTTTCCTTATTAATGTGACCGTATGCCTGACAAAAATAGTCCGTTTGTAAATAAAGGACATACGAACGCCGCATCCAAATTCAAAGCGAAATCTTTTCGATACTCGATGTCTCACAACAAGCCTCCGATACCGGTGTTGTATCAAATATTCATTATCTCCCCGTAAAGGGTACTTTGAAAGCGAATTCGGTAACGGCAACTGAGTAATTTGGCACCGATCTTCGTACAAATTAAATGACGCAACATAAATATGTTGAATTCTCGGATCGTTTGCGCCCCATTCCGTTTAATGGAGACCTGAGATGTTTACCCTCCTTCCTTATTAAATACCAACGAGGTTATACGCTTAATGTATAAGCAGTATAACGAAATATTGCCAGCTTGTTTTATAAATACATAAGTAATAGTGAAAAGCCATCCAGGTGTAGTTAGATTCTAAGCAAGGGTCGACGGAGTAAGCATCATCACTAGACCTATTTCTGCCTCAAACCACCATTTGCAGCTCACTGATGTATTCCAGTCTGAAGGTTATGATTGGTAATAAACAGATACATAAGAACCTCGACTTTGTCATCAGGAGTGGCAATATATTACCTGACCTCACAACTGTAGTCCTTTTAAGAATGTTTGAACATAGCGACATGCTGTATTAAACCATTTACAATTAGACTCATCATCATAGGCATTTACAACTTTAACAGATTATTTAAATAACACCCTGGCGGTACTTTCGTTGGTGGCTGGTGGGATCGATCCGGGCACTTTCGATAACTATACGTACCTTCAGTTGGACGGGAGTTGGAGTCGTGCTCATGGCGCCTCATGCGTTTTTCCATTAATTGTCGAAACCAGGCTACGTCGTGCTTTCACTGACCTTCGTGAATTAGGCGACATTGGCTGCTCGGGATGCTACATGCAGCTATGATTGTGCTAAATAGGTGACAATCAGACGACTACATAAAAAAACATATGCGGTCAGGGGACTCCCGTTAGAGATGAACTTACTATACGTAAAATAAGGAATCCCTATTACAAAGTTTCTTCACATATTTTAGAAAAAAAATCATTTATTAAAAGGTCTAGGTTATAAAATTATGAATTAAAATTATATAAAAAAATGGTAAATAAAAATAAGTTCTAAGAAATTTCGCACGAAATTTCGAATTTAGAAACTTGTACGCACATACTCACACTCGTATACAATACAAAGAAAGAGAGAGAGAGAGAGAGAGAGAACTTCCCATGGAGGATGGAGGCATAACTCTTTTTCCTTACGTGACGATTTATATCAGCAAACTCCTTTTTTATTTATTTACGTAGGGAAATCCTCATGGACACGCCTTCCTCCCGGGGGAGAGAGTGGCTAATGTAAGACATCATCCATTGTAAATTAACTGTTGCAATTATTCAATTCATATAATTAATATGTACGTCTTCAGATACAACCAGAGATTGTTTAAAACAGAAGAGTTATCAATGTGAGAGCTTTTTCTAAAGGCCACCTGTCTATCTATAAGCGTGATAAAGTGTGTTCCAGGAGTTGCAGCACTTCGAGCGAGTCCGTCACTGGATTTAATCTTAGGCCACATCGTCATTTAATATCACCGGCAACGGTGTTATGAAAAAGTGTGTGTGTGTACTTATGTACACGCGTTAGAAGTTATAGGTACTTCTTTGGCGTAACAAGATAAAAATCTTTTCAAAAATTTTATCTTTCGCTTTATTCTATACGTTTGTAGAGATAAAACGACACTAACAATAGAAAAAAGGTATTTAATATATACATACTTTATTTTTAATAAAATGTTGACTATAGCTGACTTCCGGGTGTCGGTTTTTCGTGACGATGTATGCGCGCGTATCGTAAAAATTTACTCTCATAAATTTTCCCTAACGCGCCAAAAGAAGTATTATAACTTCAAAAACTATGACATATATTTATAAAGCAGCCTTTAAAAGTCATGTTCTTTACATAAAATTCGGTCACTTGCAGCACTATATCGCTACGCCAAGTCTTAAAACGACAATGACCGTAATAAGGGATAAAAGTACAGAAAATTTATCCGTTAACATTACTTAACAAGAAAGAGATGTCAAAAAAGCATAATTTCAATTAAACAAACTTACGAACGTGGACTCGTTTCGGCTGAACGCTTATGGACGCGAACTGGCGGCGACACTGAAACCAATTTAGAACGTCACCGCGTAAAATGGCGGCGTCAAACGAAAATCCGTTCAGTCATACCGTGACCAAGATGAATTATTATTTAAGCTTTATTTAACACTAGCTGAACACGCGACTTTTTCCGCGTGGAACGAAATACAAAAACACAGTGATTAATAACACAATATAAATAAATATAAATATATCTATAATAATAAAAATGAATCGCTGAATGTGTTGCTAAGCGGAAAATCTCGAGAGCAGCTGAACCGATTTCGCTATTCCTTCTTAGAATATTCCTTAAAATACGAGGATAGTTCTTATGAGATAAAAATTCAAATTTAAAACTCAATTTGAACTTTAATACCATAGCATAAAGTTGAAGTGTTAGTGGAGAGGCTCCGGGAAGGCAAAAAACAATTGCGTGACGTTAGTAACGTATAAATATTAAGGTCAATATTTGTACGATGGTAACATTTAACATTATATAACGTCCCGAATAACAGAATAAGTATTAAAAAATAAATAAAGAATCGACTATTAGGCGGTACGAAGTTAGCCGG
Source organism: Antheraea assamensis (assembly GCA_035772565.1). Lineage (NCBI taxonomy): Eukaryota > Metazoa > Arthropoda > Insecta > Lepidoptera > Saturniidae > Antheraea > Antheraea assamensis. The sequence goes on along the minus strand of JAQQSE010000240.1, from coordinate 602,889 downwards.
GTCAGCTAGTCTTGTATATTTGTAATCAGACTCTCGGGATACGACATTCTACTAAAAGCAACAGTTAGCCGTGCTTCCAACACCTGATTATAATAAATGAGCCGTTTGTATCGAATTTTCTAGACAACTAAATTGTTATAATGGTCTCATTGTTACCACCATCATGGCAACTCTCACCAAGCCGTTTTACTGTGACCTAATCTCACCTCATAGTGGTCCATTTATACTAGAGCATTACTCAAAACCAAATATCAATACAATACTGACCGAATGTGAAACTTATCAGAATTGTTTTAAGAAAACCTTTTCCGTAACACAATCCCTCGAAAGAGTAACAAATTCAGAAATTTTAGTACCTAATAAGAGTCTGTTCGCATCTCTGGGATGGTTCCGCCCAATACCTCCTCGATGCCCTAGATAGGTTGCAGCGGCGGGCTGTCCGCATTGTGAATGATACAGACATCACTAACAACCTTGAACCGCTACAGTTACGAAGAGACATCGCCTCATTGAGCGTGTTTTATCGGCTGTATCATGGCGAGTGTTCTGAAGAATTATTCAACCTCATCCCATCTTCTCCTTTCCACTTCAGAACCACACGGGCGGGTACGCGGCTCCACAGATTCACAGTAGAAACCTTCTCGGCAAGAACGAAGAAGTTCGAAAATTCTTATCTTTGTCGTGCTGTGAAGATGTGGAATCGCCTCCCGACTAGTGTGTTCCCTCCCTGTTATGATATGGGGTCCTTCAAACGAGGCGTGAAGAGGCACTTTTGCAGGTCGGCATGATGACGACTATTGCCGTTGGTATTTAACACCGACAGTCGCCGTTGTTTTTGGACTGTACCGTACTTACCATCAGGTATCGTACAGTCATTTTGCCGAACTTATATAAAAAAAAATATATATAAAAACACAGTGATTAATAACACAATCTGAATGTATATCTTGTATATTTATAATCTGACCGTAACGGTTTATGCAGCGCAAGCCGACATAGCATTCATATAGTAGAATTCTTTCAAAGTTACTTGACCCTTATCATTAAATGGTAACATTGGTATAGTGATGAGTGTGGCAACACTACTCTCCAGAGGTGTCCTGGCGTATAACCTAAATAAAGAGTTCTATTACAACAAATGTGTATTTTATAAAAGCTATATTACTGAAAATCCATTTAATACTTTTGTGTGAAAGAGTAACAAACATCCATTAATTCTTGCCAACTTTCTCTTTTGTGATATAAAAATGATGGCCTTTGGCCTAGAATTCAACGTACATCTCCTAAGCACTTTAGGTTAATCTTTATAACTTGTTCTCATTTTTCAAATTAGATAGTGAAGTAACATTGCGTATAACTATAGAAGTTTTCATTTTAGAACAATTGTATATATATCACAGTTCACCATTTATTCTCGTTAATTAGATAAGAAACGAATACAAAAACATTGACACGACCCATTTCAGTTGTTAGGAGTAACGATGCCATTTTGTAAAGTGAATAAAAACTTGGTGAACATTAAGGAGACCATCGGTCCAACATAGAGTGTTCGGACAAACAGTACATCTGGCATGAATCCAAACCATTAACCGTGGCCCGTTGGAAGCTGTCTGCTTTCGATAGAGCGATAAATATTGCTGCATCTAAGTGTTCGGGACAGGATTTATTTTCTTAAAAGTAGCCAAAAGGCACGCAATTCAAATGATGTTGAATAAAGCCCTACTTCAGTTCTGATTGTTGAACTATAACGAACTAACCACAGGATTTAATCTGTAACAAACGAATATAAATGCTACTTTTCTTTTTCTTTTTTTTTTATATTATAGAGGGCAAACGAACAAGTGGGTCACCTGATGGTAAATGATCACCACCGTTCATAGACACTAGCAACACCAGGGGAGTCGCAAGTGCGTTGCCAGCCTTTTAAATATGTGGGCCTCCGGCGCTCTAACTGGCCGAACGAAACGCAACAGTGCAAGCACTGTTACTTCACGTCGGTTTTCTGTGAGAGGGTGGTACTACCCCGGGCGAGCAGACCCATTCATGTTGAAACCAGTAATAGCTTCAGCGTAGCTCTACCATCTAGATGAAACCAGTAATAGCTTCAAAAGCTTGCTAGCTAGCTTCAGCTGCTACACTGGTATTAAAAGAAGTGGCAATAATAGTTGTGTATTCAACTAATAATAGAAAGCAATACATGACTTCATAGGATACGTTCATTGATACAGTTTCCGAGGTATAATCTCACCTCACACTTATTGGATTAACAAGAGACAACAGTCCGAACAAGATGTCATTTAATCAGCTTTAGTATAATAGAACAATATTTGCTACAAGAAACGATTCTATTCAAATATTATTATGGAGAAAATTTGTGACGATGGATGGGATATATGTTACTCTTTCACACAAAACCTACAAAACGTATTTTAATTAAACTCTACAATAACATGGTTTATAAATCGAAATAGAGATTTCAATTGCATATTTTCACAGAAAGGAACAAAGACTGATAGACAGCCGCATGGATAGAAGGGAGACCTAAGGATCATAACGCTTTTTCATTACTGTGACGATTTCTACCAATTAACCACTAATCCAAGCCGCGTTAAGGAACTTCCGTTCCAAAGAAGTATTAATAAGCGCTCACAACGAACACAATATAAAATCCTTAGATTTGATTTGAAATCCTCAAAATATTAACAAAACATTTACAAGCGTAAAAATTAAGTACAAAAACCAAAAATTCTATCAGTCGAAAGCAAGGAAGACCGGTGAAGCTTAAAAAATAAACCTTTTTTAAATTCAGTACAGCAGTAAACAAACGAATTCAATTTAAACAAAGCAATCAATTGATCTGATGAAGAGACGAGGGCATCTTAATCCGGGGTGGTGGGGACACGATCGTGTTTTGATGCGGGACTCAACGGACGAATCCGAGGTCCAACGCCGTGGTTAAGATGTCTGCCGCAAGGTACAAGAAAAAGCGGTACCATTCATGGACGTCATCGTTTCTCTTTAATCAAATTGTTTAAAATATCCAGCTCTATCTGAAGACTAGCTGATTTTATCAATATATATTATACACAGGAGCAAAAATAGAACCACCAAACAGCTTGCCATATTTATCCACTGCAAGAAAACGAGCATCGCTGAATGCGCAGAGTGCATAAAATTCGCAAATGATTTAACTTTATATGATGTATGAATGGCTGAATACTTGATTGCACTACTGTAGTCCGGTGAAACTGTAGAGGCCTTTCCAGGTCAACAGTGTAATCAGTTCTAAAAAAAAAAATTGCACTTTTGCATCGGGTGAATGCCTTAAGCGCTTCCCTTAGTAAGTCCGGTGAAAGTGTAGAGGCTTTGCCAGGTCAACAGAGTAGTCAGCTCAAAAAAAAAATTATTGCACTTTTGAGTTTATATACTGGCGAGCTTAATGCCATAAGGCATTTTCTTCCAGCTAATCAGCGGTATTGTTATCGACATAAATGTTTTGTAGGTAGTGCAAATTTTAAAAAAGCAAAAGAAAATAAATAAAGAAAAAGTTATATAACACAAACAAACATACAAATATATAACAATGGTAAAAATAATCATTAAAAAAATGTTAATTAAATGTAGCTATAGTTGTAATTAATCTTTTAGGCAAGAGCAAAGTGTCTAAAAAGTAAAAAAAAAAATCAAACCTATACAGTAATTATTAAGTTATGCGCGCTCAACGACAGACCTTTATTATTTTCTTTATATAGAAGATCAGTATCAGATTGTAGTAATAATAAATTCTGGTCACTCCTTCAATTATCATCAAATCTATTAATAATATCTTACATCGGTTTACTTGATAAAAACAGTCCAAAAAGAATAAAGATTACCCAGAAATGTGGACAGCTTTAGAATCAGCGTCAGCCTTACCGGTGCGTAAGCCTTTTTTTTTAATAAGGGAAATCCTTCATGAATACCCTCACACTGCCGGGGGGAACAGCATGAGGGTTATGTCAGGCTCCTACTGACTAAATCCCCTCTGCCGCTTAGGGCGTATGTGGACCAGGGTGCGGGTTCACGGTGAGCATACGCCACTACCCTGGTCACACGCTCGGGTCGCCCGAAAGTGCTAAGCCTCTCTCTCCTGCTTCCTTCTGAAGCTGCAGCTAGACGTCTACCGCCTGGAGGTTCACTAAGGAGGCATGGGATAATATATGCCTGACCGGTACGTAAGCCTACCACAATAAAATTTTCTGACTAAAGTCGATTTATGTTTAAAGGATTCTTGTTAATTAGGCAACAATGTCTGTTCATTCTATCGTCATATTTCAGTTTATTTGTTTGCATTAAGACCACTTTGGTTATCGTTTTCTCTCCTTAAATTACGAACAATTGAAATATATTATGTATTGTTTAAAAATATTCAAAAAAATCCAAGATGTTTGCTTCCAATTCATTCTAGAATATTTGAGAGTATCGGAAAAAGTGTCATCTTTGTACAGAAAATACCGGAGCTTCACATTCTACAATGTCTCTTATAAAATCTCGGTACTCTCATTACCTGCACGACAAACGAAATGCTGGATTACCCAGGATTTTTTCCCACTAAGCTGGGCGTAATTGGATCCTAAATTGACCGTGGGCCGAGGCTGGTCGTCCTGCGGGGGGATTTTATCATTTGTATCGGATGTACGAATAAACAATCCCATTTGAATTGTACGGACTTGTTCGTTTCGAACGATTGGAAAAGTTGAAACGTATTTAGAATGATCGATTAGGTTGGTTTTTGTTGATTATATATTCTTTATAAGTTAGTTTCGTACAGGAACTCTCTACAAAAACAAGAAATAAAAGCCGGTCCTTAGATATATGCCACCGTATGTGGCTGGGTTCGTGTTGGTTAGCGGCCGTCTTGATTCGAATATTATTTCCTTTTTACCATTAGTCCCACTCTTTAGCGGGGGTGGCCATGTTGCGTGGTGATGGTTTGATTAGTCTATTTTGACTGCCGCGAAACGGAGTCATCCCCCTGCTCACTTGCGGCTGACCCGCCGCGTACGCCCAGATATAGGTCACGTGCGATTGTACACATCTGGGGGCTCTTGTGGCGATCCCGCGACCCTGGCGTTCCTGTGTTGCTAAAATTGTACGTAGATAGTCTGTAGTGTAGTTTTTATTCTATTAGAACGCGAAACACGCCGCATTATCCGCGAACGAAGCTAGTTTAGCCCGACCAACACTAGGAATGGAATGACCGCATGGACGAGCTTCTAGCGTATTTAAAGGCATACTCCCTATGCGGATATGACGAATTAATCGTGACGTCATAACCGGCAAGAGTCAGTTGAATAACTTTTAATGTAGTTATTTATGAGTTTTAATTATGCATTGTTTTTCAATGTTACTATAATCTTATTCCAACAATAAATTTTAGCCCGTAATGAATAAATTATCAGTATAAACAGTACAATTAAGGGGCGGTAATTTATTTAGTTTGCAGCACTGCAGTGGTTTGTAATGGGCACGGTTAATTGGTTCGTATAATATAAACGTTTGCGGTGATACGGTAAAGCTTTTGCGGCAAATAGTTGCACTAAATGTGTACTCAACGGATATTAGGTCAGTTAATGGACCTAATTAATGGCTGGACTACGTGTACTAATATAAAACATCTTTTCAATTTAACCATACAAATAAATCTGGAATTACTCGTTATTATTTACTTACCCTTTTGTTTGTTTTTTATTAACGTGGGGAAATCCATCATGGACACACCACCCTCCCGGGGGAGAGAGTGGGTAGTGTGAGACTCTTACTCACTAAAACCCCACGGTGTACCGACCGCCGCTTGGTTGGGGCGGCATGGGATCGTGCAGTGCTATCACCATGCCACCCCAGATCATTTACTTACCCTAACTCTACCTAAGTAGGGTCGATCCAACGTATTTGTCATGTTGTGACGTATGATTTGGCATAATTTTTACGATCGGCCGCACGTGTCTGACGTCAACTCTCCCTGGGGATTATTTTGTAGTAGCACTATAACTTCAACTTCCTAGCTTCGTATGGATGTCAAACGTGGATATTTGACTCTTCGATAACAGGTGCTAAGGATTCAAATAACGCGCTTGGATACGATGTATCCGTGAATTATACCTCTACAGGCTCTGGTTTCAGGTCTGTCGTAGCCACTAGGATTTATTTGTGCAAATCTGATTCAGGAGGTTCACTGGCATTTTTTCCCATTTCTTAACCTTTTTCGCCATTATTGTTAAAAATATATATACGTATGTACATACATATATCTACTATTATAAAAGCTACGTCGTATTAATTTGTAAATTGTATGTATATATCTATATATATATGAATGATTAAGCAACCATGGCTTTCATCCTAATTCTTACTAATATTATAAATGTGAATTCGTTTGAGAGAAAATCTATAATAACACTAAGGTAACAACACTAAGGGCAAAAGTTAGTGGAAGATAAAAGTCCATTTTAATTAAAATATAGACGCAAATGAATCCATTCTTCCTCGTATTTCTAAATAGCATAAGTCGAAAAGTATACGGCAATGAATTTACATATAAACAAATATGCAGTTGTAATTCCTATCTACGATACTACAATAAAATATATTACTTTCTGGAATTTCATTAACGAGAAACGAATTTCCTTATTTAACTGTAGTTTTATACGATAATAATTAATTTAATTCTAAAGAACAGTTACACAATTACGCTTATTTATACTGTACAAACTCCGTACACGGCGTAGTCTTGAATATTACACAATAATTTTTCAAATAATTAATCAGTTCTCTCCGTCAAGTTTCCAAATGTTAGAAGTGTATTTTATAGAATTTATTAAAATCCAGGAAATATTTTACAAACAGTATGAAGATAGATTTTGAATTAATGAAATTTCATAAGTTCTTCATTATTAAGTCATTTTCTTATTTGACTTGTACTCGCGTACTAATAAAACGATTCTTTCATATAAACATGGCTAATTTATGTTTACTTGTCTGAATTTAATTGAAAATATTGAAGCGATGACGGCTCAGTTGGTAGTGTGTTCGGACACAGCGTCGAAGCACGTAGTTTCGAATCCAAGCAACTGAGTCGGAGCTTTCGGTGAAGGATAACATCGTGATGAAACCATAGCATGGTGGTAGGCCTTTTTCTAAGTCCGTCTGCCTAGCTACCACCCTCAAGTTGAAAATCTGTCGCCAAGCACCTGTTGGTGTGTTCCGGCAGCTGCACTTGAGAGCCAGTCTCCCTCTAGATTAAGCGTGACTTACCATCTTGGACCACATCATCGTTTAATATCAGATGAGATTGTGGTCAATAATGTTTACTTATAAAGTATATAAAAAAAAGAATGTATAGAAATACCAGTGTTAGGTACATGTTTTTGTTCTTTTTAAATATATAGACTTATTTAAGATTTTCATGCTGAGAGACTTGGTTTTAAGTTTGTCGCGACAGTATAAATAATGTGATCATCAAAGATGTATTATTGTTTTTTTCCATTACTTGAATATCCACTGACTGGCCGTCCGTGTATCGTATGGGCGCCCGCTAAAACTCAGTGCTACAGCACTGCTGTACTGCAACATACTGCTGAATGGCATTGCCAATTGTTGGACATTTTTTGTTAGTAAACCTTTCTTTCTATAATTCAATTATTTTACTTATATTCCAAAAATAAATCTATTTCTTTCTTTCTATATAATTTTATAGTAAAAACAAATCGAATTGGCAATGTGTTAGTTACGTATTTTTATGTATTTCACAAATAAATACCCCATTTTCATTAAATTCTTACTCCTATATATTCTCAAATAATCTAGAATTGTATACAAGCATCGTGTGTGAATTCGTAGAAAGAAAAGGTACCGCCGTGACGCGTCAATTCGAAGAACACGCACACATCGAACTCTGTACCACTCCGAGTAGGTATCGTAAACAAAACTAAAACATTTTTGTTAAATAAGATAAATACCTATAAAAGCAATTTGCTTTTGATTTAATGTTTTCCTTCACAGTTAATTCACAACCACTCTTGAAATTTCAACCCCATCGTTATTTATCGGATATATAAACGACCTACGGGCCGACGAACGACAGTTCTATCTAGATTCTATTCTGATTAATTTCTATTAGCTATTGCCCGCGGTTTTGCTCGCATTGATGTAGATTTAATCTATCCCTCGGGAACAGACGTTTATTCTTGATAAAAAGTACCTCACGTCTTTTTCTGTACATGCAAAATTTCACAATGATCAGTTGAGTAACTAAGACCTGAAAGCGTAACAAACAAACAAAATAATAAAAACTCTCGCATTAGATAAGATTTAAATACAAAATAAACGTTATCTCGGTTAAGAAGATTTATTAAAAACACCTTAACAATCATTTTCTCGTACGCGCGAACAAAGTACATTTATTCTCGAAACTAGAGAGACATAGTGAGGTTACAGAGACCAATTAAACACACAATACATAATAATCGGCTTATACACATGTTACAATGCCATAGAGAAAAATATACGAATTAGGAATTTGAACATTTTCACCGACGACAGAATGAAATCGAGCCGCCCGTCTCCGCGTCTCACCTAAACCAGAACGGGACGTGCATTTTTCTTTGAAACCGTCGTGGAATATTCCCAGCGACATATTTCGCGCATTTCCATTCAGATTACCCAAGCACGGTGCAAATTTGAGTTTCCTGTCACTTTTATGTGTCGACTTTGAAGCGATACGTAGCACTCGAAAGAGTTTAGAGAGAGTAATATCTCATAACCTATTTTTATTATACTATTCTAGATCATACCCGTGGGTTTGCACGCTTTTATTAATGCACTAGCGGCCCGCTCCGGCTTCGCACGGGTATAAAATATATAGCCTATGTCATTCACTGAAAAAATGATTAAAATCGATCCAGTAGTTTTGATTTATTCATTACTGCCCGTGGCCCGCACGCGTTAAATTTGGAGTAACCTCAAAAATAACAGTATTTCTCCACTATTTAATTTATGTTATTTTACATATAAACCTTCCTCTTCAATCACTCTATCTATTAAAAAAAACGCATCAAAATCCGTTTCGTAGTTTTAAAGATTTAAGCATACATAGGGATATAGGGACAGAGAAAGCGACTTTGTTTTATACTATGTAGTGATGGTTATTGTGTCAATATTCTCCGTATTCAAATATCTACATAGACACGACAATTTCCACGACGATCGGTAGAGCAATATAGAAATTGATGATCCCTAAAAATTTTTAGTGGTACGTTCTAATAACATAGGTATAGCGAAAATATTCTCTGCAATGTTTTAAGAATTAAATTATAATCACATTTGGCGTTAAAAGGAAAATATAAATATGTATTCTCACGTGTAAAAATACGAAATCGAGGCTAACTTTCGCTGATAATACTTAATCTATATACTATGGGATTCAAAAACTTATATAAACCGAATAAAGTTGAAAGCTTAAAATTAATAAAACACAGATGGCGGCGCATATCGTTAATATGAAAAACATAGCGTAATTTATTACGCCCGTGTAAAAACAATACTTTCCGAGTTTCCGAGCCATCTCATTCATATTCAATAGAACGAAGAATAAAAAGTAGCGAAGCCGAGCTGCTGCGGCCCGATAACTTTCTGTTTGCATTGCCCATCGTCGAGTTTGTTCTCTTATAAACGAAAGTTGTAACGGAAGTTATGGGAGATCATTTCGACTGATATTTTTAACGATCCAACAGCTCTGATGAGGATATGATGAGAACCTACTATAATGACTGAATGAATGATGCATATTCGCATTTGTTGAACCCTTTTTCTATATTCTCAAACCGTCGTGAAATCAGCAGGCATATATTATTTGAAAGACTTTATATATGTAAGAATGTGAATGATTAAATTTACGAACTTACGCATATCGAAAGGCTAAATAACAATAACTAATTGCCAAAGCTGTTTTTGCGCTTGAACGAATATCAAATACAACTACTAACTACCAAGACCCTAACAGAACACGCCCAATTTTAACCCTTAGTAGCCTGATTTACGAAAGTGATTTATTTTTAATATTACTGTGTTTGCTTGAGGGTCTAGATGAAGGGAAAAATAGGTAAAACAATCACAATATTTTTTTTTAATTTCGTGGGAAAGAATATTATACAACAGTAAAATACGTACGGCTTACGTACCCTAACCTATAAAAAAAAACTAATAGTAATGTGAACATTCGGTTTAAAAGATTGGTATCAAAATTGAAACTCTAGTTTATTAAGGGTTAAAGACACTATTTGAATTTATATATATATCAAAGAAATCTTCCTGTACTAGGCGTACACAGATGTGGAGAAGAAAGCATACATATTCCTGAACTACAAAGAACCAGAGAGAGAGATGGACGATCTCCTTGGAAGATTGAAAATACACTTAGAAGTCGTTAGCAAGCTCAGATGGCTAATGATTTTGCTTCAGGACTTAAACTAGAAAAGATAAAAATAACTATAGATATATAAATAACTATACTTTTTTTTATACTTTATAGGTTAGCGTTTGACCACAATCTCATCTGATGTTAAATGATGATGTGGTCTAAGATGGTAAGTCACTTAATCTAGAGGGAGACTGGCTCTCAAGTGCAGCTGCCGGAACACTACAACAGGTGCTTGGCGACAGATTTTCAACTTGAGGGTGGTAGCTAGGCAGACGGACTTAGAAAAAGCCCTACCACCATGCTATAGTTTCATCACGATGTTTTCCTTCACCGAAAGCTCCGACTCGGTTACTAGGATTCGAACCTAGGTCCTTCGACGCTGTGTCCGGACACGTTACCAACTGAGCTATCATAATTTGAACTTCGAGCAGAAGAAACACAAGACTAAGTATAGAGAGGAGAGAAGTTTGTGGTATAAAAAGTTTGAATAATAACTCAAACCAGCCACAACTGTGAGGGTACGAACAAAAAGAATTAAAATAGTAGAATCAAAAACATACTCTTTATTTTCATAGTTTACTATCAGATGACATACGACTTTCACTTTTTGTACACAGGAGTGTAAGGTTTGTCTGAGTGTATCAGTATGAATGTATCAATGTTACTCTGACAGGCTCTGTAGCATAAACCATAGCTTTAAACTGTAGACCAAAATTTTAATACATATTGAGTGACGGTAGTTCCTCTTTTTGTACTAGGCGAAGTTACCACTAGATCGGGCGCTGGTTTTTCTAAGAAATATAATAAGGCTTCTGATAAAATATCCTAACCATGCGACGTCCGCCAGACCAGTTATTAAAGCTTGTATATATAGCTAAGGATTGGAAAATTAGTTTCCTGAGAATCTGTCAAAGTCAAAGTGACAATATTTTATTTCAAATAAATTCTCCAAGAAGTTTATCCATTGCGAACGCAAATTAATTCCGCTAGGTCGCCGGGATGAATGCTGCATACTGCATCAAAATTAAATAAGAAAAAATATACAGTTTATTACAATATTATTAGCTTTGCTCAGTGGCTGCTTCACTTGGACTAAAAATAAAAAATTTGCATTACTTTGGACACAGTTGAGACGGTTTAAACATATTCGGTATAAAGAATGATCATTATGTGAAAAGATGAATATGCCGTTACGGGACTGAGTCGCGTGGCATGGTACATTGACATAGGCATTCACAGTTCAGCCCTTCTCAGTACTGTTGATTTCTAGTAGAATTAACAACCCGCCTTCGGCTCCCGACATCTTGAGGTGTATCACGCCGTCCGCCCGCACTATTACTTAATTCTCGAATAACGTACTTTTGAATCCAAACTTTATATGGCAAATGTACCGCTACTAATGGACATAACATGATGAAAAGTATCTTATAATCTTCCATAGTAAATAGATTATAAATACAAAAATCTTTTTTCCAATCTGACTAGTAATTTCAAAGATCAACGCGTTCAAACAAACAATATATAATATATCTTATTGTATATGGATAAAAACATTTTATAAACAGAAATTAAGTATGGCAGTTAATGGAAACAAGTTAGTGTAGTGTTTTGATCCAACAACATTTCCATATAGATATTATAAAGTTGGTGACGATGGATGGATCTCTTTGTAACTCTGTCACGCAAAAACTACTGAACGAATTTTCCATGAAATTTCACAGTTATATAGCTTATATATATAGGCTATAAAGCGTTATTGAAGTTTTCCATATTGTAACGATAAGCGTCATTTAAATTTGAAAAATCTACCATCTGAGAGCTATCTTAGCGTTCGTTACACAACCTATTAGATTTATATGAAAGAAGATTATGGTGTCGTCTCAATATTATAAATACTAATAAAAGTTTGTATGTTTGTCACACTTAACTACTCAACTGATCATTATTATATGTTTCATAAAAGTTATCAGGGGTACAGAAAATGACAAAGATGAAAAGCACATTTAGTAGAAAGGAACTGCTACCGGGGGATAAGTGAAATCAACATTCACACGAGCGAACCCGAAGGCAAAAGCTATTCATTTATAGACTCATAAATGCAAAGTCATGGATAACCCTAAATTCCTAACTAATATTATAAATGCGAAAGCGAGTTTGTTTATTTGACACATTTTTACGGCTTAACTACTCGATCGATTATCATGGAATTTTGCGTACACGTTATCAGGGGTACAGAAAAGGGTATAAGGTACTTGTATCCGAAAAAAGTACTACGCCCTAGAGATAACACGAGCGACAAATAAATGAATGAATGAATAAAAAAATGATTAATGAGTACAAGGTTTTGTAGGTGGTAGAGCTACGCTGAAGCTATTAATGGTTTCAGCATGAATGGGTCGGCTCGCCCGACGCGCGGGGTAGTACCACCCGAGACACAGAAAACCAACGTGAAGTAACAGTGCTTGCTCTGTTGCGTTTCCTTCGGTCAGTGAAAGCGCCGTAGGCCCACATATTTAAAAGGCCGGCAACGCACTTGCGACTCCCCTGGTGTTGCTAGTGTCTATGGACGACGGTGGTCACTTACCATCAGGTGACCCACCTGTTCGTTTGCCCCCTATGATATATAAAAAAAAAGGATAATTTTTAAATCCTTCAATATTCATTAGGAAATTTGTAGTAGTGTATGAATTATATTTTTTTATAATATTGACGCAAAGAAACAGATGGGTTACCTGACGGTAAGTAATCATCGCCGTCCATGGACACCTGCGACACGAGGAGCATCACAGATGCGGTGCCGGCCTTTGAGGAGGTAATAGGCTCTTTTCTTGAAGATTTGTTGGTTATATTGGTCCGGAAACGCTGCCGATGGGAGTTCATTCCAGAGCACCGACTTACGTGGGAAAGACGCACAGTCGACAGACGACTTCCAAGCAAAAAACTGAACAATTTCCATACTGAATAATTGCAAATAACAAAAGTTATGTAAATGTATGAAAATTATTATCCATTTGCTATAAAACATTATTTATTGGTGTAATAAACAAGTCATGGAACTGTGGCCTGAATCGGTACTTAGATATCGAAATATTTGCCAGTCGCGAACGCTTTTCGTCTGCTTGAAATTACTAAAACTTTTGTTGCGTGTGTGTGTGTGTGTGTGTTGTATGTACATAAGCTGTTTATTTATTACATAAATAAATTGATAATTTATTTGTTTGTTTGTTGTCGATATTCCACGGGTCATTGCGGTTCTGATATTAGTAAAGTTGGTAATAGGCAAGTTAGTTAGGCGTTTATTTGGCCGGATTATAGTTTCGGCGCCCGACGGGTTGGATAACAATAATTTCAATTTAACAAAAATGGATACATAACTTAGTTATTTTGGTATTGCTAAATCTATACATATAAAAGAAATTCGTGTTAGTTACACTATTTATAACTCAAGAATGGCTGTACCGATTTGGCTGAAAATCGGTGGGGGGGTAAAGCTTAGAACCAGAAGACGGACATAGGACACTTTTTATCCCGTTCGACTGCATTCCCGTGTGACGTGACATAAAACGTCAAAGAGAATACAAGTCATTATAAAACGTGGTATAACAAAACGCAAATGACACGGAATAACAAAACGCTAATGACAGATAAATATAATTTTATCTATGGTTAAGTATGGTTGAAAATTTGATAATTAAACAGTAATTTGTATTTCTCTTTGAATCGTCATTAACAATGACGCGACCAAGACGATCGAATCTTTCCCGACAAAGCCGTTATGCAAGAAGGATACGAAATATTGCGAATGAAAGGACTGAACAAGAACAAGAAATTGCCAGCTAAGAGTGTAGCGTTAGTATAGCTCGACTTGTAATAAAAAATTTAACTTAGTATAATTCAAAATCTGCTTATTTATTACCTCTAATAAATTACAATGAACAATATTCTACAATAAAATCAATATCAGTTAGTGAAAAGTCGAAGTACCAAATAATAGAAAATTATATAAACCTTTTTCACATTCATGAGAGATGTTATCATATAATTACTGAAAAAGTAACATTTATATTTACAATCGGATAAGGCACATCGGTTATCATCATCTAAGGCCGCTCTTTTCAACCTACTGCGGGACATAAGCCTTTTATGCCATTATTTTGTACTCAGCGCCACATTTTTTTTATATTATAGGGGGCAAACGAACAGGTGGGTCACCTGATGGTAAGTGATCACCGCCGTCCATAGACACTAGCAACACCAGAGGAGTCGCAAGTGCGTTGCCGGCCTTTTAATTATATGTGGGCCTCCGGCGCTCTCACTGACCGAACGAAACGCAACAATGCAAACACTATTACTTCACGTGGGTTTTCTTTGAGAGGGTGGTACTACCCCGAGCGAGCCGACCCATTCATGCTGAAACTGGTAATAGCTTCAGCGTAGCTCTACCACCTACATAAAGCACGACCTTTGCGTAGAGTATACGATTGAAGTATGCGGTACTGTACCTACATGACATAAGCATTCACAGTTCGTCTCTCTCGGTAATGCTCAATTTATCGCTTGACCAAACTACGTTTAATTTCACATACTACTCACTATCACTTCGTTCTGCAACTGTTAAGACAACAACATAATACAGCTTTAGAACACACGAGCTTGGAGTAAATAAGAATTTATTCAACAGAATCTTTCGTAAAAAAAAACCATTACAATACGAATTGAATTCTCGAAAGAAGGTTCAGAGTTACTTCTGTCACTTTTATTATTATACCATGGTACGGGACCAAGAAGATCAATAAAAAGAGTGAAAATACGATACTCGAGCGTAATATAGAGGTGATATATTTTCGAGCTCCAACAGTAACGTTCCCGGGCAACCTAAAGATGCTAATTAGAAAAATTCCCGTAATCCGGAATAATTTTCACTAATTAAATTTAAGGGCGGAACCGGAGCCGCACCTGGCACCCGTAGAATCGGTAACTACCGCCGTTTTTAACGTTAAGCAACAAGACAAGGTGACAGTCTTTCTAATTAGTATCTACGGAATTAGGTACGAAAATTTATTATGGTTGTTTATACCTTGTATGCAAGCTTGTTACGTATAAACAATGAATGAATCGAAGATATACAATGAGGTTCTAAAAATAACTCGTCTCGAACTTTAGTCGAAATGTTCGAGTAAGTGACGTCAGCGTTCCAGAGCTTTCCCACGCTCCTTTATCGAGAGATATTTAAGGACACCACGTCATAATGTTGCCAATCAAAAAATAGTAAAGAATTAGAAATTACAGAACAGCGCCATCTAGTATTATGTGACATGACCAAAATATCAATATAAGACTATTTCCAGATACAAATATAGGAAGTAAAAAGACCGTGGTTGGTATTTCTTAAAACTTAGTTAGTTTGACATAGGTCCAACAGTAGTACCCTCAAAGTTCACCCTTGCACAAGTTCTCTCATATTTTATTTTTTTAATTTTAAGTTTAACCACTATTTCACCTGATGGTGAGTGGACCGTCTCTCAAGTGTACCTGTCAGAACACACCTATATCTGTTCCACCGACGGTTCCATCACGATATTTTGCGTCACCATAAATTTACGCTCAATGCAGAGATTTGAACCCACATCGACGTATACAGTGTCTGGAGACACTATCATTGAGCCATCATTGCCACTTAAATATCAATAATAAATTTACCACACCATGTATAAGAAACTGCGGTTAAAGGTAAAAATTGTACGAGTTAAAACAATTCAATTCAAAAAGTTAATATTAATGTATGCAGCATAAAATGTTACAGACCTCGTTTTTTAAGTATAATCATTATAAAAATGTCGAAGAAACGGTCCGAAACAAACCTAGAGGGAGTGGATCTCGTTAAGCGCCCTCCCTAATCATATTTACTTTAAAAATTAACCCAAACGAGAACACACGATCGCGAAGTTCGCCCGGTCACGCAGCGATCGAATTTTATACCTATGTAATCTATATATATACATATAATAAAAATGAAGTGTCTGTATGTACTATCAAAATTACAACTTTTTACTGATTGGATATGAACTGATAACAAAAACACAATTTTCAAAATTTTTATGTATCTGTCTGTCTGTTTGTTCCGGGTAATATCCGAAACGGCTGGACCGATTTTGACAGAAATTTCACTGACGGATAGTTAAAATTACAGCGGATGACATAGACCACTTTATTTTAGACTAGCTGTTATCCATGGCTTCGTCTGTAGCACTATATCCAAAACGATTCGACCTATTTTCATGGGACTTTCACTGACAGATAGGTGATCTTATAAGAAGTAATTTACAATTATAAAAAAGACGCATGCGGAGCTGCGGAGCAACAGCTAGTCTGATATATACACGAAAAGGAATGACACTAATTCTGGGATTCATAAACTCCGACACTGTTATAATTATTATCATAAAAGTTGGTAAAGCATAGTTTTTTTTTCCCTCGACACGGTTTTCATTTTACAATAAATCATCCTTAGGGAGAACTAAGCTGTGTTTTGTTGTTTTAAGTTAAATTAATACTTTAATTTAAATTGGATCAAGTCGCGAGCAGGTGCTATTTTATTATATCCTAATCCTAACTAATACATGTTTTCTGCTATTTTCTTCGTATTAATGTAAAGTTAACCTATCCCTCGGGAACAGTACAATTTATCTGGAAGAAGATTACCTTATGTTCTTTTCTATACCCATGATAATGAGTATGCAAAATACTCTACTACTAATAAAAACATACATACTATCTATATAAAATAATTTTAGAGGTCTGCCGTTGTGCGGGCATCAGAGAAAAAGTACTCGGGAGATCTCGATAAGTTTTTTTAGTAGACATTTGGTACTTACCTAATAGAAAAATTACTATGGTCACTTAATTTAAAATTAAGTCAATTAAAGTTTTGAGAACCTACGACTTGTATAAGCACTGCTCTTTCAGTGAAGTCTGTGTTCTTGCCGTGGGAAAGCGGGGCAAGCCGTGTGGTACTACAGTTTATTCCTGTGTAAATACAATATATTGTTAAGATAATAAACGACGCTGAGGAAGTCGTGGGTATTAGTATCAGCTAATTTATAATATTATTCTAAGCCTGCTACAACAATAGACCGTGTGTTTTCATAACATCGCGCCATCGCATTCTTGACGTCTTCATTTAAAAATTAACACTTTCCGCGACGACAATTCGCCATCGTGCCCAGCGGAAATTATAAATTATGTAAATCTCTTAATAGTACGGTTCCTTCGATTAACTTCTCCGGTGTATACGAAATATTCAGTGCCTGTTTTGTTAAGCGTATGATGTCATGTCGAGACATCTGCAAAACATAACCGCAAAGAATATTTTCTACGCGATACATGGACAGTTTTGTTGAAAACATTATGTGAACTCATTGGAAGTTTTTTATGAGTGATTATTTCCGACATCGCTGATTATGACGGCCAGTATTTAGGACTGTACTGTCATCCGTCGATGATTTCAATAAATAAGTTACCAATGATAGAATAATAACTAAATAAATAAGAAGGATCATTCACAGTCAAGGGTATCTCTCGTGGACGTTAGCATCCCATTTGATGACAATCTCGTGAAAGCCGAAGCTGATAAGAGAACTAAATACCTTGACCTGGCGAACGAGGTTGTGGAAATATGAAGGGTGGCGTCCGCCGAAATACTCCCAATAATAATCTCCGTTAACGGACTAATTCCAGTGAAGCTGAGCATCTGAGGAGACTGGGAAAAGCCACTTATAGCAAGTCTCCAACATGCCGTCCTGCTCGAGAACGCTAGAATTATCCGACGGTTTCTGTCCATAACGCACTGAACTCCAGCTGGAGGTACTTCTGTTACTTGAACATTTATAAAATAAATAATGCGTCATGTGGTATGGTATACTTGTACGGGTTATATTTTTGGACAGATTCTGTGTTAAACATTCGATTATTTTGGTTAACGAATTTATTGAGTACCTTCTTACAGTAATATAGAATTTTGATGGTACTACTAACTACAGCATAATCGTAATAAAGAATAAACGAGATGTATATACTAAAATTATTACACGTATGGTAGAGCTACGCTGAAGCTATTACTGGTTTCAGCATGAATGGGTCGGCTCGCCCGGGGTAGTACCACCCTCTCACAGAAAACCGACGTGAAGTAACAGTGCTCGCACTGATGCGTTTCGTTCGGTCAGTGAGAGCGCCGGAGGCCCACTTATTTAAAAGGCCGGCAACGCACTTGCGACTCCCCTGGTGTTGCTAGTGTCTATGGACGGCGGTGATCACTTACCATCAGGTGACCCACCTGTTCGGTTGCCCCCTATAACATAAAAAAAAAAAAAAAAAAAAACTTTAACTTTAACGCTTCTTTAGCTTACTATATTTGCCTGATTTCTTAATTTTGAATCAATTCTTAGAACATTAACTTAGCAATAGACAGATAAATATTTTTAAAATTCTTTTTTTTTCTGTTATATACGATATATATTTTCACATCCATTTAGAGTAAAAAGCCTCTTATTTTGACATTAATAACAGAGACTTCTTCTTTATTTTCTGGCTCCGTCACGGTTTGTGCACTAGCCAGTGTCAAGTAACAAGATTTTGCCAAGTAAGTGTCTTGTGATAATTATGATGCTCTAACAAGATGGTGGTTTCCTTGTTAGAACTTTCCATGGTATTTTGGTGACATCTCAGAATGCATGCTCCGTGGTATTATTTCCCATCCACTTCACTTGTGCATAATAACCGAACTATATTACGTAAAACATCACCAATATTACAAAATATAGAGTCTAATAACACAAGATTATGAATCAAATATAAAAACCACTACATGACAGACTAAGATCCCGCCAAAAACTCATAACAGAGACTACAATTTTATTTATTCGTTTAGATAGACCAAAACCATCATATAACAGCATAGATTATCCAAATAAAAAATAAAAAACATAAAATTGGTCCTGTTCTTTATTTAAAAAAACATTAGTGATAAAATAAAACCTCTTTTTTAAGTCAGTTAAAAAACGTCAGATTCCTTAAAAAGTCGTCTAAAACTATATAACATTTTATAGTTAAATTAATATTATAAATTTTCTGAATGCTCCGAATTACGCGAAGTAAAACTTTTACAACACTATTTTACTACTGTTCCAACCAATAACGAAGTTCTTTAAGTAACCAATTCATTTTAATAATACATTTCGGTTTTTTTGTTTCTCTAAAAATCGGAACCCTGTTTCAAAAGTAACATTATCGTAGTGTTCAAGATATAAACTTATAGCGAGTTTTACACCTGCGTTTGTTTCTGTTAACTTAATTGCCCGTTTCGTATGAATACCGACCGCTACCAAGTAACATCACTACATATTATAATATATTATAATATAAGGTTTATATGTATAATAAAATAAATTAAGTAGTGTAGAAATACTGTTATTTTTGAGGTTACTCCAAATTGAACGCGTGCGGGGCACGGGCAGTAATGAATAAATCAAAACTACTGGATCGATTTTAATCATTTTTTCAGTGAATGACATAGGCTATATATTTTATACCCGTGCAAAGCCGGAGCGGGTCGCTAGTTTACTATATAATAAACATTATATTTTTGAAATGAAACTTCTTATGGGAGAGGTCAGTGAAATTCTGATCGGCTTACTTCTTGTGTGACGAGAAGGGGTGAGCATAAACACGGTATCGGGTAGAGAGCTGACAACACCAGTTCTCATCCGATCGCCGAAGTTAAGCAACATCGGGTGCGGTCAGTATTTGGATGAGTGACCGCCTGGAAACACTGTGTGGCTGTTGTTTTTGTTGTATTTTTGAAGTTACGTAAGTTCGTAAGTTCGTTCTTCTTTTGACGCGTGAGAGAAAAGTGATGAGACTAAATTTTTACGATGCGCGCGCACACCGTCACGAAAAACCAACACCATGAAGTAAACTATAGTCATCATTTTAATAAACAAAAGTATGTATGTATTAAATACCCTTTTTCTATTGTTAGTGTCGTTTTTTCTACAGACATAGAATAAGGCGAAAGATAAAAATTTAAAAAGATTTTTATATTTTTGCGCCAAAGAAGCATTACCTCTAACGCGTGCACATAAGTACACGCACACTTTTTTGTAACTAAAATGTTTCCCTCTAATACAAAAGTTTCACTTCTGTCGTATGTCTTTACGACACACCCTATATATTTTATTGGTTTAATGTATCACTTGATGTTCATTGATGATGTAGTTTAACTTAGAAATACATCAAGCATAAAGGGGCTGATTTTAAAATGTAACTATACGAGCACACATGTTGGTGAATTATGTCACAGACTTTTAACTTGAATTTGAAGGCTAATCAGGTGGATATTAAAAAAAATCTTGTTGTAGTTTAATTGTTACTGTGTTATGTTAATTGTTCTTATCACTAGAACTTTAAATAGAACACTCTCTGTAATTAATCTTACGTTTGTTAGAATTCTGCTTATACAAAATAATATAACAAATAAAATTACTAAAAGCCTAGAGTTATTTATAATCAGCCATTAATAGATTAATTATTTTGAATTTGGAATTGGAATAGCTCTGAATATTATTAGTATTTGTTGGGTCCAATAAAAAATATCCGTATTAATTTATATGCTTCTCGAAGGTTCCGAGAAAAAAAATCTCATATTTTCTTAGTCAAATTACACCCCAAAAACAAATAACATACCTGGTGCAGTACGTTGAGAGATGGTTTATTAATGAAATATTTTTTTCTTTGTCAATCAGAAGTGGTACCGTGTCGAATAATATAATTTTAATTCTATAATATATATACGCTCTTAGTGAAGGAAGACACTGTGATGAAACTATAGCTAATTGGAACGCCTTTTTCTAATGCCTTCCTAATTAAAGTCAAAAATCTGTCAACAAATACCTACAATACCACTTGCAAGTCGGTCTCCCATTAGGCTTCGCTTGACATTAAATAATATTCTAATGAAAAGCTAAATAAATAAGGAAAAAAAACTGTCAAAGGACAGATGACCCTATCACATCCTAAATAATGGTCAATTATTTTCACAGAGCTTAGACTCAAATTATAGACAATTAACTTATTATTAATTGTGTCATAATTGGTTGTTTATTCCATACTTTATTTATTACTCGGACTAAACCCGCCACCGCTTATATCTTGCACAGACGTCAGGTCGAAGCAGGGGCGCGCGTAATGGGCAAAGTTGTTTTTTGCGATTCTCGCATCTATTACGTGTCGGTAAGGTGGAACGCAAACGATTCGATCCCTGTCGTGATTCTGCTCCGGCACATGTAGACGAGCGTTATTTTCTTATTTTAAAAGTACCGCTCGCGTACTTTTTATGGGTACAAGTAAACGACTGTTAAAAAAGCGCATTCATTTGGGACGATGTACATGTGTATCTAAGCTCGATTTATTATGACGTCTATATCACTACATAGTATAAATCAAAGTCGCTTTCTCTGTCCCTATATCCCTATGTATGCTTAAATCTTTAAAACTACGGAACGGAGTTTGATGCGGTTTTTTTAATAGATAGAGTGATTGAAGAGGAAGGTTTATATGTATAATAACATAAATTAAATAGTGGAAAAATACTGTTATTTTTGAGGTTACTCCAAAGTTAACGCGTGCGTGCCACGGGCAGTAATGAATAAATCTAAACTACTGGATCGATTTTAATCATTTTTTCAATGAATGACATAGGCTATATATTTTATACCCATGCAAAGCCGGAGCGGGCCGCTAATCGAAAATATATTGCAAAAATATATTATTTGTATTCCGTTCAATCAAGCATGTATTCATAACAATAATGAATATTTTGGTACATTTTTAACAAATATTATTTATAAATACTAATATTTCATTAATGGAACATGAACATTTCGAAAATGTTTGTATAGTCGACTTCTCATTTGGGAAAAACATAGGACTTTAAATTTTACAATATTAATGTCGTTTGATGATAAAACCTATGTATTATTTTTAGAACATTCAGTACATTTGTATTCTGGTATTATCATCCTATTTATCTATCCTTTTCTTCTATATAGACTACAATAAAACAGTAGAAATATTGTATGTGTATTCAAATGTATGAGTAAATAGGCGACGACAAAACAGTTCAGTACGTTTTCCTCATCTGTTATTAAACGATTTTTTTTTTTGTTTAAAGCTACAAAAGAGATTTAACTGTTTGTTATCAATAAAAAAAATTAGAAACCGTTAAACTTTTTGCCCTATCTTCGAACACGAACATATTTTAATTTCATTTTACTCATGGTAAGTTTTGTTTTAAATTGCATTGAAATTTTATAATCAAATTTACGTTTAATTGCTTAAACAATAGAGTAATTTATTTTGTGATAATTTTCATTACAACTATGGTCTAATTTTGATCAGTAAATATAACACTAAAATTAAGGGCTTATATACACTAAAGCTACATTTCTTAAACGTGTGGTTACTATACAATGGTCAATAACTGATATATATAACACTATTATTCGAGGTAGCGCTTTTAAACGCTGGTCTGCAATAACAAAACCGTCGCGAAATAACGCTAACTTTTTCAATAATTCGCCGAGTTCCGTTTTGTAGGTACAATTAAAGGGAAAAAGAACTGAAGGGAAACAAAAGGTCGCGCCACCGTTACACTTCAAATTACAAAGCAGTTTTCCGAACAGCGAAGTAATATTAAAAATTCTAAACGCGTGTGCGCGCCATCTTTTTTAATTAGTTGTAAAGATTTCTCACAAACATTTTACTATAATATTGCGAATTAAAGCAGTCACGGTTTATCGTTCCACAAATCTAGGAGGGGCTTAATTTTTCGCGAACCAATGTTTTATACTGCAATGTTTTTTTTTTTTAATCAATGTCCAAATCTAACCCAAAAATAACGTTGTCAACCGATAGGCTGCAACGTATCTGCATTCATCGTTGCCATACTAGCCTACAAGTCCTTCAACATCCGGATATACAATGATTCATCTCCAAAAGCGGCAAACTAAAGAGTCACTATATGGATTTATCGTGAGCTTATCATGGCTTTATAGCATATTATTCGGTATTCAGTATTACTTGTTGGTTCGGCGTACAATAATAATATAGGTTTATAAACTGAACCGACCGATATGACAGCATGACATAACTAAGCGGTCGTACCGGGAATTTAAAACTGACATTACGCTCGTGGGTGTTCGACCGCCAACAACCAGAAAGCGTCACTCGCGCCGTACGCTGCAAATATATCTAAGTTACCATCGTCACGTCGATAGAATCTACTACGGGAAGCTGGACGTTCCAGAAGAACGGTAAGTGGATTTGTATTGAAACCTAAGCTTAGCGTCATTACACTTCTTTAAATTCATTGTATACTGTACGTTCACTACAAAAATCTATATAAATAACATAATAAAAAACCACGGGATAAATTTCGATCATTTTTTTTTAGTTTCAGTTTTGAGATATTTGGTCGTAATCTAAAAAAAAAGGCATATCTTTATTTAATATAAAGTTATTCCTGTTTTAAGATACTGCGATTTTGCACCGGTTCAGCGATGTGCATTTCCTTGCCATGGAGAAGTGGGGCAAGTGATGTGACGCGCATGCGCAGGACAAGGCAGTCGTAGTTACGGGCATCACCTAGTCAACAATAATTGAGAACAATTTCGACGCGAGCTACTGTATAAATTTTATAAAACTATATAACATAAAAATATAATAAGCTTTGTAATTATATTCTATTCAAAATGTATCGACATACACACTATTAAATTAGTTTTCAATACAACGAAATCAAAATGTTTCCCTGGACATTCAAAACTGGCCGGAAACAAATCGTGTCGCGTTCATTGGCAACATTGAACGCCCCGGGCGACAACAAACGCACTGATATCGATACCCAATCGAATTATACCGATTATCGATACCGCATATATCGATATATACGTCGACGGTATTCCCGCGTGTGGAAATGGATTAGTGTGTTACTGCATTCATAAATTTTATGCTAATTTTAGCGGCACAATTTTGTATTCGGCTGTAAAATTAAACAGTAGGTACTAATGTGTCTACCGACATTTATAAATACATGTAATATATCCATATCATGAAAATACAGTTTCTTTGATGTTTAAGCTCATAAAAACTCCACTAAACGTATAGGCATAGCATATTGGCCATTCGATGTGGAATTTTTCGTGAATGGAACTCGTTGTTTTGAATTCGATTGGTCCTTTACCATTTTTTAAATGCCCAACAAAGCAGGCGGGAGTCGACTAGTGTATATATAAAATACTAACTGATACACGCTCGCTTAAACTACATAAAATAAAGTTTTAAAACAAAAAAGTTTTGACGTTCATAATCTCCTTCTCGGGACCTAAATTGACTGAAATATTTTTTGATTTTCATATGGACTTGTCTAAAAAAAAACACTTAAGTGTGCCAAATTTAATGGTCATCGGTCATCTATTTTCATGGATATAAAATAGAAGACCACTCTTCGATATTCAACATACGATTTAAATCGTATCAATTATATAAACAAGCAAGTCTAATCTCTGTTTATAATCAAAATCTAGACCTTTTTAACCGCTTATTGATGTTGCGCCAGACTCCTGCAATTTACAGTAAACTCTGTCCCTGGTAAATGTGATTTGTCGCTGCTTTCAGCTAACTATGTTTCGGAACGACTTCGATTTCGAATGTCAGATCGAATCGTTTCATCTGACAGTTTGTTATTAAACGAATTTAGACTTTATTGCCAGTGCGAAAAAAATAATTTAGTAATACATTATTATCACATGCAATAACTCTACTCACAATTAAAAATTAAATTCGTTAAAATCTTGTAGAGTTCGAAGTTAAAATATAGCCATAAATACAAACGGTGAGCCGGTACGCTTAACAAACTATTAAGTAAGTCAGAACTGAATTATCAATACTAATATTTTGATTACAAATGTTTATTGGGACTTGGCGGCTTTGTTGTAAATCAATTTTATGAATTTGCACAGACAACAGTTTTAAAGTTTCAATGGAGAATTTGTGCGGAAACATTTCCCAAGTTTATAAAGTCAACGGGGTATAATAAATAACATAATTTTCTTCGTGAGTTATTGAACAGGCAAAGGTCGCGCAATCTTACGGCGTAATTCAGTATTGGCTGGAATAATTAAACAACAAAATTACATTTGAATAAAACTCTTTTACAGTGGCAAATAAGTATCTCTGGTCTCACTGTATGAAATGAATTTTTGATTATAAAATTCATGCCAAGGATCTACAAATGTACAATGACATCCAGGATCTGTCATATTAAAAAATAAAAAAACAGGAGCAAATAGTTCCTTTGTAAACAATTTTCGGAATGCTATAAAATGTCGACATGAAACTCATCCTGTACGGCGCTTTTGTGAGTACAGCAGAAATGCAGGTGAGTTATTTGATACGAATGATATTACACATGCCATGGGCGTTACTATTGGATCTCGCCTAAAGTTATTATGATCTACTTGCTGAGTTCCTCGAGAAGCGAAGAACTAACTTCGATGGTGTATGCAAGCAGTCCTCGTACACACCGGACTTTTTAGTTTCTCGAAAGATGCGACGTAAATCGAATCGACTTGAGTCTACTTTTTTTCATACATTTCCATACAAAACTCAGGAAGTAACTTTTAATTTATAATACACCTAAGGTTTATTATTCAAAACAAGTTCCCAAAATTATTATTTAGCGACTTAATACTCATGTAAGTTACTTTGTAAGCTACATCTAAAACCATATGAGAGACATTACAAATTAGATCGTATGCCTGAAAAACTTATTTATGTAATCACAAATAAAGACTATAGCGCAAGAAAATGAATTCTACTATGATGTAAATCGAAAAAAGTGATGTCCGTTTGGTTGTCGAAATATTTTTTGACGTTATTCGAGACGACTTAAGCCGAACGGTCGTAAGTCCAGAACTGTCTGTATTTAAAATGAACTATGAATTCATTGCTATTAGACATACATGTATACAACTATAAAATACATACATGCTTACTTTTGTTTTGATAGAAAGTTAGAATATAGTACACCTAATGTTAATTAACTTCTGTAACCTATAACCAACTTTAGAAAAGACGGTATCCTAAATAAGGCCATTCATCTAGGTTGTTACTTTTGAGGATTTAATTTAAAAATCTCCTATGCCAGTATTTGTCATCAACCACCACACACTTCGAACTCACAACAGCGTAAATATTTTCTAGGGATCTTAATGTCATATAGGTTTTTTTTATTTATACCTATATTAGAAAATATTATTGAAATTATGCATAATACAGTTTATTTATTGTACACAGATAATGTGGATTAGAACATAATAACTGAGATGTCACAAAAGCTCTGTGGAACATTCGAAGAGCTCCACCATTTTGTAAGAGCACTCAAATCACCCGATGTCATTAACTAAATACTTAAGATTTACTCACTTGATTATAGCGCTTAAAATCTTCAATTGGTTGCGAAAATATATTAACCAGATTATACGTCCATATAAGGAGTATTTTAATTGCTTCTCCTATTCGCATGTTGACCGATAGGCTATTCTGAAACGTCAAATATTCGCTCGCGGTAGCGGCGAAATAAAAAACTTTTTGGTGAAAAAAAAAAGATTGATTGCGCACTCGGCAATGCCGCGCGTTTACGGAATTTTGCATTTTTCGCCGCCATTTTATTTAGAGTATAGTCGTTGAGTTTTCGCTTCGAACGTAGTTTTATTGTTAAAGGAAGATATTTTTATTTTATCTATAATTTATTTAAGCTAAAATTTGGCCAAAAAAAAAGTATAATATTTATCAAACAATATATAAATATTTATTTTCTAACGGCTGCTGGTTCTATTTATATCTGTGATGTGTAATTGTTATTACATATAATAAGAATGTAAATCAGACGTGGCTGTACTTTTTTTATTTTTTCACAACAGATGTCTAAATACATCGTTTTATTGGTTTACTGTCGTTAAGAATATTATTGCGATGAAGAGTATAGATATAATGAGATTATTTCTGTGTTTTACAGCAAACGGCTCGCTTATAAGTTTCATTTGATAGTTTCGAGAGCTTGCATATCGATCATATAAATATAAGGAGGTGTCTGAAGCACGGCTAACTGTTGCTTTGAGTACCACAGGTATCTCGAGAGTCGGATTACAAATATACTAGATAAACATATATACATTCAAATAGTTGTACCAATCACAGTTTTTTTGCATTAAGTTCCACGCGGACATAGTCACGGGCACAACTAGTATTATATAAATCCGTATGTAGCAATAATTGCACATAATAGAGGAGGTGCAATTTAGGAATGCTATGTAAATTATATAGCTGTCTTAAGCTTCACATAATATAGACGTTAACATTCCGTTCAGAATTAGAGTAAGATTGAATCAAGCTGTTAAATCATAGAACAATTACTGATGCAGACGTTTCATCTTATAATAAGTAGCTGTGAGGCCGTTAAATAAGGCTATGTTCCTACTTTTTGTATTGTTACGCTCGTGAAAAAATTAAATGCATCGAAAGAAATCTATTTATACACGCAAGGAAATATACACTTATCACGCAGTTATATTATGGTCGTATTGTAGTTTTTTTCCTTCTGGTTCTCTTCGTATTCACTTCAATGTCCAGAATAAAATTGTCCTCGGTCGCCTGGTGGCGTCCTTATTACATACCTTATAAAACGTAGAATAGAAATATCTGGAGGAAATTTCTAAACAGATAGATTCTAAACAGACAGATTCGAGGTGTGTTATTTGAAGAACCCTATCATTTTATTTGTTTATTGTTATAGTAGCGATAACGTATAAATGTCTGCGATCATTTTTACCACGCCCCAATGATTCATCTATTGCTTATTTGTCGAGACATCTAGAGAGAATACTCGAACGGTCCAGAGGTATCTTTAGTATTTAGATGATGGTTTTATACAAGTCGTAACAATAAACGTATGAATGGAGTGAAGAAAAGCCCCTTTTTTGGAACTGTTTACCACAATATCACTCGGTTTTGATTAACACTGTAGCCTAAATAAACACTCTAAGCTTAGAGGAGAACTAGCTGTCAAGCGCGGCTACTGGATCACCTTGAGGTGCTTGACGACAGATTTTTAGTTTGAGTTTGGTACTAACCAGGTGACTATTAGAGAACGTTCTAGCACCTTATTATGGATTTATCACGAAGTTTTTTGTAGGATTTGAATCTGCGTCGATTAACGCGGTGTCCGAACTCACCATTATAAACGAGTTCTATTGATTAACTCCTTAGTATTTAGTCCCATTATATACGCTAGTCTTTTTATAAACAATTCTACGTGTTATCATATAAATATTTAAATACTCGATAGACTCCGAATACTCGAAAACGTGTACACTACAAACAATTTTTTGTTGTCAGCAAAGATACGGTATATCCCTTAGCAACTATAGTTATCAAAATAAAAAAATAATATTGTCATGGTATATTCGAAAACATTATTTTAATATTATGTAGAACATCAAATAAAGCTTTAGATAACATTATATTTGTATGTCACATAATTTGACTACTGTACACATTTCTATCATTGTTTCTTCTGCTTAGATCATAAGGCCGTCGCCATTAGAAGTCGTTTGTTCTGTCTAAGTTCTTATAATTCTTATGTAAATATTTATAGTATTGTCGTTTATTATTATCTCGCCTTACCCCGAGAAAAATACTGTACTACATTCTAATTAAGTTACAGTGTGAAGTTGTAAAATAAAATCCGTTACATTATACATAGAATATAACCTGTCATTTTTGGCTTTAACTTATTACGCCAAACACTCATCTCTCTGCCCTATCTGTTTCATTGAAATAACAATAAAAGAATAATGACAATAACGACGGTGATTCTAATTCCTATTTCCTGGTGGCTCCAAGGACACCCTCGCTCCCTCTCCCCCACTACAAATTTGGACAGCGTTCCCCTTAAACTCTACCTACGGTACTGAAATATACGCATTACGAAAAACTATTAGAAATACCATGTTTTATAAAACGAAGTAGAAAGTACAAAATAAATTATCTTCTAATTTTTTAATGTATACGAAAATATTTGTCAAGTTTAAAACGTCAAACGCGAGGCACATTCAACAGATAACAAATGATTCGACAACAGATAACAAAAATAAACTGATGCATGATTTTTATAGCTGTGTATCGGTCTCGTTCTTACGCGATTAAATCATACGAGTTACAAAGAAACGACAAGAGGCGTTACTTGCTGTTATGCAACGTTTTTAACCTGTGCTACTATTACCATATATACCTATTTCTTACATTTTCATGTACATCTGTAATTAACAATATTACACGAACTGACGTAACGTACCGCAGATTCCTGAATGTACTAACAAGCTTGTGATTATCACAAGGGTGAGCTAGCCGCCGTTGTTAACAGACAGGTAACAAGAGAGCTTGCAAGCAATTAGTCCTGCGGCTGGCCTAACAGATGTAGATTAGAGATCACACGTATGACCTGTGACGTGTTAATAATGGCTGAACGATCGTACGGCATGTCGGGAAGATGATGTAAATACGGCGTATCGAATATCTATACTAATATATAAAATCATTTGTGTGTTAGAACGTATTTGAATGATTTAAATTGATCAAACTTTTTTTTAATTCTTTGTGATCATTTAAATATTTTAAGACCAGGGTAATAATTTTGGTTTTTATATTGTCAGAACATGGTAATAAATTGTGGTCACGTATTTCCTAATTTCCACTGTCTTTTTCTACTCCATTGTGATTTTTTTTTCTTATGATACTCGTTTCTTTGTAAAATAAATGCCATTTAATATATATGTTATGGTGTGGCAATTTGTCTTTTTGTTTCTGTTGATAACTTCTAGATCGGGTGGCGCTAGGCTATAAAATATTTAAATTTTTAAATAAAATGTTGAGAAATGTTAATTAATTTTTGTGGCTTGTATTATTTGAAAATTACAAAACTGTGTGACTGTATTCGTACTGCAGTCACGTCTTCCTCGGGAAACAATCCCAATGAGCAATATTATAATCCCATTGTTTGTTTTATATGAATATCTACGGTCACTGAAAGATATCTATATATATATTTTTGCATATAATATTAATATTTGAATGTAACTGTTTACCTGTACATCTATTATGACGCATTCATGTGCTAACTAAAATGTATACTGAAATTTTTACACGTAATTTGGCTAACAGTAAACGCGTATCTTTTCGTAGCAATAATGCTTATTATAATTTTTTAGTTATTTAAATTTATTATAAGGTACTTTAAGATATTTTCCTTCACCGGAAGCTCCGATTCAGTCGCAAGGATTTAAACCGATGGCGATCACTGCAGTGTCCGAACATGCTATCAGCTGAACCATCATCGCTTATATATACTAACATGCATTAATGTATTTAATTGCTTTGTAGTCCGGTGGAACTGTAGCGTCCTTGTCAGGCCAACAGTGTAGGTCATTTCGAAAAAAAAAAGCATGTAATTGCAAAATTTGGAATAAAATGCTACATATACAAACAGAACAACAAATTTGTTAATATAAATGTACAGATGTAATTAAAGAATATCGTTTTACCATGGAGAAATTTCTGCGTGTCGGATGAGTAAATTACGGATGGGAAATATTGATAAAAAAAAACCTATACAATTTTGGGAGTGTTGATAATTTCGGTCCAGTTGCCTGTCAGTAATTACTGACAATATTGGCTGACGTCAAACCCGTGACATCACGGTGCTAGTCGCCATGGGAATCCGAGCAAGCGGTGCGCCGATAATTGACGATATTGACTTAATAGCGCGTTCGCGTCGCTCGTTATTCGTTCCTCCTGTATTAACACGGATTTTCTCCCTCAGGATTTGAGAGTATTTCACAGGATATTAGATAATTGATTTATTTTACTATATTTCACGACAACTGAATAATGCAGTTTCGTTTTTCAACGTGACACCGTCCATTCGCTCTGTTACAAACCTATTTAAATTCCTTATAGTCGCTGTTTCAGCATAAACCACTTCCCAGGCTTCCGTAAATGCTCGTAAGTACTTAGAGTCGTTTTTAAATTAATTTCTAATAAGAAGCTCGGTTACTTTACAGTCACCGCGTAGTGCAGGCGAATTCCCTGCCTACTAAACCCGGGAAATTTCACAGTGAAAATGAATGCTTTGTTTTTTTTTTTTTTTTAAAACGAACCAAACTGGCCATGAACAGTTCACTAAGAAGGCCGTTCAGATTTTCTTATGTTAGAAAATACCGTCAAATTTCTATAGCTAATAACTACGAGACTAATGATGTGATAATAACAGATGACACAACAATGGATAGAGCATATCTATATGTAATTGTTGTAAATTAGCCTCGTGTACGATTATCAATTAGTGAAGCGAGAAAACGCTTTCACCTAGGACATTGATTCAGCTGTCATTCTAAAGAACTAGAGAAGCAATATTAGAACAACAACTAGAAACGAAAAGAAATTAAAGATGTCATCGGATATTAAACGAATATATGCATATAATAGGTGGTAAAGCTACGCTGAAGCTATTACTGATTTCAGCATGAATGGTTCGGCTCGCCCGGGGTTGTACCACCCTCCCACAGGAAACCGACGTGAAGTAACAGTGCTTGCACTGTTGCGTTTCGTTCGGTCAGTGAGAGCGCCGGAGGCCCACATATTTTAAAAGGCCGGCAACGCACTTGCGACTCCCCTGGTGTTGCTAGTGTCTATGGACGGCTGTGATCACTTACCATCAGGTGACCCACCTGTTCGTTTGCCCCTATAATATAAAAAATTATAGAAAATGCAAATCAGAGGAACGTTCATCATAAATAGAAATTTAAACAACCTAAAAAGGCTAGTGTGTGCAAATATGAGAACTATGACATTATCGGAAAGGAAATTATTATACGCAAAGCTATAACGTAGGCAAACACTTGTTATGATTTTATTCCGATATTTTCACGGAAAATCTACGGTGCGAGATTTAACTACGCCTGGTTCCTTTTTTAATACTTTATAGGTAAATGTAGCAACAATGATATTTCTGACGTCACGTCACATGAGTTCGCTAGTGCTACGTTCTTAAAGCATTCTAAGGTAAACCGAAGTTGTGATAGATTTTCGTCTTATATAAGCGAACGAAAATTTATTCAGGTACCAGTACAAGTCTGTATCTTGAATCTTTATTATATATATATATATACGTATATTCAATCACGGTGATTCGATTTAGTGGCATGTGTTTCAGTATCAAGTCGTTACGAATGAGTTAGCATGGTTTAAAAGAATCAAAACGACGCGTCTCAATAATAAATACACCTCAAAGTAAAGACTTTTGTAGGTTTAATAATAGCAACCAATTAGAGGTCCCTGACCGAAGGCTCTGCTGTACCGACAAATTTCTGTTCAGATCAAATTGTATCCGCGGGGAAATCGAACGATATCGGCGTTTGCAGAGCCGTAGCGGGGGATGTGATAGGACCCAAAATGTATATTTTTATTCCTGCACCAATATTAAATAAAAACTCGATGCCTTTGTACTTTATAAGTTTTAGCGTGTCAACAAAATCTCACCTGATATTAAATTACAATGTGGCCTAAGATGACAACACGCTAATCTTAAAAGACGATATGGTATAGAACGGTAGCACGCTAACTCTGAAGGACGATTGACTCATAAATGCATTTGCTAGAACACAACTGTGAGTATATGGTGATAGATATTCAAGTTGGCAGCTTACCAGGCGCGTAAGCATAAACACCCATCTAACGGTTACGTCAGCAATATTTACTTATTTCAATTTCACATTTTTTTTATTAAATAAATACAGAATTAAAAAAATATATACCAATACTTACTTCAGCATAAGACAAATCACTAAATTCTGCTTATGTCATACTTGAATAGCATCTTATCAGAGTAAATAAGATAACTTTTAATAATTTATTTAAGTACCACTGAACTTAAATATTTAATATACAGATTGTAATAGAATAACTAATTAATTTATAAGAGATCGGACAATATTTAAATTTATTACATATTAAGTACTATAAGTAGCATTTCATACAACAACATTTTTTTTTTTTTTTTTTTTTTTTTTTTTCGAACTGACTACACTGTCAACCCGGCAAGGCATCCACAGTTTCACCGGACCACCAAGGGGAGCGCTTAAGGCACTCACCCGACTTTATGTAGGCAACCAGCACAAGGGCGCACGGCGCGCCTCGGCTTGGACTGTTACCGAATATCCCGAGTCTAACTAAGCTTAGGCTAACTATTATTTCATACATATATAAATTCGTGAAACATACACGTGTACCAAGCATGTATGTTTCAGGAACTCATACATGTATCTTGAATCTGACTACTAAGTTAGTATAAGCTAACTATGTTCGAGAAAAGGGTTCAAAATAAAAATAAAAAAAAAACAACCCAACCACTATGTGTACCTACATGTGTGTATGTGCACGTGTGTGGGGTGATCGGTGTTGTGTGTCAAAAACTAGTGTTTGAAAATTAATTCAGTGTCACTGTTGTCGCGCAAGCAACGTGCTCGAGGGCTCCATTCCGGAGGATCGGACCTCGGCTTGAGCCGCTGCCGAGGGGGGCCTAGATGAGTGTACTGGAGCAAAATTCACAGTCAAGCCGCGGCGGCGTGATCTGTGATTACGAGGGCGTGGGCGCGCACACGCTCTGTTGCGAGGGACGGAAGGGTACTGAAAGTTAGCTGCCGTTATTTTGTCGGGAGGATCTGTAAAAATATATCGCGGACGTCTTTTGTAACGCGGCGCATCGGGTACGGTGTTGTAAGTCGCGGCGGATACCACTAACGGATTGGGATGATTCGCGGCTTTCTCAAAATAGCTACTAGTGAGTGTCCTAACGTACTCCCAGATAGACGGCATCTCCAGGTCCCTGTGGAGGTCGACTCTCCGGATATACCAAGGGGCACCTACTGCCCTACGAAGAAAACGATTCTGTAGTTTTTGCAACTTTTCGAAGTTATAACTTGACATATGCGCGAAAACGGGACAACTATATGTCAGAATAGGACGGATACACGTCTTATACAAAGTAAGCTTATGTCTGAAGGACATTTTACTTTTAGGACAAACTAATGGGTGCAAGCGACCCAAGACCATAGCGGCCTTGTTTCGAACTCTATCAGTATGCGCTTTGAAAGTGAGGCGCCTATCTAATGTAACTCCTAGGTATTTGACCTCACGTACCCAAGGAATCTCGGTTTCGTACAGCCTGAGGGGCTTTAGATACTTGGGTTGCGGTCGATTTACGGGGTCGAAAAATATCGCGGCGCTTTTATCGGGATTAACCTCTATTCGCCATTGACGATACCATTCACCGAGTGTGACGATGGCTCGATTGATGCGATTTCTAAGAAAGTCCGGCCGCCAACCGGAAGCGTAGATAACTGTATCGTCAGCATAGCAACCTACCTCGATCCCCGGGGACCGAGGTAGGTCACTGATGAACAGGTTGAAGAGAGAGGGCGCAAGAATAGACCCTTGGGGCACACCTGAGCGTATCGGGTGGGGCGGGGATAGCTCACCTTCCACTCTATAGCGGAAAGTCCTATCAGTGAGATAATCGCGGATTATATGTACTAAGCTATCGGGTATGCGAGACTGAAAAAGTTTATAAACGAGCCCGGCATGCCAGACCTTATCGAAGGCCTTGGCAACATCGAAAAAGACTGCTATCGTGCGTTTCGGTTTAGGTTTATCCGGGTTGACCTTCTTTTGGGGATCTTCGTTAAATTTAGAAAAAATGTACTCCGTGAGGCGGTGTACTTGATTCGTACATGAGTGTTTACCTCGAAATCCAAACTGCTCAGGTGGTAACAAATCTAACTCTGAAATAGAGGTCTGGAGACGGTTCAGAAGGAGCCGCTCGTATAGTTTGCCTAATGTATCGAGGAGACTGATAGGGCGATAACTTGTGGGAAGCGTAGCTTTTTTGCCCGGTTTGTGAATTCCTATCACTACGGCCTTTTTCCAGACGGCTGGAAAGTGACCCTGGGACATGGCCGCATTGAAGATGCAGACCAGGAGAGCTATAATGTGGTCAGGAAGGAGCTTCAGTACCTCGTTCCTGATCCCATCGGGACCTGGAGACTTTCTAAGCTTGAGACGCTTGATGGCGGCCGATACTTCATCGAAACTAACCGGGGTTAGGGTATCCGCGCGAGGAGATGCGAGAGAACGCTCTACCGAGGATTCGATCGATCCAATATGGATAGGGTCAGTGTTAGCAGTGTTCGGAGAGCATTGCTCCTCTAAATTCGCGGCGAGACATTCCGCTTTGTCTATACTATCGAACGCGGGAGGCAACCCAGGACCTCTGTCTAATGGGGGCATCGGTGTACTGAGATCTGATTTGAACTTTCGTGCGAGTGTCCAATACGCCACGTGGGATGGCTGGATCTCCTCCAAAAGTTTGTCCCACCTGGCGTCTCGGATTTCCGAAATACGTTTTTTAACTAATTTACGTAACAAACGTAACCGATTGCGATTATCTACGGATGGGTAAGTGTCGTAGGCTCGAGTCGCGGCGTTCTTTTCCGTGATCAACGCTCTCACGTCGTTGGGGAGTATAAAGCGGCGATCATTCACCGCTTGTACTTCTTTCGAGGTCTGCCTAACGGCGGTCTGAAGAAAGTCGACCAGGGAATCGATAGCCTGATCCGCGTCGGTTTTAGACACCAACACGTCCGGGATTCTATTTAAACTAACCGAGGAAGGATTATCTTTAAAATATTTACTAAGCTTCGTGTAGTCAGCTACGCGCGCGGGCTGTAAATCGATGTCGGAACTAGAACCTAACTGTAATACCACAGGACGGTGATCAGAGTCGAGTTCGTGTACGACTTGTATGAGTCGTACCTCAAGCGCGACGTTCTTTAACAGAGCTACATCTAACACTGTCGGCCGACAGCGATCCTGATAGTGAGTGGGTTCCGGCGGGGCTATGACATCAAAAGCGAGATCATTACCTAGCTTGTCGAGAATCACCCCGTTACGAGAAGTACTCGAACTATTCCATATAACGTTCCCGCTGTTGAGGTCCCCGGCTATAATGACCGAATTCCCTAAAGCGAACAACGCCTCTAAGTCGGACTTGAGAAGCTTTTTATTCGGTGAAAGGTACGCGGATACTATTGTAATCGTCTGATGACCGGTCATGCCTAACCTGCACACTGACACTTCCATATTGGAAAGAACGGGCGGCTCTACCGGCATGCAATACAACGAACGTTTATAATAAATCAAAGTGCCGCCCCCGCGGATGACACGGTCGTTTCTAATTATACTATAATTCGCGATCGCGGGATTGCTCATCTTCGGTTTTAAAAGCGTTTCTTGAACTAAAAATATGTCTATCTGTCTATCACGTAGGAAGGCGGCTACTAACTCTCGTTGTGTTCGAAGATTTCTCGCGTTAAAGAACGAAAGACAAAGACCACGCGGTTTAATTCTATTTAACGACGCGAAATCTATTTATTACTATTTACTGAGGCGCGGGCAAGGCGTTGTATCGTCGCAGCAACGCCTGGGAATGAAGAGACCGCATTAAGGAGGCCGATGTCCCTATTGCTGTTAACTATTTTATTGAACGCGACGATCTCCTGAATATCGTGTTCGAGCAGTACCTGTGTCAGCCAATCAATACCAGACTGGGAGAACGAGAAAGCGTGGGTAGCCTGGACAGGCATCGCTCCTTGTGGCTGGGGCTGAGCCTGAGGCTTGAGAGCCTGAGGCTGTGGTTTAGGAGCCCAGGGCGCTACGGGCGCACGCCAGGACTGGGGCACGCGCGGCACAGAGGATGCCTCACGTGGTGTGGGAACCGGCGCTATCGGGACACGGGAGGTATCCGGCAGGTCAGGGAAGGCCTCCACGGACATGAGAGGTGGAGGCGGGGGACGTGCGGAGACAACAGGCGCCCTACGGGCTTCTCTCGCTTGGCGGGGACGTTGTGTGCGTGGCGCGCGAGGACACCCGCGATAGTTCGCGGGGTGACCTGCGTTACCGCAGAGAACGCAGCTCGGGGGCTCGGGAGTGTCGGGAGTGCGTGCGCACTCCTTCGTAGGGTGGTCCCCTAGGCACTTAACGCACCTGGGACGAAGATGGCAATTGCGGGCTGAATGACCATAACTCTGGCAGTTATGGCACTGCGAAGGAGTATGGGACTTGCGAGGGGCCTCAACAGTGATGCCGGTGAGGCCACAGACAGAGGTGAGGCCGAAAATAGCCTTACCCTCTTGTGATCGGTCGAGGACGACCAGGATCATCGGGTAGGGGGCTTTGGTACGGGGGTGGTACATCCTATGTACCTCTCGGACAGGGAAGTCTTGCTCCTTAAGGGAGCCTGAGACGTCATCGGTCGATAACTCGACTGGGACACGCCTAACTACGACGCGAAGGAGGCGTTCTTCTTCGAGCGCGAAAGTAAAATAAGCGAGCTTCCTCTCACGGAGAAGAGAGGTAAGCTTGCGGTGATCGGTGGTGGATGAAACTTTTACTTGAATACCTGCAGGCGTATTCAAGGCTGACGTGTAACGGATGTTCTTCTCGTTTAACCGAGTGGATATCATCATCCAGGATGCCTTGTCTTGTATAGTAACTGGGGGCGGGGTGCGGGGCTTCTTAGCCTCGGCTACAGAACCCGTAGCTCGGGCTTGAGACGAAAGAGCGGGACTGGACCTACCTGAGCTAGTCGGCTTGTGATTGGCTGAGACGGATGCACCCTCTACTTGCGGCTTCTTATTTACCGGGTATTCCGTACCCGATTCGGAATCTGAGGCATGCGAGATGACGGGAACGGGCCGTTGCCGCTTTCGGTTTACGGTTGTGAAACCGTCGTTCGTGATTACGGGAGTCGCGCCGGTATCGAGCTCCATGTCGGAATTAGAGCTAGAGCTTGGGATGGGAGCTTTAAGTACTCCACATTCTTCCGGGATTTCCTGAGGCAGAGATGACGCCAATGACGCGAAAGAATTCGCGGTTGCCACACGGGACACTAATACAACATTCTCGGAGGACGCGGTAGGGGCATCGTTGACGAATTCCGTGAATAACGATGGGGCGCGAGTAGCGACAAGATGTCGCAGCCTATCGAACTGTTCCTGTATTGATGCCATTCCGTAGCTTGACGGACAAGGTGCGATACAAAATAGCCTCCCTGCCTGAGGGGCAGGGGGGTCCGTGTAAACAAATTATCGGAACACTCCACTCGCTTGTTGTCACTGTTAACTTTAACACGTGTGCCGCACTAAAAAGTGCGGATTACGATCACAATAACAATCGCACAAAACAAAAACAAAACACTTCACACAGGTGCGTTTCTCGGAAGTAATCGAAGTTCAAAAACACAATAGTATCGAGCGATGAATCACTCGACCGTACTGCGCACCTGAACAACAATTAATTAGTTCGCGGAACAACATCTGGCGCGCAATGGACACGTCCGTACACGACGGCTGCTGGGTCGGAACTCCTACAACAACATCATGGTGACAGCTATTGAATACTATTTATATGTCAATGGTAGCCGTATTTCATTTTTATAATTTTGCTGCGATACCAGTTACTTTTTATATTACTCCTAGATTTATTTTACTTGTTTAAGCAGAAAATCTCCTAATGCCATTCTCTAAATGCATGAATAGTCATTTCTCAATAAGTTTTCCAATTCACCAATTGTTCTTAAAGTTTGAATGTAATAAAATTGTCTATCTTTAGTTACAACCTTAGATAATGCAAAAGTTTCCAAACGCAATAATCTTATGTGGATAAGATACTCTTATGATGATAAGAATTCTCAAATTTACATACAAATATTTAACAAGCATTATGCCTATGGATATTTTACTTTACTTAAATATATTTTTATTTCCAACAATCTTAGCAAAATAATTTTAAAAATGCATAAGTTACTTCGTACGTGAAAAAGACTTGAAATTGTCGTGTTATATTGTTGTATTAACGTTGCTTTTTTACAATAACATTATTGTAATCAGAAAAAGGAAATAAGCTCCCCTCTATACTATAACTCACAACAAACCATATTAGAGAACATTGACCTGAAATTTTCGCACAGGTTGATTATGTATGAACGTTTAAAATTTTTTCATCCATCTAGCACACGGGGGGTCATAGTCCCCACCCTTCCACATCAATACGCGCCTGCCATACGGTAATTGTAATTACGCTCGAATGGTTATCCGATGCTGGATTATGATTTTGTCTAGACATCAAATGGTCGACAAAAAAGGAATCGACTACCGTTCCGTTCAGTTACGCCCTTTGATCAATTAGGTCAGTTAACATGAAAAAGACAGCGTTTCGAGGGTATTTGCGATTGTTTCCTTTGTGGTGCTCGCATGGATGCTCGCATGAAGCGAACGAACAAAGCGAAAAAAGACCCGTTTTGAAAATCGGCCTTTGTCCGTATTACATGCATCTGTAATAATATTTCTCGTGTTTTTCTACGTAATCTAAAATGCAAAGTGTTTCTAAATCCACTTCACAGGCTTGTGTGTGTTGTTAAGCCCGTGCCGTCCCTCGGGAAATAGACATTTCGAAATGTTTAAATATTTATGTTACACGCTATATTTTAAGTAGCAAATAGGTAATCAAAATAAAGTTTTTGTTTAAGCAAAACTACTTATATATCCGAACGTAAGTCTCATAACTAAAGTAGAATTATTGCGATCGTCTTTGCGTGTTGCTAACATCAATTATTTCCATATTATATTCAAATTCATCAGAGCACTGTTGATTGACCGTCACAACGCAGTTAAGATGCTTTCACAGTAGAACTAACTTAAGTAGGCGGTAGAGCTACGCCGAAACTATTACTGGTTTCAGAATGAATGGGTCGGCTTGCCCGGGGTAGTACCACCCTCTTACAGAAAGCCGTCGTGAAGTAACAATGCTTGCACTGTTACGTTTCGTTCGGTTAGTGAGAGCGCCGGAGGCCCACATATATTAAAAGGCCGGCAACGCACTTGCGACTCCCCTGGTGTTGCTAGTGTCTATGGACGGCGGTGATCACTTACCATCAGGTGACCCACCTGTTCGTTTGCCCCCTATAATAAAAAAAAAAAATAAAAGGGCTCCGACATGGACCGGATTTGGGAGAGGTTAGCGAGAATGTCACAACCCTCCTCTCAACTCCTTTACTCGTATAACTCTCCCCACATAGAATTTTACTATTACTTCTTTCAAAAAATAAAACTCGTATATGCAAAGACCTCACATTCGCGGAACATTTGTTAGGACAATTCAAAACTTATTCACATGCTTATATAAAATTATTTATCGCCTTCATTTGCTTATTATTACAGGTTCACTCAACAGTATCAGGTCCTGATTCTGACAAGGTTTTTAAACCAACAGGAATGCGAGTGCAGAACAATTGAGACCTCTAAAAGACAAGAGTTACAACACGGGTTGCTGAGTTCATGCTGGCCAACAAGGCTCTTACTAGCCGAGTGATTCTGTGGAGTATTGAGATTTTTTAATAAAATAATATAATATTTATTAAAACTATGTATTTTATCTGAATTGTTTTTTTTTCCGAACTAATTTTTTTATTAACCCCATTGTAATAAGAAACTCGATGAGGCGTAAAGTGACATTAAAAAGAGACAAACACATACATATATACAGTTTAACGTGCAAGAGAATGAAATATAATACAATATACAGTGTTTTTTTTTATATTCGCGTCTCCTCATCGTATATTGCACTACACTACTACTACAGCATACTTGCTTAGCTCCGAGCGTTGTACATGTGTACACACGTGCAAACACATTTGTTAGTACGTATATATATATATGTGTGCGCCTGCATATCACGAAGCTTTGTGCGATTGTACGGTTGTAGCCTCGTATGGTAAGTGTATCGTTTATATTAATACTTTATTATTTTCGAACGTTTCACTTCTAGCGCGTATGAAGGGCACACATGTTTTCTTTATTTCCAATTATATCATTGCTGTTTATCCCCTATGAAAATTCGTATAAACCCTAAAAATTCTAGAAAGTTCTCTATTTGCCATAAAATTGGTTTAAAAATCAAATCGGCCGTTTCAGAGCTCAACCCATACGAACAATAAACACATGAATTGTATTTATATATATCAACATTTTACATATAACAATTTACTATAATAGTTTATGTAACTCTATACCTATCAATGGAAGGGTCTCACGTCATAAACACACGTATTGTCTCACAAAAGGGATGTATTGTGGGCAACATTGTCATATTTCCGGTAATATCCTCTCGTGAAACATATGACAAAAGACAGATTAGTGGGGACACGCTCGCGATAAGACGTGTTTAATATTCAAAAGGTTCTCTCTAGA
This sequence comes from Antheraea assamensis, assembly GCA_035772565.1. Taxonomy (NCBI): domain Eukaryota; kingdom Metazoa; phylum Arthropoda; class Insecta; order Lepidoptera; family Saturniidae; genus Antheraea; species Antheraea assamensis. The sequence goes on along the minus strand of JAQQSE010000240.1, from coordinate 560,901 downwards.
TCTCCCATATTCTGTTATTCTACAATACATTGTGCATAACTTAATTATGAACAATTGAAGGATGTGTTAAACCTGGATATTAGTGACGTTTACAACAATTTTTGAAATTACTTCACGACAGATCATTATTTCATTTTCAAAGATAAGTTGTATATGTCTTTAAGTGTTCTGCACTAAGTAGTCCTGTAGCATAATTTAAAATTACTGTTAAGGATGTTTTTGTCTCATTATTTTTTATTTTATAATCACAAACTTGGGTTATTTCGCAGGAAGACCGGAAAAGGTGTGGATGGATTGTGTGAAAAACGATATGTATACAAAAGCGTATTTTTGAAGCGATGATGGCTCAGTTGGCAATGTGTTCGGACACAGCGTCGAAGGACGTATGTTCGAATCCAAGCAACTGAGTCGGAGCTTTCGGTGAAGATAAATATCGTGATAAAACCACAACATGGTGGGTGGGGCTTTTTCTAAGTCCGTCTGGCTAGTTACCACCCTCAAGTTGAAAATCTGTCCCCAAGCACCTGTTGGTGTGTTCCGGCAGCTACACTTGAGAACCAGTCTCCCTCTAGGTTAAACGTGACTTACCATCTTAGACCACATCATGATTTAATATCAGATGAGATTGTGGTCAAAACGTTTACCTATAGAGTATATTAAAAAAAAGAGTGAATACTGAGATGACAAGTGATTGGGGAGAATGGAAGAAGAAAACATGTCGTGTCTACCCTACTCAGGTGAGATAATGGTAAGACGATGATGATGATGATGATGTCTTCTTTCACGGTTTGTTAATTTTATTTTATATAGATGTTTTCCTTTACAAAAAATTTAAGGTTTGGGACACCTATGTAATAATTGTTACCAGATATATAACTATATATTATTTAGTGCAATCGTCCGTCGATAATTCAATATTATAAAATACTACACATTTATTTTACATGACAATTTTAAGCTATAGATTTCCTTGAAATAAATACAGAACCAAACAAATATACGTTACACAAGTAAAAGAAAAAATAGTTGTATTGTTAAAACTAAATCAAAACAATTAAAATGGCAACACCATTTAGCAATATGTTGCAGTACAAAGCTATACATACTGTGGCGTTGATTTTCAATGAGGGACTATGCGATACACAGACATTCAGTCTGTGGATATTTGTGTAATAAAAATTAAAGAAGAAAAATCTTTAGGTGAGACTTAATAATACAGAACATATTAAATATTATACTATTGCTACAAATTATAGACTATAATAGAGCTAGCTGTATGCATTAAAACCTTCAAATCAAATTTTTTTAACAAATAAAAATATATAACACTAATATTTCTAATACATTGTGATGTGACACAACTAAACAACACTTAAGGTCTGCGTACATTTCGACTACCATAAATTACACACATAAACTACAGATAATTCACCGTCGCGTCGCTTCGCCTTAAAGCAGTTTATCACGTTTTTGTTTTCGGAATAATATTTATATATATTTTATTCTCCATTCAGAATACAGAGCTCGGTTGAACAAACGCGCAGTAATAACTAATGTACAGTTCAACTAAGACCGGTAATGGGGGTGTTTTGTATGAGAAACGTTGTCTTCTTTTTCCCGCGTTACGTATCCGCCATGTTGATTTTTCTGTTTACAGAGTAAATACGTCTACTTTTATTTTTAACTAGTTTGTGCCTGTCACTTACTTCTGGTAAAAAGGATGGTACGTATTTTTTTCTGAATTAATTATGGACTGCTTTTTATTTTATAATAAAATTTTGTTATTATTACTTAGCTGTTGGCGACGCACGTAAGCTTACGACCCGGGCCACTTACTAGTTGTAAGGACAACTCGTGACGACCTAATTTTATAGTTTATTTTTAAGATTTTTGCATATTTCCTAGTTAATTAATTGAAATATTGAATTATAGAAATAAGTTTTATATAGATAGGAATGCAATACACAAAAAATTATGGAAAAATTATGAAAAATAGAAAATCGCATATCCGCGTACGTAATTACGAAAATGTTACGAAATTAGTATTTGTTAGTAATATATAAGTAATAAATAGTGTAATAAGCATAAATAAAACATAGAATAGAATATAGAATTATATAAAGAAGTAGAAAACATAGATTTAAGGAAATGTAACCACAGAAACCTGTGTAAAATTGAGGGTTTTTATGACGTAACTTTTTAAATACGATAGTTATTGATTAGGTAATTATTGTATCGTATAGAGTGTACATTTACCTATAAATTGATATATAATATAGAGATTAAAAGTTATTAATTAAATAAATATCGAGCGAAAACCGAGCCAACGATAGTGAAAATTAAATAAGAAAGCCACAAATATTGGGTGGCTTTCATTATGGTATAGCCTTGAACTACTTAAGCTCCATCGGGCCAGTACAAAATCGTAGTTCGTGCAGTTCCAGTAGTTCCGGATATAACAAGTACTTCAAGACGCTTCAACCAGTTATTCCATCGAGTGTGATTTTACAAGTCTCTGTGACGTCATATCGACCGTTGGCTCGGGATCGCCGTTTCTTCGAGAACAACGTGTTTTCATTCGTCGATTCCCGTTCCGAAACATCATCGCCCGGTTCGTGCCGTATAGCACCCCTGGGGAGGCTACTCGATAAACACCGACATCCGACTGTCACCACCGAGACGGGTACCGGCGCTCTCTATTAGACCCAGAGAGAATCCACGCCCGTCCAAATAATAAAGAGGGGGACGCCGTCGCACCTATCCTTCTCTAAAGGTGGTAGCGATTAGCGGTCCGCCCCCCCAACAGTTGGTCCTTCGAAGCCGGATCTTCGTGGCAGCCAAGATGCCGGTCACGAGAAGCCAGAAGGGTTTACCGAGGGAGCAACCAGGCGAAACGGAGGCTGCGGCACAACAAAGCAGCTCAACAGAAACGAAGTCATATGAGACATATGACACCTCATCAACGGGTACTACGGGTACAACAAAGGTCACCGAGGCATCCACATTGAGGAGACACAGGCCGGCATCTACAAAATCACAGAGAAGAAGGAAGGAGCTGGAGGCCCGTGCAGAATTAGCAGAAAAGGAGCTTCGGGAAGCACAAGCGGCTACAGTGGCAGCGAGGCTTCGTCTGGAAATCATCCAGGCGGACGACGATGAAGAAGAAGACTCAATTATTGAAGAGCCTACTGACAAGGAGGACCAGGTCAGGGACTGGGTCCGTCAATCGGCAGGGCGTATAGAAGACACCGAACATATAGAAGAAAAAGGACACAAAGAAGACGTTCGGCATATTGAAACCGGTCCAGCCCTCGCCACCAAACCAGAAGGCCAACATATGGAGAAGAGTCAAGAGCATCGAAGCCTAGCCCAAGCCATCGCTGAGGCAATGAAGACCACACAGCAAGGATGGATAGCGCAGCCGGACTACATGCACCACCTACCACCGTTTGAGGGAGACTGCAGGGAGTGGGTGGCCTTCAAGGCCGTTTACGACGACACCGCTCCGCTCTTCTCCGACGTGCAGAATATGGCACGATTAAGAAGAGCATTGAAGGGAGAGGCAAGAGAAGGGGTTCGCAGCCTACTATACTCCGAGAGCACACCGGAGGAAGTTATGGAAGCACTGAGGCGGTTATATGGAAGAGCGGATGCCCTGGTCCTGGCGGAATTGAGTAAAATAAGGAAGCTGCCAGCGATCAGTGACTCTGCGTATGACATATGCATGCTGGCAAGCTGCATAAATAATACCGTCGCAGCAATAAGGGGGCTACGGAAACCACAATATCTGCAGTCACCGGAAATACTAAAGAGCATCACGGATAAGATGCCTACTATATTAAAGTTCCGTTGGTACGATTACGCCGCGGACAAGATGGATGGAGGAGACCCAGACCTCAACATGATATCGAAATTCTTAAACAAGATGGCGGACCGATGTGGACCTCACGCCATACCAGAGGAAGCAGCTACAAGGAAGCTGTCGCAGAGAAGACAGGCCACGCACACCACAGCGGATATGAAGCCGGAACAACAGGCGATCTCAAGGGAGAAGCCAGCATGCCCGCACTGCGAAGAGGGACATCGACTCTACGAGTGTCCGAAATTTCGACGGGCTCCGGTACAAGAAAGATGGAGTATAGCCAAGCAGTCACGCTTATGCTACAAGTGCTTGCATGGAAAGCACCGCAAAGAAGCTTGTCAACGACCGCCGTGCCGGACCTGCAAACGATGGCATCACGACCTACTACATGAAGAAAAGGCGGTAGCTGCAAAAATAGAAGACAGCAAGAACGTCAACACGGAGGTAGCTAACAATGTACGGCTACCCGTAAATTGTACACGATCAACGAAAGCCTATCTGAAGATGGTTCCAGTGGAGGTCTATGGACCGGCAGGGACAAGCAGAGTCCTGGCCTTATTAGATGAAGGTTCCACCGTATCACTATTGGATTCGACGGTGGCCAAACAAGTCGGCCTCAAGGGGCCTAAGGAAACCCTTCAACTGGAAACCGTGGGTGGCAAGACAGTCACGAAGATAGACTCAATGAAGATCGACATAAAGATAAAGGGGCTCCACCAGAACAAGAAGAGGACCGTCACTGGGGTTCGCACTATGGATAATCTACAGCTAACACCCCAGCAATTGGAAAAGGAGGTCATCGAGCGCTGTGCGCATTTAAGAAGTCTGGCGGGTCACCTATGCTACGAAGAAGAATCTCCCAGGTTGCTGATCGGTCAAGACAACTGGGGGCTTATAATCACAAGGAAGACGCGTAAAGGTTCAAGAAACCAGCCGGTGGCGTCCTTCACGAACTTAGGATGGGTGCTTCATGGTGTCGATGGAAGCGCGTCAAAACGAGTGAACTTCCTATGCGCACACGCATCGGAACGGGAAGACGCACTTGACATGCTCATGAAGGAACACTTCGCGATAGAATCGTTGGGAGTCGCGCCGAAACGGCCGAGTACCGACATGGAGGCGAAGGCCCTCAGCATTTTGGAGGGAACGAGCAAAAGACAAGAAGACGGAAGATTTGAAGTCGGCCTTTTATGGAAAAATGAAAACGATGTCTTACCGAATAACTACAAATTGGCCGAAACCCGATTAAGAGGAATAGAGAAGAAAATGGATAGAGACCTCGAACTGCGGATGGAGTACAATAAGCAAATAGAGAATCTCATTGAAAATGGATACGCAGAAGAGGTCCAGCATGAATCATCGTCAAGACGGAAGTGGTACCTGCCTCACTTTGCAGTCACACATCCTACAAAGAAAAAGAAAAGACTGGTTTTCGACGCTGCTGCCAAATATGGAGGAAGAAGTCTTAACGATGCGCTTCTGCCAGGACCGGATCTGTTACAATCCCTCTTCGGTGTACTGTTACGATTCCGCCAGAAGCCTGTCGCCGTGGTCGCAGACATTAAGGAGATGTTTCTGCAAATAAGAATAAGAAACGAAGACCGTGATAGCTTACGGTTTTTATGGAGAGGAGAACAACGCGAGGACACCCCGAAGGAGTATCGGATGACGTCAGTCATATTCGGGGCTGCTTGTTCACCGAGCGCTGCTATTTTTGTTAAGAACAGGAACGCAGCCGATTTTAAGGAGCAATTCCCGGAGGCAGCACGTGCAATAGAAGCAAACCATTACATGGATGACTATCTCCAGAGCTTCGATTCCGAAGAAGAAGCCATCAAGATAGCCAACGAGGTGGACACCATCCACAAAAGAGCGAAGTTTGAATTGAGAGGATGGGCATCCAACCGAACAAATATATTGAAGAACTTCGTGAATGAAGTTCAACAGATGGAAGTGGAACTCGGTTCTAAGGAAGAAAAAACATTGGGACTGCGTTGGTTTCCGGCGAGCGACGAGTTAGGATTCCGCGTACGCCTGAGTAACGCATCCATATCTGAAGACGACCGGGCTCCAACAAAACGTGAAGTAACGAGCGTCGTGATGTCTACTTTCGATCCTATGGGAGTAGCATCGCCTATATTGATACAAGGGAAGGTGCTCATACAAAATATATGGAGGAGTGGCGTCGAATGGGACGAAACAATTGAAGAAAAGGACGTCAAAGCCTGGCGCGATTACAATGAAAATATTCAAGTCTTGGAGAATCTCCGCATTCCAAGATGCTTCACGCACTTGAATCACGAGGGGGAGCTGCACGTCTTCACAGATGCCAGTGAGACTGCGTACGCATGCGCGGTATACTGGAGGCAACCGAGCAGCAATGGAAGCTACCACGTCGCCCTACTCGCCGGGAAAGCAAGAGTCACTCCCTTGAAGCCGGTGTCTATCCCGCGGCTCGAACTACAAGCCGCGTTATTAGGCACCAGGATGGCACGAACGGTACACGAAGAACTGGAATTGAATGTCAAAACGAAGACTTTTTGGACGGATTCCAGTACGGTTCTATCATGGATCAAGTCTGACCCTAGAACATTCAAACCGTTCGTCGCACATCGCCTGGCAGAAATTGAAGAAACATCGAAGCCACGGGAATGGCGCTGGGTACCAACGTCCCAGAACCCAGCGGACGACGCGACCCGAGGCATACCGAAGGACTTCAATAACAAACACCGTTGGTTCAATGGTCCAGCCTTCTTAAGCCAGGACGAAGAACATTGGCCTAAGCCTCGTTCCTTCAAGGCGGAACCAACGGGAGAAGAAAAGGAGAAGCTCACGGTAGCAACTACCAGAGTTTCCACCAAGCAACTCACGCCGGACCCGGAAAGGTTCTCGAGTTGGACAAAATTATGGAGAGCAACAGCAAGAATGCTTCAATTCATCGAGTTGTGCCGGAAAAATAAGCAAGTTATCTGCACATCCAGAAAAATAGAAAAGCTTGACCCGACTTGGAAAAGAACAAAGAGGGGAAAGATTAGTGTAGACCCGAAGCATAACGTCAGGGCACAACGAAAAGAATTCATCGCAATTGAAGAGAGCTGCCTAAAAAGAGCCGAAACCTTACTGCTACGAAGAAGTCAGGAAGAAAGTTTTGGAACCGATGGAACAGGCAAGCTCAAGGAACGTCACGAAAAACTTAGGAGACTTGATGCAGTAATAGAAGATGGCTTACTGCGCTTAAAAGGCAGGATCGATGCAGCTGCATATTTGAACACGGACTTCAAGCGACCTGTCATTCTAGATGGAAAGCACGCGATCACTAAGCTACTCATCAAGTATCACCACGAGACGTTCAATCACGGAAACCACGCTACCGTGATCAACGAGATAAGGCAGCGGTATTGGGTGCTGGGGCTACCATCGGCGGTCAGGGTAGTGGCACACAACTGTCAGTGGTGTAAGGTGTATCGAAGCATGCCACAACGACTACCCATGGGGAACCTACCGGAGGAGCGACTGCGGTTCGGCGAACCACCATTCACCTGCGCTGCGGTGGACTACTTCGGGCCGATGACCGTCACCGTGGGCCGACGACATGAGAAAAGATGGGGTGCTCTATTTACCTGTCTTACAACACGAGCAGTTCACATAGAGCTGGCGGCATCTTTATCAACGGACTCCATGGTGCTAGCCCTTCGTCGGATGGCGGCAAGGCGAGGTATGCCGAAGGTCATATATAGCGACAACGGCACCAACTTCGTGAGAGCCAACAAGGAGCTGAAGGAATCCATGGAACAGTTAAACATGGAAGCAGTCGCCGCCAAGACCAGTCTCAAGTGGAAATTCATTCCACCTGGGGCACCGAACATGGGCGGAGCATGGGAGCGCTTAGTGCGTTCTATAAAGACGGCCTTAGCCGTTACATTAAACGAAAGAAGTCCGCACGAGGAGACGTTACACACACTTCTCCTCGAAGCGGAGCATATAGTAAATTCCAGACCTCTCGTCGCAGCGGAGCGGGACAGCAACGACGAAGCCCTCACCCCCAACCACTTTCTCATCGGGAGGTCCTGCGGACTACCCGGTATGGGAGGCACCTGCGATAAAGACCTCGTCGGACGGCGTTCATGGAAGGTGGCGCAACGAATGGCCGATCACTTTTGGAGCAGGTGGCTAAAAGAGTACCTGCCCACCCTGCTCCCTAGGCGCGTCGGCGGGGAAGTCACCACGAGGGATCTGCAGTGTGGGGATCTGGTCCTCATTGTGGACCCCACACTGCCACGCAATACCTGGCCTCGAGGAGAAGTGGTCCGCACTTACCCTGGACCTGACGGCCGTACGCGTATCTTGGAGGTACGCACTGCAGGCGGACTGCTGAGGAGACCGAGCTCCAAAGCGGTGCTGCTGGTTCCGGCGTCGACAGATGAGGAGCCACGAGCCACTGACGACTCTGCAGCTGCGTCGCCAGGACCTGAAGATGCGGCGGCGTCGCCAGGACAAGGAGTTGGTGCTACGCACGAGGGGGAGGATGTTGGCGACGCACGTAAGCTTACGACCCGGGCCACTTACTAGTTGTAAGGACAACTCGTGACGACCTAATTTTATAGTTTATTTTTAAGATTTTTGCATATTTCCTAGTTAATTAATTGAAATATTGAATTATAGAAATAAGTTTTATATAGATAGGAATGCAATACACAAAAAATTATGGAAAAATTATGAAAAATAGAAAATCGCATATCCGCGTACGTAATTACGAAAATGTTACGAAATTAGTATTTGTTAGTAATATATAAGTAATAAATAGTGTAATAAGCATAAATAAAACATAGAATAGAATATAGAATTATATAAAGAAGTAGAAAACATAGATTTAAGGAAATGTAACCACAGAAACCTGTGTAAAATTGAGGGTTTTTATGACGTAACTTTTTAAATACGATAGTTATTGATTAGGTAATTATTGTATCGTATAGAGTGTACATTTACCTATAAATTGATATATAATATAGAGATTAAAAGTTATTAATTAAATAAATATCGAGCGAAAACCGAGCCAACGATAGTGAAAATTAAATAAGAAAGCCACAAATATTGGGTGGCTTTCATTATGGTATAGCCTTGAACTACTTAAGCTCCATCGGGCCAGTACAAAATCGTAGTTCGTGCAGTTCCAGTAGTTCCGGATATAACAAGTACTTCAAGACGCTTCAACCAGTTATTCCATCGAGTGTGATTTTACAAGTCTCTGTGACGTCATATCGACCGTTGGCTCGGGATCGCCGTTTCTTCGAGAACAACGTGTTTTCATTCGTCGATTCCCGTTCCGAAACATCATCGCCCGGTTCGTGCCGTATAGCACCCCTGGGGAGGCTACTCGATAAACACCGACATCCGACTGTCACCACCGAGACGGGTACCGGCGCTCTCTATTAGACCCAGAGAGAATCCACGCCCGTCCAAATAATAAAGAGGGGGACGCCGTCGCACCTATCCTTCTCTAAAGGTGGTAGCGATTAGCGGTCCGCCCCCCCAACATTAGCTCTTCAAATTGTTTGAAATATTTTCTTATTAATTTTGTGACAATTTGTAGTAAAGTCCGTAGTAGTGTCCGTGGCCATTTCTAGCTTAGATACTTTAAAAACTCGTCTATCTACCAGTAAACTAATATTATAGATGCAAATCGTCTAAAAACATTACATAGTTACACACGTTGTCATGGGGTACAAAACAGAACATAGAGTACAATTCACATAGAAAAAAAAAATGGTTGCCTGTAAAGTCGGTTTACACCGTCGATAATTTTACGTATTAACGTCATAAGAAAGTATTGATGAAAAGTTGCAAACTTTTATGAACTGAATTGAATTATTATCACTGAATTACCGATGGAGTAGAATAGAGATAGATGCGTCACAAGCCGAACGCTTAGGGCGATCGCGCCTCTCTATCGCTTGTTCCGCGCTCTCGCTTGCACGCTTGGCTCAGGCGGAACGTGACAATGAGTCATGCTTTTTCGTGCGGGCAGCCTGCGTTCATCAATGTAAAAGACATTATCACGTCAAAAAATGTTCCAGTGGGATAAGTGAAATCTAAATTAACGCTAAAAGCTACTGTCCAATAATGAAAAACGGTAACCATTTTAATTTATATATGACGCGTATGTTCCAGAAGCTTGGGAGATCGGAGTTGAAGACTATTCAACTAAGGTAACAATTGTCTTCAATAGGAATAGGATCTTAGTGACTCTTGTAAAAAAAAGACACTGGATGTTATCAAAACAGTTGCAAGTATTTACTCTATAAACTTACAGATTTGTTCAGAAACCGGACGGCGTCATGGCGGCGCCTCGTCCGGATGCGACGGGTCGGATGCGTTCGCAAACTCTCACTTGAGAGTCAATCGAGCGTGAACGCGTGTGAGGACTTATTTATTCGCCCAAGCCAGAGTTGTACTCTAACAAAAAAAAAACTTTCGGATTGGCCCAATGCCCACTTTCTATAGACAATAGACTTATTTTCCTTACATTTTAATCGAAAAAAAAATAGTAAAAGAAATAAAAACCAGCTGTGCCCGAGACTCTGCTCGCGAAAAGTAAAATAAAAAATGCAATATGTTTTTAAACAAGCTTTTTAAACACATAAATTGCATCTACAAGACTTCTTGTAAATAATATTTATCACATAGACAAAAATATCAAATCGAACATCAAAAACGATTTAGGTAGGTATATACTTGTTACAAATGGAACATAACAATGTCATTATAAATCGAAGTGTATGTATGTAATGTCAAAAAAATAGCTTTTAAATGACTAAATGAATATGGGAGTATAAACCGAATAAGTAAACCAATTTTGATTATTTTGTCTCTGTTTGTTCCGACTAATCTCCAATACGGTTGGACCGATTTTGGTGGGGCTTGCGCTAGGAGATAGCTGATGTTATAAGTAGTTATTACTACCATTACTTTAGAAAAAAAAATTCCGCGCAAATGTAGAGTGTAGTAGTAGTACTATATTGTAAAGTTAAAAGATGTTCCTATCAGACCAAGTAGTCATATTAATAGGTTGGTACCAAAGATTAAGCCACGAGAAATATTTCAACCATCAAGAGAGTTATATTTATCGGTGAAGCGTTATCTTCACAGTCACTCAAAATGGGCATCAGCAGGGATCCGGAAGAGAAAGTGAACATTCTGTAGGTTAGAATAAACAATTATCGTGAATCACAATAGGTAGGTACTATTTACTTAGTAGGTATCTCAAATACACAGTACAGTTCCTAAGGAAGTATCACTTAGAGTGTTCAGAACGATACGGGAGTCCGATTAAGAAAGCACTCCCTTTTAAATACGTCATCCCTCCCAATCTAGACTCTGTACACGTCACTTTGACGTTTGTGTGTTATTAACGTTCCATACTCATGACTCGGATACGACATATATATATACGTTCGACGTAGTTTCGAATCCTTGCGAATAAGCTGGAACTTTCGATTAAGAAAAAACATCACGATGAAACCGTAGCATGGTAGTAGGGCTTGTTCTAACTCCGCCGTCTGTTTGTTAACACCCTAAAATTGAAAATCTGTCGCCAAGCACCTGTTGGTGTGTTCCGGCAGCTGCACTTGAGAGCCAGTCTGCCTCTAGGTTTAGCGTGACTTACCATCTTAGATCACACCATCATTTAACATCAGATGAGATTGTGGTCAAAACGTTTACCTATAAAGTATGACATTAAACTATTAATCATTTTAAACTAAGTACGTAAAATATTAAGTGTATAGAGCACACAATTCATACCGCCTGGCCTGTAAATAACGTTTCTCTGTGAAGCTCTGTGTAGTGTTATAGACAATAGAGCGTTTAAAAGCAATAACAATGAGCTCCTAACTTTATTGTATGGGCTAGGGTTGACGATATACATTCATTTGTACCGTTCAAGGAATTATATATTCTTTTTTTTTTTGCCGCCGCTGCCGAGGGGGGCCTAGACGAGTGTGCTGGAGCACAATTCACAGTCAAGCCGCGGCGGCGTGATCTGTGCTTACGCAGACGTGGGCGCGCGCACGCTCTGTTTCGAGGGACGGAAGGGTACTGGAAGTTAGCTGCCGTTATTTTGTCGGGAGGATCTGTAAAAATATGTCGCGGACGTCTTTTGTAACGCAGCGCATCGGATACGGTAAAGGAAATAAAACAGATATACTATGGCGATCTGTTGGATTTGAACCGACGCCTCTTTAATCAAAGTCGAACATTCAACAGTTGAGCCAAAGAATCACATTATAGATTCTAATGTAGTGGTTAACGTACTTATATCGTATTTTCTACTATCTAACTTTATTCTATTCAACTAACATATTGTTTATGCCTATCAAACGCCAACAGGTAGCAAGAGAACTATTATTGTCATTTATTAAAGATGACTGCCGTACCAATTGACATCATGTATTTTTGTTATATACTTTAATAGCATTACTTGCCTTTGTTTCTAAATTTTCAGGAAGCAAATTCATCAAATAAATAGCAGGGAAGTTTGTTTTTTTAAGATTGTGCAAATGTAATAATGGTAGTAATTTAGGCTCAAAAATAGTTTGACGCAATCTACCGGTTGATACCTAATACTTAGATGTGATAATAAAGGGCACTGATATATAACATACAAATCTAGTAGGTTTTGAGGTTATACTTCTTTTGGCGCGTTAGGGAAAAATGATGAGAGTAAATTTTGAGACGATGCGCGCGCGAACATCGACACGAAAATCCGACACCCTGAAGTTAGCTATAGTCAACATTTTATGTTAAAAAAGTATATATGTATTAAATACCTTTTTCTATTGTTAGTGTCGTTTTTTCTACAAACGCAAAATAAAATTTTTGAAAAGATTTTTATCTTGTTACACCAAAGAAGTACACACTATCTTTTTTTTTTATTAATTACCCGCTAAAATATTTGTGCTGTACATGATAATTACTATATTATAATATGGTTGCCAGTAAACTACCTAAAGGTTATGTTCATCGAATCCATAGAGGGGCCTATAAACTATAACGTAATTATAAAATACATTTTAATTTATTATCTTCCATAGAGATAGTAGACTTCTCCTACTAACGTTTTTCAATTGCCATCGCGGATACATTTGGCAGTGTCAATAACTTTTTTTATAGCTGTAAATATAGTTCCGCAGAACACAAATATAGCTATGAGTACGTATTACATTATATTCCTATAATAATATTTTAAGTTAATTCTGTTTTAAGCTCTTAAGTATATTACGCTTAAGCCCGAACTCAGGGTTATATTCAAAGCGGCCAAAGAGATACACGAGGGCTGTAATTCTTACCTTCTCTAATATATATCCTATACTACAAGTGAACTCAAGTTAAAAGAGTGCTAGGAAATTCGCTGTCATCTATAATATAAAAATGAATCGCTAAATGTGTTGCTAAGCGCAAATCTCGAGAACAGCTGAACCGATTTCGCTAATTCTTTTTTTAGAATATTCTTTAAAGTACGAGGATGGATCTTACGGAGAAGAAAAATTTTAAAAATTGCCTGAACAAGTCTAAAAACATACACTTTTCTATACTCCCATACAAACGATTCGTAATAATACTTAAAACTCAATTTGAACTTTAATACTATAGCATAAAGTTTAATTGTTAGTGGAGAGGTCCCGGTAGTGCAAAATAATTGAGTGACGTTAGTATCGTATAAATATTAATGTCAATATTTATACGATGGTCCCGAATACCAGAATAAGTATTAAAACAAAAAATTAAAGAATCGAGAGCGTTAGGCGGTACGAAGTTCGCCGGGGACAGTTAGTTATGATATAAATATTTTAGAACTCATGACAACCCTATTAAGTAAAACGGTAGAACTATAAAACGGTTTATTGGCAAGGTGGTAAAGTAATGCGAAATAACGTACAGGCGGCTTGCGCTAGTTTTAAGCATTGCATGCAGTATTCAAGCGTATCACAGCGCCTGCGAAATCCGTTGACCGTTAATCTCCCTCTAATCTTTACTTACTTTTATCTTAGATATGGTTAAGCTGGCATCCAATAAGCTCGGTGTCTTAAATAAAGCGAAACGGTACTTCACCCCTGGGCAAAGGCTGCTGTTATATACAAGACGCATGTCTGGCCACGTATGGTGTACTTTTGCCATCTCTGGTTGGGAACACCTGGACACCAACATGGCCCATTTGACTGGGCTCAAAGACGAACCGTGACAATTATTGACGATCCCAAACTCAGTAACGGTGTCGAAGCATTAAGTCTAAGGAGAGACGACGCGTCTTTATGTGTGTTCTACCGTTTGTATAATGGGTTGTGTCACGAGGGATTGTTTGACATTATGCCTGTGGCCACTTTCCACAATCGCACCGCTTGTCATCGGCAGGGAATACACCCTCACACACCTTGGAACCAAAATGGTCGAGGACGGTACGGTTCCACAGGACTTTCCTCCTACAAACGCTTCATACGTATGTAAACTCCTATAGATGTATATGTTTGTCTCTAATTCCCAACAGGTTTAAAGAAGTTTTCATTTCAAATGTAATTTTCAGGAAAACGAAGAAGTCACAGGCGCAAACTATGTCGTACATAATAAAAAACGATAAATTCCTTTAATTCGAAATATATTTGAGATAAAAATGAAACAATCTATAAACAGATCAACAACGGAGTATAATAAAAATTTAAATTCACAAAAAATAAATATTCATAAAATATAACTTGTATATACGTAAATTAACTATTCAAACTACGGGCCGCTTAAACTATTTGTCTAAAATTTAATGAACGATGACGTCACGTCGTAACCGTTAGGTCGTCGAACAACATGGTCGCCAAACATTATGATTCACGAGATATATAAATTAACAAGTACAGAATTGATATGTTTTTCAAACATCTCTTCCTCACTTGCTCTCTATTTGTCATTAAATCCATCCAAAATCGTACCATTGTCTTTAAATATTGTCAATTACAATAACTATTATAAACATATTTAAAAGTATAATTGTTTGTCACAGTGAATGAAACAAATGCTACACAATACAAATACACAATACAATACAATACAAATAAACAAAATTTAACAAGTCAAAAATAAGTGTTACAAGACAATATATTTCTTAAAATGCATATACAGTAAAAGTTTGTGCAAATCGTTTGTGACCAAGATTCCGAAAGACCACGTCAGTTGGAGACCAAAAGTAACGCCCCGATCATTATACGCTCGGCCGAGTCTAATTTGTACTATATGTTAGCTTTATTTTTTTACTTGTTCTGTTTTTGTGTTTTTATCATCAGCACCCTGTATATAGTGGTAGTTGACGAAGCGAGCGCCCTGTGTCAGTTGCGCGCCCACGTTAGTGAAGTGGCAAGCGAAGAGGAGAAGGTTACGGGGTTGAACTTTCCATGCGAACCTCATAAACATGACAGAGTACAGTGAGAGAGCTGAAATAAAAAAAAACTTAATTAAATATCTAGAAAAAAACACTGAATTTAATAAGACATGATCATTTCATTTCAAGGTGAAATAAACCTTATTTATGAGATAGAAGAGGTTTTCAAAATCTTTACACTGATAACTACAGAGTGTCATTTGTTGACGGTACGCTTTCGACCAATCCACGTCCAGGGATATGACGTGAACATAGAAGAGGTTTTCAAAATCTTTACACTGATAACTACAGTGTCATTTGTTGACGGTACGCTTTCGACCAATCCACGTCCAGGGATATGAGGTGAACATAGAAGAGGTTTTCAAAATCTTTACACTGATAACTACAGTGTCATTTGTTGACGGTACGCTTTCGACCAATCCACGTCCAGGGATATGACGTGAACAGTTTGCGCGCGTGGATTGGTTAAGAGACAATACGACGTAGACGTCGAATAATTCAAAAAACCAAACTGCGACAGTTACAATACAATTTTTTTTATAAACTTGTAACTCTGATATTACGAGTAGTATGAACATAATGTTTACGCTTTATATACTTCACATGCAAGAAAATCGCGGCCAAGGAAATACCCTGTTACAGACTTTATGGTTCTTCAACTACAATATATCCACTTATAAATGTTTTAAAATATATAGATGTTTTAAAGGTAAGAAGAGCCCCCGGAGTAATTAATTGCACTTACCGAATAATTCTGATTGCAAAATAAGAATATCTTTTGAGATGTTTACAAAAAATTATACGTAAATGTTGATATATTTGTCATCTCATCTATAAGACAAAGTTAGAGCACAGCTGTATTTACTCAACATATTCTTATCTATATATATAACGTAATGAAATAGATAACACAGTTATATCATAAAAAATCAAGACAACTTTAAACTGATAAGGAAACCAGAATTCACGAGACACACAACTTGTCCTTGAAACGTTAGATTAGAGTAAATTGGATCGAGTCATGCGGCGTGTCATAAAGGTTGCTTCTCCAAGGTCTATTTATATAGTACGTACGCCAACAAAGTGGAAAGGATGCTTACAGGGACATAAAAGGGAGGGACACAAAAATGAAATTTTGCGTGACGTACTTTGTGGAATGGTGTTGCAGCAGACGCACTCGAAAGCGCAAGTTTATTGTGTTGCCAACTTTGGCCAAATCGTTACTTAATATCCGATATGTTTATGAGGGAAACGAAAACCTACAACACAATAAATAAATTATACACCAATATTTACACACCGCAGTAATTAAAATATTACAAATCTCGGTAATTAATCAGTAAACATCTTATGAGAATCTTGGTTACCTAACCTAAAAAGCATTTAAAAAATACAGTTCATAAATATACATGTAATCTGTTACTTTTAAGATTCGTTTTTTTTCTACATATTATTGCATTTTAAATGGCTTATTATAGGATCTCATTTTTACTCCAGAAAATAAAATGTAAATTCAATTTATTTATAGTTTCAACTGTAGAAAAACTAAGCATAGAAAAAATAACATTAATAATGCATCACTACGAATGAAAACTTAAAGCAACTTAACAATTCTTTATAATGGAATTTCCATTATTTTACGACTCCATAAAATAATATATGTAAACGTGTCTAAAGTAATAAAGGTCAACAGTTACAGAATTAAACGACAGCGTTGTTTGAAGAAATAAAAATGTAGTATAATCTTTTTACAGTATAAGCTGGTAAACAGATATATATATATTTATATAATACCTATAAAAAAATTCAAGGCGGTATGAAAGAGATAAGGAGCCGGTTATAGCAAGGTATTCTTGTAAGAAAATTATAATCTATCCGAGACGAATGTTTCAAAACTGTCAATTCTTACGTCAAGGTTTGCGTGACAACATCGAAACCGGCAGGTAACCGGTAGGTATAGTTTGTAGAGTGCTGTGAAATGCTCCACTTCGACTTGGTTTATTAAATTTTTTAACTATTTTTTATTAAACTACTAGCTTTTGACCGCAGCTTTACTCTCATTAATACAAATTTGACTCGTCCCTTGGGTATAGTACTTTTTTTTGAGGTGAAAGTTATCCCATGCTCATTTTGTATTCTTGAAAATCTGTATGCAAAATTGCAAAATAATCGGTTGAATAGTTAACGCGTGAAAGCATAATAAACAAGCAAACTTACTTTCGCAATTATAATATTAGTTACGTTATAGTGAGGATTTGCTTTTATGATGATGTATATTATAATTATATTTGTTTGGTTCTCCATAAAATATATTGATTTTTTTAATGACTTATATTTTATTACATTTAATAAATGTTTCTGTTAATATTGAAACACTATCACCATAGAATTGATATAGCTATATAATACAGCTACTTTTTGTTACTTAGACAATTTCTTGAATACATTTACATTTTTAAGCACCAGACTCATTTAAACTTAAGCCAGTGTGGAAAGCACTGCACTATCCCATGTCACCCCAACTAAATCGGCGGCCGGTACACCATAGGGTTTTAATAAGAGCCTCATACCACCCACTCTCTCCCCCAGAGAGGGTGACGTGTCAATGATGGATTTCCCCATGTTAATAAAAAAAAGTATGTTGTTCATTTTAAATTAATTAGCTTTCAAGTTTGTTCACTCGAATACACTTAAATAAACAAAAGCGATTCCATATTTACAAAATTAATAAAACTTTAAGGAATAAAAGAACAAACCTGTTTTTAACTTATATGCAAATTTCATGTTATAGGTGAAACCAGTCTATGTGTAAGTGTAATCTATGACAATGAAATATAATGAATAATATTATTTATATTAAGGAGAATTGTGTCTCAATTATCTAGCAACTCACCATGTTTCAGATTTACAACTGACTTAGAACTTACGAAACACTCCAAATTAAACATAAGTAAAAGCACACTTATAATTTGACAGCCTCTTACATGATTTTAAAATACTGATATTTATTACACTAATTAAGGCATAGCCAATAATAATAGGGAAAAAATATACCAATCAATATAGGGCACCCCAAAAACACAGTAATCATCTTTTACAATAATATTATTATGTCATTAATTGATAATTTTTACAGTCTAATTTAATCATGTGGTTCTTATTTTCTGTATTTAGCTGAAATGTTTGTAAAATAATAAAAATCATAAAGACATATCATACCAAATGTCATTTTTCCACTAATAAAGCTAGGATCTTTCTGTGTATCTGCTATCGCTGCTAAAGGTATACCCCAATTGGCAACTGGACCCCAGAAATGTGTGCTGAAAAGGTATTGAATACAAAATTATTTTCATTAACAACACATTATCATCTTTCTATGGAACTAGTCGATAGGCTAATTGACTAAGTCTAAGGCACATTAGTCAGCTGTTTCATTGTCAATATTATAGTTTCAGATGTCTCAAAATTATAGTTTTGAAGAGATCATTGTCAATAAAAAGATTGACATTATATTTGCACTTGTATATAATAATTGAGATTAAATCTGATTTGTTCAAACACTTTATATGTCGATAGAAATTTCACTATTAATTCCTAGCAACAATAAACACATTATAGACATAAATAAAGCTTATGATAATGTATTTTCACATACAAGTGACTAATTAGTAGACATTTAATTTAATGAAATAATTATTCATATATATAAATGAAACAGTACAGTTATGGTGAAAATACTAATTAATAATTGTCAGTAACTATAAAAGAAAATTTACAAAAGACATTAAACATTTATAAACTACGATATAGTTTAATCACCAGAGTTTGACGAAAGAAGTCTTATGAATATTTAATAAGTTTATAATAAATAAAAGAATAATGTATAAACACCTCTTGCCCAACTAAATAAATTTGTAAAAGATAATATTTTACATTAGAAGTCAAAACATCTCACCTCATTAAATAATCTCTAAAATCTCGACTTTTCAGCTTGTTCAATAGATTTCTTACGAGAGCACTCATTTTCCTGGAAGCAATATGGGTAGAAAAATTACAATTTTTCACATAACTTTTATATTCCGTTCAAGGTTATACTGTACTCGAAACTAGAATAGGTTTGCCTATATAACAATAAAGCTTAATTTATGTTAATTTTCATTGAAATCAACTTAATCGGTAAAATTATTCGTCAAGGTTAGAGACATATGTATAAAATTTTTCAACATGTTTAGATGAAATAAATATTTATAATGATCAATTGATCACCTGTTTCTGTGTGGTTCTTTGTAAAAAAAATATTTAAAAAATATATTAGCGCAAGGCTTACGTCCAGGATTAATTTTTCGTAACACTTCTGACACAACGTCAGTGTCACTGATAAAAAAAAGAGTGATAACAATACGTCATACGTCAACACCTACGCAAATGCTGTTCCATTTATATGCCACCTATACCTACAAACAAACACAACTGTACAAACAGAAATAAAAAGAAATCATGTATTACAAAAAATACATACCTTAACTGATATAAAGATAAATGACTCAAATTTAATGTATAAAAAAAACTCCTTCACAAAATCACAAAAAATATTTAGATTTGGGGTTTTTACTATTTCAATATTTATTAAATCGTAATGTGTGAACAAAACGAGTATTTTGGTTTATCTACATATATATATTTTTTAATATAGGCATCTATAATTGTATTATCCAAATCACGCAACACTGAAGATAATGTGATTTTTGACCTCAGATTTAACAAATCTCAATGAAAAAAGAACAAATATTGTTTATAAATGGCTACACGTACGAATACACCTACTCTGTGTAAACGACTGTCTCGACACAATGTTGAACTTAATTTGATTATCAAAAAAAATATCAAACATCATCCACTGTCATCACTACACTAAATATCGTAACTGTATCATTAAAAACCATAAATAATGCATTATCTTATATAAAATGGATAAACCGTAATAAAGTATTAGAAAAATATGAACATAAATTACAATACAATTATTAAGTCATGGGTTTGCTTCGCATGTTGGTTGTTCTCTATATGCTCGTATACATCATAGTATATTTCGGCTTAGTTGGAGCTCTGGTTTATCTGAGAAGCCGATTTTTGGAAGATAAGTATGTAACGACAATATAGTATTCTATCATACTTTTACTTAACAGTTATTAATTAAATTATACACAAGTGTTCGAATTTAAGCAAGATTTCACTGCCTAATCGCCAACTGCAACAACATTTTTGTCATAAAACGGAAATGGTTGTTATACTACAATATTTTCCGGTCCGAAGTGTGCAGGTAACAACATAACCCCCACACGAAGCGTACCAAGTATTCCCAGGAGTAGCAACTCAGTAATAACTAATCGAAGGTATATTCGTTTTAAAATTTGTTTTAAATATTACCTAGCGTACATCCAACACTTAACATAAGAAGGACTACACATCTTTCTCCTATTTCATTACATAAAAAACATAAAACTACTAACAACCCTTCCGGAGAACAAAACTTCTCATCACTTTGACCTAGAAAATTTCACTCGAGTCTATTTCTAGTCCAAAAAAATAAGCAGGCTTTAATTTATGTATATTGCACGAAATAGTAGACAATTGCCAAATGAATTTGATTCACGATTTTTTAAATTTTAAA
This sequence comes from Antheraea assamensis, assembly GCA_035772565.1. NCBI lineage: Eukaryota > Metazoa > Arthropoda > Insecta > Lepidoptera > Saturniidae > Antheraea > Antheraea assamensis. Next base: position 539,949 of record JAQQSE010000240.1, on the reverse strand, counting down.
AGCTCTGTCACAGTACATCAGCTATTTTCAATAAATGCTATATATGAGCATGGGTACAAAAGAATGCCTGGGAAATACTTACAACTTGTCCGTTTTATGTATAATCAAGCTAAAACACTTGTTAGGTCCGAGGCTGGAATTACCGACAATTTCCATGTGGTCGTAGGTTTGCATCAGGGATCAGCTTTAAGTCCTTATTTATTCCTTTTTGTCATGGATGCACTAACATCAGACATACAGGAGGAAGCACCTTGGTATATGCTATTCGCTGATGATATTGTTCTTGTTGGTGAAAATGCTGCCGAGGTCCAGAGTAGGCTAGAGAAATGGCGAGAGAAACTGGAGAATGTTGGTTTAAAGATTAGTGGGATGAAAACCGAACATTTGTTCTGTGACTTCGGAGGTCCATCCAGTTTTTTTCATATTACCTTAAACGGTGTATTCTTACCAGCCTGCTCCAATTTTTGGTACCTCCGCTCATTAATCCAAAATGACGGTGGAATAGACAAGGACGTGAGGAATAGGATAAATGCAGGGTGGATGAATTGGCGAAAGGTATCTGGGGTGGTTTGTGACCCACGAATACCGTTGAAACTCAAGGGGAAGGTGTATAAAACTATAATAAGACCAGCCGTGTTATATGGATCCAAGTGCTGGGCTACGAAAGAGAATGATGAGAAAAGATTACATGTGGCAGAAATGCGAATGTTAAGATGAATGTGTCGTGTAACAGAAATGGATAAGATTAAGAATGAATATATCAGAGGAAGTTTGAAAATTGCACCAGTGACAGAGAAATTGAGGAGTAATAGATTAGCATGGTACGGGCATATTATGAGAAGAGATGAAAGTCTTGTAACAAGAAAAGTTTTAAGTTTGAAATTGGATGGATATAGGAGTAGAGGAAGACCGAAAAAGGTGTGGATGGATTGTGTGAAAAATGATATGTGTATAAAAGGTGTGAATGTGTATATAACATGTTGTGCCGACCCTACTTAGGTGGAATAAGGGTAGGATGATGATGGGCACTAAAGTAGGGTCGGTACAACATATTTCCTCTTTTACATCTCTTCTTCTTATTATCTTATCATCTTCTTATTATCTTCTTGAAGACATCTCATTAGTCACAACTTTTACACACATATCATCTTTCACACACTATCCATACCTTTACGGTTTTCCTCCTATTTATGCCTTAAAACTTTTCTAATTACATGAGTTTCATCTCTCCTCATGTCATGCTCATACCATGCTACCCTATTACTCTTCAACTTTTCTGTTCTTCATACTATTTTCGAACTTCCTTTCATATATTCATTCTTAATCTGGATCCATTATTGATACAACACACATCTTTGTTAACATTCACGTCTCTGTTACATGTAATCTTCTCTTATCCGTCTCTTTCGTAGCCCAGTACTCAGGTCCATACAGCACGACTTGTCTTATACACCTTTCCCATGAGTTTCTAGATTTTTTTTTTCGAACTGTCTACACTGTTGACCTGGCTAGGCCTCTACAGTTTCACCGGACTACTAAGTTTCAAGAGCATTCACAAGCTACCTATTCTAGACCACTATCACTATTTCATCAACTCTATTAGGCAAAAAAATCTAATAATTTTCTATTCCTCTGAAAAGAATATTTAGCGGAAGTGGTAGTATGGTTACCACTTTGCTACTCTCAGAAGGTTGAAATAAAATAACCGACTCCGTTTGTGCAGACTAGTAATCGCTTTGGCAGCTGGATTACGAATCTCCTTTATTGAGCTGAGCAGGTTATATTTAAAGGAAACAGAACACGTGTACAGGATTAAACTCGGCGAAACACAAATAGTATTCGAGTAATAGAAACTGGGAATAACACAATATCGGAGCAATAAAGCAATTGTAACAATACGCAGTGTACAATAAAAATTAGTAATAAAATAAAAGTAAAACTACAAATATAAATAAGTACAAAATAAAACAAAACAATAATAATGCGCCGCGTCATAAATGGGTTTTGTCGGCGGATTGTAATTACACCCAGGCATCATGTGGCCGACACCTGGGCTATAATCCGTGCTCTTAATCTATTTGTTATTGCTGTTTTAGAGTATCGCTGGTTTTTCGCTTAAGTTGTTGTAGTACACACATATCACGTTTGATGTAGGTATGTGTGTCGCTACAAATATTTTATACAATATAGCGGCATTTTAAATATCAACTGTAACAAATAAAAAATTACAATTGTAAGGTACTGGTACGACACTTAATAATTTTAGATTCTATTATTTTTATTTTATTGATAAGTTATGTCGTGTCGCCTCTGCACTTCTTCTGCGAATTGCGGCTCCCCACTTTGTATTCACAGCGATTGTAGTCTTCTTTGCTTTCTAACATAATGGGCCATCAGACAATACTTTACTTGGGATATCTATGTTAAAAAATCGGTTAAAAAAACTCCATATTAAAAATGAGAGAGACGGCAGACAGGAAAAAAATCTTTAAAAATAGTGACAGATTCAACGTTTAGTTTCCATTTTATTTTATGATATAAAAAGTAAAGGGAAAAGTTGGCCTCATTTTCTTCGTTACTATACCCATGGGAAACTGGGGCGGGAAGCTAATTTATAATAAAAACATATTAAGAAAACAAATAAATGTTTAATTTGTACTCAATTCTTTAAATACGAACGCCCACGTTCTATATTGATAGCTTTAAAATATTGTAAAGATTCCAAATTTCCCAGTAATAATGTCCTTCAAACTCTTCGTAAGATCTTCTAAAACAGGGCTGTCCAAACTACATGGGACCCAGGGCCAACAAAAATGACTCAATACATTGGGGGGCCGCAAAATATTTATAAAAATAAAATACAAGTATAATAAGTATCATTATTTTATTATCTACTTTTTCATTAATTTGTCTTTTAAAGCCCAATAAATGAACAACGCGCGGTTTCGGGTGTACCTATTATACGTTCGGGGAATTCCCCGAGTTCTCGAGTGAATAGTGTTGTGTGCGGCATAATCGAATACATATCCAAAACATTTGAATTTCGTCGCAAGAAAAATAATTTACTCATTTAATGTATTTAAACAAAGAAGATAAAAAAGATTCTGCGGGCCGCAATAATTAATGCCGGGCCGTGGTTTGGACAGCCCTGTTCTAAAATATAGGTTTAAAAAACTTTACACTCGAACACATAATTATTAAACTTAATCGTAATCATATTTCCACAGCATTCCAGAAGATATATCTATGTAACAAGTTAATAAAACAATATATTCATTGGAAAATAAAATTTAATCACAAAATGTATAAAAGGCACATAAATGGACGGCTTATAAAGAACACATCATATTAATGAAGACTAACCTATAATACATAAAAAGTCACACAAAAAAAAACCGTAAAAAGAATACAAACATTAAGAGAAAAATATGTACCCTCTACACGCAATATATGTACACATAATTGATACATTATTTTTATATTTTGATATGTCACTGTAAACATGTACATTACAAATAAAAGTTATGAAGTAAGTAAGTCTATTAAATTCCCAAAGAAAGCTGCTCTTGCTAATTATTGAAGAAATATTTAACCCTTAAATGGACAATGTTGTTTTTAAACAACATACTAAACATCACAGATAAAATTGACCTTCTTTTAATCTTTTGTTAATTTTGACAACTAGTTCTTATTTCTGAACGAATTTTGTACTTTTTTTAATGTTGGCAAAAAGTATAGTAAATTCATGTCTAGATTTTTTTACTCATTTTTCCTAGACAGTAATACATGTCTATTACACAAATATATATTTTTTAAAACATGAAACAAAAATCGTCCATTTAAGGGTTAACCGTTAGTATTTACTTTCTTTTACTGAAGACATTATTTAAAATAAACTCATTTAATCAAAATAATATATATATATCATTTGCAAAATTATTTGAGTTATAATAGACACATCGTTAATTTCTATCGTAGCTTGTATAGCTGCATTTTTAATTATATTATTAACATAGTATTTAATGGTATGTGATTAATTGTACTACATTATAATATAAATGCAGTCGTTACTATGGAATGTATATATTAATTTCAGTACATATATAAACTTAAATCGCCCTTATAGTAAAATTAGTTCTTAATAGAGTAACTTAATGTTAATTTCAGTTTTTATTTATTTAAGTAAAGTACAAGTAACGCTATTTTAATACCGGGTCCCAATAAACGTGTTGTTATCCTACAACAAACTAAAGTGGTGCCTTAAAAAGGCACTACTAAAAGTGACCACCATCTTTACCGTACCATACTGGAGTAAATATACTGCGTGCCTTGAAACAAGTCAATAACGGTCACTGACCCAATGTAATGCATTATTAATAAGCAGGACATTCAAGTATTACGTAAACAAATTCAGTAATATCTGACTCGTTCTTCCTCAATGTTATCAAAAAGCAAAGCTCATTCCTATGCTTACATGACCATTAACATCACTTATAAAATCTCTTGCTAGTTTTATTTACAAGTTTAAAAAAGGATGTCCGAAAAGTATATATATTGCTGCATTACAGCATTCAGTCCCCAATATCATTAAAAATAAGCAAAGCATAGACCTCTCATCCATCTTTATTGCTTATGTAATACTTAAACGACTCCTAAGTGATTCTGCCATTTCAAATTCGCCATTTTTTTTTTTTAATTTAAAAGAAATATTTATCCGAGAAAAGAAAATATAGATGACTTACTGTATACAATACAAACAGTGAATCGATACTTCAATTGGTTTGAAATTCAATTTGCTACAACCCTGTACAAATATAATAATATTGAGTAATATATAAATACAAATACATAAATCTTGTGTTAAATATACAAAATAATCTTGGCGTCAATTTCGAATACTGGCATGTTTCATGACACACATTGCTGTAACTTTTGACATAATACTTAGGACAAAATTCCATATTACGATTTATCTCCAACACATTGCATCCAAAATATATCCCTTAAAATATTTCATGAAATATGAAATAAAGTTATATATTGCCATCATACATAATAACAATATTTTATTTGTTATGTTACCTATTTATACAAGAACAGCTAAATACTGCGAGATTCTGATTTATTCAGTCTCTATTTATTGGACGTATTAATACTATTCTCTAGAAATATACTAAAATTGGAACTACCAGGAGATATACATAAAAATACAAATTTATACAGTGCCGCAGCGAGAAAAAGAGGCGTATCTAACAATAATACAAACCGAAGATAATTACTGAAATGAGTGGCTTTCAACTTTAGTACAGAGCTATTAATTCGTTTAAATTAAAATCGAGATCAGAAGTTAATAGACAAATAACAAAAAATTCAATGGTCTTTTATTGTAATTCCGAACCTATTCAAAACGCCATATCGCAAAAAACGGCAGTTCCGCCTCTCTTTCTTTGGACGGCAGTACAAAAAAAATATTATATGGAACTAATGAGATTGCTTTTAGATAATAACATCATACAGCTTTAAAACCGACTTTACTAAACTTCAAAATCGGCACCCAAAAGCCAGAAGATACGTGTACGTAAAGGTAAGCTCAGTTTTGTATGACAGTAACTATTAAATTAAATAATTAAAATCTTTGTGTTCATCTTTGAGCAAAATCACTGCACAGGCAATAGCTGTATATGCACTCTGTGGTCTAAAAACAACATTGCCCTATCGTTGGATGCCGTCAGCAATAACAGAAAATGGTTTACTTAAATATAATATAACCAGAATATGTAAAGTTACCAAACCGTAGATTCTTATTTATTACTGTCAAAAAGGCTACCATATACACAGAATATCACTTGTGTGAGTATAATTTGTAATTTATTTTCCAAATAAATATAAGTACGATTCTCCTCCTTTGGCCGGCAGTGTAATTATTGTAACTGACAGTCAATAAACTTCAGTCGACACATTCCTTTAGTTGAAAATCCTAACCTAAAAACAATAATGAAAACGCGCAATATTTCTAGATTTGTATTTAACGCCGTTCAACGAAAAAGTGTCGCATGTACAAAGTGTAATTGAAATGTAAATATAAATTGTAAATAATATTTTCCTTATCGTACAAAATATACACACGATACCTTTCCTTTGGCCGGCAGTGTAACGTTTTTGTCAACATATATTTCGATTGACTTTTCTCACAAGATAGATAAGTACAGAAAGCGGGCTTCGGTCGACATGTATTTCACCCTCCGATTTTATATACCGCTAGCGTTGCCATCGATAATATTCTAAGAATGGCATTTATTTCAACTTCCAACTCTATATAGCGCCAGTGTTGCCAACTACAATATTGAGTGAATTGGGATTTTCAATAAAAAAACTCTATTTATTATATACAAAAAATGTTTAATTCTAATAATGAAAAATCGTATAAATTGGTTGCTGTAAAACGTCAAAAATCCGAATCAACTTCGGTTTGATATGGTATTTAAACAATTAAATAAAAGACCGTTTCATAAAGATCATTCATTCACAGCCAATTCAGAAACAATGATAGAAATGTAAACATTTTTTAAAAACTCCCTATTTCAATGACATATCAAAAAATGTATAATTAAAATATATGTATTTTTAAACCTTCATACTTTTCATGATGTATTATTATTATGTATTTATCTCTCTTAGCGTAAACGTCAAGACAATGTTTCGGAAGGTGTGACGTCACACATCATGATTAGTGTTCCTATTCACATGATAACAAGGATTATTATTTTTAATTTCTATTATTTAAATCATGTGATTTTAGTATATTATCCGAAAATATTTTATTATTTTAGTTTGCTGTTTACAATTCTATTATATGGCTATATCAAAAAAGTGCGGACACTCGCCGCTGACAATCGTCCCGACTTGGCTCATTATTCTCCTACACACGCGATTATGTATGCGCACTCCATTATCACTCGATATATGAATTCGACTGTCTGTACTTATCGATCTTGTGTGTTTTATTTGTTTACTTATCACCTGGAAATAAAAAAAAATAAATAAAACTTATCTCAACTTAAAAAGTACCATTAAGAGAGCCATTAGAAATGAAAAACTGCTCTGCATACCGGCTGCTCCCGCGAGGCGACACTTGAACATATCGATGCGGGTTTGCTTGTCCGCTATTATGTTCTGGAACTCGGCTTCTACGATTTGACCGTCGTAATACGTTATGGGATCCTCGAAGGGATACTCGAAGCCCTGGAGGCACTCGCACTTGTAGCCGCCGGCTTCGAACCCACGTCCCAGTATCGGCACGCACTATAAACACATTACATTATTTATATAACCTTATATTAAAAAAAAAAAACGTTTTAGTCGCCATTTTATCTGCTCGTTATTCGTACTACTATTGTCACTATGTACAAACTTTGTTTTTTAATTTGGCAATAAATTTTAATCGTATCGTGTAACTCTTTTAACATAATGACGTCATAAATAAGACGACTATTATGGTGCGCTCATAGATTTTATTTTTACACGATTATTTTTTTTAATTAAGTCATTTGGAATTGCTTATAGTTTATAAAAAAAAATGTTATTCAAAACAACTAATATAACTTATGATAAAATAAACAAATATATGAAAATTTTAACATGTAACATCTTAGTAAATCATATCAAATATATTAACAAGAAAAAAAAACAAGGCAATAGCTTTTATAACGTATCTTGTTTCTATATTTTTACCTATTTATTAATTTTTTTTTAGCACATGCTCAGTAAAATAACCGAACTTTACCAGTTGGGAAGGAATGAAACCATTAATAACGACATAACATTTCGACATGTGTATGTGGTGGCCATGTCAAGACTTTACACATGCTGTTCAACCACTATTATGGAACACCTGCTATTGGGTTAGCAGCACATCTGTGCAAAATTTTGAGCATCTAATTAAAAATTGTCCCGGTATTTAATTCACAGAGATTAGGGCATTTCATGCTTTGTTATAGTCTTCGTAAATATTCCTTCGATCTTCTGGGACAGAAGGAGTCTACCAACAAACCATTTGATGATTTTTTTTGAAGGATGTAGTCAATAATCTCAAGGTGTTTTACAGACTTTGAAATTACTGTGAACCTTTTACTAACATCTAAATTTTGACACTACTAATTTTTGTAATCTTCTAACATACTCATGTACCACATCAAGGGGAAGTGACTTATGTCAAATAGCGGCCACCTCTTTCTCTAAATGTATTGTTAACTCTAAATAAATTTTATATGAAGAAAAAATGAAAAAGAAAAAGGACATTGATTATAGAATATATAATAACTCACATAAGAAGTGGATCTGTCACATTTATCTGTGCCTTTGAACGCGTTCGGTACGTAATACTTGTCCGGGCATTGGTTGATGTCCAGTGACGTCAGAGACATCGTTACCGCCACAACGCCCCTAAAAACAAAGGGAATTAATAATAAAGCTTATAAATCTATTTTACATCAAATGGGCCTGAAATTATGTAGAAGACCTAATAATTTTCATCTAGAATAATGTTATTAAATATAGGCCTAACAAATGTAAAAGTGCTTCGAAACCTTCTCTTCTTCTCTACAATTACTTTATTCAATATTGGCCCAAAAATTTCCAATAGTATCACTGATAAGTTATTCCATACAAAGCCAGTCAGTATCCTAATCCTAATTAACATTATAAATGCGAATGTGAATCTGTTTGTCTGTTACGCTTTCATGCTTAACCACTCAACCCATCATCATGACATTTTGCATGATGTTCCCAAGGGATAGATCTAATCTACATAGACGCGAGCGAAACCGCGAGCAAAACGTAGTTTGCCACATTTAAAAACAAATATATCGATAACTGTCTTTTTGGGTTATATTACTTCACTATGAGGACATTCCATGAAGCTACAGAATCCCTCATAACTTTTCCTTGGTAATCTTTAAAGGCTGATATTAGAAATTAGGAACGTTTATACAAATCTCTCTATTCTTAAACCCATTAAGGACACTTCTAACTTTACTATCAACATGACAGTTTATTCCAGAGAGTATAGAAAGGTATGAAACTAGGAAAAAGTATAGGAAAACACTCACTTGAACTCTAGTTTGACCTTAACACTATCCCAGCCGAAGAACGGCGAGGCGTACGTGATGACCCACTGCTTGAGATGCCCGTCACAATCGAAGTAGGGTCTCGTCCAGTGTCCGTGCTGTATCTTCGCTGCTCTGTAGTAAGTCGGGTACCGCTCGTACTTCTTCAAATATTTCCCGAGTTCACCGTCACGGATCTTCATTTTCAGGAAATACTGCTCGAGGCTGTCGAAGTTCGTCGACCAGCGTTGTTTCAGAAATTGGAACCACGCTTTGTTCGTGTACACTTCCTCTGAAAAGGGAATATAAGGTTTTAAAGTCGACATTCGGTTTATTTGAACAACCACATGGACACACAATAATCGTCGTCTTAATTTTAACGCCATCTATCGCATACATCTCATACTACATTGTTGATTGTACACGTTTTGTTATTCTACTATCACTCATTATTCAAAAATTTCAAATTTCCTTTTATATTCTGAGGATTTGGTCTCAGAGTTTTTGCCAAGATTTTAATCTTGTCATTGATTTGGCTTTTTATCTTTACTCAACCAATAAAGTAGAGTTACTTCAAGTATTTCTTGCTTAATTTAGCTTGGTTATTATGCATAAGAGAAGTGGATGGGAAATAATTATATTAAATATGAATTCTGGGATGTCGCAATACCTCCTTGGAAAATCCAACAAGCGGGACATAATTTTGTTAGAACACTTATGCCCGTTTTCACAAACGTTCCCTAACTTTAAAGGACACTTAAAACACGTTTAAGTGACAACTTAGAGAGATTTCCTTTTCACCAACATATCACAATGGCAAAACGAGTACAATCACAATAATTATATTCAATAATAAAAATTGGTAGTAGAAATAGAAAAGTAGAAATAGAAAGATTCTATATCGCATATAGAACTCATTGGATGAAGTAACTTGAATTGTAAATTTACAACCAAGAAACTGACGTAACAACTTCAACATCATACCGCCGACGACGAAATACTTTTATTTCTCTTTTATCTACTCAGTTTTAATTAAATAACTACATTGCATATGTCTGCGCCGATTTACCATCAACACAGTAGTAGTTGACCAATCCACGCCCTAGAATCCTACGTGACGCAAATGGGCCAATGAGGGCGCGTGTTAATCAAGCGGGATTGGTCGAGTGTGCAAGGCAGCGCATCGCGGGCGACGACCGCATTAATATACAACGAAAACTGAGACAAGACGCTATTAAATAAATTGGTTTGTAAGAAAATCCTAATCAAGTGATGTTGTTATGAACACATATTACTTCAAACATACATACTACACATTTTCAACATACAAACTTCCACACAGAATTAAGCAAGTAATTCAAATTATATATAGATGTAACTAACCACCTATAATATGGTGAAAACGGTTTGAAGGAATTTTCACAAATAGAACTAGAAATAAAGCTCGGGAAAACTGGACATATAGAAAAAATCTTATTCAGAGTGCTTGTTACATATTTTCAGTACATTAAAAATAATTGACACGGTAAAAAAAAACATGTCCTAATTGCACCTCTAGCATTTTCATTGATTTCAAACCCTTTATGACCTAAATGTTGTAAAATATCGTAAGAAATATTCTAAAATGTAGAAGAACTTACCGGTGCTATTCAACCGTGCCAAGTCCTCGAGTTTGAACTTCCTTGTATTGAGCTCGGTCTTGTAGGCGAACGGTGCAAAGAACGTACGATTTGTGAATTTGTTCCTGTCCCAGAATATACCTGGAAGTGATCCAATAAGTTTTTCATCAAAAGACATGTTTCAAAAAGAATCTTGGTGAAGAAGTTGGTTAATTAAGTTCTGACATACAAAGTATAATGTATTGGCTAGAATCCTTATTTGTTTATTAAAGAAATTAACAGCTATAAGTTCCAGTATTCATACAAAATTATTAACATACCAGCTTTGCTCGTGGCTTTGTTATGAATCCTAGGTGGTTAATTAAATTCTGACATACAAGTATAATGTATTGGCTAGAATCCTTATTTGTTTGTTAAAGAAATTAACAGCTGTAAGTTTCAGTTTAAATACTGAATTATTAACATACCAGCTTTGCTTCGCGTTAATATAGATTTCACCTATTCCTCAGGAATAGTAGTTTTTCTGAACTAAACAAGGTAAATTATGGTAACATCAAAGTCTGAACGACAGATTCTTACCCTTAAAGTTGTTAAACTAACCACACGCTATTAATAGAGTACACCTGACACTAAAGTATAGTGACGTCATATTATCTTTCTAGAAGGATGCCCTGTGACGTCATAAACATAAGCTTTTGTATATCGATACACTATAACATACCGGCTGACCAAATCTTAGAGTCACCGAGCACGAGAGCGAGGGTCTCTCCTATCATCTGATCTTCTGTGAGAGGTTTGTCAGCAACTCGATTACCGCTGAAGACTTCTTGTGGATCAGAGACCTGGGAGGAAATTGCTTCATTATATATATGGAGTAATATACAAAACGATTTGTTTGTATTCCATATAAGAGAACTTTTATTTGCATGTGTTTCATACATTTTTGTATGAATTTAGCAAAAGGCATAATTGTGGTACTTTTTGTAATAACATTTTTCTGTTTGAGTTTTTGGCAGAATTTAAATAGTATTTTTTGTATCATAAATTTTAAGCCTATATTTTTTTAGATTTAGATTGAGAGTTCTAAATGATATATTTGGATTTTTGGGAAGTCTACTTTACTGTTTTAAATATGTATTTTGAGTTCTCATAAAAACTACCACGATATTTCTAACAAAGGAGTTGACATCTTGTGAGAACGCTGAAGATTGCAGTACATTAGGTTAGCTATTAAAGATCTGAATTCATTGAGTGAAATTATAATTAAAATACAGTTCCTTTGAAGCACAATGATGTTAAAACTACTGAACGTATTGGCATACCATGACCATTTAATGCGCAATTTTTCATATATGGTCTAGAACCTTACTATTTGCATTTCTTGACCCATATCATTATATTAAAAGTTTATATAAAGTACAGCAAAGTCGGCAAGTATACAAAATGTATATCATAATACGCAATACATATATATATTCATCATCATCCAGGCTGATGATTAAGAGACCCATTGCAGGACCATAGGCCTCTTCCCGAAGGAAGGTATAGGGCATAATCACCACGTCAGTCAACCCACGACGTATTGGCGATTTCAAACTCTGAGAAATCCGCAGTTTTCATACTTTCCCATATATGTGGTACTACAAGAAACATTTCTCAGGTTCAGGTTTCCTCATGATGTTTTCCTTCACCGTTAGTCGTTAGTGTTACCAATTTTAATTAGTAGATGTACGCGAAATCCGAAATTTTTTTTCTTCGGTACATGCCAGTGTTCGAACCTGTGGATATCGGGTCGATATTCCACTGTTCAAATCGCTAGACCACCACGACTCATATATCTCATATATATATTATTATTTTATTTATATATTATAGGGGGCAAACGAACAGGTGGATCACTTGATGGTAAGTGATCACCGCGGTCCATAGACACTAGCAACACCAGGGGAGTCGCAAGTGCGTTGCCGGCCTTTTAAAAATGTGGGCCTCCGGCGCTCTCACTGACCGAACGAAACGCAACAGTGCAAGCACTGTTACTTCACGTCGGCTTTCTATGAGAGGGTGGTACTACCCCGGGCGAGCCGACCCATTCGTGCTGAAACCAGTAAGAGCTTCAGCATAGCTCTACCACCTACAAAAATGATGGGTATATATGATGGATATATATATAATATCTGTATGTATTGTTATAAAAAATAGAATTCAATAATATTATGAATGGATTATAAAAAAGAATGTTTGAAACAAACACTTCTGATTCACACAAATAGTGTATAATTATTATATTAACAATGATTTGTTCAAAATAATGGCAAAATACTTACTTGTAAAAATGCACTAATGAAGTTGGCTAGACGCACGGCCATTTTCGCCTGATTCTCTAGTTGTTCTTCAGCACCGTAAGCAATGTCACCGTTCAGGAACAAATCCGTCGGATTGTATCTGTTCATATCGTTTAGTAAGAAAAACATATCCACAGACCAAATCTAATACAAAATAGATAACGTTAAAATAATTAAATATTAAAATATATTCTGACATAATGTTCAGAAACTGTTAAATTATTGTATGGCTTGTTCAGATTATTTCACATAAATAGATATGCCTTAACCAGCTGACACTGGTGATTTCGTCTCGATTAACTTGCGCAGGCGCACCACATCGCTTACCCCACTTCTTCAAGACAGGAAAATATACATCGTTGAACACATAGTGCTTATAAAAATCGTTATATTTTAAAACTGTAATAAACTTTATACTGAATAGAGATATGTTGCGATAATTCTTTTTTTAAGATAAAGATCAAGTGTCTATGAAATTAGATTAAGCATTTCATGAAAATGTATCGTGCAGTTTTGCCATGATGCGCGAACAACCGTCGACCCCTAACATTTTATTTCTATATAATCTATAATATTGTAATTATTTATAACTATGTTTTAAAAATGTGAGTTATAATATGTTAATGAAAAGATAAACCAGATCGAGTTTTTGCCGGTTCTCCTCGATGACTGGGTTGTTTTCCGAACCGGTGGTAACTTTGACGTTCATAAGCGTCTTCTCAGGGCCTAAACTGAATAAAGTATTTTTGATTTTGATTTTGAATCATCCACTTCAGTATGTAACTATGCAACTATTAAAAACAATTAAAATCATCAATACAATAAAAGCAGCGCCACACTATGAGTATTATAAATACTAGTGAATAATTTCCCAGCCATATGTGTAAGAAAATATAAAGAAAATTATACCAACTTCGAACAATTGTTAGGTTGGACTCCTCGGATGAAATTGAGCACTTCATAAACGTTAACTCTCTCCGTGTGCAAGGCTTCTGGTCCACTGGTCGCGTTCACATATTCATAATACTTGTCCATGTATAAAGCACGTAGAAATGGATGAGCTCTCTCCCATTGTACTGGCAGTTTCTGGATCCCTTATAACAAAAATACTTTATTAAAATTTTCGATAACCTAATTGTACTCAAATAGCAGACCTGCAATAACAAAGTGATGGCTATTAAGGATAATAATAATACTGCCCATGAATTGAGTGGTTTAAATGATTTTTCTTATAAATTTGATGTCTAAAACTTGTCTGTAATATCCTTATCCCTACTAATATTATAAATGCGAAAGTGAGTTTGTTGTGTGTTAAGAGTGTATTTTACACCTCACCTATCATTTTCCCATGCACAGTCTCAGTGGTACAAAAAAGGGCACGAGTGCATAGAGATTCATTCAGAAAAAATGTACTGTTCCCGAAGCATAGATCAAATCTCGAGTGCAGGCATGAGCAAAAACTAGTATGCTTATAATATATTTCGCTAATTTTATTTAGTATACAATTCTAAATTTTGCATACCTGCATTTTGCAATTTTTCATTTTGTTACAACAACCTAAAATGGTAACTGCTTAAGTGGTACAGTACCCAGGCTATTGATTTGGTACATAAGGGAGAAGAAAGAGGTAGTATGCTAAGTTAGGTTTTGTATAGCATTATCTGTGTCTATCGCAATAATAGAGCTGGAAGATAGAGAGAATGCTTTACAAAATCGTATACAGCCAATCTTAGCCAGACATCTCACTTTTGTCCATGATGTGCCAAATCAAATACCCGGTACTGTAATAGTAACTTACATTCGATATTGTACCATAATTCACTAATTCTAATGATTTATACTTACATCCAATCCTCTTGCAGTCAAAGTTATTGTAATACTGGTCAGAGGTAGCTCGCTCGATGATCTCACCAAGGTATGGTCTTCGAACTAGGCTTGGCAACCTGAACCCGGGAAGGCACCTGCATTGATACCCGCCGCGGCGGAAACCCCACCCATGTAAGGGTTCACACTACAACACAAATTATAATAATTAATTGGAGGTATGTTAGGACTTGTAGGAAAGAGAAGGGTTTTCTCGAGTGTATAGAGATTTTCGACTTAAGGTTCTATTATAAGAAGAGTGAGTATCTCACCTCTGTTGTTTCTTTACATCTTGCAGTCGACGCAAATCTATTGGGCTTTTCATTACCCAAACTTGGCGGACATTGATTTATATCTATCCTGTCATAATCCATCTCCATAACGACTGCTGCTGTATATCTAAAAAATAGTTAAAAACAGTACAGATATTTATTTTAAAGGTACAAAAATCTACAAAGGGCTTTTAGGGTTTCTTTCATTAAAAAAGTGTGTGTGTGTGTGTGTTTATGAACACACGAAAAAAGTGAAAACTTCTTTATAAAAAATACAACGAAAAGACAATGTCGCATGGTGTTCCCAAGCAGTCACCCATTCAAGTACTGAAGAGAACCGATGTTTGATATAAAACATAATAATATAGTAAGTAGTATATTTGAACAAGAATAAAAAAATGACTGAATTCAAAATTATTATGTGCTAGCTAATTATTGCAGATATGCATAACAAATTTTACAATATTTTTTTAACAAATTTTTTTTCTGGATATTATTATATACTACATATGTATTGTATAGCCCTTAAATAGCACCAGCAGTTAAAGATATTCTACAGCCTCTTACTTAAAAAAAATCATACATAATCTATTATGAGATAATCATGGCTAATGGCATACTGTCTTTAGCAAGAGTCTCTTGGTTTGTCTATTATAGTACACTGCCAGACAAGTTCTAATACAATATTATACCATATGTTAACAGTAACATATCTTTAACATATTTTTGTATGTAAAATACCGTATACTTTTTTATTAATAAAATGAAACCATGACCGTAATCGGTCATCTTGTGTTAAATATATGAATTTGACATGTCGATTTACTTTTAATTGTAAGGAGTCAAATTATATTTTGGAATATTAAATTAAATACATATATGTAATCAACATACAATAAACACACACTAAATAAATACTTACGTGGGATATTCAATATGTCTGAACTGAGTGTGCCTAGGATATATATCGGCTATCGGTGATACTGCTGCCACAAGCCATTTATTTAATCGGCCACAGTCAAAATAAGGTTTAGTCCAATTCACTGGCCCAGGAACCTGAATAATCAAGAAAAATTAAAGTGTAGTGTTTGGACATTTTTTAATTATATTGTGATAATATACCTGATGTATTTTTTTAACTTATCATATAATTAAACATCTGTATAAATTGCTTTTTACAAGTTTATTCAAGTATTTGAATAAGACAACTTAGGCTTTACTCCATTTCTTTATTACAGCAATAATGGCTCAGTGTCACATTGTTAAGATATTGTATCAATCAACAGAAGTTTGAGTCCTAGTATTAGCCAAAGCCATCATTAAGTGTGAAAGCATAATATGTTGTTAAAGGATTTTAGTGTACTTCTGACTGGTTACCACCTTCAAGTTGAAAGTCTATTGTTAGGCACCCATATGGACAAGTTCCAACAGCTGCAGTACACAGTTAGTCAACTTCTAGGTTTCATATAGTAACATTTTAAGACACATTTTCATTTAACACCGGGTTAAATTAAATTGTCGCCAAATGTAGACAGAGATATAATAGAATAGAGATTCAAACTAACCTCATCATTGCCAGGGGGTCCATGGAATGTGAATGTCTCATTTGTATTATTAGCATATCTTATTTCAACTTGATAGGTTGTCTTTGTATCATGTCTCTCAGCAACACGATCAGGCAACCACAATTTGTACCACTCATTAATACGGTAAAACTCTGATGTGTAATCTTTAGATAGACTCTCGGAATCGAATGCTCCCAGATCCTCAATGTGGAACGTATTTAGTGTGGAAATCTTTTGTAAATGCACGGGATCAGTTAAAATCATCAGCACGAAAGGCCCTGGGTGCAAACCTTGGAAACGTTTTATTGAAAAATCCTCTGTAGGATGATGTATATGACATATTCGGTGAAAAGTATACTGAACTAGCGTTGATGTACGGATTTGCTGAGATGTCAGCAACTGATGACAAAAAGTAATACATCATGCCTGGATCGTATGTGTCGTTGATAGCCGGTCTTATAAACCTCGATTGCAAGATATAGCTCCAGAAGAATGCCCTATTAATTGCCATATTGTGCAAATGTAGCATAGCAGTACGGTTTGGAAATATAGGGTTGATGTTTATCTCTTTCACATCCGGATGGTGGGACACCGAGTCCTCCGGCAGGAAGAGGTCACTCAAATGGCTTATGTAACAATTGTCCGAATTTATCTTGTCGACTTTGCCTCGAATTTCATCAAAGGCATCACGTATTTGCCATTCGTATTGGCCGGCCACACCCCATAACAGAACACATAACGAAATCAATAGCAAACTATAATTTAACCTATCCATTTTGAATATAAATCTTAAATGCTATCAAGAATAATACAATATTATAATTAGTTAATTCATTTTATAAATTATGTATTTAAAATTTCACTTCAGAAATTATAACGATCCGCTTGTTTTGTTCTCACTTCGCGCACAGACTGTTTTCAGTTGTCAGTTATGTACAACATTTAAAATTTTTATACAATCTGTGTCAAAGACAAAGGTGTAAGGTTGTAAAGTAGTATTGAAAACATACCATGTATTGACTTCCATTCCAGATATCTACAGTGTATATTATTTTACATCCTCTGAGATGAACTATTTTGGATTATTAACCAGATTTTACATAAACATTGTTAAATTAAACCAAATACTAGATGCAATTTTTACATTTTTTAATTTAATTTCAGTAAAAAGTCTACGTGATCATATTATAATTATACAATTATGCGAAAAAGAATAAAGTAATTATTAAAAACATAGAACAAATATTATTATTGCGTACTAAGTAACTAGATAACTGCGATGAGTTTTTCAAAATCTTCATAATAATTCTATCTCATACACCATTATAGACTGTGATTATAAGCTTTGTCTATGAATAACCTCAAACTATAATCAAAACATTATGTATTATAGATAGTTATTCATTACAACACATTTATTATATTTATCATAACCATGGCAGGAACTTTATTTCGTAAGATAAACCAGCATTTAATTTATATAAATATTAAATAGATAACTTTACAATATATATTTTCATTTTTCAGGATCTGTTTTGAATACAGCCCTGTCAGCTTATAAAAATGCGACTGTTACTAATTCAACCAGTTTGGTAAGTTAGGCTACGAATTTAAATATCGAATGTGATCTCTTTAACTTAATAATAATAACTAGAACGTAATTATTATGTGCAGAATCAACAGTAAAATTAGTAACGTAACTAGCTGCAAAAGCACTCGGAGATAAATATTTTTAGAGTGCTTCTTATCGTTGAATTATACTTTTCGGTAACTTGTTACCTAGAAACCACTCGTAATGCTTGTTATTTTCATATATAATAAGACTGGGGTCGTGCATAATATTTTACTTATTATTGCTTGCAGCTGTTGTATTTAGAGTTCTGTAGCTCGGGCCTCTATCATTGACATGGTTGATATGATGGTAGCTCTACTCTTAAAAGCAAATGCTACTTAATTTATTTTTATTTTTCAGAAATCTATTCATACAAGTACAATTTTCTATGCAGCCAGAAAGGGAACTCGGGCAAAGGCCCGTGCAAAAAAAGTCAAAGTTGAAGTCACCAAAGTGGGTTTTATACCACACAACCAAAGAGGCAAAAAGTTTGTATTGAACAAGCGTATTATAGTATTACATTTATATAGTATTCTAGCGGACCCGACAGATGTTATCCTGTACTCACATCTTAAATTTCAACATTTCCTTATTATTATGTATAAACTTTAACTGTCCTCTATAATCGGTGTGTTGAACTAATTTGGTAGACCAACATTTTAATAGAACATTTAATAACGTAGGAAAATGTTTCATTATGTCTCCCTAGATGGCAGTCCAAAAATTCTTTGCCTAGAAGTTAAAAATTAAAAATGAATTAAATAAACATTATCCATTGGACCAAATTGTGAATCTAAATCATTCTAGAATCCTTTGGAATAGACACAAAAAATTTCAACTGGTTCAGCTGTTTAGGAGGAGAGTAGTCCCATACACGTACAGAAGATTTATATATATAAAGATTATTTTGTAAATACATGGATATTATGTAAACATACAATCTTGGGCTCAGTTATACTTAATTGAAAAAGTTGCATTAAAAATCTTCATATAAAAAAGTTTGTCTGTGAGTGAGATAGAAGACAGATCTTTAAAGAAACTGATTGACATTCATTCAAAATCAAAATTACTTTATTCAGTTTAGACCCTGAGAAGGTGCATTCATCATCAATACTATTTTATTCAACTACTATTTATTACTACTACTTTTCTTTATTATTACACCTGTGTCAAGCTGAGACTTTACACCTGGACGGAGTGGGGCCGAACATCGCGGGCGCGCAGTTCGGCTTCCGGACAGGGCGTTCCACGGTGGACGCCCTGTGCCTCTTAAAGTCGCTGTCGACTGAGGCGACCTCCCGCGGGTAGAGGGTTTTGGCGGTGTCCCTCGACATCGCCAACGCCTTCAACAGCCTGCCTCACGGAGCCATACGGGAGGCGCTTCGGTTTTTCGGAGTGCCCCCGTACCTGCGGCGGCTGTTGGAGGCGTACCTGGAGGATAGGGAGGTCGCCTACGTCAACGGCGACGGGAGGATGGTCCGGCGAATTACACGACGGGGGGTTCCACAGGGGTCGGCACTGGGTCCACTCCTGTGGAACATGGGCTACGACTGGGTGCTCCGCGGCGCGCTCCCAGCTGGAGCGCGCCTCATATGTTATGCGGACGACACCCTAGTCGTAGCCCAGAGGGGGGGGGACTGGGAGGGTTTGGTGCGTCTGGCCACGGCGGCCACAACCGTCGTGGTCAGGCGCATCCGGCGATTGGGCCTCAGGGTGGCCCTCGACAAGACCGAAGCCATATTGTTTCATGGGCCTTGGCGAGGGCCACCTGCAGGGGCCCATTTAATGGTGGATGGCGCCCGTATCAGGGTGGGGACCCAGATGAGGTATCTGGGCCTCATCCTGGACGGGCGCTGGCGGTTTGAGCCCCATTTCGCGGGGCTCAGACCGCGAATAACAGGGGCGGCGGCGGCGCTCGGCCGGTTACTCCCCAACATTGGGGGGCCGAGTGCCGGGTGCCGTCGACTCTACATGGGAGTCGTGCGGGCGATGGCTGTCTACGGGGCACCGGTGTGGGCTGACGCCCTCTGTGCTGCCAATGTGCGCACGCTACGCGCTGCGCAGCGCATTATAGCACAGAGGGCGATACGGGGATACCGCACCGTGTCCTCGGCGGCGGCCTTCACGCTCGCCGGCTCCCTGCCCTGGGAGCTGGAGGCAGGAGTGCTTGCCGCCGTGTATGAGTTCACGGCGGCAAGGAAACGGTTGGGGGAGCCTCTGGCTCCCAGAGAAGTTGAGGCCAGAAGGAGGGAGGGCCGGGATGTGGCACTGGAGAGGTGGCGGCAGGACCTGGCGGACGCGCGGTATGGGCGTTATACTGTGGACGCCGTCCGCCCGGTCCTGTCGGAGTGGATTGGGAGACGCTGGGGCTCCCTGACGTTCCGTCTGGTGCAGGTGCTCACCGGACATGGTTGTTTCGTCTCGTCATGTTGTTGTTGTCTCTGAGTGTACTGCGTGGGACGGACAGCGCCGCATTCTGGCTGCGGCGGTGGGAGATGGTGGGGATTTGTCGCTGCCGAGTGTGGTTGCGGCCATGCTCGGCAGCGAGCAAGTGTGGACTGCAGTGGCCTCCTTTTGCGAGGAGGTCGTCTCGCAAAAGGAGGCGGCTGATAGGGCCAGAGAGGTGGACCCTCTCAGCGGCCCTCTCCACCAGAGGAGGGCAGGTGGAAGGAGGCGGCGCTTTGCCCGCCTCCTCCCACCTCCGTAGCTGGACCTGAGGGGATGGGCCGGGGGGCCCATCTCCTCATTGCACAGGTCCGGCTGACGAGGGGAGGTAGCTGGCTGTGTACCCAGTCTACCTCCCTATGAGGACGGAGCCCGGCGGCCAAATTCCGCCGGGCTGACCGCTGGGGCGGCATGGTGATAGCCACAGCTCGGTCCCATGCCGCCCCGACTTAAAGCGGTGGCCGGTACACCGTGGGGTTTTAGTCCGTGCGAGTCGGACATAACCCATTCTCTCCCCCGGGAGGATGGGTATCCATAATGGATTTCCCCACGCTAATAAAAAAAATAAAAAATAAATAAAAAAAAAATAAAAAAAAAAAAAAAAAAAAAAAAAGGCAGCTAGTATTCTATGTCTCAATCGTTATATATCTAATTTTGGCTGTATCTATTTTTTTACAATAACTCGGTCTGAATATAAGCTACACTAAATAATTATTTTCTTTTCACAAATTATATTTTTTAATTGCTCTCCTTCGTTTATGACACTATCTGCCACAGACAACGCTCACTCTGAATCTACATGACATTGGCGGAATTGTGTATTACCTACACACGGCGCCACAAATTAAGAAGAAAAAGAAGATCTTTCTCAGGGCTGACCGCTGGGGGCGGCATGGAAATAGCTCAGTACGGTCCTATGCCGCCCCAACTTAAAGCGGTGGCCGGTACACCATGGGGTTTTAGTCCGTGCGGGTCGGACATAACCCATCCTCTCCCCCGGGAGGACTGGTATCCATAAGGGATTTCCCCACGTAAAAAAAAAAAATGCAACTAGTATTATACACAGAGAACACCAAAACAATATTTAGTGTTGTAGTTTTATATTATTGATATGTGAATTAGAAAATAAATGTATTATTTTTTTATTAAATTATAAAAGCTAATAATATTCATCATAATTTTATAATTAAGTAAAATAAATTTCCAATTATAGGGTAGTGAAGTCAACTGTAAGTAAACACACCACAGATGAATACAAACCTGACCCAATTGATGATGTCTATCCTTTGAAATATTACAAGTGGGTGGTGTACACTGCGGAGGAAGCAATTTTGGCTCATCGAGAAACACATCATCCAACTATGTACAATGTGGCAGATGCTTTAGTATTTGCACAGGTTGAATTTAACATGGAAGCAGCTAAACAGGTCAGACTTTAACTATTCTTATCTTTATTTATAAATTTGTAATTGTAATATTTTGGAAAGAAACTGTATCAGGGTATGTGCAAAACTCCTTTAATGCTCCTTGATGTAACTGCGTATATCATTTTTACACAGTGAATGAAATACGTATTAATATTTAAGAATTTGGTCATTCTATGATTTTTTTACTAATAATCGCATCAAACAAATATAAATATAAAGCACTTTTATTCAATTGGTTATGTCATATCGGATATTTCAATCATTGTTATAATGCAAAGTCATTTAATACAAAGATACATATAGTTTAGACAAAGTACAATCCCTTAAAAAAAGTATTTCTACCAATTGCTAAAGTAAAAATAAAGAATTTATGTCTCAGTGTTTTATTTTAACTCAATTACAGAATCGATTTGTGGACAGTTTTACACGTCTCTCACTGTTACCAAACGCGTTTCCTCGTGATGAAGAACGAACAATACTTGCTTTCTGCAAAGGCTCCGAGATAGCTAAAGAAGCGACCGATGCGGGCGCAACAATCGCTGGAGGCTCGGATATTATAAAGAAAATTCAAGTAAATCAATTATATTTACATTTGCTATTCACTTTAATAAACAGTTAAACCCAAACTTTAATAAAAAAAATACACAAAGTAACAGATAGTTGTATAAATCTTAAACAGTTAATTGCACTTATGGGATATAACAGGATATGATTATATCAAAACCTAAAGCAGACATAATGCATCCTTGACATACCTTGGTTATAATTTAAAAAAATATGTTTAATATAATTGGAATTTTTGTTCAAATGATAATGTATTAAATCTTATAATATCTATCACTCTAGTCATTTACTAAAACTGTGTTTGTTCAAGAAGTGACCATTGCTTTAGTTTGTGATGGAATATTTATTCCAGACAGCTGTTGGTGTATAATATTTTATGAAAATCTAACATACCGTGATGGGGTAAAAGCGTCTGATCACGTCTGATCTGCGTATGTATATACAAATAGACAATTTTTTTATAATGTCATAATGTGATCAGTATATATATATATATATATATATATATATATATATATATATATATATATATATATAACCTGATTATATGCAATATAAATTGAGGCAAAAAGGTCAAATTATTAGTTTAGTAAATTCTGTAAATTTGGATATCATTCTTATGGAGGAAGTATTAATTTAAGACAAAACAGATTTTGTTATTCTAACAAGAAAAGGTATATTACTCAGTAAAACCCACACACCCTTTTTTTTTTTTTTTACGTGGGGGAATACCTTATGGATACCCATCCTCCCAGGGGAGAGAATGGATTATGTCCGACTCGCACGGACTAAAACCCCACGGTGTACCGGCCACCGCTTTAAGTTGGGGCGGCATGGGACCGTGCTGAGCTATCATCATGCCGCCCCCAGCGGTCAGCCTGGCGAAAGATCGCAGAAGGAGACCACCGCCGTCTAGGCGTCTTCGCTGCCGAGCGTGGTTGCGGCCAAATCTCCACCCACCGCCACAGCCAAAATGTGGCGCTGTCCGTCCCACGCAGCACACTCAGACAGAGTATGCTGCGCGGTATCCTCAGCGCCGCACTCATGGCATGCGGCGGCTGGCTCCCTGAGCGCGATCCGGTGCAGGTACCACCCGAAACAACCGTGTTCGGTGAGCACCTGCACCAGACGGTACGTCAGGGAGCCCCCCCCTAGCGTCTCCCACCACCGCTCCATAGCAGCCTCCCTCTCCTCTCGCCTTTTTCCTTCTATCTCCTTGGGAGGCAGAGGCTCCCCCAAACGTTTTCTTACCGCCGTGAACTCACTAACTATATTTGAAATATTTTGTATTTTTTTCACCAGGATGGTCAATTAAAACTAAGCGATTACGACTATGTGGTAGCCCATCCGAATATCCTGACAGATCTCGTGCCAATCCGTGGTTTGATGAAGAAGCGATTCCCGAATATCCGCGCTGGAACACTCGACCCTAATCTCAAGGAATTAGTAAAAAAATTCTCTGGTGGAGTCCAATACCGGGTAGTGAAGGATGATCATCAGCAGAATTATGGATTCGTCGAAGTGCCTATTGGAAGGGTGATTATGTTTGTTCACAAATAATAGTAAGATGGAATATCCATCAGCTGCTACCATCTGACTAGTTTACCAGAAAGTAACCGAAAATGTACATTAACATAAGTCACTGTAGTCATTTTGATGATAATGATTCACTCGAGCACTACTGCTTCAACCTCTAATATAATTTCCATATTAGTTCTTCATTGTAGGCTTTCTAACTACAGTGCTTAGTATAAATTAATAATAAGTACTATAGCAGTCTGTCTGTGTTCTGTTTTTAACTTAATAAATTCTAGAGACAAGTTCGTAATGGTATACGGTTTGTCTCCTTACAATAACTCACAGTAAACATATTTATGTATTACATATTATTTAAAAAATATCAATGATTACGAAGTTATTTTCACCAATTAAGTATTAAACCTTATCTAATTAAATATGCTATTTATGTTTGGTATTTAATGCAGAATAAGATTGTTTACAGTATATAGTTTCAATGAAACCTTAGAAGATATCACAGACTTAAAATTTTATTCAAAAGTTGTGTTTGTAATGACACTTAAGTAGTTTCTTCAGCTTAAATCTCTCATGATTCCAAATTGATACATTGCAACCATTCAAAGTCAGGTCATAGTCGTTAGTGTATAATACATGATAATCTATAGATGTTACACTACTATACAAAGTACTTTTTCTTAGGTATGACAGTAATCCTAACACTGTTCTAGCTCGCAATAGATTTAACCTCCAAGGAATCTAAAATTCTATATTTTATCTTTACATATAATAAGAAAAAATGTTAAGTACTTAATGGTTTCTTTCATTATCCTACAATAGTAAACTTCATAACATTTGACTACTTGTTCAATGAAGTACGTATATTTAATTTTAAACCTCTTTGTAGTTAAACATGGAACCAAAACAAGTTGCTGAAAACATTGAAAGGCTGTTAAAGGATCTACAGTCAGTACGTCCTAAAAGAGACGGTCTATTCATTACCAGGTATGTGCTATGTATCTGTAGTAATATAACCTGCAATGTGAGACTGTCACTGTTCAGAAATAATCTTTGTATTAAAAAATACACCAAAAAATGTAATCCATTTTTATTGAAGATTACTTTATTGATTAGTTTCAAAATTCATAATTAAAGATTTAAGAATAAACTCAATAATGTCAATGTTTAAATCACATATTTTTATATTTCAGATGTTTAATAGTAAGCCCCCCATCACTAGAGAAATTAAAATAGATCCATTTGTTTATGTAGACCGTACATTGTCTAAAGAGGTCCAAGAAGACAGTGATGATGAAGAAGAGGTTGCCGCTGCTGTTGTCTAAAAATTAATGCTTGTATTGTAGAATAGTAAATGTAGTTTATTTGTACATTAAATATTTATAATCATACACTATATAAAAATAACATCTACTTATTTATACCTTCATATTAAATGTCCACTTTTATTTTTTAACATTCTGTGGTATAAACAAGTCTAATTCTTGTGGGCTTCAAGTTTTGAAGAAAAAATTACATATTGGTTCAAGCGTATAGCTAAAATTGTTGGTGAGACCATGATTAAAAAAATATATGTAATACATGATGATCACTATTATTCTGACTGTGTCGTAACAATACGTACTATACAGCCACTATACGTAGAATAATTAAATAAAAATGTAGAATTAATCAGTGATTTTACCATTAGGTATTTATGTAAAACAAAATAAAATCATTCCATGATTTTGTTAATAATGTAGTTCAAATATATATTATTAAGAAAAATAATTAGGAAGCTATGATAACTATTTTACCGAGTATAAAAAAACATGGCGCATTTTTGTTTCAATTGAATTTACAAGTTCTTAAATATTACTATTAAAATATGTACTTATTCTTGAAATCATAAGTATCTTAGTAGAATATGTATGGCTATAATATTGTAAAATGTACAACGATATAAGATGACATAGACCTGGCAATATTCTTGAAATAAATTATTGTAGATATATACAGAATTTTGTTACAGTTTTCGAACGCACCCAAGAGGGGCGTAAAACAATCCGCCATCTTGTGTCTATGACAATTTAGATTTATAATAAACGGAACCTGTGAAAATCCTATTAATCTCTAATAAGTAATGTTATTTAAGAAATTGTGTAGTGTTTACTGAGCCTGTGATATTTGTGTCTCCGATTATTTTTAATTTAAATCGTCTTGACGTTTTATACTTGACCGATTCTGACGTCGATTGAAGAGGTCTAGATAACTCAAAATGGGCACAAGAGAGGACGAATACGATTATTTGTTCAAAGGTAAATTTATAAATATATCTACAAGTGTATTTTGGCTTAGAGTTTAACAGAAATTTGCTTGGTCAACTGTATCATGTATTTACCATTGTTTTAACTTAAATGACGTAGAAAAAAGTTGTCTTGAATTATTTTCTCCTTTGTTTTTCAATTTTTGAAAGTCGCATAGTTCTCTTCAACACTTAAAACCGATGTATGTGTTGTAAAAATAACATATATTATTCATAAATTTTGAGTTATGTTATCATCAGCTGATTCCATCTTCAATCGATTTTACGAAGAGCTGAGTTGTTCATGAGTCATCCTCAGGTAAAATGTTATGATCTAATCGTTTGGGTGCAAAAAATACCTAACGAAATCGTATTGAGAATTTATCGGTTTATTAGTCAACAGTTTTGACATGGTAGAATATTTCCTTTGTTCCAGTCGTTCTAATAGGGGACTCCGGTGTCGGAAAAAGCAGTCTCCTGTCACGTTTTACTAGAAATGAATTTAATTTAGAGTCAAAATCTACTATAGGTGTGGAATTCGCAACAAGGAGTATAGAGGTATGTTGTTATTTATGTTGCATTGTTACAATTGTTATCCTTGGTTTATTATTGTGTAACTTTTTTTGGAAGTTTCGTTGTATTCTCATATTCCCTATTTTTAGAGAAAGATGTATACCGAAACATAATAAAAAGTAAATATTGACACTTTTATGGAAGTGTGCCTTATTTGTTTGATATTTTGAAATGGTTATATTTTACAGTATATTTTTATTGTAGTTAATATATTTTCTCAAATCAGAATATAATAGTAAATCAATTTTGATTATTTATGTTTAAAAATTGAAATAATATTTATTTGAATAAACATAACTTGAATATCATATTATTCAATATAATATAATGCAATATGTTAGAAATTACATTATGTTTTCAAATGAATCGGAGTATGTTTGTAAATTGTTCAAATTTTTTTATACATTGTTAGATTATAAATAAAACAAATATTAGTCTTCATTACAAAAGTATGAAAACTTCTATCAAAGACAACATTAAAGATATAGTGTAACTGTGTTATTTTTTTTACACAATAATGGATATATGCATGCATGCCGTCCAGTGCTAGTTGTCACTACAGCTCTCAGATGTGTTTAACCGATTGTAACTGTGATAATTGAGTGATCAGTTATTACACCTGTGGTCCGAGTCTGATTTGTTACCAGTGTGTAATACCAACCGCACCCTACCCTTAAACAGAACAGTATGACTTCTGCTTTAAGGTAGAAATAAGTGTAAGAATGATTTTAATATAAACAAACATTACCAATGGTCTATTTTTATATCAAGCAATTGTGATGTTACATAGCACTTTTGAAAACAATAGTTACAATTTGAAAAAGTTTCATTGGAATCTCATTCAAATTTATTTTAAGTTTATTGAATCGTTTTCAATGTTGAAACTTTTTTATCTCTTTTAGATATAATAATTAGATATAATAAAATGTATATTGATGAATAATCCTTACTAATATTGTAAATGCAAAAGTGAGTTTGTTTGTCACACTTTCAAGCCTCAGCTACTCAATCAATTATCATCAAATTATCCATATACATTGTCAGGAGTACAGAGATGAACATAGGGTACCTTTTATTTAGATAAAAATGTATAGTATGTACAGTTGCCACGGGATCAATAACATCTATATTAACAAGAGTGAAAGTTCATATTTTATAATTACTTGATTAATACATATTAAAAATAATAAAATAAAAATTGATCACAGATTTTTTACATTGTATGGAAATTATGATTTTGTTAGTCAGCATGACAGCGCATCCAAATAGATGACTGTATTAATTATTTTATCTGAATGTAAAGGAAACAGAACTGTGTGATTTGTAAATCACAGGCAGAATTTCCATTTTATTATAAATTATTTTCATTGTTACTAGGCATGTACATGATTTATACAGGTGTGTGAAACTAAAGTTAAAATCGGTTCTTTTGGATGTGTATTTGATCATCTATAAAGGTTTCTATGTTACTCTCACGAACAAATAATCCAATTATGTCTTATACAAATGAGTTGCTTTTTAAATCATTGTAACAATTAATATAAAAGGTATACAATCTATCTATAAAGTTTTTTTTTTTATATATCATAGGGGGCAAACGAACAGGTGGGTCACCTGATGGTAAGTGATCACCGCCGTCCATAGACACTAGCAACACCAGAGGAGTCGCAAGTGCGTTGCCGACCTTTTAAATATGTGGGCCTCTGGCGCTCTCACTGACCGAACGAAACGCAACAGTGCAAGCACTGTTACTTCACGTCGGCTTTCTGTGTGTCGGGTGGTACTACCCCGGGCGAGCCGACCCATTCATTCTGAAACCAGTAATAGTTTCAGCGTAGCTCTACCACCTACAAAAAGGTTATAAAGCCTGTTTTGGTTATAAGTAAGAAAATATATTGAAATGCATTAATATTTGCCATATGTATTCATTCAGAAGTGGATACCCATTAATAATTATAACCCTTACAGATTTATTGAATAAAAATAATTATATATATATATATATATATACATAGGTTTTCTTATTTATTTGTTTTTAATCAGTCTATTGTGTTGTACTTTGTCATAATGACATTCTTTCCTATCTTTTATTCCATCAATATATCAAGAAATAAAGAATCTTATTTTGAATCAGTTACAATGCAATTTCATATCGAAATGATCCGGTGCGCTAACATTTTTCACATATATATTCTCTCATTATGAAAATACTAAAACATTATTTTGTATTGTATTTTCATAAGTAGGTAGTTCTTTTTCATTCTGTACGAATTTTATAATGATTCCCTTCTCTTGGGTTAGCAAGGATAATACATGAGTTGGCAGTATTGTATTGTTATATGACATGTTTTGCAGTTGAATACTTTTTAGTATTATTTGACACATTCATGTCTGTTTGATGGGTATTATGGGGAAGAAATAGAAATCACGAAAAAAGTCTTATTAATAATTCTTTGTAGTTGTAATATTTGACTTCCGTTTTGTATAATAAAAACAAAAAAATCAGTCGGTATGTACGTTGATAAACTTATCTTTCATCAGGAACAAAGGCAGAGCCTAATGTAAATTGTTGCTTGATTCACTTATGCAACCGTGTTATGCACATTCCGCCGCGTTTGTATTTACGTCATACTCTTAATATGTTTCATACATTGTAAATATTTCTATAATAAACGTGTAAATAAAACAAAATACTGAAATTACCTCGATATTTTAGATAATAATTATAACAACGTCTGTAACGTTTTGAATTAAAAAAAAATAAAGCGAAAGGAATGTGTGGAGATTCAGTACAATCGAAGTTTTAGCGATTACAACAATTTATAAATGTGTTAAGGATTTAGTACCAATAAGAATATCGATATAGCGATAGCGTATATCTTTAAATACGTTAGTGGTAAAAGACAAAGTATTTGAATATACTAGTTATCGCTCCCGACGTCGGTCGCGTTGCTATATAAAACCTATTAAAATACAGGTTCGCGTCACGTACAGTAAAATTGATAGCATGAAGCGATGATGGCTCAATGATTAGAATGATCGAACACCGCTTCGTTCGACGTAGGTTCGATTCGAATCCTTGCGAATGACCTGGAACTTTCGGTAAAGCGAAACATAGTTACGAAACGATAGCATAATGATAAGGTTTTCTCTTGTAACAACTCGAGTCTAGGTTTGTCCCTCGGTGTGGAGCCCTCGAGTATGTTACTCGCGCGAATACAGTGACTCACGCTTGTTTCTCATTTACACGATCACCCCACACACATGCACACCTAGGCACACAGTGGTGGGCTGTTTTTTTTTTTTGCCCTTTTCGGACTGAAATAGGTCAGACAACATAGTAGTCAGATGTAAAATACACATATACATTCGTGAAACATGCATGGTCACACATGCATTTTTCACGAATTCATATATGTGTATGAAATGGATAGATAGCTTAGCTAGCTTAGTCAGATCGGGAAAGTCGGCGACAGCTCAAGCCGAGGTGCACCGAGTGCCCTAAGCGCTCCCCTTAGTAGTCCGGTGGAACTGTGAAGGCCTTATTGGCTGGCTGGCAGTGTAGGTCAGTTCGAATACAATAATAAGGTTTTTTCTAAGCTCGCTTGGCTAGTTATCATCCTCAAGTTGAAAATCTCGTCAAGCATCTATAAGTGTGTGTGTGTGTACCGGGAGCTGTACTTCGGAGCTTGGCAACTTCTAGGTTTAATATGTTTACCGTTTCGGGTGAGATTTATGATTAAATGCTAAAACTTATGAAGTATTAAAAAGAACTTTTTGCATGAAAAAACATCTTTGTGTGCCAATTTTATGGGATTTTTTGTGAAACACACCAACGTCTATTTTTATAAACTCGTATATATAGATTTTTATTTTACTTTGCTCCTATTTGCGGAAGGAAACCTGTTTATTGTTTTTTTTTGTTGTTTCTGGTATATTACCTTAATCAGAATTATTTTCGGGGAATTTTTTACGTCACTATATTCATTAGGTAATTTTGCAAAAAAAAAGCACAATTTGCATTATTTATTTAAAAAAAAAACTTTTTCTTAACAATTCGATATGACGCTATTACTATTTACAGCAAATATGTACGTGTATATGTAAATGTATAAATCTCACTCGCCATAATCCAACACATCCACAGTATTAAGGATAGAAATTTGAAACGGGTATTGGCTTACTCACGGTATACATAGTTTAAGAAACAAGTCTTTCAGCGTTTTTAAAAATTCCGTCTATAAATGAAGGTGCGTGTGTGGGGGTAGTAAAATTTTGCATAGGTAGTAAATATTTCTATAGTTTTTAATAAACTGAAATAACAATTCAATTGAAGTAAAAAAAACTTCATAAATCTAACAGTTTACGCAAGCCAAGCTGTAGGCGTATTGCTAGTGGAAAGGCCTGAATATGACAGTGAAAAATAGCTAGAATTTGCGTCTACATATGACGCCATTGTTAACTGAAAGAATGCTTTTTCTAAGGCTGAGTTGCACCAAAATCGTGGTTATTGTAATTGTTAAAGTTAACTTTAACAGTGACAAGAGTTGCTAACAGTTACATTTGTCAAAACGAGTTGCACCATCAAACATTTTGTAATTGTTAAAGTTATTAGAGTTGCCACTTCAATAAACCAATTAGTCCCTAAAAACGAAAAGGTTAACATTTTTTACTTGGCAGGACTTAGTTATAACTGTCACCAACACGCAAATGTCAACTTGTTACAATTATTTTGCTCTGTTATTTACTTTGTCTTTTTCTGTAAAGTTATATATGGGATTTTTTTTTATCAATATATTATTATCAATGGCTAATTCCGAGAAAATTAATACCACATTGGTTACCGCATTCGAGAACAGTATAAAGTAAGAGGTGTTCAATTTATTAAAATCTACAATAATATTTGAAAATTTCATATAAAATGTTTTTGTATGCACTATATAATAACATTGTTATACAAGCATTCGATCCTGTAACGACAAAACGTCCTGTGGGCATTTTCTAATTCTGTGTTTGTTATTTAGAGAAAGAAGCATTATCTTCAGCTAAAATGAAGTGAACTAGTGAACTTGACAACCGATTCAAACATTGACATTAACAATAACGTTAACCGGCCAACATGGAGCAGTAATAGTTAACGTTAAATCGTGACGTCATTTTAACCATTGTTCATTTGGTGCAACCTATTTTTTGCCTAACAATAACTTTAACCGAATTTTTAACTTTAACATTGACTGGTGCAACTCAGGCTTAGTGTATAATGTCTTGTATGTTTTGTCCTACCAAATTATGTTTAAGTCAAGTTTATTGTTTCTAGGTTATATTAAAAGTCACCTGTTGGATAAATAGATTAACCGTGCGAATTTTCGTTTTTCCCCCCAAAACTTATATATTTAAAAAACTTCAAATAAACATTCGTTGTTGGTTTAAATAGCATTGGTATTATTATTATTATTATTATTCAGTTTGTTCTTTATTGTAAATTAAAGTTGTATTTATTTTTATAAAATTCGTTCCCTTTGCGTTTATCATTGAAGCATAAAGAAATTTTGTATGAAATAATGACAAAGATTTATAATCGTTATTTACTTTTTGATCACCTGTGTAGACATTTCTCGAACTATTGTCGTAGTCATGAAATATTTTCAGATATACAATGATACATATGGCAGTTCGAAAGTACATGTCCACGAATTTGTAAATTCATATATAAATGAATAAGCGCTTACATCACTTGAGTTTTTATATTACCGTATTGCGTTTAATAAAATTTTAAATGTTACGACTCCTTAACCCTTAGTAGCCTGATTAACGGAAGTTATTTATTTTTAATATTACTGTGTTTGCTTGAGGGTCTAGATGAAGGGAAAATAGCTTTATAAATATAATATAGCTATATAATTTATATATATAGCTTATAAAAAAAAACTAATAGTAATGTGAAAATTCGGTTTAAAAGATTGGTATCAAAATTGAAACTCTAGGTTATTAAGGGTTAAATGAGATTCAGTTGTACTATTTGGCATTGATAGCGAGCGAACTCTATATGGGATAAATGAAATTATTTTTTAGTCTACTGAAGTCACAATGATTCTGCAAACTTAATTTGTGTTTTTTTTTGTGATTTTAAATATATTAATACTCACTTCTAATACCACCGACAACTTTATCTGTTAGTAGGAATATTTTCACTATGATTACGGGGAATTCTAGATCCTTCGAATTATTATTTCTATACTCACAAATAATGCATTTTTTTGTATGCTTTGTAACACTATAAACTCATTATAAGATTTTTTTTGTAAGTAGTCACCTTTTTACTATAAACTTTTGATGATGTTGGTATGGTAGACGGATATAGAGGTAGAAGAAGGCCAAAAAAGGTATGGATGGGATCTGTGAAGAATGATATATACGTGTAAATAACGAGATGATATGTTGTATATATTGTGAGAAAAGGGTAACAATATGATGTTTATATGTTTCCGGCCACAGGTGGACGGTAAAACTATAAAAGCCCAGATATGGGACACCGCGGGCCAGGAGCGGTATAGGGCGATCACGTCCGCATACTATCGCGGCGCAGTCGGCGCGCTTTTGGTCTACGACATCGCGAAGCACCTGTCGTACGAGAACGTGGAGAGATGGCTCCGCGAGCTGCGCGACCACGCCGACCAGAACATACTCATCATGCTCGTCGGTAACAAGAGTGATCTCAGGCATCTTAGGTAAGTTATTATACTTATATTCCCCGCGTTTACTTCCCGATTAGAGCAGGCACATTGTAACCCACATTTTGTATAATAAATTGCTCCGCTCCTAACAGCCGTAAGTGTGATGATAAATAAATAGACTATTAGCTTTTTGCATGCGGCATCGCTAGCGTCTACATTAAACATTTGATCCTATCCCCTAGGGAACAATATATTTTTTCTGAATGAAACATAACCCTACACCCTTTTCTGTACCTACCTACGCCTGGCAATGTGTAATTTAGGCGTGAAAGCGTAACCAACAAACTCGCTTTGATTTTTATTATATTGGTAAGGATAAAATGTAATATTTCAAATTTAACTGGTAGTTTCAAAGATTCGCTCCTTTCTCATAAATAATCAATCTCTTGAATTTTATATATCTGATTTTTATAGCTTCTACGTCCCTTTGCTTCGTTAATGAGACTCGTCAGTAAAATTTTGACCAAAGTCCTTTGTACTTATAGGAAAACATACGAAGTTTCTAGAAATATTTCAAGCCTTGAGAGGTTTAGGTAATAAAAACTCCTTTCAGAAATATGGGAAGCAAAAACGGATCACGCAAACATGGAAAGTTACTTAGAAATATTCTAAAATAGTAAGTTCTACTCGTGACCATGTACGTCTCCAATATCTCTGTCTTTCAGTCATAAAAATTGTTAATGCAGCGATTCCTTGTCACTTCTATCTTCTAACTTCTTATAGTTTTTACATACACTTTCCGAATTTTTGAAAGTGCACGGATATAGGAGTAGAGGAAGACCGAAAAAGGTGTGGGATTGTGTGAAAAATGAAGTGTGTGTGTGTGTATAAAAGTGTGAATACTGAGATGACATCTGACAGCGGAGAGTGGAAAAGGAAAATATGTTGTGCCGACCCTACTTAGGTGGGATAAGGGTAAGATGATGATGATGATGGTGATGATGATGATGATGATACACTTTCCGGGTTTTTAAATAACGAGTCAATGCTACGTGAGATTGTGTTTTGATCGGCCTCGAATTATAAGTTTTTGCGTACAGCGATACCTTCAAAATGTGTTTAAGTTGCATTAAATATTTCATAAAACTAATTACTCAATATATTCACATTTGTGAATTCGCTGGTATGCGAGGTCGCCCGAGAATATCATATTTCTAGCTGGCCTTTTTAATTGTTGTTCCATTCACGTTAATCCCTGGTCGTGTCTGTATTGTACGTAGAATATTCTCGGCCGGATGTAATAGTACCGCGAAAATGCTTGTTGTAAATAATCATACTAATTTCTAAAGATTCCCCTGTTGGGTAAAGATCCCTTGAAGGTAGGGGAAAGTTTAAACCTGACGCCGGGTTACGAAGGATTGACAATCTAATTCTATATTTTCCTATTCTATTTGTAGTTCTAACAGTGACTTTTCTGTAGGTGTAAATATTTTTCCGTCTCCGCCAGTCGAGGATATTGCTTTTTAAATGTTGGTTACGGACATCGTGTGTCGATCGAACCTATATTCGATTCATTGAACAAGACTAAACTTTCATTGGAGGAATCAACCTGGGGACAACCCGTTACCATGTTATGTCTGTCTGTCTGTCGAACAAACGCGAGTTGAATATCTAATGCCAAGTATTAATAGCTGCCCCACAATACGTAATTAGAAATCTTTCATTAGTCTATGTGTTAAAGTCACTCGTGGAATGTGTCTGTATGCATTGGAAAATCCTAAAAGAAAACGGTATTTAGGATGACAATTTAAACTTCTTACTAATATATTAATATGCGAATGTGAGTTTGTCCGTTGGTTACGCATTCACGCCTTATTTACTCAACCGGTCGTCATGAAATTTTGCTTACACCTTGTCAGTGTTACAGAAAAGGCGATATATTGTACTAATCGTCCAGAAAAAAAGTAATGTATCACGAGGGATACAGTTAAATCTACGTTAACACGAGCAAATCTGTGAGCAATAGCTAGTAAGGGAACGTACCCATACAATGTGACCTCATCGTCATCTTACCCTTATCCCACCTAAGTAGGGTCGGCACAACATGTTTTCCTTTTCCACTCTCCCCTGTCAGATGTCATCTCAGTATTCACACTTTTTATACACATATCGTTTTTCACACAATCCATCCACACCTTTTTCGGTCTTCCTCTACTCCTATATCCGTCCACTTTCAAACTCAAAACTTTTCTTGTTACATGACTTTCATCTCTTCTCGTCATATCCCCGTACCATGCTAACCTACTACTCATCAACTTCTCTGTCACTGGTGCTATTTTCAAACATCCTCTGATATACTCATTCTTAATCTTATCCATCCTTGTTACACCACACATCCATCTTAACATTCGCATTTCTGCCACATGTAATCTTTTCTCATCCGTCTCTTTCGTAGCCCAGCACTCGGATCCATATAACACGGCTGGATGGTCCATACAATGTGACCTATGTTTTACAATTTTTTAGCCCCCCTCCCTTAATGACCATCTGTAGTATATGATATCTCCCCCCTTGTTTTCATATAGTAATTAATAAAAACGGTTTTCCTCCCTGTGACCAAGCTTGATACTTTGAGGACTTTCCTTCCCCCCCACCTCCACCTGACCAGGTCACTTGGGGTATTTTCCATAATTTATAAAGAGATAAAGTTTTTTATATTTCAAGCAGGTGATCTATTTAAGTGTAGATCTATTTAAACTACGTTTTCTTATTATTTTTTAGTTTTATATTGCAATTAACACGAACGAAATGGGGACGGGGTTATTAGTATCCTTATTTACGAATGAAATACAACTAAATGTATTTATGAAACAGTTAAGTGTTTTTTTTTTTCGTTTAGAATCCGTAACACATTGTAGCGTTTATAATTCCAGATTTTGTAATTCTTTAAGTTAAAATAATTGTCTACTTTGAATTGTTGTGATCCCGAGACCGATTGCTCCTCATAATCTGCCCGTGGTAGTCGAAGCCAAAGCAAATGTATGAAGTTACATTGCTTAGTAATTTTTAACACCTTTTAAAGATCACGTCAAATTGTATATATAGTTAATAATATTAAACCCCATTGTGTGCACGGTTAATAAGGTCACGTAAGGGTACGATAATCCGTAGTGACATCATTAGTTGCCAATTGTCAACGGTTGGCGAACTACGATTATATAAAAATGTGAAAGTGTGTTTCAGTTTTTTTATAACTGAAATATTTAAATCAGGAAGATTATGCGCTCTTGCGTATTAAGTAAGATATTCTAAATCTCGGTCAAAATGTATTATTCAACTCCGAGCGCACTTTACTATTTCTTATGTATTTAATTTTTAATTGGCGTAATAAATTCGACAGACAATCTAGATTCATGTGATATAATACTTTTTTCTATGTACAGAATAAATTTAATTATTTTTTGCTACTCGTTACGATTATTTTTTGGATTCGTAAATAATGAAAAATGCTTATAATTATTTCAATCGGCAGATCGATCCCAACGGAGGAGGCGAAGGCGTTCGCCGAACAGAACGGTCTTAGTTTTATAGAAACATCGGCTCTCGACTCCACGAATGTGGAGCCGGCATTCCAGAACATTCTAACTGGTGAGTTTCATATATCTTTTTTAGTATCGTAAGGTGCTATCGTTTGGTACACATCCTGCTGAACAATTAACGATAGAACAGCGTGGATAGTATGGTAAGGTGTTCCTTTCGCTACTATAGTATATGTAAGTAACTGTTACATGCGACTTTGTCCGTATGCGCGTTAAATACGACAATTTTTTTGTGCAGTGTAAACGTAGTGCTGTATTGGAGCCTGTTTGTTTAGTTTATATTTGCGCGGAACCTGTAACTGTTGTTTTTATAAAATAAAAACTATTATGTTAGTCCTTATAACATCGGTTATCTGCCAGTGAACGTCCTCGTTAAAATTGGTCCAACCGTTTCGGAAATAAGCCGGTACAACGAATAACGGACTAAATAACAATTTAAAAAATTGGATATTTGTTACAAGTATCCTATATACTTTAATATCCATTTAGTAAAAAGCTGTTATTTTTCACACTACAAACAGGCATTTTAATTTCCTTGATTTGTATAGAAAAAATTTGTTATAAACTGATGACAATTATTCTATTGTTGGATAACTTGCTATTGTGTATCGTATTGCAATGTAATGTAACTAGGACGCTACCTACAGTGAAATGAATATTAATTATTCGTATCGTGATTTTGAGCGTGAGCAACGTGAAGTGCTTTCCCTTTCATACGTATTGGTTGTCGCATAATGCTTACTTGTTAGCACGGTATGATAACGCGTCCATAATATTGTCATTGTCATCAAGAGATAAGCAACAGCAGATTAGTGACTTATTGGTATCGTTATTATGACCACTTCTAGGTAACCTTTTTATGAAATAAAGAGAATGTTTTACAGTAGTGTAATTTTTTAAACGGACGGATAAAAGTTGACCGAAAGAGAAAAAAAAATTGGATCCGGAAATACAATCGGGACAATGCGTTCTGTGTTGTTGTCGAAATACGAGTCAATATTAACTTGTCACGCCATTTGAATATTAATACCAGAAATAATATGTCGCGGGTGTGTCGGATAACGGACGTCTCGATACTCGGTGTCAATGGCCGGTCGTGTGTATTCCGAACTGATTGAGACGCGCACCGATTTTTATTCGATTGATATATTTATATACGTGTTGAAACGTTACATTATTGAACCTTGGGTCACATTTTACGGAAAGTAGTCGGCGAAGATATGAGCCGATTTCGGTATCGAAAGTTCATTTAAATCGTCCTAGTAAAAATAAGTCGAAATAAATGTAGGTAGACATAAAAAAAACCACGTATTAAAAATAGTATCTCGTGTCATTTCTTTTTGAGACGTATCGGTTGCGGTCTCGCGCGAAAGCGGGGACGGTTTGTTTTTTTGAAGTTATACTTGATTTGGCGCGTTAGGGAAAAAATGATGAGAGTAAATTTTTACGATGCGCGCTCGCACACCGTCACGAAAAACCGACACCCTGAAGTTAGCTATAGTCAACATTTCATTTAAAAAGAAGTGTGTAAGTATTAAATACCTTTTTTCTATTGTTAGTGTCGTTTTTTCTACAAATGTAGAATAAGACGAAAGATAAAATTTTTGAAAAGATTTTTATCTTGTTACGCCAAATAATTATAACTTCTAACGCGTGTACATAAGTACACACACACACACACACACACTTTTTTTTAGTTTGTAGTATTTCATTCGTATTATTTTTTTGATGCCTACAATAACATCTGATTGTAACAGCGACTGTTTTAATTTTTTCATTTATACGTATCATTAAGTTTAAAAGACCTTACCTTTAGGTACTTAGTTCTTAGATTAAGTATTCCATATGGCAAGGTTTATTTATAGTATAATCTGATGAAATTAAAAAATATATTGTATTTATACAAGGCTACACACTCACGTGACCTTCATATTTGTGAAGAGTATAGTAATAAATGATTACTTGCCGAACACCGTTCCGACACTATTCCGGCACCAATATTGGTGCTGAAACAATGACATTGCCCTGAAAGACACTAACATATTTTAATTGTTTCTCGTTTTCTCTCTCTCTCTCTCTCTCTCCACATTAGGTTTGCATTCTCTCTTTTTTATATTATACATATACATTATGGTAGGGATATTTTCAAAGTTCGCCTGGCTAGCTACCACCATCCTCAAGTTGGAAATCTGTCGCCAAACACCTGTTGCTGGTGTGTTCCGGCAACCGCACTTGAGAGCCCAATCCCCCTCTAGCTCTAGTGTATTTATTACCATCTTAGACCATAATATCACTTAACATCATCGTACCCGACGCGCCGCGTTACAAAAGACGTCCGCGATATATTTTTACAGATCCTCCCGACAAAATAACGGCAGCTAACTTTCAGTACCCTTCCGTCCCTCGAAACAGAGCGTGTGCGCGCCCACGCCCGCGTAATCACAGATCACGCCGCCGCGGCTTGACTGTGAATTTTGCTCCAGCACACTCGTCTAGGCCCCCCTCGGCAACGGCTCAAGCCGAGGTCCGATCCTCCGGAATGGAGCCCTCGAGCACGTTGCTTGCGCGACTACAGTGACACTGAATTAATCTTCAAACATTAGTTTTTACAACACAACACCGATCACCCCACACACGTGCACATACATACATGTAGGTACACATAGTGTTTGAGTTTATTTATTTATTTTTTATCCCTTTTTCGAACGAAGTTAACTTAAATTAACTTAGTAGTCAGATTCAAGATACATGTACTCGTATGAGTTCGTGAAATATACATGCTTGGTACACGTGTATGTTTCACGAATTTATATATGTATGAAATAGTAGTTAGCCCAAGCTTAGTTAGACTCGGTATATGTGGTGACAGCCCAAGTCGAAGCGCGCCGTGCGCCTACGTGCTGGTTGTCCATATAATATCGGGTGAGTGCCATAAGCGCTCCCCTTGGAAGTCCGGTGAAACTGTGGAGGCCTTGCCAGGTCGACAGTGTGGTCAGTTCGAAAAAAAAAAAAAAAAAACTTAACATCAGATGAGATTGTGGTGAAACGCTAAAAAAAATTTTAAATATTAAAAAATACCAAGTGTTACATCCGCATATTGATTACATTTAAATTCAAATTAGTTATATTTTATCCATAGAAAACTTTGTTTTTTTTTTTTTTTTTTCGAATTGACTACACTATTGGCTTGTTAAGGCCGCTACAGTCACACCGGACTACTAAGGGGACCTTACTATAGAACGTTTACGAGTGCTTGTGCAGGTAATATGTAAAAAAAAGTCGCGGGTTTGTAGGTCATCGAACGTTACAATCGATGGTAATGAATATTAGAGGGGAGTGTATTTTGGTAATGACATTGTTTCCAATCAACAAGTTTTTTTTATATATATATATTTCATACAAGACATATTTTCCAGTTGTGCAATTAAATATTTAGATGAAGGTCATACATGAATAACTTTAATTATTATTATTAAGTTAGAAAGAAAATGAATTGCTTCTAAACAATTTTACTATCGTGATACCTTAAATTAGCTAAAAATAATAATGATAAAAATATACGCTGTCAGTACGTAGCTATAATAATTTAAGATAAATTATGTTATAGTATTATTTGCCATTAACACAGCGTTAAATACTTCGGTCGTTTTATCTTTAAATGATTCATAAAGTGTTAAAAGCGATTTTACATACTTATGAATTCGTGAAAAAAACCATAATCTACTCAGTTTTGACCGTTTAATGAATTTCATTCCCGTTGCCGTGTAATATTTTAATAAATACGAATCTTGTTTTTAAATTCAAACTATTTATTTAGTTTCGGGTTTTATTTCATAAGCACATTACGACCCCGGAGTGTTCTCGAATGTGGTTTTTCGTGTTTTGGTATCAATGGTCTAAACTATATCATACAAGTTAAAACTAATTCTTACGCCGTAATGAAACATTCGAAAACAGTAATAACAATATGGATAATTTAATTTTGACAATAGAAAGTAACTGTAAATTTTTTGTGGATGAATGCTACCCTATATCCTTTTCTGCTCTCGTAACAAAATATGAAAGCGTTACTATTACTAGCGTATTAAAGCATTACTAGTTACTATGCACGGGGGAAGGGGATTTATCAATCGTGGCGGACTATTGATACGAGTTTGCTATATAGCGTGAAGAAGAGAGGGGGCGGGGGGAGGGAAGGGGGTCTAAAAAAGTTGAAATTTTGTTGTGAAATATTTAATGAACGGCTCCTTAGAAGATGTGTGTTGTGTTGCAGAAATATACAGGATCGTGTCGCAGCGGCAGATGCGCGACCCGCCGGAGGGTGACGTCATCAGACCGGACGCGGAGCCCGCGGACGTGCGCCCCTCGCAGGCCGACAGCGTGCGCAAGCAGTGCTGCCAGTAGCGCCTTCATCTCGTCTCTCGCTCACCATCGTCAGTATCTCTTCTTTCACCGTCATCCTCTTCCCACGTCAGTCTGTAAGAGAGCCACTGGCGGACTATAGACCTCTTCCCGAAGCAACGTATGGACATTATCACCACACCAGCCCTCGATGCATTCACAATTTCTAATTCCTAACACCTAGCCCCCCCACACTCGTCACTGTTGGTATCTGTAATATTAAGCCAGCTATTCGTCGGCCTCTAAAAGACCCACTTCAAGGTCGTATGTCTCTTCTCGAAGAAATGTATAAGCGTTATCACCAAGCCAGCTCACAGACGTAATTATGTTTTCTAACTCCCACAAATACACAGTTCTATATTTTTCTATATACTACAAAGCGATGCTCTGAACTGAAGCGATGATGGCTCAGTTGGTAGTGTGTTCGGACATAGCGTCAAAGGACGTAGGTTCGAATCCAAGCAACTGAGTCGGAGCTTTCGGTGAAGGAAAACATCGTGAAGAAACCACAGCATGGTGGTAGGCCGTTCTCTAAGTTCGTCTGGCTAGGCTACCACCGTCAAGTTCAAAATCTGTCGCCAAGCACCTGGTGGTCTGTTCCGGCAGCTGCACTTGAAGAGCCAGTCCTCCTTCTAGGTTAAGCGTGACTTACCATCTTAGACCACATCATCATTTAATATCAGATGAGATTGTGGTCAAAAACATTTACCTATAATGAAGTATTAAAAAAAAAACATTTCTCAGAATTAGGTTTCCTCAACATGATTCAATTCACCATCAGTCGATAGTGCTACTAGTTTAAATTAATAACAGTACGCGAATTCTGAGAAATTCTTTGATACATGACAAGGTTCGACCATGAAGATAACGAATCGATAAACTACCACGACTTACATAATATACTGTTATATGTAATATATATATAAATTTATTTCGTGTATAACTGAAAGGGTTCTGACAATTTGGATCTAATTTTAAATAATATAATAAATACTATGACTAATTTCTTTTTTCTTTTTTTTTACAGAATGTCCAGTTGTCGTTAGAGCTGAACCGAGAGAGTCGAAATGGCTGGAATATTACTAAAATGCAATCATTACAAATCATTCCCAGACAGGAGTAGTAGTCTTTACGGAAATTATGTTTATTTTTATCTTTTGCCAGTTTAAAGTTATAATAATCTGTCCAATTGAAACACATTTATGTCGATGGTATTAATTGTTTAGTCTGTTGTCTATGTCCGCGGCAGATATTATTCTCGTCTGGCAACACATGTTGTGTACCCACGCGAACGAAGCGACGCGATATTGCGCTATAGACATCTTATTATCTAACAACGGCTGTGTATAATAATTATCTGACTTATTACAAATGATTTAATATATAGCGTGCTTTTGATAGTATCTACGACAATAAATTAAAATTAAAAAACATTTTATTTACAAGATTTTGAATATTTTGCTTTTTAATTTTCATACAAAGAAAATTCTAAAGTAATATATACTGTACCATATAACCATACTGTACGAGATATCTCTGTCCAACGCTCTTGATATATGTCTTTTCAGCTTCATTAAAACACCACTTTGGTTGGTCGTAATGTTACCTTTTTGTTTATCAGTTTTTATATACACGTTGTTCTAAAATAATTTGTATGCTAAATATATGTATTGATTTTTGATGAATATGTTCGTCATATTAGTTATTATTACATTTATCAGTACGACGACAATGAACTTGGTTTGTGGAATCATTGTAGTACGGTCACATACACGCTGTATGTATTTCAGTTAGCGTGGTATCGCATAGCGTCGTTCGTGTGGAACGCAAGTCGAATTCAAAACCGTCGAAAGGTAAGTTGGCTCGTGTAGATAGCTTTGTGTAATTATCGATATTTAGTAACAATAAATTAATTTGGTATAACATTTTCAATGAAAAAAAAAAAAAACACGGTATAATAACTAAAAAAATAAATATATGCTTCGATTGTAGAAAAGCACACACTGTATATTCATTTGGCGCTCCTAGAATTATTTCACTTAACCCTGTGTAATTTATAACGTTATTTACGTTACAGCGTGAGATATCATAACGTTTTTTTTTTAATTTAGGAAGTTAAACGTTTTTTTTTTTTTCGATTTAGTGGTAGATAATTCATATATTTATTTAGAATGTTAAAAGAAATGTTAATTAACGGCAAATTGGATGCCCGTTTTCGTTACAAATGTACTGATTTCGCCGTAAATTATCTATATATATCATGTTTTATAATGAAAGAGCAATAAATATATAACCTCCAGTCGATAACGAACGACGGAAATAGCACACGATTTATAGCTTCATTTTTTTTTTTTAAATAACGTTCTTGTAACTAGCTGATAGTTTTTTGAATATAAGTATATATATGTAATAGCTTTTTTAAAAGTGAACATCGTTTTTTTTTCCTTTACCGATATTACGTGCCTTCTGTGGGAGGGGACATGGCGGATTTGAAAGCTTTTATTGTTTATCTATTACCCTCTTGTTGAAAGGTTCGTTTATAAGCTGATGAGATGTTGGAATAATCGCGGAACAATACTCAGCCGGATTCGTCTCCGTGCCACCGAAATAACTGTTATAATAACCGTTATCGCGAAACGGTTAGCGATAACGTTGATATCGTCGCGTTGGTGTTATTTCTGTCAGGGAGAAGAGATGCGTTGTACGTTGTGTCTATGAATTATTTGTATTATGGTCTTAAATACGCATGGTTATATTTTTTTAGTGCCTATCTGTAATTACTTTATTAAAGACAAAGATAATAAAATATAATGTAAATTGTTTGGTGTTTTATTGTTATTTTTTTTGTCGCTGAATAGTTAAAAATTAACAGGTAAATGTATATATGATATATGTATATTATCCTGATTTCGAAGTGATGATGGCTCAGTTGGTAGTGTCTTCGGACAGTGTCGAAGGACGTAGGTTCGAATCCAAGCAACTGAGTCGGAGC
Organism: Antheraea assamensis; assembly: GCA_035772565.1. Lineage (NCBI taxonomy): Eukaryota > Metazoa > Arthropoda > Insecta > Lepidoptera > Saturniidae > Antheraea > Antheraea assamensis. The sequence goes on along the minus strand of JAQQSE010000240.1, from coordinate 495,080 downwards.
TTTCGGTGAAGGAAAAACATCGTGATGAAACCATAGCATGGTGGTAGGGCGTTTTCTAAGCCTGTCTGGCTAGCTACCACCCTCAAGTTAAAAATCTGTCGCCGCGCACCTGTTGGCGTGTTCCGGCATCTGCACTTGAGAGCCAGTCTCCCTCTAGGTTAAGTGTGACTTACCATCTTAGAAGACCACATCATTATTTAATATCAGATGAGATTGTGGTCAAAACGTTTACCTATAAAGTATATAAAAAAAACAAATGTTAAAACGTCGTGGTAGGTATCCGTGGCTGATTAAAAAACCCAGTCACAATGACTTCATAGTTCCCCAGTGTGTTGGGATAATGTAGAAAGAGCAGTCATCTTTAATGACTCGTAGGTTAGCGAGATTTGTGGTATTTAGTCCTTTATTACAAGTTTGAACCCTCAAAACCAATTTATTGGTGGTTTTTATTTGAAATATTGTCTAAATGTGTTTAAGAACTGCAGTATAGACAATTTTAGGTTCGTATTTGTAGTCGGGGGATTAGAAAGTATGCACTTAACGCAATGAAAAAATAGATTTATATGGTTTTACTTTCATAGCCTTTTTTCGAATTACAACGACATAGACTATCCTTTTTAAAAATAGAAGTTATACAACACAAAAGAGATTTTTAACCCTATGTATAATACCACCATTTTAAAAATTATGAAGTCTTTAAACTTTTTAAAATGAAAAAACTTTGCCTGTTATGTAAACCTTGCAACTATGTTATAACCTATTAGCTTTGTGTTACACGTTTCATTAAAAACCTAGGTTTGGTCTATAGATATTTTATGGCAGAGATAGTCAATCTTTTTATGATTTTTATTATATATATATAATTCTTATGTACATATGTGCTTCAATTTCACCTAAACGGCTGGATGGATAGATTTTGATGAAATTTTATGGGCGTGTTTAGGTGGATTGAAGTATGGTATAGATTCAGTGCCCGGTAGGTGGCGCTGCGGTCTAATTCTAGGATTTTTACAACGGTCGACGGGACAGCTATCACTTTAGTATCTTTGTTAGCATTTTTTAAAACCGTGCATAAATTTTACTGCAATGGATGATTAAAGTGAGTTATAGCAGGTGCTCGCAGTCTTCTAAGATTGGACTTAATTGGAATTAAGTGAAGCATGAAGCCGTCGACAGAACGAGATTGAAAAGCATCGTGTCTGCCCTCTGCCCCGACAGTTTGGGGATATAGGATCTCAAGAGAGAGAGAAAGATTAGCATATAAATGACTAATTTTTTTAAAATACGGATGGAACTTGGTAAATCTAAGCTGTCAAGGGAATTTGGAAAATGATTTATATGAGGTTTCCACTTATATAAAAGGGTTTAGACTTTTGTGTACATTTACAGAGATTTAGATTATATCATAAGTAATTTTCAATGGCAAAAGTTTCAAGTTAAAATTAGTTCTTATAACATACATATGCCTAGTTAAATTTTTTGGGTTAGTAGGTACCTCAATATATGTTGTTTTATTTGTTATGTATAATCGAACTAAACATTAAGTTATGTATATATAAGTGTATACAGAGGTCGTACTTATATTTTTTGAAGTTACATAGGGTTAAATATGTAGTAAACTAACTTCTAGGGAAATGCTGATTATTTATGATTCCAAAGTAAGTGTATTTTCATTATATGGACATATATAGGTTACCAATCAAGCCGTAAAGACTAGTTTTAAGCCTAATCAAATGCCAAAATACCTAATTGAATTATTTGCAAACAAATTAATATGATAATTAGGGGGCGTCCATAAATTACGTGAGGTGTTTAAGGAGGGGAGGGGGTCGGGTCAAATCTCATATAATCTTACGTTGGAGAGAGGGGGGGTCTCGGCAAATAACACACAATATTTTTTCTGATTGAAACAAAAAAAAAATCATACTATTTTGGTCCATTTAATCTTAAGCGTAATCGTAATACGATTAAGATCATTTACTAATTCTTTGATTTAGTATTTGGTTTATTTTCTTTAATTGAAAAATCTCACGTGAGATTGGGGGATGGGAGAGGGGTCTGAATAAAATCTCACGACATCTCACCAGGGTTGGAGGGAGGGGCAGGAAATTAAAAAAAAAAACACCACGTAATTTATGGACGCCCCCTTACATATTTGCCATTAAACTTTAAAATTTTTAGACAAAAAAAACTGAAAATATCGTTAATTATTTATTCGTAAAATATATCTATCTTAACCAAAGTATCAATAAGATACTAGGTAATAACATTATCCGAGTTAGAACCAATTATCTATTGTTATCATGAGAAATACGTAACTACGTATTTTGGTCGGATGATAAAGCATTAATGACAGTACACAATTCACCAGTGAACGTCGCGTCGTATCGTACAAGGTTACCCGGCCGGCATTTCGGTTTGTTGTTACTTCGCCGTCGGTACTGCGCTCCAGTCATTTTTATCATTCCTATTTTAAAGTAAGTTTTTATATAAATACAATGATATATCGTTGCTGTATACAGTTATGTTCACAGCGCAGTTATATACACGTTCTCAAGGTCATGTTTACTAATACTACCATGCTTATTCTCTTTGTATTATGTGAACAGAATCGAGAATGTCGATTGATTTGTATTACACCCCGGGCTCGTCACCGTGTCGCCTCGTGTTGTTGGTCGCCGCTGCACTGGACTTGCATCTCAATCTGAATCTACTTAACTTGGGCGAAGGCGAACATTTGAAACCTGATTACTTAAAGGTATTCTATTCTATGTATTTTATAATAAACATTACGGTACATTGTGCTTTATGAACTGCATACTAATGCTAAACTCGGCTCTTTATTTTACTGAAAAATTAAACAAAAATCACTAAAGAATTAAATATGACGATTCATCATTACTTAGCTTGAGTTAAATATTGATAAGCAATAAAAAGAAGTCATCAAAATTATTCTATCAAGTAGTATTCGGTTGTAGTTGTCGTTTAAATGAATTAATATATTTAGAAATATTGGCAATAAATTATAGTAGTAATTTGAATTAAATTAAGGCTGCATATAACATTAAATTAATTATAACAACGTTCATCATTGAAGCGATGATGGCTCAGTTGGTAGTGTGTTCGGACACAGCGTCGAAGGACGTAGGTTCTAATCCAAGCAACTGAGTCGGAGCTTTCGGTGGAGGAAAACATCGTGATGAAACCATAGCATCGTGGTAGGAATTTTTCTAAGTCCGTCTGGCTAGCTACCACCCTCAAGTTGAAAATCTGTCGCCAAGCACCTGTTGGTGTGTTCCGGCAGCTGCACTTGAGAGCCAGTCTCCCTCTAGGTTAAACGTGACTTACCATCTTAGACCACATCAACATTTAATATCAGATGAGATTGTGGTCAAAACGTTTGCCTATAAGTATAAAAAAAAAAAACTATTTTAGCGGAAACAACCTATTGTCTCAGGCTGCGGTCCTATTCGAGTTTCATAAGCAATATACGCTGTCTACTTGTTTGTTTGAGACACACTTATATTAAAAATAATAATATTCCAGTTAAATCCTCAACATACGGTACCAACGATAGTTGACGATGGCTTTTCATTATGGGAATCCCGTGCCATCAGTAGATATCTGATTACTAAGTACGGTGGGGATAGCGAGCTATACCCAGAAGATCCTCAAGTGCAGGGCTCTTGTGGACCAGAGGTTGGACTTCGACCTGGGAACGTTGTATCCGAGATTCGCACAGTATTTCGTAAGTATATACAAATGAACGTATAATCTGTTGCATGTAACAACAATCTGTGTGCCTTTCTCTAACCTTGTAATTAATGACTAAATGATTTTAATAAAACTCTACAACGATATATTACATTTTCTTAAAAGCAATAGATTTAATAAAACAAATGTAGAAAGAATATCAATTATATTAATTGTTTAAATAAAGTCCTTGTTGATAGGTTACTCTGCTCCTACAACTAAAACAGGATTGTTTATTAGCTGGTACGTTTTCACAATTATTTATAAGTTTTGTCAGCATTTAATAAACTCACACTTGCAGTTGTTAGCTCCTACCAATTTAAGGGTTATTTTTTTATGTCATAAGAGTATTGACATCCATGAGACATGACATGCATAATTAATAAAAGCATTTTTCATTTTCAATATCAGTATCCTCAAGTTTTCGGCGGACAACAGGCAAACGAAAATGATCGCAAAAAACTAGAAGAAGGCCTAGCGTTTTTGGATACGTTTTTAGGGAGTAAAAATAAGTACGCCGCGGGGAACAAACTTACTCTGGCTGATCTTGCTCTGGTGGCCACAGTTTCGACGATTGACGCTGCGGGCATAAATTTGTCCAGCTATCCTAACGTGGAGAAGTAAGTGAAAAAAGGCGAAATTTTTTGTTATAACCTCAATTTTTAGTACTAATATTATTCTAGGCACTTTTATTCATGTCTTTTGGCAATAGAACTTAAGAACCACCATCAAATCATAATTTTGGGCATGTCTTGAAGTTTTTTCTCTACGTTTTTACTAAACTCTAAAACAGTTTCTGTTTGTGATCTTGCTCGTATAGGGAACAATGACTTTGTACTCTGGACATCATTTTCGATATTAACTTGTCAAATCTAATTTGTTTGAAATTTTTATATCGCAACCTAAATAGTGTAGGACGACATCTATTGACAATGTTTTAAATCTTCTTTCGATAACAAACTAGTCTCGAACAGTCTTTGACAACGTTGTAATTTCACATCACTTTGTTATGCTATGAAGCTGTATCCATGCACTCGACCTGATTTTGAGTAATCACTAGGATTAATAGATCTGTTGTTTAGCCTTAAAAGTAGTATAGCTTCGAATACTACTTTTGAAGACTTATTTGAAACGTTTCGTTGTACTAAGACGTATTGCTAACTACAATTTTAAGTCTATGAAATAGCACTTCTGCTATAGGCCAGAAATAACTGTGGAGATGACGCTACCCACAGCCGCAACTTACTAATGCAACCACTCTTACACGTAAAATTCTTGTAAAGCGCTTATCTTAAAAACATGGTAAGAGTTAACCTATTTTTTTTTTCAATATAATATAGTATAGTAAAGTCCTTTTGCATGGGAAACAATGGTCGCTAAGTGGTAGCGTATGCAAACATCGTTTCAATTGACATACGCTCGATTCCTGCAATGAGCTAAAGTTATCGGTAAAGGAAAACATATATATATATATATATATATATATATATATATATATATTATTCTTTAATTACTTATCGCTTTAAGCCAGATGGGCATCAGAAAAACCTACCATCATACTATAGTTTCATCAGAATGTTTTCCTTTACCGATAACTTTAGCTCATTGTAGAAATCGAGCGTATGTCAATTGAAACGATGTTTGCATACGCTACCACTTAGCGACCATTGTTTCCCATGCAAAAGGACTTTACTATACTATATTATATTAAAAAAAATAGATTAATTCTTACAATGTTTTTATTGTATCACGAAAAAATGACTGCACTGTACATGACGGTACATCCAACGCCATAGACTAAAAAAGAGTCATTGTAACTTGTTTATTACCTTAAGTTGTGGTGGTCCCAATCGGGTACCAGATTCCTACTACGTTGCTTGATTACAGAATACGACAAAATGTTTTTATTTCCAGATTTTTTTTTGTTATTTATGTTAATTTCTAGGTGGTTTGGTCTCGTAAAGTCCACTGCCCCGGGATACGAGGATGCCAATCAGAAAGGCGTAGACGCCTTCAGAAGTCTAGTGGCTCAACTCAAAGCCAAAACGGAACTTTAAGGTTATGTTAAAATGTAACTTAAAACTGAATTAAAAGTTACTTTGTGGATAAATTAAACAAGTCTAAGTTTGAATAGTTCTTTTATTTCCTGTATAATACCTTTGCATATTTAGATCTGTTACATCGACGGTGAAAAAGCAAAATTAACTTTATAAGAGCGAAGAGAAATAAAAGTAGTTTAGCAGAAATATACACATGTAGGGTCCTTAACTTGCATTGGTTGAAGTTCATGAAATGAATCTTTGAAATGATGAATGAATGAAATGAATCTTTAAATTTGTGGGCAATATAAATTATCAACATTACCTTCCATATTGTATATCTTAATTTTATAATCTCTCTGTGAAATGACATGAAATATGAAAATCGTAACGGTTCGTGTTTCCTAAATACCATATTCACATAATAAAATATTGGATTTTTGTATTAAAATGAAATATTCTTCTTAATTAACTTAACTTCTTAAGTAACAAGATTTTGCCAAGTAAGTGTCTTGTGATAATTATAATGTTCTAACAAGATGGTGGTTTCCTTGTTAGAACTTTCCATGGAGTTTTGGTGGCATCTCAGAATGCATGCTCCGTGGTATTATTTCCCATCCACTTCACTTGTGCATAATAACTGAACTATATTACGTAAAACACCACAAATATTACAAAATATAGAGTCTAATAACACAAGATTATGAATAAAATATAAAAACCACTACATGACAGACTAAGATCCCGCCAAAAAACCGAAATGAAATATTTTCATATCTGTATGCGTTTTTTTTTTTTTAATTAACAAACTAAAACCCACCGAAATTTGAACTTGGTGTGTGCGTGAATGTGCATATATAAAATAATTAAATGGTGAATAATATAGATAAATTTATTTTCTGTTAGCCGTGAATTGTGCCAAAAAGAGTTTCATCTGTTCGACGCCTTTTTCGTTAGCTTCTGCGTATTTCGGTGCCGTTGCTTTCACCAGCGCGTACCACCTGCGAATTACGGTAACATCAGAGTTATAAGAAAAGAATCGAAATGATTACAGTCGACGCCAAATATTATGGCCGCTCTAAATAAACAGACAAATTTAAGTATAAATAAATACATATTATAAATTATATGTATAACATCGAGATAACTCAAAGATAAATGAACGCTAATTTTAGATTCATATAATAATATTTCTTAATTATGTTAATTTATTAAATTTGTTTTGTAATATACATAATAACAGATTTTTAATACATGCATATGAAAATATTATAACAAGTATATAATTAAAAAAAAAATAACAATAACTACTACAACAAAAAAAAAAGTTTGTGTGTGTACTTAGTACACGCGTTAGAAGTTATACTTCTTTTGCGTAAGAAGATAAAAATCTTTTCAAAAATTTTATCTTTAGCCAATAAGGCTAAGGAAAGAATAAGGCTAGAATACTACGTTTGTAGAAAAAACGACACTAACAATAGAAATAAATAAATATCGTGAATACAGTTGTCAGTTCTTACGCAATACGTAGACGTCCTTACTTTTACTTTGTTGGTAACTTTTTTGAATAAATTTAGCGACATCTGTTATCAATAAAAAAAATAAAATGTTGACCATAGCTAACTTCAGGGTGTCGGTTTTCTATGACGGTGTGCGCGCGCATCGTAAAAATTTACTCTCATCATTTTTCCCTAACGCGCCAAAAGAAGTATAACTTCAAATTATTATTTTTTCATTGTATCTTTTCCGGCTTATATCCCAAACGGTTCGACCGATTTTGACGCCTGTTTCAGAGTGCAGGCGTGCACGAGCACCCGTACAAACACCTGCATCCGCCTGTGTGTTTAAAACGGGCCAGATAGCTTATATTATAAGAGTAGGCTATTTACTTTTATTTTAGGAAAAAAAATAGCCCTGTAGGAAGCAAATAAAAACTGAAGAAAAAAAAAGTATTTTCCTAAATTGTATGCGTTCCAAGTCGAAAATAATAGCTAGTTCAAAATATGCGTGCTATATTAAATTCGAAATTATAATGGGTGAATTATAACAAAACCAGTAGCCACCTGCGACTTCGCTTGCTTACATCATCTTCGTGTAACTCCGATGGTTCGTGCAGCGTCACTTGAAACTTATAATTTCTCCAATTTCAACAATACCTTCATAAGTTATGGCCCATATGTTGTTCTGACGCGCAAACTGTATTATTATAAAGGTTCACCAAATTCCCTTCAGTACTGTTCGGTAAAAACTTGACAAACATGCATTCATTCTCAAACTCTTCCACGTTGGGGGATGTCCATTAATTACGTGAGGGGATCAAGTCAAATCTCACGTGGAGAAGAGAGGGGATTTTCGACAAATAGCACGTAATTGTTTTTGGGCAAAAAATAGTGTAAGAATGTAAAAAAAAAAACAGAATAATTTAAAGTAAAATATGATTCTAAAAACTAAAATATACTGAATTTAGTGTTGATATATTGAAATGTAATCCCCCGTTTCAGAAAATCTCAAAAAACCCCCTCACGTAATAAATTAATTAACGCCCCCTTATGAGAATTCAACTTACTTTACAACGTTAGGGTAATCCGTGATGCTGATCCCAACCGCTTCTATAGTGGAGACTGTAGCCACTAGACTGAAATCCGCAATAGTTAAATCCGATCCCGCCGCATATTTGTTACCTTCCAGGAACACGTCCAGGAATTGCAAAGCTTCTTGCAGCTTTTTCAGGGCGCCTTCATTCGCCGGGGTGCCTTCCATGATTTGTGGGTACTGAGAGAAAAAAAGAAATAAGTCGCCGAGGTCGGGTGGCTTGGCCGGTGGAATATCAATCTGACGCCCGCAGGTTCGAACCCCCGGAATCTATTAAAGATTTTTTTGGAATTCGTCAACATTTACTAATTGGAATTAGTAAGACTATACTGGGTGACGGTTAATAGAAACATCGTGAGGGAAAATATAAAACTGTGGCTTACTTAGAGTTTGAAATCGCCAATATATCATAGATTGGCGTGTTAATTATGCCCATATCTTCCCTCGGAAAGAGGTCTATGGTCACTGACAGCTTACAGCTGATCACAATGAGAGAAATAATTGTTCCTAGTATGAACCTTCTATGTATACCTACTTAAATAAAATTATGGTCGTCTACGGTTGTGCACGCATCACTCAAAAACGATTGCATAGACTTCGATATTTTTTTTTTTAGTTTTACTACTTAGACACTTAGTCCTTATCTAAAAAAAGAATTATCACGATAACTTCATCTAATGGAAATTTATTAAAGTTTCAAGAGTCTATGATTTTTATAAAGAACTATGTGTTCAGCGATGGGTGTTTTCTTGCGGTAGAAATATGGTGTTTGTTTTTCCCTCTATATATAAAATATATTGTTAAGGTAATTGTTGGTGGTAGGTTGTTAATAAACAAAGAAGACAAAGTGAAGCTAGTGAAGAATTAAATGAGCAAATTAACGTAAGTTTGTTCAATGTAGTTAGTTTTTATTTACAATAAGAGATGGCGCTGTCATGATTTTAAACTAGACATCGTTTTGTTTTGTACAATTGATATAGGTGTTTTAATAACAACTAAATTGACGGTAGTCTGGGAAACCTGTAGAAGCCTGACGAAGCCAACAGTGTAGGCTAGTTCGAAAGAAAGGGAGAAATAAATTGAGTCGCGAGTCACCGAGTAAAATAGTATTCCCTTTGTCTACCCGTTTCCTAAGTGCCATATGTAAAAAAGTATACGTTATTTATTGAGTTTGTGCACGTCATTCTAAAAAATAATATCGTTAATCTAAAACACCTTTTTTTATTCTATAGTAAAATAATAAAAAAAACACAATAACACTCGAGGTCATTTCGTGTCTGATTAGATACAAATGATTATCTGTATTACAAGAAATATGAGTGATGATTTAAATGTAGATGCTGCGCGCGGAAACTTGTTAATGACCTTCATTTACTTCATTACTTTATTTACATTTTTTGTTTAGTTGTAAGTTTTTCCTAAGCGTTTCAAATAAAAAAAAATTACTGCATTAACACGGTTTTATTAATTCGCTTGTCTGTACGTATGCTAGTTAGTATGTTTAGATTTACAATTGTTTCTAAGTTTGATTGCAGAATCATACAAAAGTCTAAAAAGTAGAAAATTCTTAATAACGATTGAAAAAAATGTATATGTACGAGTAAAAAAAAAATGGTACACTAATTGGCGCAAGCGACAACGTTTTCATATGTTCGACCAAATAGTTTTGTTGTTTTATGCAAACTACATTCTATGACAATTGCTATTTAATCTGTATTCATTTTGGGTTGTTTTTTTTTATTCTATACCTGTAATTATTATTTAAGCTCTACTATGATTCTATCGTTTGTAAATTACCAGTATTAATTTTACCATTTCCACTAAACCTCGAATAACGGAAATTAAATAACTTCTGTGAAAATCCTATATATCTACCACTAAAAGTCTTCACAAATACAGCTAAGCAGTTTCACAGATTCACCCGGACAAACAAACAGAAATGTCGATGTCATTTATATGTATATAGTATTTATCGATTGCATTCGCGCTTACTTTCCCGTCGTTCAATATTCATAGTACATTTTTAAAAGAAAGTATTTTATAGTATGCGTTTGTATCTCTATAAATTACTAGCTTATGCTCGCAGCATCGTTCGTGTTAATGTAGATTTATATAGATTATTCCTGGATGAAAGGATTTATATATCCGTTCCTGTACACCCGATAACGTGTACGCAAAATTTAATAATTATCTGTCGAGCAGTTATGAAACTGTAACAAACTCACATTCACATTTATAATATTATGCAAGTATAGGATGACACTATACATTATCTTCGTAAACTTAATTAGCGTACGCCGAATTTGCTCTCAGTTGACAACATTTCTTCAAGCTCATCTTCTTCTTCTTCTTTATTTTTTGGCTCCGTCACGGTTTGTGCACTAGCCAGCGTCAAGTAACAAGATTTTGCCAAGTAAGTGTCTTGTGATAATTATAATGTTCTAACAAGATGGTGGTTTCCTAGTGAGAACTTTCCATGGAGTTTTGGTGGCATCTCAGAATGCATGCTCCGTGGTATTATTTCCCATCCACTTCACTTGTGCATAATAACCAAACTATATTACGTAAAATACCACCAATATTACAAAATATAGAGTCTAATAACACAAGATTATGAATAAAATATAAAAGACACTACATGACAGACTTAGATCCCGCCAAAAACTCTAAGCTCATCTGACATATAAACTTTCTCGTTCAAATATTAATAGTCTGTGCATAGTTGCACTATATAGCGTTGAATGTCTCTATGACAAATACAATTATATCACATATCATTATCTATTTTAAGTACTCACATAGTACTGCGCAAATCTGTGGTATAGAGTCCCCATATCAAAATCGAGTCTCTGGTCGACTATAGCTCTAGTTTTAGGATCTTTCGGGTAGAGGGAACTGTCTTCGCCGTACTTGTTGACGAGATATCGCATTATAGCGCGCGATTCCCACACGGAGAACCCGTTGTCAACCATCGTCGGGATTGTGTGCTGAGGATTGATCTGTAACAGAAAACATCTCTTATCGCTGTAAAACTAACCTGTCTGAATTATGTATTTTTCATGTGTGACGTCATTATGCGCGCTAATGACCACACTATTGTATTACATCAACGATCGCCAGTTGTAAAAGGCTGGCTTGAATATACGCGTATGCCTTTTTACATTACGCTTGAGAAACCTAACGTCATATTAGCCAGGACACGATTCCACACCTTCACGGCACGGCTAAGATAAAGACATTTCAATTTTTTACTTCGTACCGAAATTGATGAATTTTTTGAAGTGAAACTTCTTATGGATGGGCTTTGAAATTCTGATCCACGACCTTTTTAAGGTAACGAAATGTGGTGGGCATAAACACTGCGACGGGTAGAGTGAGTCAGCCTGACTAGATGTTGATGTGTTCTGGCAGCTGCACTTGAGATCCAGTTCCCACTAATTAGTGTGTTTAACATCAGATGAGATTGTGGTCAGAAAGTCATCGTTTTCAAACCAGCGCGGAAGGCATACACTTAAAACAGCAATCCTAACTGGGGCCAGTCATTTAATAATTCCTAAGGAGCAGAATTGGAACGTTCAGTTTTCCCATAAGTGTTACTAACCAGATACTGCAGCTTTTGCAACAGTAATTTTACAAATGTTATCAAGAGTTTCGAAATACGACAGATTTCACCATGCAATGAATGGCCATATGATCTTCGATGCATTCCGTCATCACAACAATTATAAAAGCTCACAAACTATACGTATCAGGTATTATAGAAATGATTTTGCGACCGCTCGGAATGGGTTACCTTTATGAATTCTGGTGTCAGATGCGCTTTTTCCATTAAATTAAGTGGTATCAAGTTAAGCTGAACATTGAGAGCTTCGGCTGTCAGCATAACAGAACGGCATGGTGCCGAAGATGGCATATAATAAAAGTCTATAGGCATTTTAAACAGCTGGATTTCTGACAAACAGGCTGATTGATGTATCTGAAATTTCGAAAAAATAATTATTGACAATAAACGGGAATTAGAAGGAATAATTGTAATCAATTCGTGTACAATAACTAACATGAAATTACTCATACAGTCCATTAATTGTGTCAAAATGTCTTATCTTAGTTGATTAAAGTGGGAATGATAAAATGTATCGATTTACTAACAGATATATTATAAATTTGGGTCAAACTGAACACGGAACGGTGAACGAACTGAAAGCCGAGGCTGTTTTTCATTTTTTAATAAATTCGCATAGAACTTTCTAGGCTCTTGAAAATTATTGAACGAAAGATTTCGTATATTATTAAGACCAGCAATTTCTTCAAATAATATAATAATCATTTAACAATTATTCCATACATATCTCATTAACAAATTCATATTGTTTTGTAACTGAAATACGCAGTTACGTTATGCTCAAATACAAAAAATAAATATATCATGAAAATCCTTTTTTTTTAAACTAACTGCATTACTGGTGTGAAAAGATTTCACGGCTTCACCAGATTACTAAGGCGAGCGCTTAAGGCACTTCATCGCTTGACAACAAGGTCCAGGGTTGTCAAAGTGGCTGAACCTCGGCTTACAGCGGAAATCTGTTTAAGCTAAACTAAGCTAGCTATTCATACATATAAGAATTCGTGGGACACACATGTGTACCAGCATGTGTGCCTCACAAATCAAATGTTCGGCGACAGCCCAAGCCGAGGCGTGCGGTGCGCCCTTGTGCTAGTCGTCTATATAAAATCGGGTGAGTGCCTTAAGCGCTCCCATTAGTAGTCCAGTGAAACTGTAGAGGCCTTGCCAGGCCAACAGTACAGTCAGTTCGAAAAAAAAAACCAAATCAAATGTGTATTTCGTCTCTTACACCTTTTTTTTTATTACGTGGGGGAAATCCTATGGATACCCATCCTCCCGGGGGGAGAGAATGGGCTATGTCCGACTCGCACGTACTAAAACCCCACGGTGTACCGACCTCCGCTTGAAGTTGGGGCGGCATGAGACCGTGCTAGGGCTATCACCATGCCGTCCCAGCGAAGCTAATCTAAGCTAACCCAGTTTGAAAATAAAAGAAATAAAATAAAACCCTTCAACCATACGTGTACCTATGTATGAGTACGGTGATTTGTGTTGTATTGTCCAACTAGTGATTGAAAATTTTCAGTGGTACTGTATCGCGATAGTCGTTCAAATATCCGAACTCGAAATGGTCGAATGGATTTTACATCGATTCTAAGTACTGCATAGACTAATGATACCGCTGGGTGAAGTCTAATTGTTTGCACCTTGACGTTTAACACTGGAGCGTTAAAAATTCGTGTACATTAATTAACAAGATTAAGCCAGCGGTGAAGTAAAACATTATGAGCAAAGCTGGATATTTAAATTAAATGGAAACAATTTGATAACGTATCACGAGTAGGTAGTTCAAAACTTGCCACATTGTTTATTTAAAGTAATGCTTCTTTAATCGCGATATGCCAAATAATAATAATATCAGAACATAATTTTACAATAAGCTTATATTATGGTAACTAAACAGTCGATATACTTACAGAGATATTTAAGAATCATGCAAAAAACTAACGATTATTTATGTCATACAAAAAGTAGGTAATTGGTTACTTGGTACTTAATAAATTCCACTACCAAAAAAGTAAACCATTACGAAAAGGGAAATGTTTTCATTGTAACAATTACTTCATACGTATAATATTTCCTTTTTAAAGTATTAATTAACGTTGATTTTTTAAAATTAAGATAACATTTAATATTTCTTTAGGCAAACTCCTCTGTATCTAGAAGTTTCGATTTATGCGTACAAGAGTCTCACCCATATTTATACAATTTAATGAGTCAGTATAAGATAGCGATAAGATTACATTTTATTACGTCATATTACATTTGTTTATGATTTAAAAGCACTTACATAACGCAATTTGAATAACATTGATAAATACATTAAAAATCATGCTTATCTATAATATAAAAATGAATCGCTAAATGTGTTGCTAAGCGCAAATCTCGAGAGCAGCTGAACCGATTTCGCTAATTGTTTTTTTAGAATATTTCTTGAAGTACGAGGATGGTTATTATGTAGAGAAAAATTTTAAAAATTGCCTGATAATGTTTAAAAACAACACTTTTCTATACTCCCATACAAACGATTCGTAATAATACTTAAAAGTCAATTTGAACTTTAATACCATACTATAAAGTTTAAGTGTTAGTGGAGAGGTTCCGGGAAGGCAAAACAATTGGGTTACGTCAGTATCGTATAAATATTAATATCAATATTTATACGATAGTAACATTTAACATTATATAGCGTCCCGAATAGCAGAATAAGTATTATAAAAAATATATATTAAAGAATCGACTGTTAAGCGGTATGTAGTTCACCGAGTAAGCTAGTTATTTAAATAATTTATTTTCTCGTCTAGACACTTGAAAAATAACATCTTACTTTGGGTATTCAACTCTTTTTGCTCTATAGTTCTTATGCTATACATATATGGATACCTTCAACATTTTTGATTTTTATTTATTTTTAAATAGTTGTAAGTTCACAACACAATAAAAAAAAACCTACAAACATCAAATAATTTTAGTGGTTATAGAAGAAATTATTAAATACAATTAAGAAATCTCACCGTGATGTGTGATCGTACGACCAACTCACTGAACCGACTGTATATAAAACACTCGATGTTTCTAAAAACACCTCGATGGAATGATAACTGACTACATATAATACGACTATTGAAAATTACAGAGATTAAGCGCCAGCCTTGAATACCATGGCGTACAATATTTTTTGGCCGGTTAAACTGTTACGTAAGCGCGTCGTAAGACTCGACCTTGAATAATGCTAGCCGGTCGGCAAATAATGATGACAGGACAATTTCATAGTGATTCACGCTGCCTAATAACGAAATATATTGTAAACACTGTGTACTTACATACACATTAATTTAGGTATGTATCCGTAGCAACGAATATTCACTACAGAAACTTCTGGAAATGGAAAAAACAATGGAAGGTTAAATTTTTTTGTTCCCGTCAATTATTTAATCTATCTACATGTATTTTTTCAAAATTTACGTTAGACTTAACTATTATAAAGGATACTGATCAAGAAAAGAATTTTGTTTGCATACGTATGTCATATTTATAAAAATGTCAAAAAAGTTGTTTCTCTTTTTTGAAATGACTACGCTCGCTATTGGTCTGAAGGGTTTTTATAGCTTCACGGGAATACGGTGTAAAAATAGGGACTTTACTGACCCTTATAAGCACTGTATTTAAGTATGATGTGTCTTTTCTCAATTGATAAGCTACAGGAATTATTTATCATAGCTTTAGGAAATCAACAATTACAATAAAACGAAATTACTATATTTATCTATGTTACCAACCGATTTTGATAAAATTTGTATTGAGGAAGTGTATTTGAATCTATAATTGATAACCTTGATGATATTTATAGATATGAATAGAACGTGATATCAGAATGATATCTGAAAAAAAAAAGATCCCTTTGGATCTCCGAGCAGTGTGTGATTGTGTATAGAAATGCATTTCTTTACATTTTTACATAGTAAAAAAAAACTTCATTAGAATAATAACTTCATAGTAGTGTGAAGAAGACTTCATGTAATATGAAGTCGCTTCCACTGTCTGTTCTCTTAGATCTTTTGAACTATTCAACGGATTTTAATGCAGTTTTCAGCAATACACAGAGTGATTCATGAGGAAGGTTTATATGTATTATACATATATTATAGTACAGAAAAGCTGAAAAATTGCACGATTTGTAATGTGATGTCGTAACGAGCATATTTTTGTGCGATTTCACATCAGTGGTGGTTCCTTACATGTTATTATTGCCAATATCAACATCCAATTTGAATACTAAACTATAATCAGCAACGTTGTCATCACCAAAAGGTACTGTGAAAGGAGAAGAAGAAGAAAAAACCCTTCATAGATCAACACGTTTTTTTTTTTCGATCTGACTTACACTATTAGCCTGGAAAGGCCGCTACAGTTCCACCGGACTACTAAGGCAAGCGCTTAAGGCACTCACCCGATTTGTTCAGGCGATCAGCGCAAGGGCACACTATGCGCCTCGGCTTAAATTGTTGCCGAATTTCCCGATCTGACTAAGCTAAGCTAAACTAAGCTAACTATTATTTCATACATATATAAATTCGTGAAACATACACGTGTACCAAGCATGTATGTTTCACGAACTCATACATGTATCTTGAATCTGACTACTGAGTTAGGATAAGCTACGTTCGAAAAAGGGATTAAAAAAAAAACAAATCCAACCACTATGTGTACCTACATGTGTGTGGGGTGATCGGTGTTGTTTTGTAAAAACTAGTGTTTGAAAATGAATTCAGTGTCACCGTAGTCGCGCAAGCAAAGTGCTCGAGGACTCCATTCCGGAAGATTGGACCTCGGCTGGAGCCGCTGCCGAGGGGGGCCTAGACGAGTGTGCTGGAGCAAAATTCACAGTCAAGCCGCGGCGGCGTGATCTTGGAAGGATGCTTTACACGCAAATATCTCCACCATAAATTATCATATTATATCTTTGACGGTTTATGCAATGCACGCCGAGACGGCTTTCAGATCGCAGATTTTTTTTCTAATAATAGATATGACCAATTTAAACTATGTATTTATAAATCATTAACTTTTCCTGAGGCTTCGGTCGCGTTCATGAAGATTTGACCTATAACTATGAAGCGAGGATGCCTTAGCTAATATCGTGTGCATTGAAGGACTTAGGTTAGAATCCTAGCAACTGAGTCGAAGCTTTCGGTAGAGGAAAACATCGTGATGATGGTGTCATCATATGGTGATGGGGCTTTTTCTTAGTCTTAGGCTATCCACCCCCTCCAGTTGAAATTCTATCGTCAAGGACACCTGTTCGTGTGTTTCGGCAGCTGCAATTGAGAGCCAGTCTCCCTCTAGGCTTAGTGTTACTACCATCTTAGACCAGATCATTATTTAACATCAGATGAGATGGTGGTCAAACGTTAACCTATAAAGTATAAAAAATAAATCGTTATAAACTACAAATTAGAGTATACAAATTATTCCAGTGAGAGAATCGTAAGAAACGGTCGAGTGTCAGCCAACCGCAATGACATTTGGCATAGAGTTAACAGCTATTAGCACCCTGGAACACACTGTTTACTCTTCACGTTATGAAGTAGGAAACAAGCATGCTGTTCACCTAATTTGAACTTGTCATTCCAACCCATGGTTATGTATACAGTATAACCAACCGCAATAGGATCACAATCCTGAAGTCAATCTTGTTTTTTTTTTTTTTAATATAATAAGGGGCAAACGAACACGTAGGTCACCTGATGGTAAGTGAACACCGCCGTCCATAGACGATAGCAACACCAGGTGAGTCGCAAGTGCGTTGCCGGCCTTTTAATATATGTGGGACTCCGGCGCTCTCACTGACCGAACGAAACGCAACAGTGCGAGCACTGTTACTTCACGTCGGCTTTCTGTGCGAGGGTGGTACTACCCCTGGCGAGCCGACCCATTCATTCTGAAACCAGTAATGGTTTCAGCGTAGCTCTACCACCTACATACAGCTAGACACAGCAGTCTGAATAAACACGACGCAGAATAAAGTTATAATCGAAATAAACGAATAGGAGGTTATAATATACGCTATGTATTATGAAAAAGTAGCAGTTAATGTCGGCAAATACTAAGAAATCAAATAAAAGAAAGAAAAGAAACAAAAGAACGTGGACGAGACAAATGCGACTTAGTTGGCTTTTTACGCTTTCTTTCCTTAACTACTCAATCAATCATCATAAATTTTTCTATAGATGTTGTCAGGCATATAGATTATCTTTCATAAACACAGTACTATACCCGAGGTATAGGCCAAATTTAAAGTAACGCGAGCGAAGCAGTCGGCAAGAGCTAGTCATTTGTAAAGATACAAAAACATACGAATGAAAACGAACTACTACACTAGTGGAAAATAATCGAATGATATAAATTGCATAAAAAGTCTATATAGTCTATATACTATATTATAATTATATACCATTAAAGAAATATCATTGAACTTTACAACGACTCAGGATGCGTTAACAAATATTTTGTCAAAACTAATTCAGTCCCATGAGTATCGTAGTTAGTATAGACTAATAACTGTTTATTAGTACGTACCTAATTAAACCAAATTATTCGTATATATCAACGTACTTGACAACAGCTAAACGTGGACTACAGAGTTATTTATCTGTTTGAAATTGCAATGTCACGATTGTTTGGAGAAGAAGCTAAAAGATACAAAGTACATTATATATGCTTCGCTTATCGAATATATTTCGTAACCGTATTTTGAGTTTATCAGATTATAAGCGTACAAGTGGGGATAATTTATGTATAAATAAGTCGAACGCAATGTAACCGTTGATTCATAGAATAACACCAGACATTACAGTTGTTCGTACTCTTCGAGTGTTTACGGTGTATATTTGTTTAAAATCAATTTATTTCAGGTAAGTTATATTGATCTTCCTCCCGTTTGTTTTAATGCCTAGCTGGATATATGGTTAAGCAAATTGTTCATAATATTTAATATACTGTAGTGATGCGATAAATTATATATGAGTTCTCTTTATGTATTACTCTGCTTAGGAGGAAACACTAGTTGTTTATATATATAAATCGGTGAATATAAAATAATTCAATACCTTCCTCTATTCTATGAACGGTAATAATTAATAGAATTTAAGGGCAGCAATACAGTCAAAAATTATAGTGAACAGGAAATT
Organism: Antheraea assamensis; assembly: GCA_035772565.1. Taxonomy (NCBI): domain Eukaryota; kingdom Metazoa; phylum Arthropoda; class Insecta; order Lepidoptera; family Saturniidae; genus Antheraea; species Antheraea assamensis. The sequence continues at coordinate 475,881 of JAQQSE010000240.1, read as the reverse complement.
TGATCCGGTTCAATAATTTTTTTTTTTTCACAGCATAATTAGTTTTTCACACCTATAACATAATGTAACCGTTAACTCCCTTGATAAAATTTACCAGGAAGTTTTTGTGATATATTAAAATTCATAAGCCATGTCATTCTTTTTAAACCATTTAATTGTGCACATTGCGCAATATTACGTAAAACTATCGGGCGAGTATAAGTAAATTAATATTTTCAGTGTACGGCCTTCATAAAAGATAATAATTTACAGAATACGAGGGCAGAAATACAATAAAAAAATATAGGGAATAGAAAATTTGATCCGGCTAATGCCACCGGTTCAGACTGGTTTATAATATTTTGTGGTTCAGCTTAATCTTTCTTCTGAGCATAATTAGTATTTCAAATACATGACACAATACAACCTTTAACTCCCTTGTTAAAACTTTCCAGGAAGTTTTTGTGATATATTAAAATTCATGTGCCATGTCATTCTTTTTAAACCATTTTACTGTACACATTGCGCAATATTACGTAAAACTATCGGGCGAGTGTAAGTAAACTAATATTTTTAGTGTACGGCCTTTATGAACAATAATAATTTACAGAAAATAAGGGCAGAAATAGAATAAAAAAATATAGGGAATAGAAAATTTGATCCGGTTAATGCCACCGGTTCAGACTGGTTTATAATATTTTGGGGTTCAGTTTAATTTTTCTTCTGAGTATAATTAGTATTTCAAATACATGACACAATACAATCTTTAACTGCCTTGTTAAAACTTTCCAGGAAGTTTTTGTGATATATTAAAATTCATGTGCCATGTCATTCTTTTTAAACCATTTTACTGTACACATTGCGCAATATTACGTAAAACTATCGGGCGAGTGTAAGTAAATTAATATTTTTAGTGTACGGCCTTCATAAAAGATAATAATTTACAGAATATGAGGGCAGAAATACAATAAAAAAATATAGGGAATAGAAAATTTGATCCGGCTAATGCCACCGGTTCAGACTGGTTTATAATATTTTGTGGTTCAGTTTAATTTTTCTTCTGAGCATAATTAGTATTTCAAATACATGACACAATACAATCTTTAACTGCCTTGTTAAAACTTTCCAGGAAGTTTTTGTGATATATTAAAATTCATGTGCCATGTCATTCTTTTTAAACCATTTTACTGTACACATTGCGCAATATTACGTAAAACTATCGGGCGAGTGTAAGTAAACTAATATTTTTAGTGTACGGCCTTTATGAACAATAATAATTTACAGAAAATAAGGGCAGAAATAGAATAAAAAAATATAGGGAATAGAAAATTTGATCCGGTTAATGCCACCGGTTCAGACTGGTTTATAATATTTTGGGGTTCAGTTTAATCTTTCTTCTGAGCATAATTAGTATTTCAAATACATGACACAATACAACCTTTAACTCCCTTGTTAAAACTTTCCAGGAAGTTTTTGTGATATATTAAAATTCATGAGCCATGTCATTCTTTTTAAACCATTTAATTGTACACATTGCGCAATATTACGTAAATTATTATGAGTGCAAGCGAATAAATATTTTCAGTGTACGGCCTTTATGAACGATAATAATTTACAGAATATAAGGGCAGAAATACAATAAAAAAATTAGAGGAATAGGAAATTTGATTCGGCTGATGCCACCGGTTCAGACTGGATTATAATATTTTGTGGTTCAGCTTAATCTTTTTTCTGAGCCTAATTAGTATTTCAAATACATGACACAATACAACCTTTAAATCCCTTGTTAAAACTTTCCAGGAAGTTTTTGTGATATATTAAAATTCATGAGCCATGTCATTCTTTTTAAACCATTTAATTGTACACATTGCGCAATATTACGTAAATTATTATGAGTGCAAGCGAATAAATATTTTCAGTGTACGGCCTTTATGAACGATAATAATTTACAGAATATAAGGGCAGAAATACAATAAAAAAATTTAGAGAATAGGAAATTTGATTCGGCTGATGCCACCGGTTCAGACTGGATTATAATATTTTGTGGTTCAGCTTAATCTTTTTTCTGAGCCTAATTAGTATTTCAAAGACATGACACAATACAACTTTTAACTCCCTTGTTAAAACTTTCCAGGAAGTTTTTGTGATATATTAAAATTCATATGCCATGTCATTCTTTTTAAACCATTTAATTGTGCACATTGCGCAATATTACGAAAAACTATAGGATGAGTAGACGCAAGATATTTGAATACAAATTATTATGAGTGTAAGCAAATAAATATTTTCAGTGTACGGCCTTTATGAACGATAATAATTTACAGAATATAAGGGCAGAAATACAATAAAAAAATTTAGGGAATAGAAAATTTGATTCGGCTGATGCCACCGGTTCAGACTGGATTATAATATTTTGTGGTTCAGCTTAATCTTTTTTCTGAGCCTAATTAGTATTTCAAAGACATGACACAATACAACTTTTAACTCCCTTGTTAAAACTTTCCAGGAAGTTTTTGTGATATATTAAAATTCATATGCCATGTCATTCTTTTTAAACCATTTAATTGTGCACATTGCGCAATATTACGAAAAACTATAGGATGAGTAGACGCAAGATATTTGAATACAAATTATTATGAGTGTAAGCAAATAAATATTTTCAGTGTACGGCCTTTATGAACGATAATAATTTACAGAATATAAGGGCAGAAATACAATAAAAAAATTTAGGGAATAGAAAATTTGATTCGGCTGATGCCACCGGTTCAGACTGGATTATAATATTTTGTGGTTCAGCTTAATCTTTTTTCTGAGCATAATTAGTATTTCAAAGACATGACACAATACAACTTTTAACTCCCTTGTTAAAACTTTCCAGGAAGTTTTTGTGATATATTAAAATTCATATGCCATGTCATTCTTTTTAAACCATTTAATTGTGCACATTGCGCAATATTACGAAAAACTATAGGATGAGTAGACGCAGGATATTTGAATATAAATTATTATGAGTGTAAGCAAATAAATATTTTCAGTGTACGGCCTTTATGAACGATAATAATTTACAGAAATAAGGGCAGAAATAAAATAAAAAAATATAGGGAATAGAAAATTTGATCCGGCTAATGCCACCGGTTCAGACTGGTTTATAATATTTTGGGGTTCAGCTTAATCTTTCTTCTGAGCATAATTAGTATTTCAAAAACATGACACAATACAACCTTTAACTCTCTTGTTTAAGCTTTCCAGGAAGTTTTTGTGATATATTAAAATTCATGAGCCATGTCATTCTTTTTAAACCATTTAATTGTACACATTGCGCAATATTACGTAAAACTATCGGGCGAGTGTAAGTAAATTAATATTTTTAGTGTACGGCCTTTATGAACGATAATAATGTACAGAGTATAAGGGCAGAAATACAATAAAAAAATATAGGGAATAGAAAATTTGATCCAGTTAATGCCACGGGGTCAGACTGGTTTATAATATTTTGGGGTTCAGCTTAATCTTTCTTCTGAGCATAATTAGTATTTCAAATACATGACACAATACAACCTTTACCTCCCTTGTTAAAACTTTCCAGGAAGTTTTTGTGATATATTAAAATTCATGTGCCATGTCATTCTTTTTAAACCATTTAATTGTACACATTGCGCAATATTACGTAAATTATTATGAGTGCAAGCAAATAAATATTTTCAGTGTATGGTCTTTATGAACGGTAATAATTTACAGAATATAAGGGCAGAAATACAATAAAAAAATATAGGGAATAGAAAATTTGATCCAGCTAATGCCACCGGTTCAGACTGGTTTATAATATTTTGTGGTTCAGTTTAATTTTTCTACTGAGCATAATAATTATTTCAAAAGTATAACACAAGTTGGCTGGAAGAATATGACTACACCAGTCTGAAGAATCTTTTACTAAACATTAAGCAGGGTTCACGCTAATGACATAATCAAAATTAGCTTGTTAGTTTATGTCGGTAATCTAATCACGAAGTACAAGGGAGGTATAAATAAAAAAGAAATTCAAACATACTGATTCTCACACTTAGAAACTCAACAGCACATATACTAACATCATTCTAGTGCTTTGAACTTTATAGAGTTATACACGCAAACGCTCTTCCCTTCTCCATAAATAATTTTTTTTTTTGCATACACGGACACAACTTAAAAATCGAATGGTAAAATATGCAGAATAAGTTCTCAATTTGTTTTATTAATTAATAGCTTTAGTAATTAATTTATGGCTACGTTTATTGTTCTGTATATAAATATAATCTTGTTTCCTAATATTTGTAACTGTCTCCTACAAGACAGCCTACACTCTACATTAACGTAGGCGGCAAGGACCCATTTTATGTGTACCAATGTAATGGATTTACAAATAAAGATTATTATTATTAATATAATATAACCGTGTTTTACGTTTTGATAAATGATTTCTAAAATATTTTGTTATGTCACTCCTTATTTTAACCTTGTACTAAATCTATATATTCAAAAATTTCAGACCCAGTATCGTAATATTATCAAAAAGAAAATTCCAAGATGCCAGTAGATCTCTATTACTCGTCTGGGTCATCGCCGTGTCGCGCCGTTATGCTGACAGCCGCGGCGCTCGACGTCAAACTGAACCTTATTACACTCAATCCCATGACGAATGACAAGTTCAAACCTGAATTTTTAAAGGTAATATTACTCATTTACAATTATATTTATTCGTGGTAGGAACAGGATACATCAGGTGTGATATTCACATGTCTCACATAGTCTTTTTCACTCAGAGTGATAGCAGGTGGAACTCTGTCACCTTACTTGCAACTGCTTACTCATACTCGCAAAAAAGGTTTCAAAGAGGGAGATAGAAAAAAATAGCTAATATATGCTTTACTTAGGGTTTGCTGAAATATTTGTAGTCCGGTGAAACTGTGAAAGCAATATTGCTGGCAGTGTAGGTCAGTTCAAAAAAAAAAAAAAAAGAATTTGCTGAAATATTTAAGTCGATATTTCTTTTTTCAAACTGGAATTGGATTTGTCTGAGTTATTGTCCAAAAGTGGTTTACGCTGGGAATAGAAATTACAATAGTAAGTAAATCGCTTTAATAAAAATTATAAACAACCAATAACGATTATTTATAATTTGAATTAAATAAATCTTTATAGAAGAAAGTACCATGATCATCAAGTAATATTTATCTGTATTTTATTTTGAAAATCGTATAATTATAGTTGAAACGGTATAATAATCTAGTATAGTTTAAAAAAATTAAGGACACATAGAGAAGGAAAGCAACTTTACATTACTGATTGATGGTTATCTGCCTTTTGTTAGCTCAATCCCCAACACACAATCCCGACGATGGTCGACGACGGCTTCTCCCTGTGGGAATCGCGCGCCATCATGAGATACCTCGCCAACAAGTACGCCCCAGACAGCCCCTTGTACCCAAAAGAACCTAAAGCTAGAGCTATAGTCGACCAGAGACTCGACTTCGACATGGGAACACTGTATGAGAAATATGGACAATATGCCGTAAGTGTGGATATATTATTGTAGTAATTTTTACACATTTCTTCGTATTTTCATTGGTGAAGGCGTTACTTTACGGAAATCCATAATTAGTACCGGATTCGATATGCCTTTGCACTTCTGCCTGGAATTGGTTGGCTGCTGCCATGTCTCACACATTATACGTGCTTAGTTCCGTTCTTTTGCTTCTGTGGTTTCCCCGTGAATAATAATAGGTTAGTTTCATCTAAAGTATGACATGAGAAGAATTGAAAATCGAAGACTTAGGTATACAGATGGATGGATATAGGAGTAGAGGACTAAAGAAGGTATGGATGGCATGTGTGAACAATTATGTGTATAGAAGTTAGATAGATAGATTAGAGAAGTAGATTAGTAATGAGATATATAGATCTTTTTATTTAAGTGAAATGACTAACAAAGAAGGGAGGTGACGTAAAGTAACTTTAGTGCTTGAAATATGTTCCGTTCATAAAACAGTTGATTGAAATAACATAGCTCTATTGATTCCTCGTGGATTGAAATCGTTGAGAGATCATAGAGATACACGTTTAAACCTGTACTCTTTCTCGATAATAGAGAAAATAATTTGCACGTTTTCGAATACTGCATTAATCGACGTAGGTTTAACGTGTGACGTAGTGACGTAGAAAACATCGTGATAAACCCATATTACAGCATAGGGTTTTTTGTAAGTCCGCGGGACTAGTATCTAGATTTAAGTTGAAAATCTGTCGCAAAACACCTATTTATGTGTTCCGGCAGACACACTTGAGAGCCGGTCCCTCTCTAGGTTGAGCTTTTTATCACTTTAGACCACATCGTCATTTATAATCAGATGAGATTGTGATAAAATGCTAAAACCTAGTATAAAAAAAATTAAGTAACAACATTAGATACAATACTCATATTGGTACTTGTTATTTAGTACCCACAGTTCCTTCACGGTGCAGCGCCAGACGAGAAGGCTCTCAAGAAATTACACGATGCTTTGGAATTTTTGAACACGTTCTTGGAAAACAATGAATACGCTGCGGGATCGAATCTAACTATCGCAGACTTAGCTCTGGTGTGCACAGTCTCCAACATGGAAATTTCTGGAATCGACATCTCTAAATACACGAACATTGTGAAGTAAGTTACATTAAATAAGACTAGGAATAAAGAATTTATGAAATATATATAAGTAATAAATTTATTTTTGATATATTTGAAAAATGGCTGAATCACCATTTTTCTTTAGTCTCTTCAACTGACGCTGCATTAAATTTTGCCATTGACTTTGTATTCTATTTTTTGGAGCCAATTTGAAATCATTCCTCTTCAGTAGTGGCATCCTTTGCAAAAGTATCTATATTCAGTGTAATAACGGAATAACAGATAGTAGTAAAGTGACAACTACATTACTATAACTATCTAGCTTTGTTGACATACTTTAGGGTTTCACGTTTGACCAAAATCACATCTGATATTAAATGTCAATGTGGTCTAAGATGGTAACATGATACAGCTAGAGAAAGAGTGGTTAGGCTTGCAATTGCAGCTACTAGAAAACATCTATAAGTGCTTGGCGACAGATTTTCAACTTGACGGTAGTTGCTAGGCAGACGGTCATTAAAAAACAGCCTACTTCCAGCTTTCTATGGTTTCATCATGATGCTTTCCATCATCGAAAGCTCCGGCTCATTCTAGGATGCGACCTTACGTCTATCGACATGGTGTCCGAATACGCTACTATTACTTTGCATTATCATTGCTTCAAGAGTACAAAGATAGGTAGACACATCGTCAATTGATGTTAACTATCTGTGCCCAGTTTATCAAACGTTACAGTTGTACGGGCTCTAAAGTTACATGTTACTGGAAGTTTTTTGCAAATTAAGTTTATGAAAAATACGAGTGTAAAAGTTAATGCGAATTGCATTTATCAAATAATTTCATACGACTTCTAGATTGTGTCAATTTGAATTCTTCGTTAACAAAGCATTATTTTTCCTAAATTGCAGAATGATTTTTCTACCCGTATTAGGTATATGTCGGTAAGATAGAAATTACCGTGCAAAAACTACTCAAGTCAATATTAAAAATACAACTTTTTCAAATGATTTGATTCTATGTGTAAATAAGAGTTTAGACCTTACGAGTCAACGGAAGTTTTTTAAATTGTTCGTAACAAATTAGAAGCTACAAAAAAACAAATGTAAACATAAAAAAGCACTTGTATTACAAGAGATTATCACTTGTAGCTTGTAATTAACACAATATGCATTTTCCAAATTTGGATTTTTGTATCAATTATAAATAAAAGGTGTATATGACCAATCACATTCTCACCGCAACAAAAACCTTTGAAATTCTTATAACCAAGGCCGAGCAGATTAAATCATTGATGATACAAAATTAACATCAGCAATCTAAGGATATAGATTAAGCACCTGCGGTTATTTTTATCTTAAGAGACATAGATTAAAAAGCCGATTAAAGGCAAAAAAAAGAATCACAGTTTTTGAAGTTATACTTCTTTTGTCTCGTTATGAGGAATCATTGAGAGTGAATGTTTAGATTGAAACGAAAGACTCGCGCATTAATGTAACACACCATGAAGTTAGCTGACAAAGTCTATTTTTAAATATTATATATGTATATATACATATCTTTAAATATCAATATTATATTATAATTCCTGGCATTTCATTTGGCGTGCCGCGCCGGCGAAATGCGCTTCGATTATTCAGTTGTTTCGGTTTTGTAAAGTGTTCTCTCTATCGCATAGCGAAATGACGGCGATAAACAAAGATAAAGCTATGCGTAACGTGCCAAATCAAAATCCGGGTACTGTACATAATTTATGTACGTTGTATATTTGAAGTTTTATTCAAGGCATTTAGTTTTGTCGTTACCAAAACGGGTAAAATGTGTAAACAGACTGTCATTGTATTTTCACAGTACTGATCGCATCTCAGGATATTGCTCATAAATAATGACACTTCGGTTTTTCACAGATGGTACAAACTGGTGAGATCCACGGCGCCGGGTTATGAAGAAGCGAATCAAAAAGGAGTCGACCAAATGAAGGCTTTCATCGATGATTTTTTGGCTAAGAAGGCTAAAAGCAATAATTGAATCAACTAATTTCATATTGTCTCATTTCTTCTCAAGTTTATAATTTATTAATAAATTAAAATGTAAAAATTGGATGATTATTTATTTATATTTATAAATTAAAAGATTTTATTGAAAGGTAACGAATATAACCTATTTACTAATTAGTAAATTTCCATCGATGACAAAACAATGCAATAAAATAGAATGTAATTTATTGAATTCTTCTTCTTCTTCTTTATTTTTTGGCTCCGTCACGGTTTGTGCACTAGCCAGCGTCAAGTAACAAGATTTTGCCAAGTAAGTGTCTTGCGATAATTATAATGTTCTAACAAGATGGTGGTTTCCTTGTTAGAACTTTCCATGGAGTTTTGGTGGCATCTCAGAATGCATGTCGTGGTATTCTTTTCCATCCACTTCACTTGTGAATAATAACCGAACTATGTTACGTAAAACACCACCAATATTACAAAATATAGAGTCTAATAACACAAGATTATGAATAAAATATAAAAACCACTACATGGCAGACTAAGATCCCGCCAAAAACTCCCATTGAATTCATACGGTGAACTACCTTCGCCTATGTAAAAGTGTCTACAAATAGAGGTTGCTAGGTGTTAAATATCATTCAGGGTGAAAAAGAGTTATGCGCTATATCATTTGTTAGAAAAGGATAGAGAAAGACAGCTGCTCTTGTTTTTGAAGACATTGGGCAGATCGAGATCTGATAAATGGTTGTCTGAAACCATTGTGGTTTCTAGGAAATCCAACTGCCACGTAAGCTGCAATTGCGCTATATAAATTCTCTATAAACAATCGTTAATGATGCTGATTCCATGTCTTGCGGTCGTGACACTCCCTTCGTTCCCTGGTCGTCTATAGAAAGCGGTGATTCGTCTAAAACTCTTATCGCCGTCTCCAGTGTCTCCATTGCGTAGTAAGGTGAAACTGGGAAGGCCTTACCAGGCTAACAGTGTAGGTTAGTTCGTGGATGCTCACAGAATTCTTGACGCTATTGTGCTTCCTCCGAATCGCTATGTCTTCTCTTCAATCCAGTTCTCGGTGGACCAAGCAATGGTCCTAGATATTTATAATGATGAAAATTATAGCACCAATGAAAGTGAGATCCGTGACTAATCTGATAATAAATAAATTTAAACTTTAATAATTATTTAATCATTTTTTAATGTTTCATTTAATTGCTATATCTCAAAAAAAGTGTCATATTTACTGAACAATTAACTGATACATCATTTTACTACATAGTATAAAACAAAGTCGCTTTCTCTGTCCATATATCCCTAGATATGCTTAAATATTTAAAACTACACAACGAATTTGGATGCGGTTTATTTTTAATAGATAGAGTGATTGAAGAGGAAGGTTTATATGTACAATTACATAAATTAAATAGTGGAGAAATACTGTTATTTTTGACGTTACTCCAAATTTAACGCGTGCGGGCCACGGGCAGTAATGAATAAATCAAAACTACTGGATCGATTTTAATCATTTTTTCAGTGAATGACATAGGCTATATATTTTATACCCGTGCGAAGTCGGAGCGGGCCGCTAGTAAACTAATATTTTCCAAAAGACGTAAGAAAAAACGCCTTTTATTCAATACCATGTTTAAAATATATTTATAGTCGATCAAAGACCAGAAACTACATTTCGACACACGAAATACAGTTCCGTGGGTGTGGATACACTATGTAATATATGCACTATGCATCTCTTAATACAATTTGTATTTTCATATCTAATCTTGATTTTATAGATTGATGTACATTGATATGCATGAAAAGACACGCGGACGGATAACATAATGGAAATAACATAAGGACACTGTGGCTATTGAGTCATAATTAAAACTACAATGTCATGGTTTCTTGAAAAACCAAATTAGAGAAAATCTATTGAAAGCGATATTTAAACCGAAGTCGGTTGGTTCCATGCAGAAAAATCCAATCTTATATTTTATGCATAAAAAAATTAGTAAAATATTTTAAGTTCTTTTATTTTTCAATACTCAATACAAATCATAAGAAATATTTCAGTTGAATATTAATGAAAATATAATTAACAGAGGTGATATAGGAGCTTTTATTTGATTTAAACGGTGAAGATTGACGGCGAAAGGGGAGTTCCTGAAGAAAACTGATCGTTTAAGAAATTTTTCAGTAGTAAAACAATATAGTAGAAGAAAAAAGAGCTATTGATTCTCGATATTTGAAATCGTTTATGCGTTGTATAATTAATTACACGGGGTTAAGAAACCATTAGTTTATTTTTTATATATATATATTTTATAGATTAACGTTTGACCACAATCTCATTTGATGCCAAATTATTATGTGGTCTAAGATGGTAGTCACGCTAAGCCTAGAGGGAGACTGGCTCTCAAGTGGAGCTGCCGGAACACACCAACAGGTGCTTGGCGGCAGATTTTGAAACTTGAGGGTGGTAGCTAGCCAGGCGGACTTAGAAAAAGCGCTACCACCACGCAAATTTGAGTAAATACACTAAATTTAATGCTTATGTATTTGGACTTGTGTATTTTTAGTATCCACAATTCGTTGATGGTACACCACCGGACGAAAGAGTTTTGAAAGAAATTGATAAAGGCTTTGGACACGTTCTTGAAAAGCAACTTGCATGCTGCAGGCTATGAATTTACTATTTGCAAACTTAACTCTGATATCTGCAATCTGCAGTATAGAAACGACTGGAATAGACATGATGAAATATCCCAATATTATGAAGTGAGGTTTGTTATATATAACTCTAAATTAAAAGTTTATTTTAAGAATTGTTTGATGTTTCCTTTGTTGAAAAAAATGAAGACCGGTTCTTATCCTTACATATTATAAACGAAGGATATTATGTTATTGGTTATTTCTACTAAATACTGAAGCGTGGTAATTCTTTTAGAACTTTTGTCAGAAGATTTGTTTTTCAATAATAATAACTTTTTTTTTTCTCTATTTAAACGAGAGAAACTGTACGAACTGTTATTTTTGCTACTCTTCTCCGTTTCCCTTAACTCTTACCTTTCCTGCTAAGTCAGCTTGTAAGACCTTCCCTCTCTCACGGAACCGCGGACGACTCAGTCAGTCAGTCTCCGTTCCCCATACACGCCGGTCGTATACAAAATATATACTTGTTGTAATATTATATTAAATGTTATTCTCAGTAATAATTAAATCCTTTTTTTAAAGATATACCAGTTCCCTTGTAACAGAACGAAAGATATACCGTGGAACTTCACATGGGGTAATTAATTACAACTCACAAAACTCCAACTTCCTGTGTAATTCATATATACGGTATATTGTTAATTCAAACTGCACGTATTAAAAAAGTAATCATATATTTGCCTGGTTTATCTATCTATATATAAAATACATGAAAAACTTTGTACCGATTTTTTAAGAACATTGTGTGAATTTTGTCACAGTTTATTTTCATATCGAAGGAAGAGTTTAGGTAGCCTACTCCTTCCTCAAAGGCCGGCAACGCATCTGTGATACCTCTGGTGTCGCAGGTGTCCATGGGCGGCGGTGATTACTTACCATCAGGTGACCCGTCTGTTCGTTTGCCTCCAATCTCATAAAAAAAAAGATAAAATAATTGTATAATATTTTAAATTAAATAAAACATTCATTTTGATTAAATGGCAAATACACGAAAATCAAAAGCATATTAATCTGTTGCCGCTCTATATGTTTCACTACACCAAAAATTATTGCATAATGACGCAAATATTTGCACACGCTCGTAGCTGATGTAATTAAATAAAATTCCAAAAAAACACGCAATGATTATAGAAATACAGATACTGACAAGATAACGTAATAACTGGCAACTGTTCACGATTTTATACGTTAAGGAATATACCCATTCAAACGTCGATGGACTTAGGTTCGAATCCTTGCAACTGAGTCGGAGCTTTTGGTGAAGGAAAACACTGTGATGATGGTCTCATCATATGGTGGAAGGGTTTTTTCTAAGTCAGTCTTGTTAGCTACCACCCTCAAGTTGAAAATCTGTCGACAAGGAAAATTATCATGAATTTTTGTATAGACGTTGTCAGGGATATAGGTTATCTTTTATAAATAAAGTAAGTACTTTACCCGTGGGATAGGTCAAATTTAAAGTAACGCGAGCGAAGTTGTCGGCAAGAAAAACATCATGACCAAACCATAAAAAGGGTGGTAGGTTTGTTTCTAAATCCATCTGGCTCGCTACCACCCTCAGGTTAGAAATCTATCTACAAGCACGTGTTCCTCTGCCCCGGCAGTTGTATTCGAGAGGCAGTCTCCCTCTAGGTTTAGCGTGACTACCATCTTAGGCCACATCATCATTTGACATCAAATGAGATTGTGTGGTGAAACGCCAAAACCTACAAAGTACTAAAAAAAATGGATACAGAGAAGACAAGTGGAAAATTTATCTCCGTTCCGAAAGATAGATTTAGTGCCGAGTCACCTTTTGTATCTTAAGTATGGTTTTTATAGCAACATCATCTAAGGGACTTACGATAACAAAATACTGATAACATTATTTGTTACTGTTTTTACAGACACTGATCTATAGGTACGTCAATCACATATAGTTAATTCTAATTAAATCCGCTAAAAATATTTTTAAACTACCTTTTTTTCACGACTTTGCACGCATTTATATAGATCCTGGTCTGTCCCTCGGTAATAGTACATCCTTAACGGATGAAAATTACCCTATTTTCTTCTTTTTTTTGCACTTATTGTATTAATAAGGAAGCAAGGATACCAATTACCAGGAAGCTAAATCCAACTCCCCTTATTCGCACTGAAATTGGGATGACAAGGTTTGGGGAAAAGTATTGTGTCTTAAGTCAGATGATGGAAGGGTCAAAGTATAGAGATTACCCGGAGAATATAACAAAATTCCAAAACACGTTACCGATTTGCCGGATACTAATTTTAAGCACCACGTCAAGCAGGTTTTAATGTCTAAAGTTTATTACAGGCTGGATCAATATGTGAACGACGGTGTTGTCTGGAAATGACGCCCTCTCTGTGCATCCACCAAAACCGAATGTAATTATCTATAACTATGTTTTAAAAATGTGAGTTATAATATGTTAATGAAAAGATAAACCAGATCGAGTTTCTTGCCGGTTCTTCTCATGACTTGGTTGTTTTCCGAACCGGTGGTAACTTTGACGTTCATAAGCGCCTTATCAGGGCTTAAACTGAATAAAGTATTTTTGATTTTGATTTTTAAAATGATAAGCTAATTATAATATTGTTGGAAGAGAACCTTATGGTGGATGGAGGGTCAGTAAAATAGTATGGGGCCGTATTTACTTAGAAAAGCACGTACAGAGCTACACACCGTAGGAATTGGGTTCCTGACTGCATGCACTTAACCCTTAAATGCATGTTTTTTATTTTGAATTCTGAAACTAATTTTAAAACAACGGCATAAAACAATTAACTTACCCGCCCAAAAGTACTGTAACTTCTTCTTCCATACGTAAGGTATTTGTTAAGGTTCTAACATGGTTTCGGAAACGCATACTCTCAGGTTTCTGAATAAAATTAACTGGAAGTGGGTTGTAGACATTTGACAACAATATGCATTTAAGGGTTAACTTATCAGAATCAATTTTTTTTACTGATCTACACTGTTAGCCTGGCAAAGCCTCTCCAGTTCCACCGGACTACTTTAAGGGGGTCGCGTTAATCTCTCTCCTTAGAGACCATTTTTGCCGGTCCTCGGACGTGTTTTTGTTTGGTTTGAAATCAACCCAACACCCACGGATACTGGGTATGAGGATTTCACAACCCCGACCGTGTTTTCCTTGAATGCTCAAGTAATAGGAATTCGTGACGATTATACATGTAAATGTACATCTGAATGTCTCAATGTCCGCTAACTTAGACCAGCTGAGCGATACTGGCTCCCCCCGACGAGACTGACCCCCGAATCAAATTGTTCTTAGGTATCTACGTACTTAATAAAAGCTACAATGGTGTCTACAGAGTTATGTGTTTAAAATCGCAATGTCACGATTGATGGTCGTAGAAACTAAAACCGATAAGGTACGATATAGTCTTCGCTTATCGAATATAGTTCGTAACCGTATTTACAGATTTTTATCGGATTATAAGCGTACAGAGGGGGATCATTTATGTATAAATAAGTCGAACGTAATGTAACCGTTGATTCATAGAATAACACCAGACATTACAGTTGTTCGCACTCTTCGAGTGTTTACGGTGTATTTTTGTTTAAAATCAATTTATTTAAGGTAAGTTATATTGATCTTTTCCCGGTTTATTTTAATGCCTAGTCGGAGTTATTGGTAAGATAATTGTTTAAATTATTTTATATACTGTAGTGATGTGACAAATTAGACATGAGTTATGATTATGTGTGAATCTGTTCAGGAGACATCGCTAGATATTTTTATTTCTAAATATAAATCTCACCGATTTATATATGAAACAGTTCAATACCTTTTTATCCTCTCTTAGTCAACTGATTTTATTTATTATCCTTTTGTTTAGTAACTATAGACGAGCTTTAGCGTTACAATTAAATTGGGTAGTATTAAGTTTTTTCCACACCATCGGACGAGTCGAAGTCTTCATTAAGAGGTCTCTGCTTGTCACAATTCAGGTTCCTTACTTCTACACTATTCATATAGTCGTCAATGCAGATGATATCTATAAATTAAAACGTGAAGAAAAATTATTGTACCCTATATTATGGTCGAATTTATATCAGTAGACATTCACTAGTTAGTTGAAATTATGAAACTTCGGTAATATTTCTTCTAATTTTGGAAGAAATCCTTATCATTGAACATAATTACTGCTATCACGACGTGGGTTTTGGTATTCTAACAAAATGGTAACTCCCTGGTTAGAACTTTCTAGAAAGTTTTTGTGATATATATTCGACTTCGTGAGCCATATCATTATTTCTAAACAATTTCAATTGTGCCCTTAGCGCAATATTAGGTTAAGCTATAGGGTTAGTAGATGCTAGATATTTCGATGTAAGTTATTATGGGGATAAGCAAATAAATATTTCAGTGTACGGTCTTTATGAACGGTAATAATTTATAGAATTTAAAGGCAAAAATACTGTCAGAAATGATAGTAAACAGGAAATTTGATCCGGTTAATCCCGCTGATTCAGATTGGTTTATAATATTTTATGGTACACTTAAATTTTTCTTCTTAGCATAATTATTATTTCAAAAATATACCATAATATAATCGTGGATAAGGTTGACTAGTCTTGTACTAAATTTATGTTTTCAAATCTTTCAGACATAGTATCGTAATATCATCAAAAAGCAATTTCCAAGATGCCAATCGATTTCTATTACTCGTCTGGGTCACCGCCGTGCCGCGCCGTTATGCTGACAGCTGCGGCGCTCGACGTCAAACTGAACCTTATTAGAATCAATCCCATGACGAAAGATCACTTAAAACCTGAATTCTTAAAGGTAATATGACTCATTTAATATGATATTTATTCATGGTAGGAACTGGTAGGAATAGCACACATTAGGTATGATATCCACACGTCTGACACGCTTTCTTCCACTTTTGAGTGATAGCAGGTGGAATTCTGTCAACTAACTAATAACTGCTTAGTTATTCTCCCGAAAAAGTTGGCGAAGACCGAGAGAGATCAGACTATCAAGCTCCCATTCCTCGGTCATGATTTTCAGCCGCCAAGGAACGGCCAAAGTGTGATTGTTATATTTGTAACAAACGTATAGAATAAGCGCATGGGCATTTTATTATTTCATTCGAGGCTATTTCCATGAGCTTCAGACCGCTTCAGAAGGCCATTACGAGGGGGCCGTTCTAACATATGCAGGATTTTCTCTTGAAAAATAAAAAAAGATATAGGCGTCTCGCGTTCCAGGGTCAGTTGACACATCAAGAAAGTAAGTGAGGTGGTTAAGGCCTGTCTTTGATTAGGTAGGTTAATACATATCTAGCTAGTAGCTTATAAGTCAGTTTGAGTGTAAGGATTACAGATGGGTTTAAGATGTGTCGATGGTCGCCGTTCTTTTTGGATTACACTTTGCTTACCAGTTACAGTCCGGTCATACAACAAAATAAGATTTTTAGGGTAAATGTTCGAACAAGCCTTGCCCAAGAAAATTAAACAGGAGAGATGTAATTGTCAAAAAAAAACACAGCTGATATATGCTTTACTTTTAGGATTCGCTGATATATCTCAGTAGATATTTATTTTCCAGACTGGAATTATTTTAGTCTGTGTTATTGTCTAAAAATGGATTACACTTGGACTAGAAATGATAATAGTAAATACTAAAAATAGTAAGTACATCGCTTACAAAAAATATAATCAACCAATAACGATTTTTATTTTATTTTAATTATAGTAATATTTATAGAAGAAAGCTACATTATCAGCAAGTAAAATAAGCTGTATTTTATTTTCCAAATCTTAAATTGTGGTTAAAACGGTACAATAATAAGCAATTTTATATTAATCACTAATATTTATTGATGCTTATTTATCTTCTGTTATAGCTCAATCCCCAACACACAATCCCGACGATGGTCGACGACGGCTTCTCCCTGTGGGAATCGCGCGCCATAATGAGATACCTCGCCAACAAGTACGCTCCAGACAGTTCCCTCTACCCGAAAGACCCAAAAGCTAGAGCTGTAGTCGACCAGAGACTCGACTTTGACATTGGAACACTGTACGAGAAATATGCACAATATGCCGTAAGTGTGGATATATTATTGTAGTAATTTTTACACATTTCTTCGTATTTTCATTGGTGAAGGCATTACTTTGAGGATATCTAGCATTAGTATCGAATTAGATGTTCTTTGCACTTCTGCCTGGAATTGATTGGCTGCTGCCATGTCTCACACATTATACGTATTTAGTTCCTTTCTGTTGAATCTCCTTTTCGCTTCTGTGGATTCTCCGTGAATAATAATAGGTTAGCTTAATCTAACATATGACATTAGAAGAATTGATAATCAAAAACTTAGAAGAGCGTTAAGTATATAGATGTATATAGGAGTAGGGGACTGAAGAAGATATGGATGGAGAATTAAATTAGTAATGTGATATTACATAGGTATTTTTAATTGAACTGAAATGAGTAATAATGAAGGAAAAGAGCTTATTGATTCCTCGGGGACTGAAATCTTTGACACATCAAAGATATTGTGTACACTTTTAAATTTGTACTCTTTCTCGAGAATAGAGGAAAATTTACGGACTGGGATCGCACGTGTTGTGAAATTGATGAAAATTTTGAAGCGATAGCATTAACAGCGTTTTTGAATACCGCATCAATCGACGTAGGTTAAAATCCTTCCGAGCAATTCGGAACTTTCAATGAAGGAAAACATCGTGATAAAAACAAACCATAATAAAGGGCTTTTCTAACGCCTGATGTATTCCGGGAGCAGCATTTAAAAGGCAGTCCCTCTCTAGGTTCAACATTTTAGCACTTTAGACCAAATGGTCATTTAATATCAGACGAGGTTGTAGTTAAAGGCTGATAATTAAATATACCAATAAATATATAAAAACATTAAATACAATATTTATATTGGAGCTTGTTATTCAGTACCCACAGTTCCTTTCCGGTGCAGCGCCAGACGAGAAGGCTCTCAAGAAATTACTCGACGCTTTGGAATTTTTGAACACGTTCTTGGAAAACAGTGAATACGCTGCGGGATCGGAACTAACTATTGCGGACTTAGCACTGGTGTGCACTGTCTCCAACTTGGAAATTTTTCAAATCGACATCACCAAATATCCGAACATTGTGAAGTAAGTTACGTTAAGTAAGACTCGGAATAAAGAATTCATGAAATAGGTATAGGTAATATAAATTTATTTTTAATAGATGTGTTCTTTAGTCTCTTCAACTGACGCTGCACAAAATTTTGCCACAGACGTTTTTTTTTTTTTTTGGTGCCAATTTGAAATCTTCCCTCTTCAGTGGTAGCATCCTTTGTAAAAGTACCTATATTCGTTGTCATCGCATTAATAACAAGCAGTACTAAAGTGATAACTACAATACTATAACTTTCTAGCTTTGTTGACATACTAAATAGGTTTTAAAATTTGACCAAAATCACATCTTATATTAAATGACAATGTGGTCTAAGATGGTAACATGATAGAGCTAGAGAAAGACTGGCTAAGTTCGCAATTGCAATTTCTAGAAGACATCTAGCAGTGTTTGGCGACAGATTTTCAACTTGACGGTGGTAGCTAGGTAAACTGTTATTACAAAAAACAGTACCAGCTTACTGGGGTTTCATCATAATGCTTTCCTTCATTGAAATCTCCGCGGCTTATTCTGGGCTTCGATGTTATTTCGATCAACGTTGTATCCGAACGTGCTACATTATTTCACATCATCATTGCATCAAGAGCAGCGAGATAGGTAGATAAGTCAGTTATCACAATGTCAATTACTGTCAACTATGTGTGCCCAGTTTATGAAACGTTACGGTGATAAGAGCTCACAAGCTACATTTAACTAAAACCATTTTTGCAAGTTTTTGTAAATTACGTTTACATCATATACGAGCCTATAAATTCACAAGTTACAAGATACAAAAGTATTTATTACAAGAACTTATACAAGCTTAAGTGAAATACATTTATCAAATAATTGTATATAATCTGTGTAATCTGTGTAAAGTTGTATTTTTAATCTGTGAGCCTTTATTTTTCCTAAATTGCAAAATGATTTTTCTACCCGATATGTCTGTAAGATGGAATCAACGTGCAAAAACTAGTCAAGTTAATGTTAAAAACAAAACTTTTTAAAATGATTTTACATTTGTATAAATAACTTATTTTGAGTCAACGGAGCTTTTTTTTTCGAACTGACTACACTGTTGACCTGGCAAGGCTTCTACAGTTTCACCGGACTACGAGTCAACGGAGCTCTGTAACTTTTTTGTAACAAGTTAGAAGCATTAGCGGCATTGTGGTATAAGATCATAAAATAAGGTCAAGTATTATAAATAAAAAGTGTATATGACCAATCACATTCTCACCGCAACAAAAACCTTTGAAATTCTTATAACCAAGGCCGAGCAGATTAAATCATTGATGATACAAAATTAACATCAGCAATCTAAGGATATAGATTAGATACCTGCTGTTATTTTTATCTTAAGAGACCTAGATTAAAAAGCCAATTAAAGCCAAAAAACAGAAACACAGTTTTTGAAGTTATACTTCTTTTGTCTCGTTATGAGAAATCGTTAAGAGTGATTTTTTAGATGGATTAGATTGATGTAACACACCATGAAGTTTGTTGATGAACTGTCTATTTTAAAATATTATACATGTATTTTTAAATATCAATTTTATATTCCGATCACTGGCATTTGATTTGGCACGCCGAGGAGAAATGCTTCGGTTATCCGGTTGATTCGGCTTCCTAAAGCGTTATCTCTATCGTATAGCGATATGAGAGCTATAGACAGAGATAACGCTATGCGAAACCGAACTTCTCTTTGACGTGTCAAATCAAAATCCGGGTACTGTATATAACTCGTGTACGTTGTATATTTAAAGTTTTATTCATGACACTTAGTTTCGTCGTCCGAAAGGGTTAAAATGTGTAAACAAGATTATCTTTGTATTTTGACAACTGTCATCGCATCTCATGTGCGTATATAAGTGAACGCTCTTTTTTTTTCTCTCCTATTTTATTGAGATTTTTCATCATTAAAAATATAATGGTATTCCACAGATGGTACGATCTGGTGAAGTCCACGGCGCCGGGTTATGATGAAGCCAATCAAAAAGGACTCGACGAAATGAAGGCGTACATCGATGATTTTATGGCTATGAAGGCTAAAAGCAGTAAATGAATCGACTAATTTCATATTGTGTTATTATTTCATAAGTGTATTATTTATTTAATAAATAAAAAATAAAGCTTAATTGTTAATTTTTTTATTATTTATAAATTAAAAACATGTTATTGAAAGGTAACGAATATAACCTATTGACTATTTAATACATTTTTAACCGTGACAAAATAATGCAATAGAATAGAACGTAACTTATTCAATTCAATTCAAACGATAAACTACTTCTATCTATGTAAAAGTAGCCGTAGATAGGGGTCCATAGCTGTTAAAAGCCATTCGGGGTGAAAAGGAGTTATGCACTACAACATTTGTTAAACAAGGTTAGCGACAGCCAGCTGCTCGAGTTGTTGAAGCCATTGCGCATATCGATATCTGATAGATAGAGGTTATCTATAATCAATATGGTTTTTAGGAAATCCAACTCCCGTGTAAGTTGAAATTGTGCTATATAATTCTATAAACAATCGTTTTGATAATGATTCAAGTTATGTGTAACGACTAAAATGATAGTGTAGTAATGAACGTGATAGCAGTTACAAATCTTATTGAGAATAAATTGCATAAAATTGTAATTAAAGCTATAATTAATATTCAATATATATTTTTTAATTCATTTCATTTTTATACCTTTCATTATTATGGTGATATTACAATAACTCTAAATTTTCATTCCATTAATTAATTGTGGTACAAAATCATTATCACGGTAAATGTCATTTGCCGGAGTAAAACCGTTGCTTTAAGATTGGTATTACTTGTCAAATAAGTTACCACTCTTGAGTTGTCACACAGTTAATTAATACTAGGTAAATTTGCGATTAAAAACTTCACAGTAAATTGATAAAAAAAAGGTGATTAATAAGAAACAAGAATGTTACATGGCGAATTAAGTTCCTTCCGCGCCAGAAACATAAGAAATTAGTTGATGCATTAACACGAGGTGTAATATTTATTTATTTGTAAGACTAACATCAATAAATGTACAAAAATTAATGGTTATATGACTAGAAACATCAAGCATTCAAAATCAAAATCAAAAATATTTTATTCAATTTAGGCCCTAAGAAGGCGCTTATGAACGTCAAAACTACAACCGGTTCGAAAAACATCCCAGTCATCGAGAAGAACCGGCAAGAAACTCGATCGGGTTTATCTTTTTAACATATACTTATATAATTAAAATTAATTATACATTACAATCGATTTTAGTGGATGCACAGAGAGGAGTCAATTCCAGACATCACTATCGTTCACATATTGATCCACTTTATAATAGCCCTTTGACACCAAAATCCGCTTAACATGGCACTTCAACTTATAGTCTGGCAAATCAGTAAAATATGCTTTGGGACTGTGTTATAAAACCTAACTTACCTAAAAAACTGTTACTAGTTTTACTGAGTCTAAAACATGGAACGACCAGTTTGTCACAGTTTCTAGTTTTTAAATCATGCCTGTGTTATACGAACTCCAGCTTATCAAAGTTGGCAAGTCTTCGCGAATTAGTAACATAGTACAATAACTTGCGTTATTGTGTACTTAGTGAACCCTGATAATAATAAAGACAAAGATATTTAGAATATTATATTATCGTTCGCAGTCACTTGTTTTTCTTTTTAAAAAAGTTGGCGGTAAAAATATTCCCTCTATTAAGGTTGTCACCTTATGTACACGGTAGTACATACCGTTGAAGGAGTGGCTCTATACCTAAAAATGAAAAATGATGTATCATCTTCTTACACTAATCCAGGCTAAGTGGGGTCTGCGAAACAGGTTAGTCATGTTGTGATGCCAAAATGTGTATGTGTTACAACAAGTATATTAGGTATTGAGTCACCTTTCGTATCAATTTTATGATAACATCATCGGAGTGACTTGTGATAAGAAATCATAAAAAAAAAATACTGATAACATTATTTGTTAATGTTTATACACACGGTAATCTAAAGGTAAGTGAATCACATATAGTTCATTCTATTTAAATCCGATAATTTTTATACTTAAACTAGCTTTTGTTCGCGACTTCTCTTGAGTTAATACAGATCTGATCTATACCTCGGTAATATGAATAATTTTGGGTGAAAGGTACCCTATGTCGTTTTCTGTAAAAAATGTATGCAAAATCCGGAGAAGGGTACGCTGATTGTAATATTGTTGGAAGAGAACCTTATGGTGGAGAGTCGGTAATAGTATGGGGCCGTATTTGCTTAGAAGCAAGTAGCTAACCGGCAACCCACCGCGAGAAAATATGCTTGGCTGACGAGAGATCAGTCCGTTTTTTTACATGGAGAAATTCCTAACGGATACCTACCTTGCCGGGCAGCAAAGGTGGGTTATGTCCGATTCGCACAGATTAAAACCCTATGGTGGCTTCTTACACCTTTTGGCCGGAGCAGCGGGGACTGCCTTACAGTCATTATGTCTGCTCCTCCGACGATCCGAGAAGTCAAGATAGTAGACCCCTCAAAGGGAAAGGTGGGTGTAAGACCGGGGGAAATCCCTAACGGATACCCACCCACCTACCACGGGCAGCAAAAGTTGGTTATGTCCGATTCGCACGGACTAAAACCGCGTGTTGCCTTCTTACAACTTTTGGTCGGGGAAGCGGAGAGAGCCTTACGGACATTACGTCTGCTCCTCCGACAGGTATTGGCCCCTCCTGAGGGGCCTCGACTGCCGTCCGAGGGGTCAAATTAGTAGACGCCTCAAAGGGAAACGTGGGTGTTAGACCCCCCCCTGACGAACTGTGGGAGTTGCATCGGCACAATGCGCCTCCACCACATGGACCTGTGCAGCTTAAGCTGCCCGAGCAACGGATATGAGAGATCAGTCCCTAGTGCGATCTTCATCGGAGAACCGACTAACTACCTTGATGGGTTATGCAAGGCTTGCCCAGGTTGCCTTAGCTTAGCAATCTCAACGGTCAACTTATACGAATAGGCAATTTTAACTTTATTTTGCTGGTATAAGAGTTCATAATTTGTTACAATATCTTAATGTGAGCGAAGTGTCGTACACGAACAAAAAATAATATGACCACGCTATGATGTTAGAGTAATTCAAATTGCAATGTCATGGTTGTTTATCGAAATAGCTAAATATATAAAATGTGTAGCACAAGTCAAATTTATCAAATAAATGTATTTTATCGCTGTGTATTTAACTTATCAGATGATATTATGCCAACACTGTTGGATGTCCTACTATTTTGGTATATATGGCTCGAACGATACCGACTTCTTTAGTTTATGAAAAATAATTATACAATTTACTATTGTTCGCATCTCGTGTATTTTCTTTTACCTTTTTTTTTAAATTGATTGATCTACGGTGAGTTATTAAAAATCCCTAACCTACTTAAAATTGCACTGTTAAGCCGAACCGCAGTTATAATTCAGTGTAATATATTTATTACGAGTTATACGAGTATATCCTGCGATTTTTTACCCTCTAAATATTTTTTATAAGTAATAAAACTTATTAAAAAAAAAAAAGACCAAGCTATGCGCGCTGTTCGCCCTTGTGCTGGTTGCCTATATAAATTCGGGTGAGTGCCTTAAGCGTTCCTCTTAATAGCCCGGTGAAACTGTAGAGGCCTTGCCAGGTCAACAGTGTAGCCAGTTCGAAAAAAAAACAAACAATATAAGGAAGTTGTATTAAGAATATTATATTTAGTATAATCCATTATTATAAATACTAAATATACAGTATATTAATTCAGCAATACCAGTTAGTTACCTTTCATAATTTTGAAAATTATTAAATTTGGTGAAATAAAATATATTTTTACATATGGATAACAAATTTCAAATTCAAAAGATATTTCTTATTCTCATGTAAGTAATTTGCAGTGCGTTTAGCTCAATTTTTTACGTAACATTTCATTTCTAGAAGCTATTTTTGAAACTTTTGATCTGATTCTAAGGGTAGATTTATTATTACTAAAGATAATAATATAATTAATGTTTACAAATGTGTAAAAATCACGGACGGTACCTAGTTATAAATATAAATCAATTGTATACAATCAATTAGAATGAAGCCTCAAAACATTTACATGAATAAATTATAGTGCGTGGGAAATTACACTAGGCCGAAGTATTTGATTTAGGCTAATGAATCTGTTTTCATTATACTTTATACTTCGATATTTTCGCTCGCCCCGATCAATGGAAACCAGAAAATAAGTAGCCTAGGATCATCATCACCATCTTACCCTTATCCGTGGGCCTAAGTAGGGTCAGCACAACATGTTTTCCTTTTCCACTCTCCCCTGTCAAAAGCCATCTCAGTATTCACACCTTTTATACACATATCATTTTCCACACTATCCATCCACACCTTTTTCGGTCTTCCTCTACCTCTATATCCGTCCACTTTCAAACTCAAAACTTTTCTTGTTACATGACTTTCATCTCTTCTCATAATATGCCCGTACCATGCTAACCTATTACTCCTCAGCTTCTCTGTCACTGGTGCTAAGGATTATTAAGGATCATTTTCGAAAAATTCCAGATTGAATGAATGGTCATAGTCCTCTATGCCCATATTCAGTTTAGTTCTTTCGACTAATTCTTTCGTTGGTTCGACGTGATTTTGCCTAGTATAAAAATAGTATAAAACTATAATAAGACCAGTCGTGTTATATGGCTCCAAGTGCTGGGCTACGAAAGAGACGGATGAGAAAAGATTACATGTGGTAGAAATGCGAATGTTAAGATGGATGTGTGGTGTAACAAAAATGATGGATAAGATTAAGAATGAGTATATCAGAGAAAGTTTGAAAATAGCACCAGTGACAGAGAAGTTGAGGAGTAATAGGTTAGCATGGTACAGGCATATTATGAGAAGAGATGAAAGTCATGTAACAAGAAAAGTTTTGAGTTTGAAAGTGAACGGATGTAGGAGTAGAGGAAGACCGAAAAAGGTGTGGATGAATTGTGTGGAAAATGATATGTGTACAAAAAGTGTGAATACTGAGATGACATCTGACAGAGGAGAGTTGAAAAGGAAAACATGTTGTGCCGACCCTACTTAGGTGGGATAAGGGTAAGATGATGATGATGATAGATTAGATCCAGTCCTTATTTTTTTTTACGTTACCTTCCAGTCTCAAAGATGACAATAGATCTGTATTACTCGAGTTCGTCGGCGCCGTGTCGCTCCGTCATGCTGACAGCTGAAGCGCTTCACATCAAACTCAATCTTATAAAGATCAATATGTTGGAGAAAGAGAACTTGAAACCAGAATTCTTGAAGGTAATCAAGACATTCAATAACTCCAAATTTAAAAATAATTTCGTTTATCCGACTTTTGGGAAATCGAGCTGGGAAACCATTACAGAAATTTTACTACAACAAGGTAATTTACAAATAAGTAAAGAAAAACATAAACCAACTTAAATAAAGATTAACAATGGGCTCAAGTCTATACGGTTCGCAATGTAAGTTTCTCAAAAGAATAATTAATACCCGTGTTATAGTTGTAAAACTGCCCACAAACGAACACCCTTCATTTTATGAAGTTGGTTTATGAGAACTGTGTCCAAACCGTGTATTACTGAAGCAATGGTGGTTCAGTAAAGGCGTGTTTGGATATCATATCAGTTAATGTAGGTATGTAGGTTCCTGTGGCTTGGTACACTTTACTTTTTACAATCTTGTACAGGCCCAAATGGTTAAGACGCATTAGTGTTCTCTTCACCTCTCACCAATTTGTTAGGGGAGGGTCTAATATTAGGCCTATCATCTTAAGTTGAGGCCGTGCTGAGGTATCAATAACTGCCGGGTCAAGAAATATTGCAGAGGCAGCTTCTGCCCACCCGGCTAAAGGATGTGAGAAGAACACCGAGGGGGTTTAGTCAGTATAAAACTGCCATTCCCACCTATGCAGCTCGGCGGGGTGGTGATTTAAAAAAATTACTCCGCGAGAAAAATTAAAAAAAAAGTTCTTGTGCCTACAAAGAGCCTGAGTTTTCGGTGAAGGAAAACATCGTCTTAAAGCGATAGAATGCTGGTAGGGTTTTTCTTCAACCCTCCTAGCTGTCTACCATTCTTAAGTTCAAAATCTGTTGGCAAGCACCTGTAGGTGTATCCTGTAGGTGTATCCGGCAGCTGCCCGTGAGATCCAGTTCTCTCTAGATTAAGCGCTATATCATTTTGAACCACATCATCATTTAAAACCTAAAACCAATAACAAAATCTAAGCATAACTTGTATTATATACTAACAAAACAGACAATAAGCATAATTTTATAAATATTTAGTATCCATATGCAGAACTGACACTTGTGCTTATCATTCAAAAGTTAGTCATGTACGGTAAAACCGTTGAATCTCGGCTCAATAGCATTAGCCGTTGCATACACCATGAGACCTATCGGACGTAATCTGTATGGTACGGTTACCTAACTATTGTTACAGTTCAATCCTCAACACACAATCCCGACGATGGTCGACGACGGCTTCTCCCTGTGGGAATCGCGCGCCATTATGAGATACCTCGTCAACAAGTACTCCCCAGACAGTCCCCTCTACCCTAAAGATCCTAAAGCTAGAGCTGTAGTCGACCAGAGACTCGACTTTGACATGGGTACACTGTACCACAGATTTGGTCAATATACCGTAAGTGTTTAAGTACTTCATGCATGCGTTCATAATATTTGTAGTAAATTCTGCTATTATTAGTCATGTAGTCCACCACAAGAAAGATATTAATCAGTTTTACGAATCCAGCTAAAGTGCCAGCTATTTCAGCTATCGATTATTTATATTAGGTCTTTACTTATGCTTTTTTTTCGAACTGACTACACTGTTACCTGGCAAGGCCTCTACAGTTTCACCGGACTACAGGTCTCTACAGTTTCACCGGACTACCGCTTTACTTATGCAATTTCTGTTTCACTATAGAAAACATGAAACAGAATATTCTATTTCATGGAAAGTATTTATCTAGTTATAAATAGGCCGTGGGGAAACAGTTAAGATCTTCTCTTCCTTCTCGGTTTCCGAATCAATTTTCTTCATTTTTGGTTTCTTTAGTAGATATCGATGAGCTTTAGTGTTATCTTGAAAAACATAGGAAAATAGATGGCTTTTCTTCCTTAATATTGAAACTTGAAAAATGTATTAATTCGTATATTTAATTAGGCAAAGTGCTAGCAATTATTATATACTGCACGTTTGCCATTTTAACGATAGGTTTGAATGTTTTTACTATGGAAATCTTGAGGATGAGATTCCACAAACTCTTTAAAGGCGTGTAGCCTCCACTAATATGAAATCATATCAAAAACGTATCGTGCGTTTACTTGTGGTGCGCGATCCTTCGACGTTGTAAATATTTCTGTATTTTTTTAGTTCTACCGCGGAAGCTATATTTGAAAGTAATGCGGAACTCGTCTTCAATGACAACAGAAATAGCGATATTAGAGAAAAATTGACCGACAAAAAACAAAACAACAACTAATTTTTTAGAGGAATAATATAACTATGTTGGAAATTAATTTAAATTTGTAATTCTAAGTAGAACAAATAGGCAATTTTAAAATCATAGAAACGTGTTGTTTTTTTTTTCGATACAAGTCAAATGTATGAAATATACCCGAGTCGTGCTGGTCGAGTTGTTTAATAAGTGGAATACACATCCGATGTCCGCAGGTTAGAAAGGTTAGAAGCATATGAATATCTTCGACGAATAATTCTGTATTCGCGTACTTTTGCTAATTTAAATTTGCAAGCAACACTGTCGTCTGACGCTGAAAGAGAACATCGTGAAGACACCTGAGAAATGTTCTTGTAGTACCGCCGTATGTGGGAAAATATAAAACAGTGGATTTCTTGGAGTTTGAAATCGCCAATACGTCGTGCTCTGGCATGGTGATTATGCCCATATATCTTCCTTCGACACGTTTCAAATACTGCGTTGTATTTACGTTCAGTTTTTCTCGTTTATTTATTGCCGATTTTTTATCGCCATTCCCGTATATTTATTAAGTCTAATACACAGAACTGACAGTGAAGGAAAATATCTTAGAGGAACTTGAATAACTGAAAATGTTCTAGCTGTGTAACTAATAACGATTTCTCGGCGTTCAAAATCACTGATATGCCCTTAAACTGAACTGGAAGAAGAAACATAAACTAGCGGTGAATTTACAAACTGATATCGTTCATATTGTAAAACTACTTAAAAATGAGGTACATATGGTAATCTTTTTTCTTTGTACTCCATTTCCTTGCAGTACCCACAATACATTGACGGTACGCCGCCAGACGAAAAGGCTTTCAAGAAATTACTAGAGGCTTTGGAATTCTTGGACACGTTTCTGAAAGGCCACGAATATGCCGCAGGATCTGAACTCACTATTGCTGACTTCGCTCTGGTAACTACAATCTCCAACATAGATATGTCCGGAATCGACCTTAGCAAATACACGAACATTGTGAAGTAAGTTACGTTTAAAATATCATTAATAATTCATGAATTAATATTTATTTAACTTTGGCTGAATTGTATAATTCTTCTTTCATTTATAGCGCCGTGTGTAGGTAGGTCGGTAGGTAATATGCAATTTCGCCAATATCATCTAGATACAAAGTGAGCGCTGTCTGAGGCAGAGTATCATAAACGAAGGATAGACGTTGAAAAATGTCACTCGCGAAGAAAAATTAATTATCTAATGTCATTTGTATTCAGACTGAGTTAGTAATTGAAATACTTTTTTTTTTCCTTTATTTCTTTAATAAATGCTGCGGAAACTTTTGACAGTGTCAAGGTTTCATTTTAAAACAATTCCAAATATTTATTTCAATGTTGGCAACTTTTCTACAAGCATACTCATGGTGTTTTCGGTGGAATTTTAGTTTCTTATGTAGTGGATATTATATTTTACATAGAATGTTGTGTTATTTGAATTTATATTTTGTGATTATATATATATATATATATATATATATATATATATATATATATATATATATATAACTACTATAACACGGATATTAATTATTCTTTTGGGAAACTTACATTGCGAACCGTATAGACTTGAGTCCATTGTTAATCTTTATTCAAGTTGGTTTATGCTTTTTCTTTACTTATTTGTAAATTGCCTTGTTGTAGTAAAATTTCTGTGAAGGTTTCCCAAAAGTCGGATAAACGAAACTATTTTTAAATTTGGAGTTATTGAATGTCTTGATTACCTTCAAGAATTCTGGTTTCAAGTTTTCTTTCTCCAACATATTGATCTTTATAAGATTGAGTTTGATGTGAAGCGCTTCAGCTGTCAGCATGACTGAGCGACACGGCGCCGACGAACTTGAGTAATACAGATCTATGGTACACACAGACAGAAAGACAAAAATTTTAAAAATTGTGTTTTTGCTATCAGTATCGTGTATACGTTCATATCCAATCAATAAAAAGTCGTTATGTAATATGTATTTATTATTGCCATATTTCTTTTCACAGGTGGTACGATTTAGTGAAATCCTACGGCACCGGGTTATCAAGAAGTGAATCAAAAAGGAATTGACGAATTGAAATTACTCCTTGCCAAATTTAAAGCTATGAAGGCGAATAACAGTAACTGATTCATTTAATAGAATGGTATAGTACATTTGTTTTGTTTAATTTATGAGTTATTGAATAATAAAAAGTTAATTCTCGTTTATTTCGTTTCCGCTCTCCGTCCCCGAAAGGACCGCGGTGCGCTACACGTACTGGCGGCGTTATAGCTACAGTTTCTAGTAATAATTACTTCGCTCCTAATAGATGTAGTGTGATGTTGAATAGAATAAATCTTTAAATAAAACAAAGTCGTTTTTTGATGTCTATCCGTGTGTTGTTTTAAATCTTCTCAACTACGTAACGGATATTGATACAGTTTTTCATTATCGTGTAAAGAATTTCTTCAGGTTTACATGTATATTATATTTATTTGCCTACTGGTAATGAAAAGTCGACGTTTTTTCAATGCAGATTGCCTCGAAAACACTGGCTAATTCTCACGAGACACATGAAAATAATGTACTACAGAAGAATTACGTACTTTAAAAATTCCTACAGAAATATACCCAGAGTATATACTCGTATACTTATACCCACTTTTCTTATATATTATAAAAAAAAAGTGTTGATATAATATTAAAACCTATTAAATTAATTGTACTTACATTGGGTTTTTAAAACCACACTTTAAGACGTAGTATTTCAATTAACACCTTAGATGCTTAGAAGATATCACCCCTTTAAAAGTGCATGTAAGAAAAAATTTAATGTTTGTATAGAGATGACAACCACAATATATATTGTCCATGCGAAGTCGGGGCGTGTCACTAGTAAGCTATAAAATGCATAAATATTTGTGAATTTTCGACTAGTAGCTCCGGCATGTTCAACGCAAATATGAAGAAAAAAAGTGTGTGTATATAACCACACGAAAGAAGTGAAAACTGTTTTATAAAAAAATACAACAAAAACCGCCAATGTCATGTGGTATTCCAGTTGGTCACCCATCCAAATACAGACCACGCCCCACATTGATCGGCCGAGAACCGGTGCTTTCTACACTCTACCCGACACAGTTTATCCCGAACAGTTTTCGTCACACAAAACGGTTGCGGATCAGAATTTCAAAGCCCTCCCGTAAGAAGTTTTACACCCACACGAAAGAAGTGAAACCTTTTTTATAAAAAAATACAACAAAAAGCGCCAACATCACGCGGTATTCCAGGCGGTCAACCATCCAAATACTGTCCACGTCTCACATTGGTTAACTTCGGTGTTCGGACGAGAACCGGTGCTTTCTACACTCTACCCGACACAGTTTTTATCCCGAACACTTTTCGTCACACAAAACGGTTGCGGATCAGTATTTCAAAGCCCTCCCGAAAGAAGTGTCACGTGAATATCCACTGATCATTATAATATTATGTATCGACAACATAAATAGGTATATAATAAGGTATCATGAGGTATTCAAATAAAATAGATAAGATATTTGATGAAATCAATGCAACGGCTTATACGTTATCGCGCATTTTGTAATTTAATCTCGCCGCGATACTAAATATAAATAAAATACTTTCCAATTGTTACTCGCATTTCTGTTTTGAAATGTTGTATTTGACTCGTGTGCTTTAATTATTTTTCTTTTTAATCACAATACTATCGGGCATAAATATTTTCTGAGTACCTATTGATTACGGTATGTATTGGTTATTTTAAAAGCTTGTGTAGCGACGCTTATAAATAAGATGCAATAAGTATTTATTCTGTGTTCAAGCGTATGTACTCGTATTACTTGCATGAAAGAGTAGCCGCGTTGCTCGCGTCTTGTTATTTCATAGGAACTGTTTCTTTAACTCGCATTAATATTGCGTTGTCGTTTTCATGCATTAGTAATTTTGTCATTATTGCTTAACCCACACAGAAAATTATAATTATATAAGTAGTTTAACATATATAAGCCCAGTCAAATAATTAAAGGGACACTGACAAATTAAAGTAAATATATATTAATGAAATTGATAGAATAATAAAAAAAATACTCAAGTGACATTCTACAGAAGTTTTCTTGAATTATTAGCAAGGATTTTCCAACAACAGTGTTTATGTGATTAAAGCAAGAAAGATGACCATAGACGTCCACATTGACAACGGTTCACCGCCTTGCAACACTGTGCTGTTGACTGCCGCAGCTTTGAACCTGAAGCCTAACATAATCGTTGTTGATTTACCTCGTGGTGTCCACCGTACACCTGAATATTTGAAGGTACTGTGATAGAATTTCAAAATATACAATGTGTATTGATATTCACGTTCAGAATCAGGTTGACAATCAGTTTAAAGTTATCACCAAAAATATTCAGTTTCGCTTCTAAAAGAATGCATGTGGACCTTTAAATATTACCACCGGTATCCAACGGATGTACAGAAGACAGAGGTATTATTGAAGTTATACTTCTTTTGGCGCGTTAGGGAAAAATGATGAGAGTAAATTTTTACGATGCGCGCTCGCACACCGTCACGAAAAACCGACACCCTGAAGTTAGCTATAGTCAACATTTTATTCAAAAAAACGTATGTATGTATTAAATACCCTTTTTTTCTATTGTTAGTGTCGTTTTTTCTACAAACGTAGAATAAGGCGAAAGATAAACATTTTCGAAAAGATTTTTATCTTGTTACGCCAAAGAAGTTATAACTTTTAACGCGTGTACATAAGTACACACACACTTTTTTTATTCCAGATATTCACGAAGTTATTCGTCTCATAATAACTTGTTTAACCGATGTCAAAAATCAGGAGATTCTCAATTCGGTTGTATTACTTTTTATGGTTAAGAACTACTTCGCGTCGTTTGTAAACCGGTTTGAAAAATTGTTAATATATTTTTGGAATAAATGTTAAAAAAAAATACACCCGACCGAGTCTCTTGCCGTTTTTTCATGATGACTGGATACTTTTCGGAATCGGTGGTAGTTTTGACGTTCATAAACGCCTTCTTAGGGCCTAGACTGAATAGAGTATGTTTGATTTTGAATGTAATAAACCCATTGAAATTCGACAGTGAATCACATTATGCAATACTCGAATCGTCTTCTAAAACGAGAATATAAAGTATACATGGACCGCAACTACGTTCTCAAAGCCGCGGTCCGATCCTTCGGAATGGAGTCCTCGAGAATGTTACTTGCGCGACTACAGTGACACTGAAGTAATTTTCAAACACTAGTTTTTACAACACAACACCGATCACCCCACACACGTGCACATACACACATGTAGGTACACATAGTGGTTGGGTTTAATTTTTAATCCCTTTTTCGATCGGAGTTAGC
Organism: Antheraea assamensis; assembly: GCA_035772565.1. NCBI lineage: Eukaryota > Metazoa > Arthropoda > Insecta > Lepidoptera > Saturniidae > Antheraea > Antheraea assamensis. Next base: position 442,490 of record JAQQSE010000240.1, on the reverse strand, counting down.
TTATAATAACTCAGTAGTCAGATTCAAGATACATGTATGAGTTAGTGAAACATACATGCTTGGTACACCACGTGTATGTTTCACGAATTTATATATGTATGAAATAATAATCATCTTAGTTTAGCTTAGTTAGTTAGTGTGCTGCGTGGGAGAGACAGCGCCACATTCTGGCTGCGGCGGTAGGGCCGAACTTATCGTTGCCGAGTGTGGTTTCCGCTATGCTCGGCAGCGAAGAGGCATGGCAAGTGATGGTCTCCTTCTGCGAGGACGTCATCTCGCAGAAGGAGGCGGCGGAGAGGGTCCGCGAGCTGGATCCTCTTAGCGGCCCTCTCTGTCAAAGAAGAGCCGGTGGAAGGAGACGGCGGTTTGCACGCCTCCTTCTACCTCCGTAGCCGGACTCGAGGGGATGGGCCGGAAGGCCCATCTCCTCATTGCACAAGTCTGGCTGACGAGGGGAGGTAGCTGGTTGTGTAACCAGTCTACCTCCCTATAAGGACGGAGCCCGGCGGCCAACTTCCGCCGGGTGACCGCAGGGGCGACATGGTGATAGTTTTTGCACGGTCCCATGTCGCCCTAAGCAAAGCGGCGGTCGGTACACCGTGGGGCTTTAGTCCGTGCGAGTCGGACATAACACACTCTCTCCCCCGAGAGGGTGGGTATCCATAAGGGATTTCCCCACGTCAATAAAATAAAAAAAGTTAGACTCCGATATTTGGTGATAGTCCAGTTTTATACAATTGTCTCTGTAGTGTGTATGAGAACCAATGAGTTGTAAATCATACATTTATATTGTGATACACGGTTTTTTACTTTCGCAGAGTAACATCAGATTCATACATATCAGATATGATAAGTTATACATATATAGATTACGATAAAGGTAACGATAACATTATTTATTTATATATTATATCGAATCGGTGATTTAAAGATAAATTACAATGGTGGTTCTAACGAGGTCTGATAAAAGTAGATATTATTTTTTGTATAAAATACAATACCTAATCGTGACCAATACCTAATAAATGTAATAATTGAAAACGTATGCTTCACATCACCTAACTATTACAATCGAAGCGATGATGGCTCAGTTGGTAGTGTGTTCGGACACAGCGTCGAAGGACGTAGGTTCGAATCCAAGCAGCTGAGTCGGAGCTTTCGGTGAAGGAAAACATCGTGATGAAACCACAGCATGGTAGTAGGGCTTTTTCTAAATCCGTCTGGCTAGCTACCACCCTCAAGTTGAAAATCTGTCGACAAGCATCTATTGGTGTGTTCCGGCAGCTGCACTTGAGAGTCAGCCTCCCTCTAGGTTAAGCGTGACTTACCATCTTAGACCACATCATCATTTAATATCAGATGAGACTGTGGTCAAAACGTTTACCTATAAAGTATAAAAAAAAAAATTTGATGTACATTTTATGTACATGGAGTATTTATTTTTCCCATTATTTTCCTAAACGCAGTAGTTGCGGCCGCTGCTGTTTACATATATTTTCGTTCCAGCTTAATCCGCAGCACACTGTGCCGATTTTGGTAGACGGCGGCTTCCCGTTGCCAGAGTCCAGGGCGATCGTCAGATATCTCGTGAATAAGTACGGTGGGGATACGAACCTTTACCCGAGAGACCTTCAGACCAGAGCTATAGTTGAACAAAGGCTTGATTTCGACTTGGGAACGCTGTATCAGAGATTTGCCGATTATTATGTAATTATTTTATCTTGGGCTATTATAAAATTGATTATTTTTACTTTTTTATTTATATTATAGGGGGCAAACTCCTCTTGCGACTCCTCTGGTCTTGCTAGTATCTATGGACGGCGGTGATCACTTACCATCAGGTGACCCACCTGTTCGTTTACCCCCTATAATATATAAAAAAAAACACATCATCATAAAAATATATACCAAATGTTCAGCTTACATTTATAGGTCAATCGATTGATATATTGCAATTTATTGGGCATAAACGGGGCAATGGTTAATGGCCGCGATATCATATCATTGAGGACGGATGTTATATGTCCGACTCGTTATTTTTTTATCTCGCCTTTTATTTGCCATACATTTAGGTGACTTATTTAAGTACTGTGATATTAAACTTCACGGCATTATTTTTAATTTTTTTGAAGCGAAACTTCTTTAGTCACTATGAGCGAAAGTGAATGCGTAACGCTCGGGTCATTGACATACTGAATCGTGTATATTCGGCTTCCGTCGTCATCAACGACATTTACTGTTTGAGAAGGAATGCATCGTTTTAATAATTACGATGTTATTATTAAGTATTATAATAATAAAATGATATAACAAGTTTTCTATTAAATGGCCCACTTTGTTATTTTTGTTGGTGTACTTATAGACCGGTAACCCTTTCCTAATTTAAGTGAATATATGTAAGACGGTAACACTATAAGCTTAGAAGAACTGGCTCTCGAATACAATCGTCGGAATACAACTGGCTTAACCAACTTAATGTTTGAAAACCGAGCGAGCATTAGAAAAAATTCTGGCCGCCACGATATGCTTTCATCACGATGTAAAGTATTGCAACATTTCAAGTATTAAGATCCTGTTTTACAATTAAGCCATCGTTCCTCTCTGTTTTCAGTACCCACAATTCCACGGTGGTCCACCAGCATCCGATGACGCATTCAAGAAACTAAAAGAAGCGCTCGCAATTCTTAATACATTCTTAGAAGGTAACAAGTACGTAGCTGGCTCCGAATTCACCATCGCCGACCTCTGTTTAATCTCCACTGTTGCTGTTATAGACGCTTCTGATATTGACTTCAAGGATTACCCGAATATCCAAAGGTGAAGTTCATTTTATATATTTGAGATTTATTCATGTCGAAATTAATGAATATATCGACATAGGACTCAGATTATTAGATGAGGATTTTTTCGTAGATAGTTGTCGGTTAATTTTTTTAGGTTCATATAATCCCTTGTATTTTTTTTAAATACTTAATGACGCAGGTGGATATCAGCTAGTATTTAAATATTATTGGTTTATCTTCTCTAAAACTATAAGAAACGTCTGAATGTTAACCAGAGTTTGATTGAATTAGAATTAAAAGCAACTCTATAACCGATTTCATTTGGCTAGTACTTGATTTTTGAAGTTATACTTCTGTAGGCGCGTTATGAAAAAATGATGAGAGTGAATGTTTATGATGCGCGCGCAGTAGTGTGACACGAAATCTACAGGTTGAAGCTATCCGCAAAACCGTTTATTGAAACCTACACCCTGAAGTTCTTCTTCTACCTCTTGTTTTGGCACCGCAGAAGCATTTGCCAGTGTCAATGTTTTGTTTCAAGAGGGATTATAGCAGAATGTTTACAAATTATATAAGTTTATTAAAACGTAAGAAGTTCCAAGCAAGTGTCCTGTGACAATTACAATGTTCTAACAAGATGGTGGTTCCCTTGTTAGGACTTCCCATGGAGTTTTGGTGGCATCTCAGAATGCATGCTCCGTGGTATTATTTCCCATCCACTTCACTTGTGCATAATAACCGAACTATATTACGTAAAACACAACCAATATTATTAAATATAGAGTCTAATAACACAAGATTATGAATAAAATATAAAAGCCACTACATGACAGACCAAGATCCCGCCAAAACCCCACACCCTGAAGTTAGCTATAGTCAACATTTTATATTTGTACTTAAGCGCTACGCGTTGCCGTTGCTATAGTAACCATTAACATGTCAATAGTTGCCATGGTAACGTGGTAAGTTTGTATTCTAAAATTATTATTATTTTACTGAGGGGAAACGGGGTAAGGGTTATTTCTAGCAATAATGCATGTGAATAATATGATCAGCAAGAGTTTTGTTTTTATACTTTATAGGTAAACGGTTTTGACCACAATCTCATCTGATATTAAATGATGATGTGGTCTAAGATGGTAAGTCACGCTTAACCTAGAGGGAAATTGGCTTTTAAGTGCAGCTGCCGGAACACACCAACAGGTACACGGCGACAGATTTTTCAACTTGAGGGTGGTAGCTAGCCAGACGGGCTTAGAAGAAGCCCTACCACCATGCTGTGCTTTCATCACGATCTTTTCCTTCACCGAAAGCTCCGACTCAGTTGCTTGGATTCGAACCTGCGTCCTTCGACGCTGTGTCCGAACACACTACCAACTGAGTCATCATCGCTTATAGTTACATATGGTTAAGTATTTGATGCGTTTAACCCTATATACTAATACTCGTGTTTAAATCCTTCCAGATGGTTCGATTTCTTGAAATCAACATTGCCATATTACAATGTTATGGAGGATAGCATAAGTCACTATAAGGCTTACATCGGAGCTCGGAAAGCAGCTTCAGTTGTCTAATTATATCTGTACTTATATATTGTTAATGTATAATAAACTTTAGTGAAACGTGTTTGAATATATTTTAGTTAAATTATTATCGACTAGCTTTGCCTCGCGGCTTCGTTCGGGTTAATGTAAACTTTATCTATCTCTCGGGAACATTCTATTTTTTATGGTGTTTCTGTACTTCTGACAACATGTATTATGGACAATTTTATAAGGATCCGTTGAATAGTTAAGGCGTAAAAACGTAACAGACTAACAAACTCACATTCTCATCTATATATAGTATGCATGAAAAATTAAGATATTTTCTTACGAACAGAGTATTCTTTTGTTTAAATCTGTTACTTTCACATAAATATATAAAGAATTAGCAATATATTGAAATAGAGAGTTGTTGCTATTTGATACGAGTCACTTCGTTTCCCCTTGTCGCCTTGCATGAGCATGATATAAGATAACAAAGATTTGTCAGTCAAGATTTACGTGCATATAAGAGGATCGTGGTACTTTCAAAGTCCGTTAAATGTCTTGAGATCAAACGATTTGGTAGCAGACTCCTTCTCCATCAATCCCCAAAAAGATTGAAAGGACATATACGAAGATTATTACAAAGTATTATATGCCCTAGCTTATTCGTATTAAAGCTGCGGCATTGTTGAAATGGATATTCAAAATTTTGCACATAATCTAGAGGCATGATTCAGAATATAAATCTATATACAAATAGGCCAAAGGACATAACAGGTTAATAAATTTCTCTCTCCACTTTTTCAAACCATTTAATTTTTTTCTGTTTGATTTCAACAAGTCGAAGTCTTTATTTAGATGTCTCTATTTGTCATACTTCACGCTCCTTGCGTCTATTAAAATACAATATTTGTACTCTCTTTATCATAAATCGTCAATAATTTTGAAATAAAAAAAAAATGATCGAATTTGAAAGAAAGGACGACGGCTAGTTAGACGTAAGGTCGCAAAAAAAATTGTTGATGGAGGTCTTATAATGCGTGACATATCTATACTATTAAGGCGTACGACGAATTCACCAGATGAGGTGTTCCTAAAACAACCTCACTTCAGCTCAGCGCCGAGTCTACTAATGTTACAGTTTATTACTACCTATATACAAATAACAAACTACGCTGTCGTGTTACTTCGCAAAAACTACCGCTTAAAAACCTTTGTCAATTATTCTACCATTTGCTAATTGTCAACGACACCTTAATTAAACTAATATTCGTTGTTCGTATACACTATGAGCGAAGCGCTTTCTCTTTCATACCTATTGGTTTTTGTATGCTTGCTCGCTCGCACAATGTGAAGACGGCGGCTGGCTATTAATTATTATTTTGAATAGTAATCCCTTGCGTAAAAATAATGTATTACAATATTGTTTGTAGTAATAATAATCAATAGGAACTATTTAGAATTTTATTACTGGACATTAAATCTTCATACATTCGTTTCTTTATTAGAAATGCATCTTACTAGATTTTTGTTTAACTTGTAATTAATTGATACTTGAAGACTCTTCCCTTAAGGGTTAATGTAAGTGACCTTTATCTTTTTCTTTCAGTCTTACCAACCTATTCTTACGTCACTGTTTATAATTAAAATAATTGTATTAATAAAATAATAACCAATAATGTATTTTGGAAAGCTTTATTTGTACCTTATAACCTAAAAATAAAAATATTAACATTTCAAAGAATGCAAGATCTGTTGCGTGTGTAAAATGTCTTTAACAATATTTGCTCTGGTTATTGGATGTCTCCTCCATTCTAAAGATGTTCTTTTGGTCTGAATAGAGTGGTTACTTCTTCAGCATGCTGTTGACGAGGGATTTGAAAGCGTCGAGTCCCTTCTCGTTCGCTTCTTGGTACCCGGGCGCCGTGCTCCTCACTGTCTCATACCATCTAAAAAGAGTTCACAATTCACATAATATTTATTAATTTTTTACTAGTAAGTATATTTTTTAACTTCTGTATATTACTGTTTTACGTGTCAATGATTTGCAGTGTAAAGAGGAAATGCATTCTGGAAAAAATATCGAAGAATAGATTAAAACAATGGTCTATCGCTATCTCACTCTACCCGAACTATGAAATATAGTGCGAGAGAAACAACTGCATATAATGCTAGTCCCATACCTGCGTGTATCGGCAGGAAGTTTTGTGTATGGTCAGAGTAAATGCAGATGTGGGAAGACATTATCGTCACGCGTTACGAACTATGGTTATGCGTGACGAGTGACGCTACACGCAGCAGGATAACTGGGGCCGCGGTTTCTACACACAGCAAAGGAACTTGAAGACGCTAATGCAGAGTTACTATTGACATGACAATGGCGTGCAAACGTTATTCTACGCCTTTATCGGAATTAATTTTGAGGTTACTTTTTAGCGGCACAAGTGACCGAAACTTCGTCGCGCAGATATGGGACTAGCATCAGAGTGATAATACCGATCTCCTCCAAAATTAAACCCATTTCAGTTCTACTTTCAGAATTAATATATGAAGGTATTTAGCTGTGTCTGTATGTTTCCCTGTTATTTATTATTATCGTTCAATTTGTTTCCTGAATATCTGAAAAGGGCTATATAATTGGGAAATTCTAGTACTTTTAGAAGGTTCCTAGGTATTTAATTTGTTGAAAAAATGAAAACATAGGAGCTATAAAAATATTTACTTTAGTGCCATCATCCGGGCTTAACCCTTAATAAACTAGAGTTTCAATTTTGATACCAATCTTTTAAACCGAATGTTCACATTACTATTAGTTTTTTTTATAGGTTGGCTGGCTGTACGTCAAAATTGATACCTGTTTTTTTTTTCTAAATAAATATTGTGATTGTTTTACCTATTTTTCCCTTCATCTAGACCCTCAAGCAAACACAGTAATATTAAAAATAAATCACTTTCGTAAATCAGGCTACTAAGGGTTAAAACAGAGGAATACATATGTATGGAATAATTAGCGACCCCAGGCCGTGTCATATTCAAGATTTGTATAAATTACAAAGGAGTTATAAAGACTACTGATAAATTTACGGGTCATAATTAAATCCAACCAAATAGTCAGAGATATAACATAAGGTGCTAATAAAATGATGGCGTTATTTATTTTCAACTTGTAAATTCATTTTTTCTAAAACTATTGTTGATTCTGTTTTTATACGAGTTTTAAAAATTGCAGATAACTCTTATAGCCTATCAGCATTTTGCACATTCAAGTAGTTGTCAAAAATTTATAAAGCCGTTTTATCCATATATAAGTATAAAAAATATACAACATTTGTGAAACAGTAAATTCGTGAAATCTATAACAGAAATTGGTCATAAAATACATATATATGCAAATCAAACTACAGATTACTTCAGAAAACATGAGTTCAAATAAAAAGTCACTTATTAACGAAGTAGAAAAACATGGGAATATTTCAGAGCGTAGAACAATCTAGCAGTTTCCAGTCTACTTCGATGATAGTGAATCAATACGGCAAATGATATCCTGATGTCAATGTTACCTTTTAACATTGGGGTACTTTTTAAAGTCGATATCAGTCGCCTCGAAGCAGGAGACGCTGGCGACCAGACTCAAATCGGCTAGAGTCAAGTGTGGTCCGGCCACGTACTTTTGCTCCGTGCAGAACTTGTCCAGAAGCTGAAGAGCATCCTCTATTTTATCCAATTTCTCCTTATCAGCCGGTGCTCCGGCGAACAATTGTGGGTACTTAAGGGGAGAAATTGTAAAATGTAAAGTAATCTATATAAAAGAATGAACTGCCCAATATGTGTACGCGACTTCAGAACGGCATTACCTATTTGACTAATTCTTTTATCGGTTGTGTCTGTAATTGTAAGAACAAGCTTCGTATTAAAGATAATGTAAAAAAGTGAGAGACTTAATGAGACAACAGACAACGGAGAGTGAGACAGGTGAGAGTTTCAAAAATATTGACAGACTGAAGTACAGTTGTTCTGTTGGCATTTTATTTGAATACATGGACGTACTGTAAAGGGAAGGCGAGGCGGACAGCTAGGTAATTATAAAATTATGGATCCAGCCGTAAAACCCTAGAAGTAAAACAAGAAAATAAACCTAAAAAAGTAATTACGATATTTCCATTCATCGTTTATCAATTTTAACAATTATCTACATAAATTAGCTTTAATGTCAGTATCTTATCTATAGGTATTATTAAGAGGATATATAATATTGATATTGATAAATGTTTTTCTTTTTTAATTTTTTTCTTTTTTCGAACTGACTACACTGTTGGCTTGTTAAGGCCGCTACAGTTTCACCGGACTAGTAAATGTTTGTACTAATAAAGTGACAGTCGGATTTATAGTAACCCTTAGATACATGACTACATTTTTTGCTTACAATAACATTTGAAGAGAAATACCTGTAAAATTTAAAACGAAGGTAAAAAGCAATGTACATTTTTCGATAGATTATCTAACAGTTAATAAAAATAAACGACTCCATGCGTATATATTTTCTATTATTAGACAGAAAAAAAGTTACATATTATTTACGTCTGACGTTTTGTTAAAATTCGGTCGCCATTTTTTAATAGTATATCGTAAATCACAAACTGAAAACATAAAAAGTTTCTGTATTATTTATCCCCTGAAACTTAAATCAGAATTTTTCGAAAACAAGTCTTAAATACTATGTGTACATCGTATATTTTTTATAATAAAAACTACATAAACTTGGAATTGGAATGTTACACAGAATATATTTCAAGAATTAGAAAGAAGTAGATTTATTATCAGTAATAATTAAACAAAAAAAAAAAAATTATGTAGCATTAAAATACATATATTGAAGTAGTGCGAGAGTTTTTGGTGGGATCTTAGTCTGTCATGTAGTGGTTTTTATATTTTATGCATAATCTTGTGTTATTAGACTCTATATTTTGTAATATTGATGGTGTTTTACGTAATATAGTTCGGTTATTATGCACAAGTGAAGTGGATGGGAAATAATACCACGGAGCATGCATTCTGAGATGCCGCCAAAACTCCATGGAAAGTTCTAACAAGGAAACCACCATCTTGTTAGAACATTATAATTATCACAAGACACTTACTTGGCAAAATCTTGTTACTTGACGCTGGCTAGTGCACAAACCGTGCCGGAGAAAAAAAATAAAGCAGAAGAAGTAGTGCGAACTCTTATATTTATAACGAAGTATTTTAATAGTCAATATTATCAGGGTCCTACAGAGATATACAAATTAGATTTTTGTGAACATAATTATTTTTGTAACAAATAGTGAATATTAGGGATTTTCTTACTTTATTTTGAAAGAGGTGGCTTTAATTACGTTAGAAGTCATAAAGTAAGCAATTTATGTTAATTTTAAATTAATTATAATGATTTATTAAATTAAATATATTAGCTTTACCATTTCAACAGTTTTATTAATACTAGATTTCGATTTGCTTTTAATTTATATCTCATATATTCAGTGTACTTACGAAATAGTCTCCGAATCTCTGGTAAAGAGTTCCGATGTCGAAGTACAAGCGTTGGTCGACCAGCGCCCTCGCTTTAGCCTCCTCTGGGTACAGGCTGCTTCCTTTACCGTATTTGTTGACCAGGTAAGTGATGATTGCGCGCGACTCCCAAATCGAGAACCCATCGTCGACCAGCGTGGGAATTGTGTGCTGAGGATTCAGCTGTGGATAACGTATGTTTGTTTCGTTTCGAGATAAAATTAAAAGTAAAAGTTTAAAAAAAATGGTAAAAATCCCGATAATCCAAATGATGTAGTAAGATTTTTTTTTAACTTTTTATATTTATTGTCATGCACCGGTTTAATTAGATGTATTTTAGAGCCAGTTCGATCTAGGCTTATCGTGTTACTATTTTAGGTCACATCCTTATTTAACATCATCATTCTCTTTCCCTTACTCCACCTAAGTATCGGCACAACATGTTTCCTTCTTCCACTCTTCTCCTCGTCCTCCTCCTTTTTAGTAAATCGATATTTTTATCATTTTGTTTTTAATACGTTATAACTATAGAATTTTAGTTATATTATAATTATAGATTTATTATTTCTACAATTATAACGAATAAAATTGTTTCTGAATAATGTGATAATAACTGCTATAATGTTATATATAACTGCTATCTGTTGTAATAACTGCTATTCAATATATGAACAGTTACAGCATTTTATACCAGCGGCAGTCCGCGATTTTGTTTGCGTTTTCATTTTTATAAATGGTGCATTGTCAAAATCAAAAATACTTCATTCAATTTAGGCCCTATAAAGTCGCTTATGAATGTCAAAATTAGCATCGCTTCGGATAACAACCAAGTCATCGAGAAGAACCGGCAAGAAACTCAATCGGGTTTATCTTTTTAACATATATATTTAAAATTCATTATACATTACAATCGATTTTAGTGGATGCACAGAGAGGAGTCAATTCCAGACATCACCATCGCTCACATATTGATCCACTCTATAATAGCCCTTTGACATCAAAACCCACTTGACATAGCGCTTAAACTTATACTCCGGCAAATCGGTAATATACTTTAGGACTTTGTTATAAAACCTAACCCTATTACCTTAGAAGCTGTTACCGGTTCTACTAAGTCGGAGACATGGGACGACCATTATATGTGGAACCATCGCTAAACGGTATATGTTGGTCACTCGTAGGTACATCTCAGATGGCATGATTTTTGCAAGCTTACTTGACACTTCTCACTGTATTTTTGAACAATGTTAACAATATATTCATAGCCTATGTGTTATTTTGTTCTATAAGCTATATTACTGTGGAGTTTAAATTAAAATCCGTTGAATAGTGTTTATGTGAACGAGTAAAAACCATTGATTCATTCTAATTGGTGGAAATTTACTTATATATAATTTGCGGTAGGATTTTATCGAACGGAACTTACCGGGTGGTTTTAATGAAATATTGGCTGGTTCTGCGATTCCACCACAATTACAACACAACATATAAACAACACAACAACACTGTAGTCCCGGTAATGTTCATAAATCGATAATAAAATAAATAACTCAATATTATTAAATTATTTTTCGTTGCGTGGTCGCGTGCGTTCTCGTAAGTGGTTCGACAAAGAGGAGTAGCACGGGCGGCGGTTGGCGTTCCGTTCTTTTTGGAGAGGAAGGGGTTGTAAAAATTACATAGATTAAGAATTGCGTGCGAAAGTATAGATACACAAAATATGCGGAATAAGGAAAAGGAAATAACACATATTAAAAATAATAGATGGCGTTACCACTAATAATCTTTCTCCTTTATAATATTAATAGGATAAATACGGATAAACAGATGACTGTTGACACGATACATATTTATTTGTGAAAAAGAGGAAGTTCCAGTTTCACCGAATCATGACATACAGGAATACAACGCTTTATTTACATAACTTCATATCTGGAGACAAGTTTATTTTCCTTTACGACCTTTATATTTTCAACACATAGAGGTGAGCTAAAGGATTTGGACTGTGGCGTTCGGCCTCTTTTATGTACTCTCTGGTCAAACGCGCATTGACGCGGGAAAATGAATAACGTTATAAAAATTAGACAGCATTTATGTTATAACATCGGACGACTAAATAAATAATATATATTTGAATTTCTTCTGTGTATTGTTCTCAAATAGTAAAGGACCAATAACGAATGTGCTCATAACGACGTAAACCCTCGAGGCTACAAAATCGCCAGCCAACCAGAACAAGATAACCAAAACTCTCTTTTATGTGCTTAGTTAAGGATTCTTTCAGATTACCTTTAAAAACTCGGGTTTCAAGTGCTCCCCGTGGTTAAAATCGATCATCTTTAAGTTGAAACTGAGGTTCAGCGCCTTGGCTGTGAGCAGGACGGCTCTGCAGGGCGCCGACCCAGGGACGTAGTACAGATCAATGGTCATTATACTGTCAACAGAAGAATATAAATGAGTCTTTTAAACGAACTGTTACGAGAAACAAAAAATGTCTATTATAAACATGAAACTAAATATGAAATAAATGAATAAAAGCATATTCCAATAGAAATAGTATTGATTGCTGCTTGTCTTTTCACACACAATTTGTGGGTAAACAGGTAATATAAATCTTGTTTACATTATGTTGAAATCCTTTTTACCTAAACAATAAAATATTGTCCAATACAATGCAGTGAAAAGTTGCTTAGAATAGAAATTAGAAAAAAAAAATATTTTATATTATTAAATAATTATTATAACGCGAATTTCATAAATAACTTTATTCGTTATAATTGTATTTTTGTAAAGTAAAAGTTATTGACAAAAAAGGAACAAAATTTCATGGTATTTTAGAAAACTTACGTTGACAGCTAAGTTTTTTTAAAGAACACAGGCACAGGCACACGGAGCGCGTTCGGTCACAGCAACGAATTTAAACTAAATAACGCTATAGGTTTTGTTTTTCGAATTGCCTACATTGTTAGCCTGGCAAGGCCTCTACAGTTTCACCGGACTACTAACGCTATAGCAGGAAGCTCATAGTTTTTATAGCGACTATTTTCAGAGGCGTCATTCGTGACGCATACAGATACACTACCGATCCTGATATATATGAATTGACTTTTTTTGATAAGACAACAATGTATTCATATTATTGAAGCGATGAAGTCTTAGTTGATAGCGTGTTCGGATATCGCGTCGATCGACGTAGGTTCGAATCCTTGCGACTGAGTGAAGTTTCGATGAAACTATACATGACGTTAGGGCTTTTGTAAGCCCACCTGGCTATCTACCACCTTCAAATCTGTCACAAAATACCTGTTGATATGTTTCGACAACCACACTTGAGAGCGAGGTCAAAGACTAAAACTTATAAAAGAATACTAAGTCATTTTCTCATTTATAATGTAGAATATTAATTAGGATATGTAAATAGAATTAATCTAGATTATACATTTTTTTTGTATTTCTGAGCGGAGCAGATCTATTTTAAAACTTCCAATCTAGTTTTCAAGTACAAAGTGGAACTCATTACATGATTTACTCGTATTTATGTTAGTAACGTAATTGCAAATTAGCGAAAACTCATTAAACATTGACGTATCATGTTTTTCACTAACAAACTTTTGTCCACTTAATTAGTAAATCCATCACATTCTGCACTTCTCCCAGCATAGGTACACTTGTCAAATTGGCCATTCAAACACTTCTAAGTCTGTATTAAATTGACATCACTCTTCTAAGTATTCTGTAATTGTCTTTTAAAATTCAGCTGCCGCGGTTTTTACACTCTCATGAAAAGCAGTATTAGTTTCTTATAATTTCACCAATAGATTACAAATGGCGTAAGGAAGACAAAGCAAGCATCTTTATGTGCCAAGTCATGACAAACACAATGAATTTCCTTCGTACAATACTATTGCAGATACATTCTGTTCCTCGAGTTTTGGCGCGGTTTGACAAAAAGTAAGCTGCCTATGTATATAAAAAAAACATAATAACAGTTCAGAATCGGGATTTATGAAAAATGTTTTTATAAAGTTTAGGCATTTATCGATGCTCATGACATAATCGGGATCATAATAATTTGGTAATCTTATCAGTAATTTCGTATGCAAACTTATACATCTTTTTACCATTTATGATATACGTAATTGACATATTATCACAAATATGATAATATAAAAAAGCGGCTCGATTCGAAATAGAACTGCCGGATTGCACTGTACTTGGTTGGAGGTAGATTTCGCATAAGGCATGCAGTCTATTCGATGTTGCCTGGCCACTGTAGCCTATACATTTTATAACTGTACTAAAAAAGACTTTAGCCCTGAAGGCAGTCATAACAGGTTTCTACTTCTGAATAAGAAGTGTTCCGCATAATGTATGAAATTTAGATGACGCTGCCAAAACGAGATGGTGAATTTTGAAGGAACGCGCCTACTTCTGATTATTGACAAATATTATTGACAATTTAATTTAGAAATATACAAAGTAATTAGCATTTTAATTTTAAAAAATGTCACATTATATCTCATATTTTTTCAGACTATACTAATTTCTAAATATTCCATACAGACTACGGGGCTATATTAAATATTTACATTTCATTTTCGGCGCTACCATCAAGAACTTGGTAACAAAAAAAATTGCGCTGTTTTTTTCTTAGCTCACTTCATCGAAAGCTGTTAATTGGTAATATACCTTCTAGCTACAGTCGACACTTTTTAACTTAAAGGACCTGTATGAGATACTTCTTCTTACCTCAACACTTCATAGACTGGCAAGAAACTCGATCGGGTTTATCTTTTCATCAAATATAACATAAGACAACATACTTGTACGAACGTACATAGTTCTAGTCATAGATACATTTATATACGCATACATTCGTTTTCGACGGATGCACAGAGAGGGCCGTCATATTCCATTCCATATTTTAGGCTCACCAAGACCGGTAACAGTGTTTTAGGTAAATAGTGTTAGGTTTTATAACACAATTCAAAAGCACGTTACCGATTAGCAGGGTACTAAGTTCAAGCACCATGTCAAGCGGGTTTTAATGTCTAAAGGTTATAAAGGGTGGATCAATATGTGAACGATGGTGACGTTTGGAAAGGACGCCCCTCTCTGCGCCCCATCCACCAAAAAGCAATGTAACTATCCATAGATAAATAGACATATATATAGACTATAACTATGTATGTTCGTAAAAACATGATATGTTACGCATGATGGCACCAGATCGATTTTGTTGCCGGTGCTTCTATGATTGAATTGTTTTCCGAACCGGTAGTAGCTTTGACGTTCATAAGCGTCTTCTCAGGACCTAAACTGGATAAAGTATTTTTGGTTTTGAATAAAGTTATCAAAGCAAGACCGAAATGTTAGTAATAATAATAAAAAAAGTAATTTGTAATTCTTTATTATATGATGAAGCGAGAAAATCAATACGTATAAGGTGATAACAACATACATCTAAGTGATTATGTAGATTTAATTACAAAACTTTTAACTGGTCATGATAATAAATGTATATTATTTTTTTAAACTATAAAGGACCCGGTGAACTTCTTATCACCTGCAATTCATCTGTATTCTGTGTATATAAAAATGAATTATTGTTCTTTAGTCTAGCTAAATGTCAGAAAAGGTTTGTCCGATTTGAATCCTATTTCTACATAAATGTGTCGAGTGATTTAAAGGTACAGTACACAGCTGACCCGGTAGATATTTTTAAATGGTCATATAAAGCTCGTTTTCTCAGCCAATTATAGTTTTTTAAATTGTTATGATATGTCCTAAAAAGCACACTGAACAAGCTACTCTTTCGAATCTGTAAAACAACAGGAATCTAATGTTTTTTTTTAATGTATATTATAGGGGGCAAACGAACAGGTGGGTCACCTGATGGTAAGTGATCACCGCCATCCATAGACACTAGCAACACCAGGGGAGTCCCAAGTGCGTTGCCGGCCTTTTAATATATGTGGGTCTGTGTTGATTCAATTGCAGAGCATTTGTACGAACTGCTTCGGCTAATGCTTCAGTGTCGTACTGTTGTTCCCTTGGTAACTCGTGGTTAAATGCATCCTGTATTGGACGATTGAGAGATATCATGCCCAAATATTACGACGATACTGTCATCAACAAACACATGTAAAAGACTAGATTAATTGTGGTACATTTCAGCAGCAGTGAAGGTGTTTCATGTGATATAAGTGGGTAAGGCCGTCAAAATAATTATTTTTGTCTGGAGTAAATAATTCAAAATGCTAATTGGTACTCTTTTCAAAATATTCGATTTGCCAACCTTCAAAGTTTTGGACGTAGTTGTAGCGGAACGTGTGTTTTCATATCATATAGTGTAAGAAAATCACGAGTTTTTACCAAATAATTGCTTTTAATTCAATTCAATTCAGATATGATTTTAGAAAAAATGTATTTGTACATGTAGTTGTCGGTTCCATTTTATGGAGTCCAGTCTAACGTACTATGACGTCATGGAGAATAGCATAATACATAGCATAGTGGAAAGCTGCTGCATTAGTGTAATTATAATCAAAGGTGGGCATTAATACTACAATATAATAATGTTATTCATAATCCATACGCAATGGCTAAAGAAATTATTTCAATATATATTAAAAAAAAAATACATATTTTGAAATTTTTTATTTGTGCCTTATAACCTAAAAAATCTTAACATTTCAAAGGACATAAAATCTGTGTGAATCGAAAACATAGTGATTGTGAATATATCCGAATGTCTACTCCGACACGGGTTATAGACGCCGGCGTCCGTATAGAAGATGCGGTTACTTCTTCAGCATGCTGTTGACGAGGGATTTGAAAGCGTCGAGTCCCTTCTCGTTCGCTTCTTGGTATCCGGGCGCCGTGCTCCTCACTGTCTCATACCATCTGAAAAACACAATCATGATACTCAGTATATTTACTACTAGCTGTTGGCCGTAGCTCCGCATGCGTTTTTTTTATAATTGTAAAGTACTTCTTATAAGATCAGCTATCTGTTAGTGAAAGTTTCGTGAAAAATAGTTCAAACGTTTTGAGATAGTACTGCAAAGGAAGTCATGGGTATAAGCTAATCCAAAAAAAAAACACTTCAATTACTTTTTATAATATTAGTTATCTGTAAGGGAAAGTACCATGAAAATAGGTCCAATCGTTTTTGAGATAATACTACAGACGAAGCCACGGATGACAGCTAGTCTAAAATAAAATAACCTATGTCACCCGCTGTAATTTTAACTATCCGTCAGTGAAATTTCTGTCAAAATCGGTCCAGCCGTTTCGGAGATTACCCGGAACAAACAGACTGACAGACAGACAAAAATGTTCAAAATTGTATTTTTGTTATCAGTATCGTGTATACGTTCATATCCAATGAGTAAAAAGTCGTTATTTTGATATTACATACAGACACTTTATTTTTATTATATGTATAGATTTTAGTAAGTATAATGTTTGTACGACTTCCGTATATCACTGTTTCACGTCTCAACATTTTGTAGAAGTTACAAAGAACATAAAAACAACGACTACAAGTAAATGTATGTTATTGTCGTAATATTCTTAACTATATTGTTATAAATGCGAACGTGAATTGATTTCTCTTCTAACAGATACCCGTGGCTTCGTCTGCGTTGTTTATTGCCTAACAATATAACATGTGCACAGAGGAAAAACATGAAAAATTTGAAAGTAAAAATATACTTTGCTTACAAAATTTATTTGTAAACAATGTTATGCAATTACTTCATCTTCTGCGTATGCGTACCACACTGCTTGCCCACTTCAGACATTGCTAAACGCATAGCGCTTATAAATATTGCACTTTCTTGAAACCTAAATAAATGTATATGAAATTAAGATAGTGTGATAAATTTTTTGATAAGAAACAAGTGTCTAAAAAATAAACTAAACATATTTGATCGCTCTCTATACTGTAGTTTTTGTGTGTTATACGCACAACAGTAGACCTCTATCATTTTATTTATATGTATAAAAGATATAAAATATACCAAAAGATACCCAAGTTTTTGAAATCCATACGTTTACCTATTTTTCTCTCATACTTGCGTTGTTATTCGAATTACAATATCTTTTTATAGAGTGAACCGATTTTAATGAAACAAAAACTAAATGTTACACGAGGAAATGCTTTATGGTGTCCTTGTTTTTTTATTTTTTAACGACCTTTTATCATGAATGTTCTACTTTAATAGTGATATATGCACAAACAAGCAGACATACAGACGTTTCTAAAAATGATTGAAATGTATCTAATTACTTATTCTTACTTTTTAAACAAAAATCTGAAAAATACAGACACGGAAAATTTACAGTCTTGTTATATGTACGTATAGAATAAATATAGATTACGCTTTCAAGCCTTAAATACTCAAGCGATCTGTATTAAATATTGCATACACTTTGTCAGGGAAAAGCATATAGGAAAAGAATTCATCAAGAAAAAAAGTACTGTCCCCGAATTTATATGAATGCGAACGAAGACGCAGGAAAAATAATTTATAACGCATCAAATTACCTTTTAACGTTGGGGTATTTTTTAAAGTCAATATCTGAGGCTTCGAAACTGGAGACGCTAGCAACGAGGCTCAGGTCGGCGAGGGTCAAGTTCGGCCCGGCTACGTATTTCTGGCCCTCGAGGAATTTATCCAGGAGCTGGAGGGCATCCTCGATTTTGGCCAACTTCTCCTTATCAGCCGGTACTCCGGCAAATACTTGTGGATACTGGAGACGAAGGATAATTTATGTAAGTAAAAATCAATCGCAAAATGTGTGTATTTTTAAATCGAAAAATAAAGTATTTTTTTATATTATAGGGGGCAAACGAACAGGTGGGTCACCTGATGGTAAGTGATCACCGCCGTCCATAGACACTAGCAACACCAGGGGAGTCGCAAGTGCGTTGCCGGCCTTTTAATATATGTGGGCCTCCGGCGCTCTCACTGACCGAACGAAACGCAACAGTGCAAGCACTGTTACTTCACGTCGGCTTTCTGTGAAAGGGTGGTACTACCCCGAGTGAGCCGACACATTCATGCTCAAACCAGTAATAGCTTCAGCGTAGCTCTACCACCTACAAAAAAGTATCTTTGCTAGTTACTACAAAACAATATTAATTATACTAACGTTACCATTTTAATAGTTTTATTACTACTGGAATGTAATTTGTTGGTAATTTATACATGTATATTCAGTGTACTTACGAAATAGTCTCCGAATCTCTGGTAAAGAGTACCGATGTCGAAGTACAAGCGTTGGTCGACCAGCGCCCTCGCTTTAGCCTCCTCTGGGTACAGGCTGCTTCCTTTACCGTATTTGTTGACCAGGTAAGTGATGATTGCGCGCGACTCCCAAATCGAGAACCCATCGTCAACCAGCGTGGGAACTGTGTGCTGGGGATTCAGCTGTGGATAACGTATCTTTGTTTAGTTTTAACATTGAATTAGTTAATTACAAAGTATAAGAAATAGTAAATGTCCCAATAATCAGAAAGATCTAGTAAGAAATTAATGAAGGCTTGAAAAATTATCACCAAACCACCTATTGGTGTATTTATGCAGCTGTATTTGAGAGCCAGTTCTCTCTAGGCATATCACATTCGCTTTTTAGGCCACTTCGTAATGTGTAGGCAAACGGTAAAACCTATCTGTACATATAATAAAAATGAAGTGTCTGTATGTAATATCAAAATAACGACTTTTTACTGATTGGATATGAACGTATACACAATATTAACAACAAAATACAATTTTAAAAATTTTTGTCTGTTTGTGTGTCTGTATGTTCCGGGTAATCTCCGAAACGGCTGGACCGATTTTGACAGAAATTTCACTGACGGATAGTTAAAATTACAGCGGGTGAGATAAGCTACTTTGTTTTAGACTAGCTGTCATCCATGGCTTCATCTGTATTACTATCTCCAAAACGATTGGACCATTTTTCACGGAACTTTCACTAACAGATAGCTGATTTCTATAAGAAGTATATCACAATTATAAAAAAAACGCATACGGAGCTGCGGGCAACAGCTAGTACATAATAAAGTTTAAATTATTATTATAAGAATCTAAAATTGTTATTTATTTATCCTTAACTTGTCTCGATGTTATACGTCTAATATAATATACCTACATTTGTATTCTGCGCATTTATATTCAAAAATGTTTATGAGAACTATACGCTACTCTGCATACCGAATACGTTAGAATGATTTTGTTTCGTTTACAAGTCCGTTGGTATTCGATCAACGTACTTAGACGTTGTCGTTTTACAGCGCAATCGACGTGGAAACAATAATTGTGTACATTACAAAATGTATGCGCCACTATTTATTCTATATTATATTGTTAGGTTTTATAACAAAGTCCCAAAGCATATTACCGATTTGCCAGACTGTAAGTTTAAATGGCATGTTAAGCGGGTTTTGGTGTCAAAGGGCTATTATAGAGTGGATCAATATGTGAACGATGATGATGTCTGGAATTGACTCCTCTCTGTGTATCCACTAAAACGATTGTAACGTATAACGTGTTTTAAATTTATAATTGTATGTTAAAAAGATAAACCCGATCGAGTTTCTTGCCTGTTCTTCTCGATGACTGGGATGTATTCCGAACCGGTGGTAGTTTTGACGTTCATAAGCGCCTTCTTAGGGCCTAAATTGGATAAAGTATTTTTGATTTTGATTTGATTATAATATTTATACTGCACTCTATAAATGCTGCACTTAGATTTACGCAGTCATACGTTTTTTTTTTAAACTAGGTATGCGATAAATAAGTAATGTGTTTGGAACTTTACTATAATATTTAACGATTGTGCCAAGTAATTTATTTTTAACTTTATATATATTTTTTTTTAATGAAATGGGAAAGTGACAATGAGGGTAATAATTGTGAGAATAATGTACTGGATTCGGTAATTAATGAGTAATATATTTAATGGGACCGACCAGTGTCTAATACTAAAATAATGTTTCATTTAACTCTCTATTTTTAATACAATTTCACTCTGTATATCAGAGTTGAAATGTCAAATATACGGTCTTAAAATCTATTCCCCGCTCTGAGGTTCTGTGACGTAATACATTTCTCGAAAATATTCCATATCACAGGCAATATCAAAACTCGGTTTAAACGTAGTTTTAAGTGTACCTTGTTCTTATAAGGTACGATCATATAATCTAAGTCATGTTTACAAAAAACTTGCTTTTAAATTATTTATGCCAACTTTGCCTTAAGACTTGGTACGATTCGCGTTTAATTAAAAAACAATTTCAGTTACTCTTAAATTCCGTATACAACCGAACATTCATGTGAGGTACTTACTTTTGGTACAACCGTATAGGCATTTACAGTTCGAACTTTCTCGGTAACGCCAACCCACACTTGCCACCCGATAACCCCGTGTCGAGTTCATATAGCCGCCCGCACTATTGCGTCATTCGCTACATTTTTGACCTACATTTTCTATAGTAATTGCACCGCTTCTAACGACTATAGCGTGAAGTCAGGTAGCCTTCAATCATTCGTAGTAAACAGACTATATAAAATACGAAAATATTTTTTCATATCCGACTGATAGTTGCAGAGATTAACTGTGTTTCTAGCAAACAAGAGAAATATACGATATCTTGAACTTTATAACTGTCAGTATAGATAATGAATTTGAAGAGTATTTGAGCCATAATTTCGGGGTTTAAAGCGCTCGTCCGGAGAAGTTTCTATGTTAGGATTGTCAAGCTATGAAACCGTAAACCATTGCCACATCTATTTATAACAGCCAAGGAGTTGTGCTCTATCTGCTGTGTTCTGTCTATTATAGCTTCTTAAGAGTAAACTGCATTGTAACCCTTCATTCATACGCTTCGAACCAGAAAGTAGAAACATTAGCACCACTGCTACCCATAAGATATAATACCTTGAAACATATTAACATTGTACTATAATAGCGGCACGTTATGATGACCGTTTTGACACATTACAATAATGACATGAAATGTCAATTAATTTAAAAAGTATATGTAATCAAATGCGGCTTTTGTTTTGCAATAAGCATTGACGCGAGTTTGCTGGAGGTGATAGTTTTGCTGGTTAGCGAGACATTAAATTCAAACCACTTTGTTTAATAATTGTCACCAATAGATGTCGCTTTCCTTATTTTAAACTAGGTAACGTTGTGTAACAGTCTTTTATATGGGTAGTGTGAAAGATGCATTTTTTATGAGAGCAATAAATATATTGAAGTACAAATTGCTATTTATTTTATAACAAGTAAGGTTCAAAGTAGTCCAAAATAGTACACCCCTGTTAAGTATGGCTAAGTGCTATAATTAACACACTTTCTAGAGTTAGACCCTAGCGCCAGCTGTGTCATAAAATAAACAGAGTGACCGCTAGCAGGCCCCGAGCCTCAGGAAGCGCCTCATTCGCACGAAATAAAAATAAAGTGGAAAAATGTTTTTCTTTTCGAAATTATTTGGTTAATATGCAAATCTAAATTCCACGCTTACACGCATAACTAGTATATATTAGGGTCAAAAGAGGACGCCATATTCGGATATCGCTCGAACCTAAAACTTGCCTCGGGCCGGTACTGTATCGAACAACCTTGACGCTCCAAGTTTATAGATCGACGAAACATGTGTCTAATTTGTAATCGTATTTATTTCCTTTTAATTGGATTCGAAAAATCACACGTATAAGAAAAGGACAGATATAGAATGTGGAAGATGGAAGAGTCACTAACAACCAAATAGTAAATACTCCTTCTTACCAATTTTGAAATCCAATATCATGCGTTAACAGCACCCCGTCGTTTTAAAAACTTTTATTTAGTTTCCATGTATGTTACTTTAGGTTTAATCTTGCAAGCTAAATTAGAACCTGTTACTTTAGACTTACAACTTTGCAATTTTGCATTTGTTCAGTCCTGAAGATCACATATGAAATAAAAACAAAATGGCCGCCAAACGCATTGTAATAAAATCCGATTATGCTTTTAAGCGCATTTGTATAAACACTTGTTTTAAATAATATTCTTTAAATGCTAATTATTTCTAAAACAACAATAAAAACAGACGCGTTTGTTGATAACCTTATTAATATGATAAAAGAAAAGTTTGTGAGCATGTACGGATGTTTGCAACTCATTCACGTAAATACTGCTACACGCAAATGAAATTAAAATAATATAGTTAATATATTAAAAAAAAACACATCATCATTTTCTTACCCTTATCCCACCTTATATATATAAAAATAATACATAGGCTATATATTTATAAAGATATTGTATAGAATGGTCAAAATATAACAATAAGTGTTGTAAGTCGGTGAAATATAATTTGGGATCTATATCGGTATAGACCGTGAACGTTACACGAAGATATGGTGGGATCGATTTTCTCAAACAATTCTAAAGAAAGTTCACGACATCACATATCTACCTTTTATTTGTCAGCTATTGTTGCTATATTAGTGAACTATAAATACATTTAAAACGGGATACTGTATTCACAATGCACGTTTTATAGTACCTGTTTAATTATTTTTTTATCAGATTATCACTAGAAATGATTATTTTGGCATTAATTTCCATATTAGGTACTTATACGGACTTGTTTTTGTCAAATCTATTTCGTAAAGAATAATTTCAAGTCACAAAAATCGCTAATGAAAAGTATTTCATTAGTTACATTTATCTAGAAACAACGCTGATTAGAAAATGTTAGTCAAAAGGCAGTCGTAATGGTGTTATTCTCCCACGGCTAATTAACTTTCGTAGCCTCGGAGACCGGTTTGAGGGAATTTTGTTACCGGTATTGTGAGTCATTCCCATTATCGCATACGACACGTGAGTATATTATTCAAAACTTTATATATTTACTGGACAACATCATCTTACCCTTATCCCACCTAAGTAGGGTCGGCACAACATGTTTTCCTTTTCCACTCTCCCCTGTCAGATGTCATCTCAGTATTCACACTTTTTATACACATATCATTTTGCACACAATCCATCCACACCTTTTTCGGTATTCCTCTACTCCTATACCCGTCCACTTTCAAACTCAAAACTTTTCTTGTTACATGACTTTCATCTCTTCTCGTAATATCCCCGTACCATGCTAACCTATTACTCCTTAATTTCTCTGTCACTGGTACTATTTTCAAATTTCCTCTGATATATTCATTCTTAATCTTATCCATTCTAGTTACAGCACACATCCATCTTAACATTCGCATTTCTGCCACATGTATAATCTTTTCTCATCCGTCTCTTTCGTAGCCCAGCACTCGGATCCATATAACACGGCTGGATCGATATATATATATTTACTGGAGATTTATAAAAATACTTAATTGTCTTGCGTAATCAAAATAAAAAAAAATATACTCAATTCAAGCTCACTTACGCTTGTGAATGGACAAACAACTCATCGAGACGGACCGATAAGAAACTCGAGCCGGTTTATCATTTTATATATTATAATTATTTCATATATGTTTTGTAACAGGCAATGAAGTTACAAACATTTTTAATGGATCTAACAAGAGTTACGTTATATGCCACCCTATAACGACATTTTGACATTAAAACCTATTAATAACATGGTTAAATTAGTTCCTACGAGTCCCTATGAAAAATACAGAATTTTGAAAAACGGAGGGTATAAAATATAAATAAAACTGTTTTACGAAGACTAATGTGATAAATTTTATTTAAACTGACAATTTATACATATTATAAAAAAAAAATCTTATTCATATTTTATTACGATTACAGCAGAAGAATTCACTTATATTGAATGTTATTATACGTTTTAATAAGTTTTTACGAATGTAACCTCATAGTTACGAGAATATTCTATCCTCATAGAAATATATGTGTAAGTCCTCATAGGAAAACATTCAAAACTTTAACTTATAAATTCACATAATAATATAATTACAAGATATCAAGATTTTACTTCTTCCACAAGGTATGGTACTCGTATGGTTGAAAAACGCTATAGAAAATAAGTTGATTAATAGATCTGCTCGAGTTTTAAACCGGCTTTGCACGACTACTGAGATGTTTCCAGAACCGGTGGTAGTGTTCTACACTTATTTCTTTAGGGTTCAGTATGATTAATTTCATTTTCTTTTACATATCTGCAATTAATACACCTTCGTAAAAAATATTATTTCGTTTTCCCAAGAAATCTTTTAAATTATTACTGCCATTGTCAAATAGATAACAATAATGTTACAAGTGTCTAGCGATTATTCCAATGTCAATGTTCTAAACAAGATGGTGGCCCTCTTGTTAGAACTTTCCAAGGAGTTGTTTTTGTGACATCTCGAAATTCATGCACCATGGTATTATTTCCTATCCACTTCACTTGTTGTCAATATCTGAACTATATTACGTAAAATTACACCAATATTACAAAATATAGAGTCAAAAAATACAAGATTAGGAATAAAATATAAAATCCACTACATGACAGACTGAAATCCCGCCAAAAACTTCGATAATAAATTTGACCATAGATAAAACAACAAATTGGTAAAGATTCAAAATTTCTGCACACAGATACATGTGTACGATGATTACTTCTAGAAACATTACGAAACCACAATGTATATATTACATATATACGTTTTAACTGTACGTAGCAACATATGATAACGGCTTTAGAAGTAACTTACAAAATTGAATACACAAACTGATAAGATTAAAAGACTTGGATGATAGTGCAATAATATTTACTTTTTGTTCACCTACATAATGCTCTGTTTTTCGTTCAATGGAAACAAACTATCACCTTAAAAGTTCGTTCACCTTGAAACAAATGGAGAATACGATATAACTACACTGCCTAAATAACCTTCGTTATTCTTGTAGTAGTGGTCTGTAATCTATGGCATTGGTATTAAAATTCAAAATAGTATTTAGGTTCGGTTTAGAGTTATCTGGAGTCTTCCATTTCAGGCAACTTCACAATTAGGTGGTTCGTGTTTTAGATATTTTATAAATTAACTAGCTACCACACGCGACTTTGTTCTCGTGAAAATCTTCGTGTTCTGGAAACTACGTGTATTATTTGAAATAACTGTGAAAATTGTCTTTTTTTCTTTCTTAATTGTTACTTTGTTATAACTGTTTAGTTAATAATAAAATTTTAGCGAATTCAAAATACCTCTGTTTAATTTTTTTCATTACTACTCACTCCCTATAAGCGTAATGATATATAGTCTAAATAATGCTCTAAAAAGTTCTGGATCCGCCCGTACATGTGTTGTCAACATCGGTTGATCCCATATAAAAGTTAGCTCAACTAAACAAAATACATTTTAAGTTAATGTATATCTATGTATATATATAAAATTCATCACCTTTTCAATATGAACTACATATTATTAATAATTATTTTATTAACCTATAGTACTCTAATAATATATTCATTTATTGACTTAATTAACACAACACGACTTAATTTTCCTTGTAGATATAACTTTAAGTTAACCAATCATATTTTATTCGCGGTTTTACTCCAGTTTATTTTTGTCCACGTAGAGGTAGTTTTAAACTATTTTCCGAGTCGTGAGATAATCCGAAAAGTGTAGCTGTCAAATGGTTTTTATTAACATTGTAATTTTGATTAATTGCAAACAATATTATATATCTACGTCTGTTTTACTTCATTCTACAATTAATTTATCACATATGAGAACAACGACTAGTTTTAATAATTAGTTATACAGTATAACTCAAGGTTATATTAATAAAATAATAAAAAAAAGCTACGAAAACATACACGCTACTTCAAGATTGACGTTGGAACGGTTCATATGCTATAAATATTGCCATGTTCGGACCGTGAACAGTGCAGACGAATTCTGCGTTTTGTTGCTGCAAGAGATTTCGCAGCTCTTTCTAATATAGCGCTTTATTTACACGACTCCATACCCAGAGATAAATTTATTTTTTTCTATTTTATTAATTGTATTGTATTCATTTTATTAAACAACTGTTATTCAAGCCGACCCGGGACAAATTTTAAGATAGAGCGAGACGGGACTATAGCACCCCATTCGCTTGCACCTGATATCATTTGTGCGTGTAAGCATGAAATTTGTATACCACTCGAGCGTATTAAAATAGATAAGATTATTCACATGCTATATATATTCTTTTCATTCACTATATCTGTACTTCAACACCTAGAGGTGAAATAAATTATTTGAATCAGCTAACCAACATAAGATACTAAAACACTCGTATTTGTTCTTTGTTAAGAAATCCATGAGTTTACCTTCAAAAAATCAGGTTTCAAGTGCTCGCCGTGATGAAGATCGACCAGCTTCAAGTTCAGGCTGAGATTCAGCGCCTTGGCTGTGAGCAGGACGGCTCTGCAGGGCGCTGACCCGGGGACGTAGTACAGATCAATGGTCATTATACTGTTGACAAAAAACTGGAAATAAATATAGTTGAAAAAACTCATACTTATATGACAAGACCGATTTTGGGCAACAATATTTATAAACATCAAAGTGAATAAAAAAAAAAAAAAAAAAAAACATATACCAATAGATATAATATCTAGTGCCGTTTCTTTTCTACGCACACAATTTGAACCCATGTTAAACGAGACAGATAACATTAATTTTGCTTAGTTGAAATATTTTTTTGTTAACAATCTTAAATATTGTCCTCACATATTATAATAGGCAACATCTTTCTGCCTGCTTATCTGTGTGTCTGTTAATTAGATAATTACTAAGTTGTACATAGTTTTTTTTTAATCATACGTGTATTTTCTGATCCTGAGGTATATGTTTTATTATGCATGGAAAAAGTTATGAGCGTAGAAGTACATTAAATCGAAACAAAATTTTTAGTGATAGGTTATTTCTTTAATAATTAATAATTGAACAATATAATGCAGTTAACAATTGTTTAGAATAGAAATTAGTAAAAAAACGTTGACAGTATTGTTTATTTAACTTTTATATTTAAAACACGGTGACTGCTTTTACGTGGCAAAGTAAACCAAAAATGTTATAGGTATAACATTTCGTCATCGAATTTAAATATTTTAAGACAGAAAAAAAAACATGTTAATTTTTTTATAAGTCACAACAGTCATTATATGTAATTAAATAAACGAATTTCCATTAGTTACTGAAAGTTATTAAACCATTTACCAAATTACTATCGGCTTGCATATTTTCGTTACCTTTTAAAAAATTGAATTCAGTTAGTTGCTGGGTTTAATCGTCAAATGCTCTGTATTTACAACTGATTTTAGGGTTTTTGGTATCCCTTTATATCTTTAATGGAGAAATATTTGTATTAGGATCAGATGCTTTTGCGTTTGTCCTAGATTGGATTAAGTGGTGTTCTTACATAAATTTTTAATAATTTGAAAATTGTTGTATCTAATTAACGATATGTATTCACTTACAAACTAAAATAATATAATTACAAAAATAATTCCGTCTATATGTTTGTTGTCATTTGACGGCTAAGATACATACACGTACATACATGCAAACTCTCTTACTGTGAAAACCCGGAAAAACAAGGAAATTTTAGCAGAACATAAACCGACTTAATAAAAATCGTATCTAAAAAAACGCACCACAACATCTTTGACCATAGATTAAATATGTAACGCCATAAACGTGCCAGTATTTAATCACATTTTTTTAGTTCATTTTGAGGAGACCTCTAGTGTATCATAGAATTTTAAGCTCCAATGCTAAAGAAATTAAAATGGAACCCTTTGGAAACATCCTCTTTCCGATACAAAATATCCCAAATCGGTTTATATATGCTGAAGTTCTGAGGTAACAGGCGTTAAAAATGAATGCAACCGAATTGAAGACTTCGTCCCTTTTGAAGTCGGTTGAAAATCGCTCAATAACATTGCAATCGAAACCGTTTGTATCATTACAGAATGCACTTAAGCGATAAATTACATTCAGGAACAATTCAGAATGCGTCAAGGTTCATTTTTTTTTACCCTCCACCTTCGCGCGGAAGCACATAGACAATAAAAAATGTAACGTCAACAAAATAAATACGGAAATTACAGTGAAATCGATTTCGTATGCCAATTACTTTTTTTTTACATCGACGTTGACACAATAACTGCACTTTTTGGTTACTCATTTATTGGCTTAGCATAATTGAATAAGTTTTTCTCGCGTCTTCGCTCGCGTTAAAGTAGATTTAATCTATCCCTGTTTTGCACATGTTTTCGGGATGAAAGTTACCCTATGGCGGTTTACTCGTATGTCCTTTTCTGTCCGCCTCACAAAGTGTATGCAACACAGACAAACTTATTTTCGCATTTATTACATCAAGTATAGACTAGTATGGAAGTATAGACTAGTATGGATCGATATTGATATATCCGACATACATATAAGCCGCGTTTTTTTTATTGATAATATTTTTATGTTATCAAGAAAGAGTTCAAGGAGTTCAAGAAATCCACGAAGTTCTGTGAGAAATGAAAATCCCTGCAGAGTTTGATTGAAATTTGTCATGTACAGAATAAACAATTAAGTTAATATTTCTATATTTTTCTTAGACATTTAAAATAAATAAATATGACTCGCAACAAGGTGGTGCTAGGCTGTATTTTATTCAGTTTTATATTGTAGATCGATACGGACGAAGACGCAAGCGACTGTTAGTTTTGTTCCTAAATCTTACATTTACGGTATACAATTCCTTTAGTAAACACAACTTGTATATCGGTACTGACATTATTAAAGATGAAAACATGCTACATTATAAACAAAGTTTTAAATGCTAAAAACAATGCAAAATATCAAAATGTAGACAATTTAACCTACACATATAAATAAGATTGAAGTTGATCTTGTTTGTCAGGGCTAATCGGTTCTCATTTATTTTTTAATTATATTTTGCCCTCACTACTTAACCTCTACACCACTTTTAACGATTTTTAAATTATCACTGTTAAATTTAGCCATTACTGTTTAGCCCCTTACTAAGTAGTATTGAACTTTCGGTTAAAGTTTAATCAAATCCGGTGGAGTCGTTTTATCTTTCAATATTCCGTATTTCAATTAATAATTTCGCTTTAAACATTACGAAAGGTACGAATGTTAACAACCTATCGGATTTCGTAAGTCCGAAACCAAATTGAAATATTAACAATTCGAGATACAAGTATGCGTGTTTGTGTCCAGTCACTATGACTACGTATTTGCATGTTTGTGCCGGTCACCCAGTTTCGTTGCTTTCACTTCTGAGTAACCGGCATATTATTACAATTGCATAATCTATTCAGTACTTCGGCAATCAAACTAGGATCTACTCCGAATTTTAAAAAATCAAACTTGTTAACTAACATTATTTTGTTGTCAGTACCCATAATTACGTAACATTCTAAACAAATAATAGCAATTATATCTATCGTCAGGTCGCGGTTCATTTTTTATGTACCTAGTACAATTTATGAAAACGTCAAAATGCAAAATCAATTTAGGGTAAACGACAAAATTAGAACGATAAAAAACTCAGTGATTAAAAAAGGAACAAAATCCATGGTGCATTAAAAACTTACATGTTTGACAGTTAACTTTTTTATAGAAAACGGGCACAGGCACACGGAACGCGTTCTGCCACGGCAACGAATTGAAACTGAATAACGCGAGAGAGGGAGCTCATAGTTTTTATAGCGACTATTCCCAGTGGCGGCATTCGTGACGCATTGTGAAGGACACCAACAAATTCTGATGTATTAATGATAATAGCGTAGCTTGCAAAATATGCAGTATTCATCATAACAAGATTTTTACAAAACACAAATTGTGTACTATTTTATAGCATAGTGTAGTAGACTGCACAGCTTGTCAAAAATTGTGATATCATTTTTAAAATAGATAAGTACCGAATTGAACACAATTTTCTAATTTTCTTGTAGATATATCTACGGTGGTGCCCTCTCGAGTTACTTTTAGATGTTTAGGCAACTGTACTTTAGAGCCAGTTCCTTTGGGTTTAGCGTACCACCATCATAGGCCACATAATCACTTAACAGGAGGTGAAATTGTGCACAAACGTTAGATCTATTTAATGAAATCCCTAAAATTGTCTGACAGATGACATATATCTTAAATCTCCCATAGCAATCCCATGCAATGAATTGTTAGTTGAGTTATTAATACATCAGTTGTCTGAGTGTGTGTGTGTAATTTAATAGCTTTTAAAAATTTATAGGACAATCTTTAAGATGTTAGAAGCCTGTCTATTCTTCATGAGATATGCAGAAATTATTTTATTATTTTTAGCTCATTTTAAAAATGTAGTACGTACAGTTTTATATGTATTTTGTATTTTATTCTTTTTCAATATTTTCTTGTATTGTGAATCAATTTCAAGTCCCTAGCTGATTAAGATGTTAGTGTAAAATCAATTATAAAATTTTACTGGAATAGTAAGATGCAATCGGCTAGTGTCGAATATACACACACTGTCTCAACACCGGACCGCTCCGCTCTGCCATAAATAAATTTTAATTACATAAAAAAAATGGTAAACGATCAATGGGAATCAAAAAAGCCTAGAATCATCTACGAAAAATACCACATCGAATGGTCAACCTTAAATGCCGTAAATGAACTATATTTTCGTTACACGTACACAAACAAATGATAAGTTTGTAGTTATGACTACAAATTTTAATTAAAAATACAAAGCAGAGGTTAGTGTAAGTAAAATTAACCCCTCGCTTGATTTTTAAGGACCCATGTCTCAAAATGGCGGATTATGTTTTAAATTTCACGACACCGTACATTATAAATTGCAAGGTTTAGTATAAAAAAGTTTGTACAAATGAAAAAATACATTGTAAAATGTAAAAATTATAAATGTACAATATATAATTTCTTAATTTTCAAAGTTTTATAATAAATCAGGCATTTCTAAGTTTGTGGTACTCTGTTGACCTGTCCTTTAAGAGGTCTACATTGGTTTGTATAGAACTTAAACCTTGATGTTGTTGGCCAGGCCAAGGACTAATGTAACCTTAATTGTCGACAAAGCCCACAGGTGCCGAATTAAAAAAAAATGATCAAATAATTGTGTATTCTGTATAATATTATACAATTTCAACCCCAAAAAGAAACTTAAGAAAATTATGAATATTTAAATACTACCATTGGTTTTGAAAACGTCTCCGTAGTCGAGAAGAGTCGAAAAAAAAACTCGATTACGTTTTTTTTATTAACAGTTATTCACGGTCGATTATTGTTATTTATACGAATTTTCAAAGTGGGATCCCCTTTCGGACATTCCACTTCAATCGACGTAAATTCCAATTACTATACTAAGTCATATCGTTTCGGTGAAAGTAAAATATCATAGTGAAACCATGGCGTTGTATTAGGGTTTTTTAATGCCTGACTGGCTAGCCAGCTACCACAGGCACGTTAACAATCCATCGCCAAGCCTTATAGGTAGGTAGGTGTATTCCGGCAGTTTCACTTAAGAGCCAGTTCTATCTAGCCTTAGTTAGCATGTATCTTGAATAACATCGTTACTTAACATGAGGCGATATTGTGGACAAACTTTAAATGACCTTGAAACAATAAAAAAAATAGAACGTTTTTTTATGCCCTATATAAAATCGGGTGAGTGCCTTAAGCGCTCCCGTTAATAGTCCGGTGAAACTGTAGAGTCCTTGCTAGGTCAACAGTAAAGTCAGTTCGAAAAAAGAACGATTTTTTTAATCATGTCGCAGTTTGGTAATTTATTAAATGTGATAATGGCTGCTGTCAGTAAACCTAATTACCTTTAATCTATTACAAAATATACATTTGTTAGTGTGAATCACAATTTTCATTAAAGTTTTTTCAATCATACATTGAATGAACTATGTATGACAATGTAACAATAGACGGGTGGTAGGTGCTATTGATCGGGTGCTTTCCGTTCTTTGGTGAGACAACCCTAATAGTATCTTGTTTACAACTTTTCCACATAAGCCAGGGTATATTATCCACTTATTTAGACTATTTTGTCCTGATATTGGATTATTAGCATCACCGCTATCAACTAACTCATCTCAACTTTAATAACCCTAGTGACATTTTGAGGCAACAACTAATTCAATTGATAGCTCAATAATTTAGTTCCTTCCAGATACTTTTATAACACAGTAAACTATATTAATAAATAAGTGGTTTTGTCCGTGTAGTCCGGTGGAACTGTAAAGGCGTGGCTAAATCAACAGTGTAGTTAGTACGAAAAAAAAAAAGTTTTGTCGGTAGGTACATCTAATTTTTTTTCTCACTTTTCATGTATATGACATTTAAAAAAATCTGTTTTTCTATTTGTATTAATAAATTTTACTCAGAAACCGTTCGACTATTTTTTTTGAAATTGTATACAGGGGTAATATGTATATTTTCACAATTGATCTGCTTTAAAAAAATTTTAATCACACTATTGGAAATTATAACACAAAACCCAGTCAATTACGCTCATATTTTGTCACTTTATATCATATAGTTTGATTACTCTGGTTATAATATTCAACATTATTCTCAAAAATACAAACCTAGCTATACGAGTTATAAATAAAGACAATAATAGTGATTTCGTCTTTCTGAAAAAAAAAACATCAAACTGCTAGACTTTGCCTATAAATAGGGGTACTGAAGCACACTTTCCCATAATAACCATATATCAGAGGTCAACCAGCTATTAACCTGGCGCTCTCGTAGAAAAATTTCAAGTTGAAAATCTGCAGTCGCAGCGTGCGTTCCGACGAACAATAAGCTATCCTACATATACAGGTAACAAGACGATGTTGCGATTTAAAATACAAGTAGTGCCATCTACTTTCGTTTCATGTAACTACATCACTCGCAATAACCGTATAGGGAACAAATTGTCGTTCCGATGTTCGCAGGTTGAAACCGTAGCGTATATTATAAGATTTTTTGTTTTAAAATAATTATTAGATTCAGTTTATTTATTAGTACTATCGGGTGACGGTCAAAGATAAAATTATAAATAAATCAAAGTGCTTTACAAATTTTTGGTATTAATAAGCGCGTATCATTGCCCAGCAGTGGGACATTTACAGGTTAGTATTACTATTATTGAGTATTAAAAAAAGATTTACTTAAATGAATAATGAATTTTAAGCAACTATTTAAAATAGTCCGTCTACTTTTAATTCATTACTTGTAATTTTTACCTTCAGATATTGCCATTTTATGTGATTTACTATAGTTGTTTTCTATATATGAAGATAATTGGTAATTATAGCAAGTTCGAACAATATCAAAATTTATTTAAAAAAAAAAAAATTTTAGGCAATAAACTATACTTACCTAGGCTCTAGGGTAAAAGTTTATTTTGGGAGAAACAGATATAATCCTTTTAATGTTATCAAAAAGAAAGTTTGTGAAATGAATGGTTGCTTGTCACCCTTTCTGCAAACCTTGTTGAACGGATTTCGATAAAACTTTACAGTAATATTGCGTATATATCAGAATAACTCATATAGACTATACCTATTTTTTAAAGATATTGTATAAATTGGCTAAAATAAAAGTAAGTGGCAACCAAACTGAAAAAAATTCTGCCACGTGAAAGCTATCTCGGCACGGGCACCATAAGAATTCACGAAGATAACGTATGTTGACGTCTTTTATAAAGATATAAATAAATAGAGACGAAGTCGAGTGCAGCGGCAAGTAATGAAATATATCTTATTGTTTGAAGTGATTCCTTAACCAAATAAATCTCATTCTCTCTGAATTTTACATTCACGGTGAAGTTAAAATCTTCAAATTACCTCCAATTTGTGGTAGTATACGCACTGCGGACGGATTTTTTTTTTTTTTTTTTTTTTCGAACTGACCTACACTGCCAGCTTATTAGGCTTTCACAGTTTCACCGGACTACTAAGGGGAGCGCTTAAGGCACTCACCCGAACTGCGGACGGAATTTCCTACAAGGGTTTATATAACAGAGTACAACCAACCATATAGCTAGCGTTCTCGTAGCAAAAATTCAAGTTGAAAATCTGCAATCGCAGCACAAAGTAAAATGGACATTGTGCTATCCTATATAAACGGGTGACAAGACGATACTGCGATTTAAAAGACTAGTAGTGCCATCTACTTACATTGTACATAACTGCGTAATTCGTATTGATTGAACGATGAATGAATTACGTTCACTGTTTATACAGGACTGTTTATATATGATTTATTTTTGAATTACAACGGTTGACGGTCAAGGATAACTTTATAAATAAAACAAAGTGCTTTATAAACATATTCTAATTATTAATAAGTTTGTATCATTGCCTTGTAATAGAACATTTATAGGTTATTATTACTATATATCACTACATAGTATAAAACAAAGTCGCTTTCTCTGTCCCTATATCCCTATGTATACTTAAATCTTTAAAACTACGCAACGGATTTTGATGCGGTTTTTTTTAATAGATAGAGTGATTGAAGAGGAATGTTTATATGCATAATAACATAAATTAAACAGTGGAGAAATACTGTTATTTTTGAGGTTACTCCAAATGTAACGCGTGCGGGCCACGGGCAGTAATGAATAAATCAAAACTACTGGATCGATTTTAATCCTTTTTTCAGTGAATGACATAGGCTATATATTTTATACCCGTGCGAAGCCAGAGCGGGCCGCTAGTTTTTATATAAAAAGATTTATTCTAATGTACCTATTCCGGGGTTTGAGCAGTAACTTATTATGTACAATCTTTTTATTACTAGCTTTTATTTAGCTTGCAATATTTGTTAGTTGCCAATTGTAATGTAATTTGCTAAAATATGAGGAACACTTTCAAGAAAATTGGGAAAAAATCAGCTATATGTATAATCATTCTAAGGATACAGATGTAAATAAAGTCGCTGACTGCTAGTATTAGTAGCGACGTCTTTTTGTCAAATATCGCTTAGTTTTACAACAAAAAAATCCATCATCGTGACACTGAATTTACACTTGCTGGTTGTCACCAACCGGAATGCGGAGATAAGGTAATTATTAACTGATTACATTCAAATTTTTCATTATTTTACCAATAACTTCTATCAAGATTTAATAAAAGCAAGTCATGTATAGAAATAAATCATACTAGATAACGTATATCATACGATTTAAATGGACACATAAAGACATGATGTAATTCCGCCATTACCTAATACGTACAGTCGTCGTCAATCTTTTTGGCCGCTTTTCAATATATATTTGAATAGCTGTAAGTGCGGACGTGTGCAATATATCGCCGTAAAAGGTTATTACAAGACAAAGTTAAAATATTGTTATAGGAATCTGAAAGTAACTTTTATTTTGTGTCGATGTTATGCGTATACTATAATATGTATTTATAGCTACGTTAATGTTCTGTGCAGCTATATTCAGAGAGATCTGTGGCGCGATCTGTGGCGCGATCTGTGGCGCGATCTGTGGCGCGATCTGTGGCGCGATCTGTGGCGCGATCTGAGGCGCGATCTGTGGCGCGAACTGTGGCGCGGACTGTACGTATTAGTCAAATGTGGAAATATATCAGATATTTATGTCCTTGTAATTTGTATGAAATTAATTATATTTTTTTTTTCATTTCTAAGCATGACTTGCTTTTATTAAAGCTTCATAAAAATGATTAATAAAATGATAAAGTATGCATAATATTTGAGTGTATTATATTATTATTATTTTATAGCCGTGTTATATGGATCCGAGTGCTGGGCTACGAAAGAGACGGATGAGAAAAGATTACATATGGTAGAAATGCGAATGTTTAAGATGGATGTGTGGTGTAACAAGAATGGATAAGATTAAGAATGAGTATATCAGAAGAAGTTTGTAAATAGCACCAGTGAGAAGTTGAGGAGTAATAGGTTAGCATGGTACGGGCATATTAGGAGAAGAGATGAAAGTCATGTAACAAGAAAAGTTTCGAGTTGGACGGATATAGGAGTAGAGAAAGACCGAAAAAGGTGTGGATGGATTGTGTGAAAAATGATATGTGTATAAAAAGTGTGAATACTTAGATGACATCTGACAGGGGAGAGTGGGACAGGAAAACATGTTGTGCCGATTCTACTTTGCTCAGATAGGGTAAAAAGGTGATGATTTGTATTGTAACATTAATAATACATTTATTTATGAAATATTGTACTGTGTTAAATTATATAATACTAGCGGCCCGCTCCGGCTTCGCACGGGTATAAAATTTATAGCCTACGTCCTTCACGGAAAAAATGATTAAAATCGATCCAGTACTTTTGATTTATTCATTACTGCCCGTGGCCCCCACGCGTTAAGTTTGGAGTAAAACAATTCCCCTTTCCCTATACCATGAAGATTTTCTGCTATCTTTAGAATATGTAAATTCATACTCAACATTTTTACTTATTTACTTTTTACATTTTTACCTATTTATTTTATTTTTCCATCAATTAATATATTACAATCGGTTTGAAAATTCGCCATTATTTGTCGTAAAAAGTAAATGACAAAAAAATGTTATTGTGGGATATCCATAAGAGATAGACATATACCATCTTGGAGTTTTCTGTAGACCTTTTCAATGTGTACAATACTTAGTACATTATTTTGATAAATCTCGAAGGGTTCAGCCTGCGTTTGTTGCAGTGTAAGCTGAAAAAATGTAATTATTTACGACATCACATTAGAAACCTCAAAAATAACAGTATTTCTCCACTATTTAATGGATGTTATTATACATATAAACCTTCCTCTTCAATCACTCTATCTATTAAAAAAAACCGCATCAACATCCGTTGCGTAGTTTTAAAGATTTAAGCATACATAGGGATATAGGGACAGAGAAAGTGACTTTGTTTTATACTACGTAGTGATGTAGTAACATTGTAGTATCTATGTAGTAATATGCTGTAAAGTATTACAATTACATTAAATTAAACAAATTGAATTAAATGCTATTGAAGTGAAATAACGTATCATTATTTTCAATGCTACTTTTTTATTTATAAATCAAGTGTAGTAGCTACTATGCTTCAATTAATGACTTATGCTTGTTTTAGATTTGTAGATCTATTCTCGCTTCGGTACTAATGTGACCTGAATAGATGAGCTGTATAGCACAGTCGAGTTTGGATACAGGTTCTACGACCTTCCCGTGTCCAATGGCTTAGGGATCGGGTGTCGTATGACCTCACGCGCAAGGCTGACGGGCAGCTTTCGGGTCCACTGCGCGTGCGTCGACCGGAAACTCTATTGTCTATGCGTTTAATGACTATTATAAACAGTGTTGTTGTGTTTTGGAATACTTTGTTGTTTCCTTTATTTCATTTTTTTTTGTTACATTTAATTTGTAAGGATGAGGTAACTGTATGTTTTGTTTATGGTGTAAATTACTTTTGTTACTTTTTCTTTATTTATTCTATATACTACTAGCACCCACCAGCGACTTCGTCCGCGTTAAATTAGAAAATAAAACTTAATGATGTCAAGATACAGCTTAGTACAGCTTAGTGCGAGTTATAGAAAAATAGATAGCATAAGACACTCACGCGTGCCTCATCTCATGATGATCAGACACACGCTAGTGGAATATATTGAGCTCAGATATACCAACATACAAATGCGAAAGTGAGTTTGCTTGTTACGCTTTCACACCTTTACTTCTCGATCGATCATTGTGAAATTTTGCATAAACATTGTCAGAGGCAATAAAAAAGTATATGATACGTTTTATTACCGAAAAATTTACTATTCCCGAGGGATAGATCAACCCTATGTTAATGCGAGTGAAGCCAAGGGCAAAGGTTAGTGTTTATACATATAACTTAAATTTCGAACATGAAACATAGTACAGGAAGCTTTTAACGTTAATGTATTATATTTAAAGGATTTTAATTAGTATAATTAGTAAGCAAAACTCAATAGCAAATATTTACTAATAACAATTTATTTCGTATTGCTTGTTATGTCGTGCTAGTCGAATGCTTTCATCGGTGGAATGTTCATTTGAAGTTCGCAAGTTCGGCCCTCGGCATGTAGATACCAATGCATTTTACGGAATTCACATACTTCTGTTAATTTAAACTTGATAACACTATTGGCTGACGGTGAAGGAACACATTGTAAGGCAACCTGAACATGAGAAATGTTTTGTAGTACCCGCTGTATTAAGGAAAATTAGAAGTGTTGATTTCTCGGAGTTTGAAATCCCTAATACGCCGTGGGCTGGTATGGTGATTATTGTCATATCTTTCTTGTCTATGTTTTTTTATAGGCTTATGTGGTGATGATGTTCGTTTTTCATTTTTGTCTTTATTTGTTGATTCTATCACTTGCTTATCATGGATAACATCGACTTTAAATTTATTCACATATACCTACTTAATATATAAGTTACAAGCTTAAAATAAAAATAACCCATTAATCCAGTATATTTTTGAATTCCCTGCTTTGTTATTTTCCTATTTATGTGCTGTTTAATGTTCCTTGTGCATGTATAAATATAAAAAAAAACTTGACCAATGAAGAAATATTTAGCAGAAAAAAAATCTTTTATATGTCATGTCATTTATCTCTGGATCATGTTACCTTTGGGGAAGTTCTCTAAAGTATTATATTCTGTCCCCTAATAAGTCTTGGTTACTATAGTAAGCATACACGCGAATATATAGCGAGGAATCGCTATATCTCCTTGTTCATTTTATTTATTTATATAGTTTAACAGGTACACCTATAGCTTTGTCCATGTTTTAGGCTCACTAGGACCGGTAACAGTTTTTTAGGTAATAGTGTTAGGTTTTATAATAAAATTCCAAAACACGTTACCGATCTGTCGGATACTAATTTCAAGCACCATGTCAAGCAGGTTTTAATATCTAAAGGCTATTACAGGGTGGATCAATATGTGAACGACGGTGACGTCTGGAAATGATGCCCTCTCTGTGCATCCACCAAAACCGAATGTAATTATTTATAACTATGTTTTAAAAATGTGAGTTATAATATGTTAATGAAAAGATAAACCAGATCGAGTTTCTTGCCGGTTCTTCTCGATGACTGGGTTGTTTTCCGAACCGGTGGTAACTTTGACGTTCATAAGCGCCTTCTCAGGGCGTAAACTGAATAAAGTATTTTTGATTTTGATTTTGTAAATCACATGTTTTCAAAATAAAATAAAAACAAGCAAGTTAGTTATATATAAACTTGATGACTAAATAATAATAATAATAACATAAAATATTACTAAACAATCAGACTCTACAGTTATTCCAGCTTCTTACAAAATATTCTAAAAGTGGAACACAATTCTTTATAATTGTCGGCAAACAAGTCGACTAGCGGGAACTGCAGCAAGATATCGTTAACATGTCGAGGCATTCGAATGAGGGGCGAGTTTGTACGACATGCCGGTATACTAAGTAATTCATGCCAATGTGTAGCTACATAATTATTTGATAAATAAAATCGAACTAATCTAGACACAAGTTCTATGCAATCAGAGTTACCTCTTATGATCATGGCACCTCTGATTATACTCTCATAATTACGCCTGCAAGCAAGAGAGTTAAATTCTAACATCTATGAGTAGCAGCGCTATATGCAAGAATATATCTAGAGAGTCCTGCGATCTTCTTTTCTTTTTCTCAACGAAACCAATTTTGTTACGTTACCACAGACGATATAACCACTACGTTTAACGTTTCATCGTACCGATTGTTTTGACTCTGTTTTGTTTGACGTATCTACGTAGCAATAAGCTAAAATGAAGGAACTACAATAATATATTTGCACAAAATATGACAACAATAATGATGAGATTTAGATAACAATTGAGTAAACGTCAATAAGTAATGCAGTCTAAAATAATATTATACAGATATATTGTAACTACGTAAAGGCTTTACCTGCGTATAAAACTGAATTTTCAATCATAGATGATTACTGCGCAAAGAAAATAGGATAAATATAAGTCAATGAAAAAATATTATGTTATATAAATAAATCCATACAAATGATGTACACATATATAGTAATATATGCTATTCCATAGATATAATTTTTTGGAGCATTGGCTGCTGTAATGCTACTCTCATACCTGCGTGTATGGCCACGAACTTTTGTCTGTTGTTACAATAAATTTAGGTATTAGAAGAAATTATTGTCAAGCGTTACCCGTGGTTTTTCAGACATCAAAGGAAATAGGAAACGCTAATTTCAATTTTTTCTTGAAATAACAAAGGTGTTAAATAGAATAGTTGTAAAATAGAAATAGCTTCAATTTAAATAATTGTATCCTGTGATCTACAGAACAGTGTTACTTATTTTTATTTTTTGTCTCTGGTATTTAAACTTCATAATTCAGTTCTCACAATAGGAATGCGGAAATGTAAAAAATTAATCGATATTTATTGTATCGATATTTTAAAACAATATCGATACATGACGAGTAAACGAATTTCACCTTAAGACGCGATTACCTGAAAAATAGTCGAAATATTTTAACGGGAAAAATTTAAAATATATTTAGCACTTTTCTTAGTTTTATTTCAAAATATACATTATTACATACATTACATTTAATTTAAATATATAACGAGCTACATCACGTGATGCCACTACTTGCCGCTATTAAATTGTATAAACACAAACACTCTATGCAACAGACATTTCTTTTGGTCGCGTTCACAAGCTAAGTAGGGATACTACGGATAGGTACATTCAGAACAAAATCTATTCGAAGATAAAGGCAGCACTTATCCTAAATTCACGCGCTTTAGTGTATATTAATTTACACATTTGAAGTGATAACTTCTTATGGGAGGATAACCCGCTTTGTTACGTAACGTGTTAAGGCGCTAGTCTGTCTGGCTTTCCTTTCTCTCTCGCATACAGCAGCGGTTGGTGTACATATTTAAGAATTGTAACTAAAAATAAAATATATTTTATAATCAATAATAGACTTTATTAATAAAAACCTTTCCTTACATTATCATATTAATATACATAAAATTTAAGTAATAACCTAAACTTTCCTCAAGTTTACAATTTCAATATTAAATAGTTTAACATGGATTACTTTAAGTTATCACTTCTGTCGGACACCCCGAGATACACACATGTTTTTTACACTTTATAGGTTAGTCTTACATGAAACGAACAAAAATATAACAATTATTAGTGGAATGCATCATAATTTTTATAAAATAATAATAATAATAAAGGACTAAAAAATATCGAATTCGGAATCAATAACGACTATCCATATTTCAAAATTAAAAATATGGTCGATATTTGACAATTATTTTATAAAATAAAATCGATATT
This sequence comes from Antheraea assamensis, assembly GCA_035772565.1. Classification (NCBI taxonomy): domain Eukaryota; kingdom Metazoa; phylum Arthropoda; class Insecta; order Lepidoptera; family Saturniidae; genus Antheraea; species Antheraea assamensis. The sequence continues at coordinate 400,237 of JAQQSE010000240.1, read as the reverse complement.
TTGATATATCGATAGTTGGTGCCCTTTCTTATGTCACAATTGTTGTTGACAATGACAGCCGACAGTTGTCAGACAAAACGGATGTCAATGGTCGATTCAATAGGAGTAGTCTAATAAACTTTCTTATTTTCTCCACTCGAGTTTCCAATAGTTAATATGTGATTACTATTAATATTGGTGATAAACACTTAAATTTAATACGTTACAATGGTTGACAGTAGTGATTCTGATGAATTTTACGACGCTGAAGAATTCACACCCATTAAAGGTTCAAAGTGAGTAAAACTGCGTGTATAACGTTGTATTCTGGAGATTTTATGATGCCTTACACTGTATAAACTCATAAAAATAGTTTATGTTTGTTACACTTAATTCATGTGCAAATATACGTTCATGTATGCCTCGAAAAGGTAGGAGTAAAAATGCAAACAGATGTTTCGAGTTCTTATTTCCTAGCGTCCTTGATGGTTACGACAGGTTGTTGAATATAAAAAATTTGGTCATCCATCGTTGCCAAACTCATTCAGCTGGAAAACAATGAGTTATTAGCCCATACATTAATATTGTTTTGTAATAATTTTACGATGTTTTAAATACTCATAGAATGAGTCAGTTATGTGCAGGACGTATCGAAAATATATTGTATGTAATAGTCTATTTAGAAAAGTTCTAAACCTTTATATTTTACTTTTGTATGTATTTATACCCGAGGCTTAATTTTTGTAATATGTTTATTTTATTTTGAGAATTATAGTTATACTTAATATCATAAATATATATTATAAAACAAATCTAAGGGTATTTGATATCCAAGTACGTTAAGAGGTAGTGGATTTGAATTTCACATGTGACTGAGTTGTGCGATAAGTATAAGTATGAGGGTTAGGTGTTAAATGTTACTAATGTATACATTTTTTTTTTATATATTAAATGAGGCAAACGAACAGGTGGGTCACCTGATGTTAAGTGATCACCGCCGTCCATAGACACTGGCAACACAAGGGGAGTCGCAAGTGCGTTGCCGGCCTTTTAAATATGTGGGCCTCCGGCGCTCTCACTGACCGAACGAAACGCAACAGTGCAGCCACTGTTACTTAACGTCGGTTTTCTGTGAGAAGGGTGGTACTACCCCGGGCGAGCCGACCCATTCATGCTGAAACCAGTAATAGATTCAGCGTAGCTCTACCACCTACAAAATATCATTAACCTATTAAATACATATATCATTTGTTATATTACTATAATTGAACTTGTGCTTAGTTTTGTAATAAATCACCATGTCGGAAATTGTTTCCATTTATGTATTTATTTTTATGGTTATTGGTTCTTTTAAAATATGTGCATATCAGTTTGATGTTGAGATTACATTCATTGGGTTCTTTATTGGACAGAAGATGTTAAGTAGTAATTTATGTAATACAAAAGTCTAGTCAAGGGCTTCTGAACATAGATAAAAATATAATAATAATAAATATTTGAGTTTTCAACACTTAGCTTTTACAATAAAAATAAATATCTTGGGTAATTATTTTAAAAATATTTGAACAATACACAAAATCTGATACAGGTCTGTATTGATCATTTTATCTCCTCATTATTATGCCATATGCATTGCCACATTTATTTAATTGGTTGATTATGGCTATGTCTTAGGAATTGGTATGTTACCTCGGTAGCTTTAATGAGTAAGTAGAAATTATTGAGCAGTAATACAAATTCGCATATCTGTACAATGATAAGATACAGTTTTTTTTTTTCAAACTGGCTAACACCCTGTTTGCCTAATGGGTCTTCATAGCTTCACCAAACTACTATATGGCACAATACTTACTGAACTAACATAACATTAGACTCGGCGTGTATATGGAGGTTGCCTTTATAAATATTATGGGAACATTTTAAATATTATATAATTACTTATACCATTATGCAAATTTATTTTGTCTCAACTTATAATATTCCTGTATAAATGTAATATTTTCAACCACAAAATTATAAACATTGATACCTCTACTGTAAAGATGCTGATGACAGTCCCCTGAACATGTTATTTAAAAATTAAAATATAAACAGAGTTTAAATTACAAATATTATTTGTGAGTATTCTTTAGTTCTTCTGTGTACAAAAATTGGAATCATTTGATTGTAAAAATATTTTCAGGAGATCATCACTATGCAAAAATATATGTGTAACAGAGAGTAAAGACTCTACAGATAAGGATAAAACATCAACAACCAAGGCAGGCAACTTAGTGTTGCCTACGACAGGTGTAATAAGTGCTCCACCGCCAGAACTTACTCCTGAAGATGATAGAACTACAATTAAAAATGTATGTTATTTTTTACTGTAACTTCACAATGGACATTAGGGGGTCGTCTATAAAGGATGACATAATAATTACATGATTTATGGAACCCATCCTGCACGGATGGATCCTGCACATTTCTGTGACCTCTCTCAAGGGGTATGACCACATTACTACATGTTATAAAACAAAGTTGTCCGCCACGTCTGTCTTTCTGTCTGGATGTTTGAAATAGACTCAAAAACTACTGAACGGATTGTAATGCGGTCTTCAATAATAGATAGTGTAATTCACGGGGAAGCTTTAGGTATATAATTTATCAATGTTTTTTTGTAAATTGGTCAAAATATAATGATAATTGTTGGAAGAATCGGAAAAAGTCAAGCCACCTTAAGTGTTTCATGCACATAAGTATATATTTTTTTATTATCAGGCCAGGACAACGTCTGCCAGGCCTGCTAGTAAATATATACAAGAAATAGATATTAAACTGAATAGAATTTGTAAATAAAAAGTCGGATCACTTTTTTGTCCATAGACTTCCCTGAGAACATAAACAGAACCTAAAAAATGTTATTGATTCTTTGGAATTTGTCAAAGACAACTGACGACTACACAATAGGTGATTACTATTAATAGAGTTAGTATCAAATATTTTAAAGTTTATTCATAGACTTCCATTTGACAAGTTCTAATAATTTTGATTTATATTCTGTTGTCACAAAGTGTATGAACTCCTCCCCAACCCGTTGTCACATAATTTCACAGTTTGTTGTGCCTCTATCTCTCTCTTAAAATGATATGCTATTTTCCAGTTTGTTGAACTAGTCCAAAACTTGACTAACAGAACATCTTAAAATCCTATGAAGAATATTGATTGTCACTTTAAAATTTGTGATTAACTAAAAATTAGTTGTCATTCATTTTTAGGTTGTTCAAGGTCGCCGAAGATTCCAGGAGCTTCGACGATGCATGCAGACAGAGGAGGAGTATGATAGTGTCGCTGATGCCGCTGAGGCAGTGGATCACCAGACTATCACATTAGAGCGACCTTTCAAGTCAGTCACACTTTACATTTATCTATACTGTGTAAATTGGGGGGTAGATTTAGACAGTATTTGTTAATAGAAACATTTGCATAGACATATAAGTTTCAAATATATTATCTTCCTAGACAATTGTCTGCTAATTATAAGAAAGGCTTGCATAATCATGCCGGAGTATAAAAAGTTAATGAAAACACTTTCTAATTTCATATTAAACATATATTTAGAATGTGTAAAAAGTGTGAAAGTTTCAACATTGTTATTAATTATAACAACTATGTATATGTTAATATATGAGCACTGTACATAAAAATACATCACCACCTTAGTATTCGATTCTGTGCATTAAATCTCAGATAAATTGATAGTAATATTCCTATTTGTTACTTAATATATCACATTGCTTCTATCATGAAGAAATCACTAAATGTCCTAACTTCACACTGCTTAAAATTCGATCACAATTTTTTTTTTTATATATGAGTGTGGTAGCTTTTTTGCCAAAGAGGTCATTTTATCCATTTTTACATGAAATGCCTATATTTTTTGTTTTTAATTTTTTTATTTTATGTTATCGACAATATCATTAGTACAGGTCATTATGCGTCATTTTTCAATGTATAAAGAAAATCAGTTGAGAAACAGAGAAATAAAAGATACTGAACTGGAAAGTGTAACAGTGTGTAAAGTGATACACAGTAAAGGATCTTGGTGTATGGATTGATTCTAAACTAACCTATATGTACCACTATGATTACATAACATCACAAGCTAACAAAGTTATGGGTTTTATATTCAGAATGTCAAAGCCATTTAAAAATCCTGCTATATTGATCACTTTGTTTATGACATTAGTTAGAAGCATCGTAGAGTATTGTTCGGTCATATGGAACCCATACTATCACATACATACTGACAGGATCGAAGCTATTCAAAGCCGGTTTGTACGTTATTTGGCATCAAAATTTGGACTGAGACGCAAACTAGCGTCGTACGAAGCTAGACTAAATCACTTTCATCCAGGCGAAACATTAATTCTTATTTCATCCTACATAACATAATTAATGCCAAATGGGATACAGCAGAGTTGTTAAGTCAACTTTCAATAATAACAAGAGTCAGCCGAAATCAAAGTATCTTCCAAATTCCACATTACTGTAATAATGTATCTTATTATAATCCATTATACAGAATGTGCAGAGCATATAATAATAACGCCAGGGATCTGGACATATTTCACGGAAATTTAATAAGACTGATGTCAATAACATTTTAATGATGTAAATAAAATATATATATAATTGCACACAAAACATAATGTAATATTCATAATATGTAATTGTTTTGTATTTTTCATTATTTATTTTTGTTTTTTTTTTATTTTTCTATAACTTTATAAAATGTTGTGCCCAACTGTAATAAGAAGACAAATTTAGTTCTGTACTTTATTATTATTATTGTGTATATTATGTATCATTAATTTGCTTTCTGTTGTTGAGCCAAAATAAATAAATAAATATCTTCACCTATTTATGTATGAATACCACACCTGGCTACTTACATAGTGATACACTGCTTACCAAATTAGTTTTAACTAATGATAAAAGCACTGTCAAAGGACTCTTGACACCAATCTGTGTAATTTGTCTAACGATGAAACGGTATGTCTAATGTTGACTCGATCAGAATCAGGTCTGATATATGTATAATAGATATATAATACTGTGTCAAAAATAAATGCTATATTTTTCAATAATCTACAAGGAAAAAATAATTTGTTACAAAAACTAACTTTGGTACTTTTAAACACCATGACAGCCAATTCTTATGTTAAAGTATTCACACATTATCCTTTCAGAATAATATCACATGACACGATGAGTCTCCAGAGTATGACGTCATTGGGCAGAATTGGCAGATTGCTTAGTGGAGCTTCTGAATCACATCGTAAGTACAATTTCGACTTTACAAATCTGTTTGGCAGACATTTCAGAGATCAGTGACTCGACTACATCACCACCTATCAGCTACAGAATTTTTATTTTGCATCATACCACTATGCATTGTAAATATAACTTATTTTCCATATAACCATAAGGAACATCATCTCGACTAAACAAATATATATGACTTAATCAGACAATTGTTGTAGAATTAAATAATTGTTGATGAGATGTATCAAAAATAATAAATATGCTACTACATTTACTCCTTTTTAATTGAGGTTGTGAATTAAAAATATTAGTGCATAAATCCTGCATTAAACTTTTGGTACTACGAGTGGGTCGTTATTTGTACTTGAATAATGTCAGTTCAACGTCAACATGCTTCGAGATAATGGTGATTCCTATGTGGGAACGCAACCTACATGATGGCTAGTAACGGAATAATATCATTGTGAAAGGATAGTAGCAACTATTATTCTCAAAGTTAAAATTTGTCACCTAGCATTTATGAGTGCATCCCAACAGTCTCTTTTAATTAATGAGATTGTCAATTGAGTCTTTTATTAGTAAAAAGAATCTAGTAAATTGCATATAGGAATGAGTTATTCTAGTCATTTCTACAACTCTCATAGCATAGATTACAAATAATATTGAAATATATTTATATTTTTTACGCCTGCTAACATCCTGAGATCTGTGTATGGTATATAGTTCCTGGTAAGTGGAGATATACATTTGCTATGAACTTTTACCATTTTGTTTATTGATTTATTTAAACCGGTGTAGATATTGCTAAAATACTTTGACAAAGGCCACAGAGTATGTGAATTGATTAAATAGTATATTCTTGGGGAACTGGAGGACAGGATCATTTTAAAGACTGGTTAGAACCAATGTAAAATTCCACTATGAGAGAATCATCGGTAAATCTAATTCTGCAGTAATGCATCATTGCTTATGCTGCTGTGCCTCATATCCAATAGTGTAATTAGCAAAAAAAATTGATATACGAATCTTTCCAACGCGGTCCTCAGTTGAAATTGTTAAAAAGGCTGCAGTGACCACTGGACATCAGATGGCCTGCAATCCGTTTTTGCCCGCCGTTTGTACTTATCCATGAGGATAGGGGAGTAAAACGGTAGAAACTGCAAGGGTCTCTAAGAGAAATCGATGCTGGAGCTGATGTCTTTCATTGTGTCATTGTAGTTGACACAAGGTGTTCACACTTAATATCCAGTATCAGCTTACTATCTCAAACAGGAATCGCATAGGACATTTTATTTAGAGTGGGGTTGCAACACTTAAAATAGTTGAATGGATGTACACCGTTTCACTACCTTTATATCGACGGTAATAAGATTAATTGGCTAACGAATTATCGACTGAATTTCGACGGTCGTCTTTAGTCTTTCCTTATTAATCGTTAGTCTTTCCACAGTCTATATTATAAGAAAGTAACTTAAGATGGTCAAGGAAAAATATACGTTAATATTTTATAGCAAATATCCGTGATACGGTTCCCATGCCTTCGGCGGCATCGAGGGAGCCGTCTACGATATCCGATGACCCTCTGCCGTCAGAAAACAGAAATCAGAATGGTAAGTATCCGAATGCATAACAATTAGATCGTTTCTCGCTTGCATAACATATCATCGATTAAACCAGTCATAATTAAAATCATATAGTATATACGTAGATGACAATAAGGCAGTTGGTTCTTTAATCGCATGATTTTAATTTTAATAGTGGACATTATTTTCATGTCCATTTTGAAAATATATATATATATATCCGCTGAATTTTATTTTAATGGCCTCTTTACATATATCAAAACAACGTTATGTATTGTAAAAATAAAAATTAGCCTCTCTACGAAATTTGGACAAAACATATACCGTCGACGATGAAAAGGCTGATTGGCTAACGAACCATATACAGTATTTACACGTTAGTCGATTTACAATTCCAACATCGATTTTAAGTGTTTGTCGAGAAATGTAATTAATTATGTTTTAAAGGGTCTATTAGCCTAAAACCATTTGTAAATAAACGTTAATTTAGGGGGATGGTGTACGTTTTTATGTCAAATTAAATGTCTAACTATTTACTTGTATGTTTGTCTATTCTGAATTCCTGTGGTGTCTTATTTAACATAACTAAAATAGAATATAGTTTCTCGAGCTCTGTCTTAATTAATTGACTAATTTCATTACACTAAATTTATGGTAGATCTCAAGCGTTATGGTTGTTGAGATATAAAATTAAATATCTGATTCATGAAAATCTATTAAAAAGTATTTGAAAGGTTAAATTTGAACGGTAGTATTGTTTTTGTTTCGACTTTAGGGTAGATCGTTGAATCGATATATCATTACAAACTATCGTCATATCGATACATATATACAATATATAGACTAGTTTTTTCTTATAAATAAATAAATAATAATATTAGTGGCAAATAAGGTAATTCACTAACGGGGAAAGATTGTCAGAACCATGTTAGACAGTTTAGTCCAAGATCCCAGCGATTGGACACAATTTATTTTGAAATATATTAAAAACCTTACGTTCTGAGTAGTGTTTCATTTACTTAGAAAACTTGCGCACTCACAGAGTTGAGTCTGTGGCAAATGTACAGATATCACCTGAGAAAAGTGAGTAAAAATAAGAACTACTTACAAATTAATACGCCTGATTTTTATTGATGTTTTGTAAAATATCACTATGAAGTAGTTTTCAGTATCGCCATACACTTTCCACTGACCATAACTTCTGACAGACGCTTTAGAGCACTTATATTTAAATGCTTGATTTCTAAGTATGTCATCAGATAATTGTTTACAAAATTATGTCCCATTAGCCAGACAAATTGTAAAGACCAAACATATCTCTAGACGTGAAAAATACTCAGCTGTTAATACTAACTCGTCGTACGAACTCATACGAGCGCGAGAGTCTTACGTATGCGTTTTATAGTCTGTGGGTGAAACTGTTTATGTCGGTTACAACGTGAAATTTGTGAGTGAAATAAAATTATCTGTAGAGTCATTTACAGATCAAAATACACATCAAGAAATTTTTAACATAATACAAAAATTTATCTGCTATGTTTACAATGTTCGTGACACAATTAATGTCGATGCTGTCAGGCTTCAGCTGTTCTTTTACAAAACATATATAAATTAAAATAAAGTGTTTCTTATTTTTACTCACCTTTATGATCTGGTGCCTGTATCTTTATCACAGACTCAAAACTGTGAGTGCGCAAGCGTTCTAAATACATGAAACTTGTAAGGTTGCTTTTATTAAAAACTAGCTGTTGCCCGCAGTTCTGCATACGTTTTTTTTTTTATAATTGTAAATTACTTTTTATAAGAGCAGTTATCGGTCAGTGAAAGTCTCATGAAAATAGGTCCAATCGTTTTGGAGATAGTACTACAGACGAAGCCACGGATGACAGCTAGTCTAAAATAAAGTAGCCTATGTCACCCGCTGTAATTTTAACTATCCGTCAGTGAAATTTCTGTCAAAATCGGTCCAGCCGTTTCGGAGATTACCCGAAATATACAGACAGACAAAAATTTTAAAAATTGTATTTTTGTTATCAGTATCGTGTATACGTTCATATCCAATCAGTAAAAAGTCGTTATTTTGATATTACAAACAGACAATCCAATTTTATTTATATATATACATGTATAGATAAGTTGTCTCTAATCGCTCTGAGATCTTACTCTAGTTAGCCTGCCCATCGTTGACATATTTATCGAATAGTTAACGGGAAATAATTCAGTTAAAAAACTACTGAAACAATAGTTCTGCATAGTTAAATACTTAGGGGGTGAATGAGGCTAGTGTTAGCTTTTCCATCATCGGTATATTTTTATTTAATGAAATACAATTATGTCGTTAAAAAACGATTATAATAAACGTTTTGTCAAAATAAAAGTTCACAAGATAGTGGAATAAGTGGGGGGAAGAATGTGGCTAGTGTTAAAAAATCGGTTGTCAGTTTTAGCCATGGCTGAACCGGATGTGATAGCGAGCACGAAGGCGAACAGCCTTAAACAAAACCGGGGCTCGACGGTCGCCACCGTCGCGGTGTCCGGCGCGTCCCTCGTGCGCCCCGCGGGACACCCTGTACTCAGCGGGCCCGTCGCTCCGCCTAGGAAGAAGAAGCGAAGTCAGTTCTTTTTGCTATACTTCTGCTATTATTCTCGTCAGGGCTCCTGAGCGTAACTTCCATACTCGATTAACTGGTCTTTTTGCCGGTATGGGTGGGGGACGTGGAGGGGAGGGGGTTACTGACGTAGCGATGATATATGAGCAAACTTATCTCTCCACTTCTTTCTCCTCACCGTAACTCAGTTCTCACAACTCTTGCCGGATATAACAGAAATGGCGTGATTTTTGAATGGGGTTTCTTGCATGCATATATCGATTAACGGGTCTTTTTGGTGGTGGGAATCGTGGGAGAGAGCTCATAGCGTAACATGATTAACTGGCGTAGTAGTGTGTATATACGAATATGCCCCTCCCACCCTTTCCTCCTGCCTTAACTACATTCTCACAGCTCTTGGCGGGTGTAACAGAGAAATGGCCTAACTTTTAAATGGGTTTTCTTGCATGCATGTATACAAATACGGTGGCAGATGTAAATAAATCTCTTTGTAGGAGATAGTATCGATAACAACGGATCTGCTTCTAAAAAAATCTTTTACTGGTAGAAAGCTACGTTCTATCGGAGTGTTATATTGTATTGTTATTACTGCGAACGAAGTAGTGAGCAATCGTTATTGTAAAATAAAATTCCAGTGTTCTTGGTTCATAGTAGTCGACAAGAATAGATTTGTAGACGTCAAATCTACTGGTTTGGAAAATACTCATCACCAAACAACACCATGAAATTCTACTCAACTTTACTCCATATTATAGTGTTTTTAAATAACCAGTTTTATATACTCAGCCAAAGTCATTGTCAAATTTATTTCTGTTCAGATTAATAAAAACTTAATCTCGTTCACTAATTGGAGTCAAAAATATAACTATCTATTCTATCAAACTCGTACGCTAGGTTCTAACTTGATGACATCGCCGGTGAAAAGGCTAATTGGCTAACGAGCTACTGACAGTATTTACACGTTAGCCAATTAGCCTTTTTCATCGTTCATACTGTCTATTATTATGTGAAATAAATGACATATGTAATCGAAGATTTATTTGTCTATTTTCTTTTTTTTTATTATTAAGTTGAACAGAAATAAACTATTCTTTTCTTTAATAATCTGACTAGCTTTTTCTGTACCATAATCTCAATAATTATAACACTTCAATTAAAATATCGGTGTATATCGAAACCATCTATTCGTACTAATTAGGATAAGTTAAGCCACGGATTCCCAAACATTAGTACTACGACTACCTGGAACGTTGCATTTTTTTTTGCAACGCTATTTTTAAAGATAATATTCGTAAAATTACTGTGTCTTTCAAAGAAAATTAATGACTTAAAACTATAATTGTTATATATTAAAAAAATATGAAATTGGTGGTGGTATTTATATTCCCATATTTATCTGACTACTTGTATATAGCATATCACGATTCCACTTGTATAACACAGTTTGGGAACATTTGGCTTAAATCATTTCTAATGAGTTGCATTATTTTTTTTTTAACTTCTGCTCTATAACTTAGATGAACATGCTAAAGTATGCTTGTAAGCTTCTTGAAAAGCAGCTCCAACTCGGCCGGCATTAATAGGAGGTGAGACTAGGGGAAAAGCAATTAGTCTGATATTAGTTACATAGACAGATTAACTTGTTTTGTATTATAAAATACCGAACGAATCCTTCCTAGTTTCGCCGATCCATCAATTAATTATGCGAAAAAAATTAATCGATCATATCATATTTCTCACACAACTTAAGGGACGATTGAGTATTATGCAAGCAATTTTTAATGATTTTTAATCAACTCTCTATCTTAACTTGAACTCTAATCTGATAAAAACTTCCGATCTTTTGTTTCAACTTTTATTCAAATTTAAATTTATGTTTTATGTCAGAGTACTAAATCCATAGTAATATTTTAAATCCAAAACTCTGTTTGTTACTTTTTAAAGATACACTTCGAAATTAATCGCGATTAAATTTAACATAGCGGGGTTGTCTGAGATCTGGGGAAAAAATGTGTTACCTTAGATCCTAAATATTAATGCTGTAATATGTGATACATTTTTGAAGTTTTACTTCTTTTGGCGCGTTAGGGAATAATGATGAGAGTAAAGTTTTACGATGCGCGCGCACTCCGTCACGAAAAACCGACACTCTGAAGTTAGCTATAGTCAACATTTTATTCAAAAAACAAGTATGTATGTATTAAATACCTTTTTTTCTATTGTTAGTGTCGTTTTTTCTACAAACGTAGATAAGGCGAAAGATAAAAATTTTGAAAAGATTTTTATCTTATTACGCCAAAAGTGTACATAAGTATACACTACTTTTTTTATCGTTCACGATAAAGACACAGTCGAAATCATAGTAAAATCTGTTATTTTAATAAACGTTCGTTAACAAGTTTTTTTGTTATTATTAAATTGTAATCGTTTATTGTTTTGAATTTTCTTACGTAAAATTGATGATATGCCCTCACTTCTCTGTCAGGAGAAGTTAGATAATATTGTACTCCCCCACTGCACACACCTGCTTACATAATACTTGAATTCCCTGTTACGCGCTTTTAACGCAAGCTTTTAACATCAGGATATAAAATATTCACGTTGCCATTAAAAGTGACACGATATATATTGTATACAACAGATAAATTGCACGGTTCGCAATCTCTGTCGACGACTGACGGCGACAACTTGAGCGTTTGCACGACCGACACCGAGGACTATCGATATCTAGCGCATCGAACAATTGAAAAGCCGCACTTGGAAAATTTAGTTGTCGAGGTATTTATCATTCTTGCTTAGTTTTCTCTCGTAGCTGAAGTTACACTTCTTCTCCTTTTCCAGATTATATATATATATCATTGTTCACACAATCCATCTATATCTTCTGTTAATGTCGTTTCAGTTTGCTAAAGGAAACATCATTTTTCCAAACAGACGGACATGTTACAAAGTATGTCTTACAAGACGTGTTATCCCTTTTTTTCTATCTGACTGTTCATCTGGCAAGACCTCTACAGTTTCACTGGACTACTCGTGCTATTCCACAATACGCCAAGATTCTTATCATATTTCGTACTCACAACTCGTAGATGGTCGACACCTTAATTCTAATAAACATTTATTCGCATGTTATAAATTTACAATTTCGTACGGAACCTATTAGTTCTCTTAATCAAGTGTTTATATAAATTTATTATTTTCAGACGAGTTTATACGTCATGTCTTTCAATCATTGTAGGTGTTTAATACTAATATCAAAAATATAGACAGTGGAAATAGTAATTGACTAACATATGTATTCGATAATATTTACACGTTAGTCAAATAGTAGGGCCACCCTCGATGTGACTGTATATCGGGGGCTTATAACTTTATGGCATATAAAAGCTGTGCCGTTTTTGAGGGGGGAACAAGAGCCTAAATAGAATTCAAACTGGTTGTTATAATTTTTGATGGAAAATATGAAGTTTTGATAAAATTTGTATATTAGTAGAATTATTCAAGTTGTAGCTATTTACATTCCTTTAATAAAAAAAGACTGCACGAATGGCGAAGTGTATTAAACAGCCACCTCGCATTTGACATCGCTGCGGGTTCAAATTCTACACAGGGCGATTACTGGAATTCCAGTAATTATTGTTTTGAGTTTAGGTGTAATATATGTCAGTTAAGTGCATGTTTATAACAGAGATGTAAATGTTAAGTGTGTTAACCCCTCGGCTGATTTTTTAAGTCCCAGATCTCGAATCGGCGGATTATGTTAATAATTTTTTTTTTATTTTTATATCACGACCTCGTACATTGTAAATTTCATGGTTTAGTAAAAAGAAGTTCGTATACATGACAAAAATAATTTAAAAATACGTTTTACATAAAAATTATAATTTTACAATACACAATTTGTTATTTTTCAATGTTTTGTACTGTTAAATTATTTTTTAAGCTTATATTTGCAATAGTCTGAGGACCCGTTTCCTCATGAGGTCTACATTCATTTATACGGAGCTTAAAACTTTAACGTTTTGAACAGTCCAGGGGTTAAGAAAACTAATAATTTGTGTTAAGGTGAAGCTATATGAAATTCGATTTGTAACGTTCTAACTGGTGATATTAGGCTTCTATGCTGTGGCCAAATTGTTTCAGCCTCCATATTCGAATGCCTCGACACAGTCGATGGCTCTGCCGAGTCCGGCGAGTACGATCGAGTCACTCACCAGAGAGTTCCAAGATTCCTTAGAATTGTCACACTCTAAATACGGTAATTCTTTTCACTATATTACACTTATTTTGGTGCTTTACGAGAAATCGTTCAGAGTTGTTTTAAGCTTGAAGCCGAAATTATCGATGAAATTAGTCGATAAACAGTTTAATACTCTCAAATATACAAATATTATATTTAAAAAATATATAATTTGTGTGTTATTTATTTATTATCTACTAGATTTTACCCGTGGCTTCGCTGGTGTTAGTGTAGATTTGATTCATTAGTAGAGAACAGTACGTTTTTCATTGAATTAATGTGTCCTTCACTGTATACTCTTCATAATGTCGATGCAAAATTTCATGATGATTGGTTGAGTAGTTAACTCGTGAAAGCGACTAAACAAACTCCTTTTTGCATTTATAATATTATAAGTAAAGATATTCACGTTAAATAAGTACGTGTTGTACAAGTGCAGTGACTCGTTACAGCAAGTGACTTGTCCTCCGCGAGCGCCTGCTCTTCCCGCGAGAGTGAACGTGGTACCCCCGGGCAAGCACGCGCTCTCACAACCGCGAAACACCCTCCGCACGCGACGCTCGACACCAAACACACTGTTAAAGGTATTTACTTCTCGCTCGCTCTACAAATTGTAATGCTCCTCGTTACGTATAACGGTTGCAAAACAACAAACAGCCCGTGATGTTAACTCCAAGAGTCGTTATCAATATGAGAACCGCTTCAAATAATAAATCCAACTCGAACTCACCTCGGGTTCGAGTCGCTGTTCGATCACACCTCCATCGGTTGTCACGTATCATAAATTATAATAAGGTTAAATATTAGCTGTGACTATTCAATCTAATTATGCTCGGTGGTCACAATTTCTAGGAATAAGTCTTGACTTCAGTATTGAATGTGTAACTATTCGATTACATTTCGATCGGTAGCTATTTATGTTAAGTTATGTCTGAAGTTAAGTATTTCCTATAATTATTCTATAATATTTCGATCTATGGCCACGTTTATTGTGTTTAGTCGTCTCAGCCATGACTTTCAGTCCGATCTCGATCGGTTCACTTTATTTGTAAACATTTGATCATATTTCGATCGATAGTGACATCTTTTAGGATAAATTGTAACTATTTGATCATATTTCTATCAATAGTGACATCTTTTAGGATAAATTGTAACTATTTGATCATATTTGTATCGATAGTGACATCTTGTAGGATAAATTGTAACTATTTGTTCATATTTGTATCGATAGTGACATCTTTTAGGATAAATTGTAACTATTTGATCATATTTGTATCGATAGTGACATCTTGTGGGATAAATTGTAACTATTTGATCATATTTGTATCGATAGTGACATCTTTTAGGATAAATTGTAACTACTTGATCATATTTCTGTCGATAGTTACATCTCTTAGGATAAATTGTAACTACTTGCTCATATTTCTATCGATAGTGACATCTCTTAGGATAAATTGTAACTATTTGATCATATTTCTGTCGATAGTGACATATTTTAGGATAAGTTGTATAGTCTCATTGTTTTAAGTTACTCTTAATGATAATTTGATTAATCAAGCCCTATTAACTTTTACAAGTGTGTTTTTATATTTCTCGAGCACGTTCCATATAATTTAGGAAAACGGTTTTTTTTTCACCCTATAGCCAAGTCGTGATATTTTCAAAACCTAGCGATTGTTTTAGTGTAGTTTATGCATTTTACACTCTTATTGCAATAAAACATAGTAATATCAAACACAAATTTAAATAAATAAATTATCAATAGCCATATAAAATACTATCATTTGACAATTACCTTGACTATTAGACCGCAAGATGTCGCTGAAGATATTAACGTAATAATTTTACAGTTTATTTAGAGCTCCCCTTTCGATTTCATAAATTGTAATAAATGTTCTAGTAGTTTATAATTGCTATATTAGACAAATTAAGAGGCACTAAAAAAATGTGTGTTACTCGCGATCTACGTATTTGGGCATAGAACATTCGAGATACGTTAGTAGAAGAGAGGTTTTTAGAAGACTTTGTCTTGGGGTGTTATAGGTGAGCAGAACGCTCGGACGGGAGGGTCCGGGGGGTCCCGCACCCACAGCGAGGGTCGCACCCCTCACACGGGACACTCCAGTCTCGGCTCTGCTACTAGGTATGTTAATCTTACTTAATATATAAAATTAATGTCTGTATGTCTGAGATCGATAAAGTCGAATACAATTTGATCGACTATCTCGTAAGTTGACAAGAGTTAAGTATTTTTCTGGAGGTATTTATGATATATATTTTACTATAACTCCCTCCTAGGTGGCGCTGTAAATCCTATACTGTTTGATAGATCGTCATGAAAATAGGTTTATGTTGATATTTGGAATGGGGAGAATATTTATTTTGTATATAACTCAAGTAAAATAAAAATAATAGTTGTTGTAGATGGAATAAAGACATATTGTAATGTTTAAAGAAAATAAGTGTGGTGTGGTTTGGTGCGGTGCGCAGGCGCAGTAACTCCGAGTCGGTGGGGGGCTCGCGGCGGCGCTCCGCCGGCGACGAGCAGCAGCTCGGGCTCGCGCTGCGCACGCGCACCACCTCCGGACACCGCCTCACCGACATCGAGATCCTCGAGCAGGTCACCGTCCTCAACCTGGATACCGGTCAGTGCGACTGTTAGTAGCCGACCTCTCTACCTACACCTACGCCTCTACTCGCACGCGCCGCCACCCGCCCGCCACCGCACGCCACCCGCCGCCACCGCCCACCACCCGCCCGCCACCCGCCGCCACCCGCACGCCACCCGCACGCCACCCGCCGCCACCGCACTACACTTGCTACGCTTCCATTGCTACAACTTTAACAGTTACACTATTACGTCATTCTTATTAATCACCAATCGAAGTTATAGATCTTGCCCTAACATCCTAACATCGACCGTTATTTAAGGGATCTAGTGAGTAATAGGCAACCAATAGGTAATGAGTATTGTTACTATTGGTTGTTCCTTATCGACCAATAGTAAACACGTACGGGGTTATAGTACGGTCGCTATGGTCAATAGCATTGTGTCGATAATTATTAACAACATACAATGATAAATATTTTTTAGTTATTTCCCAATTGTATTTGTGTTTCACTATTTATGTCGCATTTTTATTTAAAAGTGAATTAAATATATTCCTAATTTTCCTTAAGAATAGGTAGACACATGTTAAATCCTGATAATTTTCGTACGATATTATCACAAAATTTAAAGAACTAACAATTAATAAGATGTTTCTAAACGAATTAAACCATGTTTTAAATGAATTAATGTCTGAAACCAATGTACTGCTTTATTGCACTTTTTAGATTATACATTTGTGAGATTAACATCTTAAAGCATTTTCTTCCTGTGAAAAATATCATTACCGGCAGAACACGACGTTCGTTTTTTTTTATTAACTTTTTTATTTTAATTTTAATAAAATAAAATTTGACAAAAAAAACAACGTCACGTGCAGGTGGCAGGCAGCCACCCGTCCAAGTACTGATCGCGTCTGACATTGCTTAACTTCGGTGATCGGACGAGAAACTGTGTTTCCAACACTCCACCCGACACAGTGTTTACACCCACGATTTTTCGTCACACGAAAAGATTGTTGATCAGAATTTCAAAGCTTTGACTAATGTCTAAAAAATATCACTAGCATTTATTATGATTTCAACTATAATAACGTAGGTATATGTGTGTGTATAGGTTTTATATGACAGTTGTTATTTTTTTTTAATCGTACACAGGTGAAAGAGTACCTCTGAGTGTCGCCGAACACAAACTCCCTCAGTGCATTAACCCTCTCAGCCTACACATCATGAGACTCACCTCAGAGTATATAGGAAGGACAAACGACGATGAAAACACCAGGTAATTTACCCATCTACCTATTTAGGTCAAGAAAAATGCTCTATCGAAGTTGGAACGTTCTAGAATATCCGAACTTATGTCGATGGTTGTTTTCGCTCCGTGGTGATAGAAAGGATTATCATCATAGATTTGTTCTTTAGTGGTGGACGCGTTTGAATCGATTAGCGAAATTTTAAAATTGATCTAGATTTTTCGATAAAAAAAATGCCAAGATGCAACCTTAGCATGGCGGCGTATCATAAGAGATAGTACAATTAATCTGGCTATTTATGATCATATAAGTTGAAAATTTGTCGCCAAATACTTTCATTTAGTTTGAAATCATTTTAAAAGATCTACGCACCGTAATTTATAATTGGGTTTTGTTAAAAAAAATTGTCCATATGCGCAGGTATTAAATGTTATATCTAACATAATATGGAAATATCCAATAACCAGCTAGTATTGGTAAAAGAATGTAGAAACCTTTTCTACGTTACATTTCTGAACTAGGAGTCTTGTAAGTTTTTCTTATCGATTAAAATTGTTTAAGAATTGATGCAAAAGGAATACACATAAAGCAAAAGTTATATGATCGTTTTTAGCTTCGGTTTCGTCAAGATTTTGCATGATTTAATTTAGTCATGATTCTTAAATATACATATGTATTATTACGTGACGTGAAAATCGACAAGAAAAAAACGGTTTTCCAAGTGAAACTTCTTTCGGCGCAATGAGAATAAAGTTCCAAGGTGGAATTTGTTTAAACGTTTGTTTCGTACGCAGCGATGCCGGAAAATTGATACTCTGTGAGAGTAATGCTAGTCCCATACCAGCGCGACGAAGCTTCGGTCACTTGTGCCGCTAAAAAGTAACCTCAGAATGAATTCCGGTAAAGGCGTAAAATAACGTTTGCACACCATTCGCATTTCAATAGTAACTCTGCATTAGCGTCTCCAAGTTCCTTTGATGTGTGTAGAAACCGCGGCCCCAGTTATCCTGCTGCGTGTAGCGTCACTCGTCACGCATAACGATAATGTCTTCCCACATCTACATTTACTCTGATCATAGACAAAACTCCGTGCCGATACACGTAGGTATGGGACTAGCATAAGAAGAAGAAAGAATTATGTCATCTTCCGATAGAGATGGATGATCGCGATAGAAAAGGACAAGTATACAGACGCATGAAATAAAATAACAAAGTCCAGTAAATTACTACTAAAAGAGAAAGGTGCTATTGGTTAATTAATAATATGAGTGTAGACGTCTTTTGAGACATTATATTAGAGTTTTATATATAAAAATATATCTTCAATTAAAATTAAAAATATACCACATAAATGCGACACTAAAGTAAAATGATAGTGTTTGATACATTTTTTTAATATATAGTACGCCGGTTATTATTTGAATAATTATTTTGTTTTTGGAATTTGGGTTACAAGTGTTAAAAATTGTTATTAATGATTCAATGATATGTTGATATGTAAAAACGCCCACAGACTATAAGATATATTTTTTATATTCATTATGCAATGACGTCACATCTTCTGATTACTGTTCTCAGTTAAAACTGACATATAAAAAATTGATTTTTATTTTTGTCTTGTTTTCTTTCATATGCTTTGAATTGATGTACCAGTATTCTTAAATAATTATCATATTTTTTTAAATATGCTCTCAAATCGCGGCTTATTTATATACTATTTTATACTAAGCCGAAGAAGTTTCGCTTCTGTCACGTGTACTGAGTTGAAGGTGTCAATTTTTTTTCTTGATTTTTTCCGGTATGTTTGGGATATGGTTATGACTTGACACACAGGGCAGTGGTAAAGGGCAAGCTGTCGTGGCGGCAGCGAGTGTCGATGTCGCTGTCGGGGTCCTCACTGGGCCTGGTTAGCGTGGTTGAGAGGGGTCCGTCGCCGGCGCAGCAGCATGTCGGCTCATACTTCAGTCTGGCGACTAAGTTCCGTTGTGTTATTTGTCGTGTTCCTTGTTCGCTAGCTCGAGTTCGGTCCTCTTGGGTAGCTTTGTGGGATGTGGCCAGTTTTGTCGCTTGGTTTTATTTTATAATATTGTTTGCTTTTTTTTATCTGGAGTTTCATAGATCACCAGGTTACGTACGGTTGGTAATGTTAATATAACTGTGCTAGAATGAAAATGACGACGATGAATGTTTCATAAAGTATTCAATATAAAAATGAAAATAAACCGTCATATGCTATGTTACATATAGGAATTGACATGATTTTTCAAATGAAATTACCATATATATATATAATTGGGTTCATAAACGGACGAAACTCAATAGAGAAAGATTAAATCTTATTCGGAATTAGCACAAAAATTTCGTTTTTTTTAGCTGAAAGAATTAAGTTGCCATTAATTTATTGATAACATTAAAAATATCAAACAGGTACAGTTAACGATAGTTTTAAGAATGAGCGGATAGATGTCGTTTAAATCAAATTTGACGGTTATGCAATGATATGCGCAATCAGTTTTATCCGCCGTCGCGCCATTAAATACTTCAAATCAAAAATTTTAATCTTTCAATTAGCACATGTCCTCCACATGTCTCCTGCATATGTCCTAAATTTTAAAATCAAGTCTATTTTTTTTGTTTAATATTATTTTTTACCTTTTTATGAATGAATTATATAAATTAAAAGACAAACGAACTCAAAATTTCTGTTTTACTATAGGTATATTTAGATTTACAGGTCCGACTATAACGAATGTTTTTTTTTTCGTGTAACTTTATAACTTGGGGTGTTATTATTATTGTTTTTATATATTAATATAAAAATATGTGTTGTTAATGCCTTATTTCGGTGTTTACGATTTTCTGAAATATTGGTTTTGGGGTTTGATCGGTACTATATTACTTATCGAGTTGCATTAGAGTTTGCTTATATGCTTATTTTTGATATTATTTATATACTTTGCTACTTTTTGATGATACGGACAACCTGCGAGTCGAATTACTATTAAGTCACGAATATTTAGTTATCCTATATTTTAAAATATCTATCGGTACTTACGTATGCACAGGGGACGAGGGTTATATAAGCTCAAAAGTAATTTAATTCGAATTTATTTTTATTTACATTATTTGTAATTTATTATTTCATATCTCATTTTTAATAAATTAACGTTTCTCCTAAAATACTAAATTACGTCTTTTTATTTGATTCGTTACTTAACGTTAACCAAGCCTGCACACATTTTGTTTTAATGATGTCCGAGAAATATGTACCATGCCAAACAGACCTCTAAAGGAAGTATTTCGCCAAAACCGACTTGATAGGTACTTGAAATAACGAAATGTTATAATCAAAATAGCATTGTGGGGCTTTATCTAAGCCCATCCTCAAGTTTAAAGTCTGTCAACAAACATCTGAAAGTGTGTCCCTCTAGGTTTAACTTGTTTATAATCTTGGACCACATCATCATTTCACATCAGGTGAGACTGGTCAAATGGTATTAAAAATGTCTTATTGATATTTTCCTTGTCTCTGTACGTAATAACTTTTTCTGAAGTGAAACTTCAGAAAGAGAGGGCTTTATAATTCTGATCCGCAACCTTTTTGTGTGACGAAAAGTGGTGGGGGTAAACACTATGTCGGGTAGAGTGTTACTAACACCGGTTAAGCAACGTCGGACGCGGTCACTACTTGGATGGGAGATCGTCTGGGAACACCGCGTCACGTTGGCGCTTTATGTTGTACTCTTTATAAAAGAAGTTTTCACTTCTTTCGTGTGATTATAAGCACATACACACTTTTTTTATAAGAGTAAGTTTATAGAATTTAGTTTCCACTAGCCAGTGCCCGCGACTTCATGCTCATGCAAATGGTTTTCTTATTGTAACGGAACTGTACATGTATTACCTAGATTATTTATGGGCTGTCGTCTCTCATTTTTATTTATTGTAATTTTGGCATTACTATTTCACCCCTACGAGCTATTTACTCAGTTTGTGTTGCCTTTGTAAATTTTATCATTATTACTTAACCCCTATTGAAAAGCATAATATTAGTCCTAGATAATTCATAAAGTTCCAAAGGTTAGATCGAGCAAACAGCGGTCACCGTTATCTTGTTTATATGTATAAATAATAGCAAAACAAGTTGTAATCTATTTATGTTTTGTTTACAGAGAGACAGACGAGGAGAGCGAGAGCGTGTGCGCGGGCGGCGCCGAGGACGACACGAAGGAGACGAAGAGAGAACAAACAGACAGACAAACGACATCTATCAAGAGAAGAACAGAGAAGTGAGTATATTTACATCCAGTAAAATGGTATATCTATTAACGGTAACTCTCAGTAATCATTTTTTGTAGTCCGGTGAATCTGTAGAGGCCAAAGTGTCAACAGGGTATGACAGTTCGAAAAAAAAAAAAGCAATCATTTTAATCTTTTTTTACATGTTCTTAAAATCATATCGCTTTAAACCAGTTGGTTTGAACCAATAAACTTAGCGAAATATCGATTCAGTCCTTTTTTGTAAACTGTTCGAATTACTTGAAAAATATGTTTTTATGATATAACCTTGTTCTTTGTAGATTTTTAATTTAAAAAATAAGTGTTATCTAAATACGAAATTTAACCGAAATAAACAGCTATTGATATTAAGAGTTAAAACTTTGACAGATGTTTTTTTTTTTTCATCATTTTGAACAGTATTTTCATGAGATGAAAAGAGAGAGATGAAAAAGAACAGCCGTTCTATTTTGGCCCATTCTATTGTAAATATTCTGTTAAAATATCTACGCATACCAGTTTTCATGAGGATCAGTTGAACGATACAGAACAATTGGATGTACTGCGACGCCTCCTAGTGGCGAGTTATAGTAAAAAGAGACAGCGTAAAAGACTTCTGTGTGGGGAAAAAAAAACAGGTCAATGATCGATCAAACACTTTTGGAGTTAAATTAAGTTACTTCTGATTTCTCGTGAATATTTCCTTGGTGGTTTTTGATATTTTTCTACCTCTATGAAGGATAATAATCATCGACTTAATGAAAAGCCACTCACACGACAACATAAACAAGAAGCTGACACACGATATCAACATCAGGTGACACGAGTTACTGACTAACATTGGAGCTAGCTTCGCTGCCTGTTTATCGAACTTTCCACAAATTTCTATACGATTATCGAACTTTTGGTGATCGGATTTTATCGAGTTTTTTAATTTTATCTCCTCGTCATTTTAACAATGATTTTATAATATAAAGCTGATGATGTAATTGGACTGGACGAATGATGATAAATTAAAAT
This sequence comes from Antheraea assamensis, assembly GCA_035772565.1. Classification (NCBI taxonomy): domain Eukaryota; kingdom Metazoa; phylum Arthropoda; class Insecta; order Lepidoptera; family Saturniidae; genus Antheraea; species Antheraea assamensis. Next base: position 377,361 of record JAQQSE010000240.1, on the reverse strand, counting down.
TAAAGTTTTCCATAGAGAATAGAATTGTGTGTGTCGTTCCAGCGAGGTTCGTGACCGGCTGTGGATTCAAAGACAAATTATTTATTTATTTGTATTATATTGTCAAATATCGAGCACATATGCACCTATTGGTGTGTTCCGGCAAATGCACTCGAGAACGAGTCACTCTCCAGATTTACTGTATTTGTCATCTCAGATTACTACATTATCTCTAAGTCTAGTCAAACGCTAAAATTAAAGTCTATAAATATTTTGTTAAATTAGTATGTCTTGATAACATCCGATAACTCTCACACTTTCGCTTTCGCTTTTAAAAAAGCTAATAAGATGTTTCTACGTTTTCTTAAAGAAATCAATGCAAAAAATATTCTTATGTTAAGAATTTGAGACGCTAATATTTTTACTTTTTTGAGATTTTTGCGCTAACATATTTTTTAAATGAACATATATAAAAATTTCTTGAGCAATGAGTTGATTTTTGCTATACATAATACTCTAATATTTAATCTTCTTGTTTGGCTTACATTGGTTTTTAAATGTGAATTGTTTAAACCATTTTTATGGGCTGTCGAGTCCACATACATAGTTCCTTAGATAGTCCCTAGAGTGACAATTAATTATGGTTATAGAGCTTATTGTCGTTTCACAACATCTATACATATAGATAAAATTGGATTGTCTGTTTGTAATATCAAAATAACGACTTTTTACTGATTAGATATGAACGTATACACGATACTGATGATAAAAATACAATTTTTAAAATTTTTATCTGTCAGTATGTCTGTATGTTCCGGGTAATCTCCGAAACGGCTCTACCGATTTTTATGGGACTTTCACAGACAGATAGCTGATCTTATAAGCAGTAATTTACAATTATAAAAAAACGCATGTGGAGCTGCGGGCAACAGCTAGTTTGATATAAAAACGTGGGACGCTTATCGTCGAAATAGATTACTATTAAAATTAGTAAATGTTACGTTTTTTTTTAATTTTGTCTTCTATATTAAATACGATTACTTCCCTTATCAATTAAGAAATTACTAGAAAGTTTTTTAAATATACTATTTTGTTAGAACTTTCTAAATTATTTGTGATATATCAAAAATTTCGTTCTGCGCTATTATTTGCCATTAACTTCACTTGTGTACAAATAACCGAGCTATATTATGTCAGACGTCACAATACATTACACAATATAATACTAAAGTCTCTACATAACAGATTAAGATTCCACTTAAAAATCGAATAGGGAGTTAGATAAGAATTTAGTTCTATAAAAAAATATCAAACACGTACAACTGATAATTTAGTACATATAATGAATGATAGATGGCGTTAAAACGAATTTCACATCAACGACCTAGAGAATTTGTTAGTTTAAAGTGCATAAAGTAAAGCTATCGAGACGATTCCACCAGGTTGAAACGGTTCTTCGGGAGCACGATGAAGAGGACGGTGGACGCCGCGAAGTCGCTGGCGCAGGAGGTGTCGCACGCGCGCCACAAGGAGGACGTGGCCGACATTCCGGACGACGTCAGGGGCGAACACAATATCAAACTCAAAGCCTCCAACTCGCACAAGGGACCTTACGACTTCGACGGATGCATCCGCCATGTGCAGGTAACATTCCTTTACTATATTTTAGCCAATATAGTCCAATTGGTTGCAAGCTATTTTAAACAAAATCTATGAGACAAATGAGGTCGATGTAACTAAAAATATTCGCCATCACTAGACGCTCGCCCGCTCGATGAGAAATATTTATGTTAGTGTTAGAAATTATAATTAGTAACAATTAATAAATGCTATGAAAAAAATGGAAGAAAATATATGAACGGAAAGGAATATGCAAGCGGTACCCCTCTCAAGTATTCTATAACCATATAGAAATAATATGCAACTCACAGCGAAGCAACGAAATATTTAGTATAACCGCGCACGCACACATATTAGTCGAGAACGGTACCGTAGAACGACAATGACGATATAGGAGGGCGTCATGCCATTTGCCGTGACGGCATACTGGTACCGATCTTACTGTTAAGGCGCGCTGTGCACTGCTTAATATTTCATGTACCGATACATTTTTGGAGGTTCACGTACATTAATTAATTTAACTTGGTAATAGTTTCGAGTGACGATGAAGGAAACCATCGTGAGGAAACATGACCTTGAGAGATGTTCTTGTAGTATCATGACAAATATATAGAATTTTGAAGTTGTCAGAGTTTAAAATGGGCCACACATGTTTATGTCCGTACGTTGGTTCGGGACGGGGTGTGTGGCCCAGCAGTGGGTGTGGGGGTGTGGGGGTGACGTGCGTGGGTGTGTGGGTGCAGGAGATGGGCAGCGCGCACTGCGGCGCGGTGTGGTGCTGCAAGTTCAGCGAGTGCGGGAGGCTGCTGGCGACGGCTGGCCAGGACAAGCTGCTCAGGGTGTGGGTCGCGAGAGACGCTTACCACATGTTCCAGGTCAGTTATAACTCATCAATCATTTAAATCTATCATTAAAACTTTTCATGTCCAACGAAGCTTCACTAATGTTATAAACTAACTTTTGAATTTTTTGAATCCTCAAGAATAGTAAAGTTTTTTTAATACAACATGTTATCAGTGTTGCCATTGCAATAAATGATTTGTGCAGTATCCCAGCACCAATATTGGTGCTGGACAAAACTAACCTTACAATTATCGCCTGTTGTAAAAGAGAGAACACTGTTTGATTTTCGCATTCCTTCTTGGGGTTACTTTTATAAAAGTATTATTAAATGTCTTGAAAAAGTACCAACTATGCCAGCGAATTTGTAGGCGTTTGCTCTTAATAATTAATTTCGTTTGATTTCCATTTATCATATATATATATATATATATATTATATGATTTTAAAAACTGTTATTAATACTGTTTATATTCTGTGCAAACCCTAAAACTTTTTTCTTGATGTTATCTTCTAACGATTCTGAAAGTGCTATTGCCAAATGTTTTAACTTATTAATTGAAAGTTGGCATATACTTTTCTCGTACAAAATTGCATTTATACCGGTAAAGTCCGTTTAGTTAAATCGAAACACAGAAACAAATAAATGTGCAAGAATTGGTTTTATTACTCAAAGAATGAAAAAAAAAATGACATAGATAATTCCATTTGGTTTAGGACATGCGGACGAAGTACAACGCGGAGCAGAAGTCGTCCCCCACCCCCTCCCAGGAGTCGCTCCCCTCCCTCGCGGCGCCTCCCCCCGCGCCCCCTCCGCCCCCGCTCCGACCCTCCGCCCCCTTCTGCCCAAAGCCCTTCTGCGTCTACTCCGGCCACACCTCTGACCTGCTCGACGTCTCCTGGTCCAAGAACTACTTCATCCTCTCCAGCTCCATGGACAAGACGGTGCGGCTCTGGCACATCTCCCGCGGCGAGTGCCTCTGCTGCTTCCAGCACATCGACTTCGTGACCGCCATCGTGTTCCACCCGCGCGACGACCGGTACTTCCTCTCCGGCAGCCTCGACGGGAAGCTCAGGCTCTGGAACATTCCAGATAAGAAGGTAATTCTCTATTCCATAGGGAAACATCCGCGACACATTCATACAATTTTATATATTCTGCCTTCGACTAAGACCACTCGAAAATTAATAATAAAAGTGAGTACATGAACACTAGATAAAAAAACATATCTCTAAATATAATTAATTGGTACTAAGAGATATGTCAACGTACTGACGCCATTTTTAACACGTCCAACAGTACGCAGCCATTAGTAATTAAGTATTGTTAGTATTGGCTGTCAACTTGTCAGCCAATAGTATTTTAGTACCACGCAATAGTACTAATAGGTACATACTATAAATATATGTACAATTATTTCAAATGCATGAACAGGAGTCGATAAAATAGGACGAACCTACTATTACACGGAAAACAATTTATACAGGTACTCTATGGTCGTACTTACTTACCTTATACCACTATAGAGTAGTAGACAACCATAGGGTTGTAGTCATTTCGTCACTCTTTGTATTGGCTTCATTACTCATAACAAAACTAATTTTAGTAGCAGCCACTTATATATCTATTAAAAGCAAGGGGTGGAAGTCTCTAGAATGTAATTTAAATTTCATTTATGGCATCAATAATGTTTGTAAAAAAGGAGAAGGTTCGAGACTCGCTGTTTTTATTACTTGTTTGTTGTAATACTTAGAACCATATGGATTTGCGTTTTCCGCGCATCGATGCGTCACCATGCTGCCGTATCTATTACTACGAGTTTATATGTATTGCTTTTTGAGAATTTTAGATTGTTCTAGATATTTATCCAGTTTTTGAACACATGGTGTATATAGATTTACATACAAATATTGTGATACATTTTAAACTCTGTGTTAGTATTTATTTATTTCCGAGTTTAGAACAGTCGCAAAGAAAATGTCTTTTGCAGTCGTTGTATTTTTACTTTATGAATCTTTTTCAACTTTATGTTTGCGTTAACTTTATATTTTATTGGAATAACTTTGTTAATAAAGTGTTAACTGTCTGTTATGTCGTAATTTCTCACAGTATATTAATGGTGGAGAGTCAGTAATTCGATATAATACTGGTAATAGAGGAGCTTTGTTAGATGCTGTTTTCTCTTTGAGTAAAGTTATTATGGCTACCTCTGTCGAAAATAAATGTTACTTCCGATTGTTACGTCAATAATGTTTATAGTGGAACCATTGTTCCTCCAGGTGGCGGTATGGAACGAAGTCGACGGTAAGACGAAACTCATAACCGCTGCGAACTTTTGCCAGAACGGTAAATTCGCCTGTAGTCGGTACTTACGACGGCCGCTGCATCTTCTACACGACGGACCAACTGAAATACCACACGCAGATCGACGTCAGGTCCACCAGGGGGAAGAACTCCACCGGCAGGAAGATCAGCGGAATCGAGCCCATACCCAACGACGACAAGATCCTCGTCACTTCCAACGACAGCCGGATCAGGCTCTACGACCTGAGGGACCTGAACCTGTCCTGCAAGTATAAGGGTTATGTCAACGTATCGAGTCAGATTAAAGCGTCCTTTTCTCATGATGGGAAGTACATTGTGAGCGGATCCGAGAATCAGTGCATATATATATGGAAGACTTACCATGACTATTCAAAGTTTACGTCGGTGAGACGAGATAGAAACGACTTCTGGGAAGGCATCAAGGCCCATAACGCCGTGGTCACCTGTGCGGTCTTCGCACCGAAGCCGGACCATATGATCAGGATGATCAACGAGAGGGAGGAGGAAGCGAGGCTCGCCAGCAACGGACCTGATGACAGAGAAGATGAAGTGGTCAGTCCTATTCACTTGTCTCTTAAAGTTGTCGTGAAGTCATAAAAGTTCCCAAACAATTATAATATTACATCATAAATAAGTGACAATAAAACACTTCAATACCTTTTTCTTTAATAAATATTGACAAGTTTTAGTGGTAAATGGATAAAAAAAAAATCGTTACTTCCAACACCATCGATAAGTTCAAATCGCCATTCGTCATACTTCACACTCCTTAAATATATAATCTACAGTATTTGTATAATAGTAAATACTTATTTTATAATTAAATAAAAAATAAAAATAGCGCAAACAAAAATATCTATATATTAACATGTGAAGAAAACCTTTGTACCCTTTATTACTAGTCCAATTTCCACCATTGGACCACCACTAATTTGTTCAAACATACGTCACATATATCGTGGTGATTAGGAAAGTGTTAAGATTAACGATAGAAATAACGTATTCGTAGAGTTACTGTTTTAGCCAATAGGAATTAGGTATTCTTACGATTGGTCATTCTGTGAACCAATCGCAATTCAGTATATATCAATGGTCAATGGTATAGTTTCAATAACGCCGAAAACTCTTATATTTTACTCAGTTTCCTTTCTATAAAATATAAGGAATCCTTATTACTAGATGTCGCTTTAAAAAAATCCTTTGTTTTTAACTGACTAACACTATAGGTTATTACTACAAACTCTTATACATGTCGTAAAAAACTATAATATCGAGTACAAATTCGTGATAGCGTCGTCTGTTAACATAAATATGAAATTAATTACATTAAAGACTAAATAAATAAATGACAAAAGAAAAAAAAACTGCAAATAAGATATACTATCGATAGAAATAACTAAGAGATTGATTGCATAGAGTGAGGGCCAGGGAATGATGAGAGGGTTCGAAACAGGTACTTGGAGGTTAAGGGATATACTGAAATAAAAAGGTCCCTGACCATGTTTGGAGTAGTGGAGTAGTATATAACTAAATCATCTATTACGTCCCGATTAACATCAGCACATAAGTAATTAAATAACGGTTTTTTAATGAAGCAATAATATATTTCAGAAGGGCGCCGAGGGTGGTATGGTTTCGTCGTCGCAAACCGGACACGTGCTCGTCAGTGCCGACTTCAACGGGTGTATCAAAGTGTTCGTGCACAAAGCCAAGCCCAAGCACAGCTCTCTCCCAGCATCAGGCAGCTCGCGTAACCAACCACCGGCGAGGGGTTCCAGGTAGATCATTCACTATACCCCTCATCACCTGATCAGTCTACACAGAGGACCTCGAGTATTGTAAAAATTACAAGCGTCTGACTTTGACATCATGTAAAAAAAAACCCGGTACCTTGAATATATTCTGGGTCTTGAGCGTGTCGAATCGAATTGCCATGATATTGTAAATAAAATTTTTGACACTGGCAAGTGCGGAGATCGCGCCTCGGAAGAGAGAAAAAAGGAAGCGTTGACACCGGCGAATGTATAATTTGTGCCTTGGGAGACAAAATAAAAATTAAAAGTTTGACACTGGCCAATGTACGAATTGCGCCTTGGAAGAGATAATTAAAAGTTAAAATTGTTTACTTCCTCTACGGATCTTGAATTTCAATTAGGACGTTTAATTAAATGATTGAAATTACATGAAGCAATTTTGTTTATCTAAACACTGGTACTGTAATTCTATATTTTTAACTGTAATTTATATCAGTGTTTAAGGCAAGCATAGAGCTTAGAAAATAGGTTTTTAATTATAATACAGGCAGTTCTAGTATTTATGGCATGTTAGATTTTTAAAATAAGCCGAACGAATCAGACGTAACTCGAGTTTTTTTTTTCTTATGCATTTCTATGAAGTCTTTCAATAATTAGCTAAAATCATGATTTTGTAAAGTTCACGAAAATGGCGTATGTTTTAAGTCGAAAATTATGGACAAAAATATGTTTTGGAATTAATAAAAAAATAAAATATTATTGTTAATGGAATGCGTTCTAATATCATTAAAGTAATTTCTTCCCGTGTGAAATAAAATAGAAAAGGCTGTATTATTTATTACTTTAAATATATATGTGGTATCCCCACACTAATATAGTACAGTTTTTTACTATACAGTATTGATTGTTAAAATGTTTTGCTAAAAATTCAACAGATGGCGGTGTCACATAGTTTGTAATATTTAAAAAAAAATCTGTGTATGCATTATATCATTTTACATCTATAATAAAAATAAGTGACATTTAAAATCTAGATTTTGAACAGTTGTTTTTTAATAAAATAGATGTAAATAATTGTTACCTGGTATTTAGTACACTCTGTTTTTTCTAAAAAAATTGCATTTATTTTACAAAAAAATATAGTTCATTGCTATAAGAAAGTTCTATTAGCTTCTTATTCTTGACATACGAGTTTTTATCACAATGGTAATAAAAATATGAGAAAAATTAAACATCAGTTTTGAAAAACGTGTCAATTCTAGTTCTATTGATTGCGTGACGAGTCAATTTGATCCTGTCATATATGTTTATACAAGCAAAATATTTGTCGATTGAATGTTACATCTCTGTATTTACAACCATCTATCTATACAGAGCCGGATTAAGGTTAACTGGGGTTTCAGCTTTTAGGCTCTCGCAACAGAAAGACTTCTAAGTTTGTTTTTTGTTTTTTAATATTGTTACACCGTTACGTCGGAAATAATTAATTTTACTTACACCTTATAAAGGTATATTCGAAATCCGCTCTCTTCCTTTATGTCTATCTTCGTATATGCTCCAATGTTTATAATAGAACTTCAGTCGGACGTACCGCGGCCCGCTTTATATATCCTTCAAAGAAGAAGGGTGGAAAACGCTGGAACGCTGACGTCATGATTCGAACGATTCGACAATGTTGAAGATTGGGGGCTATTTTTTAAAACCTCATTAACTTCGGTCGTCACGGTCGTTAAATGATTCTTTATTTATTTGCAACGAGTTCGTATACAGGTGTAACAATATATTGAAATGAGAAAATAGCTTTATAATGAGATAAGGAAATTTGTATGGGATAAAGAAAATACACATGAGAATTTTCGAGCCCTCCAATATCTGGCTCCCATATCTGTATATATATATATATATAAAATAGGAGCGTCCGCCTCGTGCTGTGTCTGTCCGTAGATACTAAGCAATGCAGGTTTCGCTCCCGACACCTTTCGACACAATTTAAACTTTTATAAAAAACGATAATATTTGCGAATCATTCGCTGTTACTAACACAAGTGAGAACCCTGTCCATGAGCTTAATTCAGTGGCGGATTTAGCTTAATTCAGAGGCCCGGACCTAGGGCAGCCAATTGTGACAAAAAATTCACTGATGATAACAAGAAATAGCTCGAAGTACGTAAATATTCTAAAATCTCGCGTACATTATGGTGGAGTGGCTGGTAATTACTACATGACTTGGGGCCTATGGCGACCAAGACTGCATATCCGCCACTGCCTTAACTTGAGTCCTGTCGTATTTGTATTACTGTGGCCTTTGTATTACATCAAATTAAGGTTCAGTGTTTATTGGGAATTGGTCTTAATACGTTTTAAGTAGAAACAGGAAAGCTATCTCATAATTCGACGTCTTATGATTGCAAAGACAGCTAAATTGTTTGAATTGGTTTATAATTTTATTTTAATTATAGTTTTATATATCAATGAATATGAGTGAAAAACATTTTAAAACTTGGGTTATATGGTATAAGGCGTATATGAATTTTTAATATAGGAAATAATATTAGTAAAAAAATCTTGTTTTCTCAGACGAATCATGTTCAAGGTTAATTAAAAAATACTGATAATAAACGAGAATTTTGTGTAATTTTTTTTTATTATTAAGTTAATAAGAAGTTGTGAAGTATCAATCAAACGGAATTGCCAGCGATATTTTAATAATTTAACTCGTAACGTTACGTAATCCTGAAATTTGTTTTAAGCTCCATCTATCCGCTAGTTCTTCGTACTACATTGTTAGCTGTGAACGTTTGTTATTTTTTACGTTATGAGAAAATTTATTGTAGCTTTAAGCTTCATTCGATGTCTTGTACATATCGTCCATTTGTAACGTGACATTGATTGCTAAGCACAAAATTCACGATTACTATGTACAGTTCTCGTCAATCGGTTTTTGGCCGCTCTAAATATAGCCGTAATATCAGCCGTTCATTATAAAAGTGGTGGCAACTCCATTTAGTATCACATTAATAATGGAAGATATGTCTAAATAGGATTTAAAAAAAAAGTAAAGTATATAATTTACAGATAAGGAGTTACACCACTTTTACAACGAACGACGCATACAGAGCGGCGATGCTCCAAGTGGGTTCAGTAGAAACGTCACCAGGGTTCCTCTAATCAGTTACATTTATCAATAAAACGTTGAATTATTTTGGCGCGTAAATAATTTCATTGTTAAAAATGTTACAAACGAATGTATACAGATTCAGATTTCAATCACAGATTTTTCGTTTTAAAGGTTCCACGAAATAAAAAAAGACCTAGTGTTCCATAGTCTAAGAATTTTAGGTACTACTCTGGCCTAGAGGATATTTTAAACAAGAACGCCTGGACTAAATTTTTTTATATCGATACTTACTTTAAATCGATATCGACTATCGATAGATATATACATTTAATTAATCTTTACAGATTAGGAAAGTGACTTTTTTTACGATAAACAATTTTTGCGAAAATTCTGGTTAGATCTGGTTATCCATAACTTATGTCGTACATCGTCGACAAAGTGTGGCGTCATGTGACATAAGCTTAATGAGTCATAAGCTTCGTGACGTCACAAGCATATGTCTTAAAATATAAAAAATCAAAATTTTAATTGTAAAGAAAATTGAAAGTGTAAAAAAATACAGACAAATGACGTCAGCGCGATTTTAATTTCTAAATTTAAATCTGCAAAACGTGAGACGTCACCAGGAAGGAGTCACATAAAATGTGCCTATCTGTGTCAAGGCTTCAAAATCTATATAATCTATGTGGCGTAATATATGGGCGACCTCTAATTATATATATACATATATGTATTGTAATTATAATTATATTATCTGTCCTGTCTGTGTTGAGTCAAGTGTAATAATTTATTTAAAATAATTATAATAATATTCATAGGTATTGTAAATAAAATAAATGTAGTAATATTTTGTATCGAGTGAAATTAAAAAGTTTTACCAATATGTATTTTTTTGTATATTTACTTTCAAAGTATATTTATAAACTTTAAATTTCACGCTTTACGGTCGAAACCGTGTGCGGTACATAATATACGTGTAATTTGTCTAAAATAAATCATATTATTTTGTAAATAAATGTTTTTTTTATATATTTTTATTTCATTTTCTTGCCTTAAAACGTAACTAAATACGAATAAATAACCGTATGTGTTTGTATAAATATTGTGATGCCATTGTAATCGTGTGATTTAGTATAAATATGTATAATATGCATTTATGTTTATTAATAATAAAAATAATAGAAAAAAAAATCTTTGTTTTACTTCAAACTCCCACTAGGGATGTTAATCTATACATATAATAAAAATGAAGTGTCTGTATGTAATATCAAAATAACGACTTTTTACCGAATGGATATGAACGTATACATGATACTGATAACAAAAACACAATTTTTAAAATTTTTGTCTGTCTGTCTGGCTGTTTGGTGCGGGTAATCTCCGAAATGGCTGGACCGATTTTGACAGAAATTTCACTGACGGATAGTTAAAATTACAGCGGGTGAGATAGGCTACTTTATTTTAGACTACCTGTCATGCGTGGCTTCGTCTGTGTACTATCTCAAAAACGATTAGACCCGTTCCTCTTCCCGCCTTCAAGAGATGGCGCTGTACATATTTCATACAAGTTATCAAAACGATCTCTGACAAAATAGGGCATCTGTTTTCTTAACAAATGCCCACTGCAAACTTAATTTAATAATTTTTGGGACTTTGCATTCGCACACTTGTAAGAATGCGAGTAGCGGTTGACGAATTAATTATATATTAACGCGCATTGATTTTTACTTGCCCCCAATGAATTACTACATCCATAGACGCCGTACACTGCGAGAAAATTTTAGTTAAAGAATAATCGTACATGGATGTAAAACGCCATTAAAATTTTTCAATTTTATTTTAAGCTTTATAATGTAATGGAAGTTCTTAATAAGGAAAACAGAGAGATTTCTAAGCTCGGTGAAATTGTAGAAGTCCATCAAGCCAATAGCAGATCAAATAAAAATTAAAATTAATTAAAAAAACTCTGACATAGTATGTTAAATACGGAGGATAAATAATTGTTGATTCTTGTAAACATGTAAATGCTTTAGTAATGCTACTTTGTGATTATCAGAAAAATTAAAAAGATAATAGTCGAATTGTAATTGTTTGGTTTTATTGAGTAAAATTATGACATTTTAATTATTTACCTTAATCATTAATCAAGTTGAAATATATCATCCTACTATTTCTCTTCTGCTTTCTACATTCGTCTTCCATTGGCCTTTTATTGGATGAGAACTAGCAATACAGTAACTAAGTACATGTACATAAGAAGAGAATTTAAGCGCAACATTATTTTTGTTGGTTATGATAGATTTGACCACAATATAACTAGATGGTATCGATGATGCCTTGAACTTTGAAGAAAACTAGCTCTCAAGTGCACAGCTGCCGGGAGACAACCATAGATGTTTGGCGACAGACTTTTAACTTGAGGGTGGTACATAGCCTGGCAACCCTAGAAAAAGCTCTTCCACTATGCAAAGTTACATGTCACCGAACCAAGGTTCCGTCGCTCAAGGATCTAACATGAAGAAGTATCATGGTTACTGAACCTTAATATAAATAACAATTACAACCATCGAATTGACGTCTATACTTCTGGATATAAATTTAATTTCACGATGATTAGATAATAGGCAGTGACATTTACTCCCAAGACGTCGGGAGTAAAGTGCATTTCTCAAATCTCGACATTGAAGCAATTCATTCAAGGAGTTGCGTAGTAGATTGCAAAGCCTATCATCACGTCGAGTGATTCAATTCTAGGTGAGCTTTGTTTTTTTATATTATAGGGGCAAACGAACATGTGGGTCAACTGACGGTAAGTGATCACCACCGTCCATAGACACTAGCAACACCAGGGGAGTCGCAAGTGCGTTGCCGGCCTTTTAATATATGTGGGCCTCCGGCGCTCTCACTGACCGAACGAAACGCAACAGTGCGGGCGCACTGTTACTTCACGTCGACTCACGTCTGTGTGTCGGGTGGTAGTACCCCGCGCGTCGGGCGAGCCGACACATTCATGCTGAAACCAGTAATAGCTTCAGCGTAGCTCTACCACCTACAGGAAACGCAACAGTGCGGGCGCACTGTTACTTCACGTCGACTCACGTCTGTGTGTCGGGTGGTAGTACCCCGCGCGTCGGGCGAGCCGACACATTCATGCTGAAACCAGTAATAGCTTCAGCGTAGCTCTACCACCTACAGGAAACGCAACAGTGCGGGCGCACTGTTACTTCACGTCGACTCACGTCTGTGTGTCGGGTGGTAGTACCCCGCGCGTCGGGCGAGCCGACACATTCATGCTGAAACCAGTAATAGCTTCAGCGTAGCTCTACCACCTACAGGAAACGCAACAGTGCGGGCGCACTGTTACTTCACGTCGACTCACGTCTGTGTGTCGGGTGGTAGTACCCCGCGCGTCGGGCGAGCCGACACATTCATGCTGAAACCAGTAATAGCTTCAGCGTAGCTCTACCACCTACAGGAAACGCAACAGTGCGGGCGCACTGTTACTTCACGTCGACTCACGTCTGTGTGTCGGGTGGTAGTACCCCGCGCGTCGGGCGAGCCGACACATTCATGCTGAAACCAGTAATAGCTTCAGCGTAGCTCTACCACCTACAGGAAACGCAACAGTGCGGGCGCACTGTTACTTCACGTCGACTCACGTCTGTGTGTCGGGTGGTAGTACCCCGCGCGTCGGGCGAGCCGACACATTCATGCTGAAACCAGTAATAGCTTCAGCGTAGCTCTACCACCTACAGGAAACGCAACAGTGCGGGCGCACTGTTACTTCACGTCGACTCACGTCTGTGTGTCGGGTGGTAGTACCCCGCGCGTCGGGCGAGCCGACACATTCATGCTGAAACCAGTAATAGCTTCAGCGTAGCTCTACCACCTACAGGAAACGCAACAGTGCGGGCGCACTGTTACTTCACGTCGACTCACGTCTGTGTGTCGGGTGGTAGTACCCCGCGCGTCGGGCGAGCCGACACATTCATGCTGAAACCAGTAATAGCTTCAGCGTAGCTCTACCACCTACAGGAAACGCAACAGTGCGGGCGCACTGTTACTTCACGTCGACTCACGTCTGTGTGTCGGGTGGTAGTACCCCGCGCGTCGGGCGAGCCGACACATTCATGCTGAAACCAGTAATAGCTTCAGCGTAGCTCTACCACCTACAGGAAACGCAACAGTGCGGGCGCACTGTTACTTCACGTCGACTCACGTCTGTGTGTCGGGTGGTAGTACCCCGCGCGTCGGGCGAGCCGACACATTCATGCTGAAACCAGTAATAGCTTCAGCGTAGCTCTACCACCTACAGGAAACGCAACAGTGCGGGCGCACTGTTACTTCACGTCGGGTTTCTGTGTGTCGGGTGGTACTACCCCGCGCGTCGGGCGAGCCGACACATTCATGCTGAAACCAGTAATAGCTTCAGCGTAGCTCTACCACCTACAGGAAACGCAAGAGTGCGGGCGCACTGTTACTTCACGTCGACTCACGTCTGTGTGTCGGGTGGTACTACCCCGCGCGTCGGGCGAGCCGACACATTCATGCTGAAACCAGTAATAGCTTCAGCGTAGCTCTACCACCTACAGGAAACGCAACAGTGCGGGCGCACTGTTACTTCACGTCGACTCACGTCTGTGTGTCGGGTGGTACTACCCCGCGCGTCGGGCGAGCCGACACATTCATGCTGAAACCAGTAATAGCTTCAGCGTAATTCTACCACCTACTAAACAAAAGAAGCCCAAATATGATATATGTATTTATGTCTACCGTCGAGTTTCATAAACAATTCTGAAATCTTTTTTTGAAGTGAAACTTCTTTAGAATCGTTTCGATATCAAACCGGATGCAACGGAAAAACGACAGGTAAGAGACGACACAAATACAAAAATGTGTAGGATGAAGCCGGCAAAGAATGAGACAGAAATATACACACTATTTTATATTATCGGTCTCTCCTCTTTGTGTGAGCCAGAGCGAGAGAGCAAATGTCGGTGTGACGAACGCTTTGTTCACCAATTTTATTGTAATGTTTTATTCACCGTATAGCCTGCATTATGCGTGGACGGATAATGTCATTAGAAGTAACTAATTAATTGAAACAACATTTACAATAAGAAATATATTTCTCAACATACAAAAACATGGAGTGTATCGAACGAATATCAGGAATGTAAAGTGCTAAATTCATAACAATGGTCTTAAAATATACTTAGAAAAATAATCTTTATTTACAAAATATATTTTTAAATATACAATTACAAAGAGCATTTCATGCTACCCCGTGTCCGTTTAAATACATTTTTAGCAAGCAGAGTCGTTGGTAAACACTAGCCTTGAGAAATATTTCCGCTTACCATTTAAATCAACGGTCAGACTAGAGGAAGATTCGCCAAAACATTCCATTTCGCAAGTGATCGTCATCGCATCTCGCTACTTCGGTTCTCTCCGGATTCGCAACTCGCTACATCTCGCAACATTTCGCTATTGCGTCATTTATCATATATTTCATCTCGTGTCATGTTGTAAAACTTTTTATAAACCTACGTGACCGGTTCAGGGGGGGAGAGAGGTCTTCCAAGTATCACGCTTAGTCACAGAAAGGAAAGGAAAAACCGTAGAGAGGGGAGTCTTCTCATATACTACGAATGGTCACCAGGGGGAGGAAGGGAGCTAAAAAATTGTCAAACATGGGTCACGTAGTGTGGGTACGTTCCCTAACCGGTAGTAACTAGCAACTCTTGCGGTTTCGTAATTTCTCATCTCGCAACTAGTCACATCTCGCAACTCGCCACATCTCGCAACTCGACTCATTCCCAAGTACCATTTATTACGTTTTAACACAATTAAATATAGCAAACTAACATTAACAATGAGAGTATTTAAACCAAGTTATACCGAAATGCTAACTTATTAAAAAAAAACCGTGTATTTTATTGAACACTCGGTTAAATCCGGGTTCGTACGAATTTGAACCAATTGAAACCGGTACAAAGTACATCAGTATCGCTAAGATTTCCAAGGCGGTTTATTGAGTGAGAGGCTTCGTTTCGCGGGTCTATCCCTGCGGTCGGGTCGGTCACTCGTCGGTTCCTCGTTCACATCCCGGCTCGGGTCTATCGTGCTGTCCCCGCTACCGTCAAAATTCGGTGGTTTTGTTAGCAGCTGAAATGTATTATTACAAGTCACTTTTTACAATAGAAAAAGCTCCATTCACATATGATGTTCTTAGTAAGATATCACTATTATGGGTTATATTAGACAGGTATTGGCATTGAGTCCTACTATTGTTCCAAGATAGTGAGTTTGGATCCCCGTACGTGTATGTAACGTAGAGAAATTCTATATGTGTGTGTGGTTAATATTTAAGTAAGGAATGTATTATTAAAGGTTCAGTTGCTATTATTTACAGCTTATTTACGACTCAAAACGCCAAGAAATCCATATATTTTCCCACATATTGTGGGGGTATTACGAGAACATTTCTTAACACGTCACCGTGTCGCCAATTTGAAACGAGTAAATGTATACGAATTAGGAAATAGGGTTACCATCTGGACGTAGTGTTGTAGTTCGTGGTCGCTGAGCCCGGCGCAGTTGAACATGTCAGCGGAGTCGGAGCCCACGGCCGTCCCACCGGTGGGCGGCTTCAGCGGCGGCACTCGCGGCGCCACCAGCTCCTGCGCCTCCGCTCGTGGACCTGACCAAACCGATCACAAAAACACTTTTTTAATCTTTTATACATTTGTTATTATAGGTTAACAGTTGACCAAAATCTCATCTAATGTTAAATGATGATGTGCTCTAAGATGGTTGACGATTTATTATTAAAATGTAATCAGTCAGTCTTGATATGAAATGAAAAACCCTTCACACGTATTTTGCGATAAATACTTAAATTACATTTAAAAATATCTAGACTCTTATGCTCTCTGAACCTAGAAGTGGACAGTAAACAGTAAGTGGATTTGAGTGTTAGATTCTTGTGAATAATGTTACCGGTGTCGAGGCGAGTGTCGAGGTTGGTGTGGGGTCCGTTGGTGAGGATGAGCAGCGCCTGCCGCCACTGCGACTCCATCACGCTGTGCAGCTGCGACGCGATCTCTCCTCTCCGACGGCGGAATGACTCCAACTTACTCTAAAAATAAAAACATTTTAAAGCGATGAGGGCTCAGTAGATACTGTGCTCGGACACCGCGCCGATCGACGACGAATTCTTACGATCGAGTCAAAACTGGTGAAGAATAACATCGACTCACAACAATTACGGTTTAGCGTGCTCACACATCTCAGACCAAAACGTGATTGAATATCAGGTAAAGCTGTGGTCAAACGCTAAAACCTATAAAAAAAAATATTTTTTTAACTTTAGCACTTTGTAAGAAATCTTTGAGAACGAATATTTAGCTTGGAACCAAAGTTGCAGAAATTGCACCCAGCAATGTAATACGCCATGAAGCTAGTTTTAGTAAAAACGGAATTGCACCCGCCGATGTAATACGTCATGAAGCTAATTTTAGTAAAAACGGAATTGCATCCGCCGATATAATACGCCATGAAGCTGGTTTTAGTCAAAACTGAATTGCACCCGCCGAAGTAATACGCCATGAAGCTAGTTTTAGTAAAAACGAAATTGCACCCGCCGATATAATACGCCATGAAGCTAGTTTTAGTAAAAACGAAATTGCACCCGCCGATATAATACGCCATGAAGCTAGTTTTAGTAAAAACGAAATTGCACCCGCCGATATAATACGCCATGAAGCTAGTTTTAGTAAAAACGAAATTGACCCGCCGATATAATACGCCATGAAGCTAGTTTTAGTAAAAACGAAATTGCACCCGCCGATATAATACGCCATGAAGCTAGTTTTAGTAAAAACGAAATTGCACCCGCCGATATAATACGCCATGAAGCTAGTTTTAGTAAAAACGAAATTGCACCCGCCGATATAATACGCCATGAAGCTAGTTTTAGTAAAAACGAAATTGACCCGCCGATATAATACGCCATGAAGCTAGTTTTAGTAAAAACGAAATTGCACCCGCCGATATAATACGCCATGAAGCTAATTTTAGTAAAAACGAAATTGCACCCGCCGATATAATACGCCATGAAGCTAGTTTTAGTAAAAACGAAATTGCACCCGCCGATGTAATACGCCATGAAGCTAGTTTTAGTAAAAACGAAATTGCACCCGCCGATGTAATACGCCCAAAAGTTAGTTTCAACTAAAACGGAAGTTAGGCGCACCGTTGTGACATATCACAAGGTTAGTCGATAAACAGTTTCTTTTATAATATTATTGTAATTTTTTTTTTTAATATAACATATAAACATAATTTTCAAAAATTCACGCTAAAAATAATTGAAAACGCACAATTACAAATTTCACAGTTGCCAGACCTTCATATACTAAATTCAAATTATCTACCAGATACAATGTAAGTTAACACTATAATTGTGAAAAAAAAATTATAATTTTACTCGACTAGCCTATAAAATAACATGACACAAGCGATAATTAATTTACCCTAAACAATTTATTGTAATTTAAATTACTTATTATTTTAATTAATTTAAATTTACTAAAAACATAAAAAGTTAATTACATCAAAGAATTTCAAATTATATTCACTGAAAATAAGGTTTTTTTTTTTTACGTTAGTCCTATCAACACAACAGAATTAACACATAAATTAATATATCTCACCTCAAGTAAGCCAATTTTTTCTCCGGCCTGTGCGAGTTGCAGCCTGTACAGTTTGATCTCCTCCTTCTGTTTCTCTTCTATCACTTTAATTTCTAATTTATGTCTGGAAATTAATTTTAAAACAACTTAATACAAGGTAAAATCATATCAGAACTGTCTGATTTCTTTCCTACTTAAATTTTATATTACAAAAAAAAAAATAACATATCTAATGGGGGTATAAAATGTTTATTTGTTTAAAAAATAAATGTACAATTTTAACATAACAAATGAAACCTATCTGGATGTAACGAATCTTTTAGGAATTTTTAAACCTAATTTCATAACAAGAGTTTTGGAGCTTCAAAATGTTTTTTTTTTATATTTTCAATATGACAATTTTTGACATAGATACAGCCGATCAAAATCATTACAATTACCCAAAAAACTGTTACTGGTTTTACTGAGTCTAAAACATGGAATAACCAGTCTGTCACAGTTTCTAGTTTTTAGATCATGCCTGTGTTTTACGAACTTCAGCTTATCAAAGTTTTTGCAAACATTAAATTATCGAGAATGTATTGGCAAGGCAGAGTTACGATATCGAATTCTTGAAACTTAGTTTTTAATGATTCGCGAGGTCCCAAATTCGATATTGCTCAAACTGCTCGTTTTAAAAGCTATTAAAATTTAAAACCTGCTGCGGTATTAAAAGCTAGAGGTGCTGATTTAAAATAATGAGTGATATCTCTATTATATGATATAGTCTGTGTGGCAACATGAGTTTACCGAAGGTTTAGTAGTAACTTTTCCTTCGAAAGGACATTATTATTATGTAAAAATTGAAGTAAATAAAAACAAAAATTCACTCACTGGTCGTTAATCCTCGATATCTGCTTATTATAACTATCCACCAACGCATCTTCCTTACTTCTAGCATCGTTCTCCATCTCCCTCTCCGCTTGATCGAGCTGGTGCTGGAACTCCTGCAGCTTGCTCAGTACAGCATCCTCCAGCTGCTTCTGGTAATGCTCTTTTAGTTCACATCTCTGCAGCTCGAGATGTTTATGGAGGCTTTTATTGTCGTTGTCGAGGAAATCCTGAAAATCAAAAACAGGAATTGTAAAGTATCACACTTCCTTGATGGTAAGAATATTCCTAAAACACCGTGACAAATGTTGTTCAATTTTATTAGCAACATATAATAAATCATGTAAAGTAATATATTCTGAATACTTACACACTTTTTTAAGAGTTCACTGCACAAGTTTTGCTTCTCGCACAACTGTCTCTCAATAATATTGCATCTCCCTCTTTCCTCATTGATCTTGTCTTTGAGCAAGTCCCGCTCTTGAAGTATTAAAGATTTCTCATCATTAAGTGAATTAATTTTCTCAACCAACTCATTACATTTATGTTTTGTCTGCTCGTGCGCGAATTTTTCCTGCCGGGAGTTTATTAATACATTTAATACTAGCTGATACCCGCGACTTCGTCTGAATTGTTTATTATTTTAGAAATAATAAATAGTATTGTTCGGATTACGGTTGAGATTGGTTCGTTCTTCTTTTAAGAAATAAAAACTCGTGCACTTCGTACTAATGTTTAATGGACACTGACTCATAGAAAAAATGTTCACTAATATAAAGTAATACACTACATAGATAAACATGCCGCCCACCAAAAGGGCCTTAAGACCTTTTATTAATCAAAACAAGTATGACTATTGTAATACAAAATTAAACAAAATTAAAGTTAAGTGTTTATGATAACTTGTTGGTATACAAAATTGAACACAAAACTTAAGTGAAAGTACACAATCTATTAAATACAAAATTAAATCTTAGTAGTTACAAGTACATGTGACTAAGTTAATGGAACAACAGATCTTAAGAGTGAGAATCAATTGGTAATTGACAAAGTTTCGTTATACATCTTTTAGTTATAGTATCACCACTTTTAACACTATAAACACGGGTACAGTTGTCAAGTCCAGGATGTTTAGCAACAATCCGTCCTAGTAACCATTTACCAGGTGGAATATTGGTCTGTTTGACGAGTACAATGTCACCAATATTGAGCTCCTCTCTTTGCTTCAGCCATTTCGGTCGTTGTTGTAATCTACTAAGGTATTCGTTATTCCACCTGTGCCAAAAATCATTTAACAATTTCTGTATATATTGCCATCTGGACAAATGGCTTGTGTTAACTTCTCGTAAGTCTGGTGCAGGAACAACAACTGGAGTTTCACCGATCAAAAAATGACCAGGTGTTAATGGATTTATGTTATCAACATCAGTATCGTCGATTGGAATCAATGGTCTGGAGTTAAGGCATGATTCGATTTGACACAAAAGCGTCGTTAATTCTTCGAATGTCAAGATCGCAGATAAGATTCGTTTCAAGTGATATTTTATTGATTTGACACCTGCTTCCCACAGACCGCCCATGTTTGGACTATAGGCTGGTAAGAAGTGCCATTGTGTTCCATCTTTAGCAAGAGAATTAACGATTTCAGGTTCGAATTTGAGCTGAGCTTCGACCCATGCTTCAACTAATTCTTTGTTGGCTGCTATGAAATTTCTTCCTTGATCACTCCAAAGATGTGCACATCGACCTCTTCGTGCGACGAATCGTTTGAAAGCTCCTATGAACGATTGTGATGTAAGATCACCAACCAGTTCAATGTGTATGGCCTTTGTACACATACAGATGAAGATAGCCACGTAGGATTTTGTGGATCTTACTCCTCGAGCTCGTGACATAAGTATATTGAAGGGGCCAGCGAAATCTACGCCCGTGTGTAAAAAAGGTCGAGCGGGGTTGACTCTTGCCTTAGGTAGATCTCCCATAATCTGTGTTTTCGACTTGGCTCTAATTTTTGCACATATTAAACATTTCTTTATGCAGGATTTGACAGCATTCTTTGCTCTTATAATCCAATATCGCGACCGCAGGTAAGACAACATCAATTGGATTCCTCCGTGCAGCGTCTTCTGATGAGCGTCGGCAACGATAAGTAAGGTAAGTGGATTTTTATTATCTAATATTATAGGGTTCTTATTTTCTGTACTTAGATTTGCATGCCGTAGTCTACCGCCCACTCGGAGTATATCTTCCTCATCCAGGTAAGGGTTCAATGATTTTAAATGACTTCTCTGCTTTACTGTGGCTTTTATCTTAAGTCTTTTTATATCTTCTTCAAAATTTTCTAACTGTACTTTTTTTATACAGTTTTTTAGTGCTTGTTCTAATTCTTCAGTAGATATTGCTTTATTTAAAATTTCCCGTTTTTTAAAATTAAGAAATCTTTTACAATATGCAATTGTATACTTCAATTCGGAAAGAGATTCAAAATTGTCATAATTAATTACAGGTTTTTCTCCTTCTGGACCCTTTGTAATGTGAACATTAACTTGTGTTATTTTTCTTTTCTCTAATTCAGTTGTATTATTGATATTTGGTCTTATAAATTGTAATTTCTTTTCAGATAACCACGACGGACCATGCCACCATAAATTGTTCATTACTAATGCTGCGACTGTACTGCCTCTTGTAGCGACATCGGCTGGATTTTGTTCAGATTTTACATGATACCACTGACTGTTATTTATATGTTCCAAGCTTTCTACAACTCGATTCGCCACAAAAGTTTTCCATCGACTCGGTTCTCCTAGAAGCCATGCTAAGACAATTGTGGAGTCGGTCCAAGCAAATACATTATTCGGTGGAATTCTCATAGCTTGGCTTACTTTGTGTAGTAGTTTCGCTAGCATTACTGCTCCACTGAGCTCGAGTCGCGGCAAGGAAATTGTTTTTACAGGAGCTACCTTTGTTCTGGCAGCTACAAGATGTATCTTTGGTTCTCCGTCCTTTGTTAATACACGGCAATACACCACAGCAGAATACGCCTTTACAGAAGCGTCGCAGAATCCGTGCAAGGTAAGTCTATCCCTATCAGTACTTAGGGTGTTTAGCCATCGGCTAATCCTTATTTGATTAACATTTACTAAATCTCTTCGTAGGAACTTCCATTCCTCTTCTAGCCTTTCGCTAATTGCTTGATCCCAACCATATCCTTCTAGCCATAATCTTTGTACTAGAACTTTTGCTACTATAATGGCTGGTGCTATCCATCCCAGTGGGTCAAACAACTTTTGTAAATCGGACAGTATAGTTCTCTTTGTGATGTTTGATGATATTGGTTCCAGTTGCAGATGATAATATATATTATCCTCTCCAAAATCCCAGGACAAACCGAGAGCTTTGATAGTACCGTCTAGTTTTAAGTCAATGTTGGCCTTGTTAGTGACTTTCTCGGCGTCTATAGATTTAAGAAACTCGGTACTATTGGAAGCCCATTTTTGAAGTTCAAAGCCTCCACGCTGCAGAATAAATATGATTTGCTTACTTAAACGAACCGCTTGTTCAACAGAATCGCAACCTGATGCCAAATCATCGACATAGAAATCTTCACGTATAATTTGAGCTGCCTCTCTGTATTGGTCACCCTCATCTTCGGCGAGTTTCATTAAGGTTTTGATAGCAAGATATGGTGCGCATGCTGTGCCGAATGTAACGGTTTTCAATCTATAGTCCTTTATCTCAGCTGGCACATCGGTGGTTTTACTGTCGACGCTGCTACGCCAGACCACTCTGTGATAATCTGTATCCTGTTTATCTAACAAAACCATTCTGTACATCTTAGTAATGTCACTTGTAAAACATATTTTGTGCATCCGCCATCTCATTATAATGCTTCTCATATCTTCTTGCAGTATGGGTCCCGTCATGAGCTCATCATTCAAAGATATTCCATTGTTATATTTGCAAGATGCATTAAATACGATCCTGACTCTTGTTGTCTCTTTATCTCTCCGAATCACTGCGTGATGCGGTAGATAAACAGATTGATTTGATAGCTCATCTTCTGGAATTTCTTCCATGTGTCCCATTAGTAAGTATTCTTCAAAAACTTTATCGTATTCTTCCTTCAATTCTGGTGTTTTTTGTAGTCGTTTTTCTTGATAAATTAATCTTTTCATCGCTATTTCTCTTGAATTACTACATGGAGTTGCAGGCTTATTGGTTTTAAATGGTAATTTTACAATGTATCTTCCTTTGTTTGTTCTAGTGTAACTCTCTTCATATAATTGTTCGCAAAGTTTTTCTTCTTTTGTGTATTTTCTTTTTGTATCTTGTTCTACCTCCCAAAGTGTTTTTAGGAAATCTTCTGGAACAATTTGGTGATGCATAACAAGAATTGAATCAGGTTGTGGTGTTTTATTCTTTACGCTTCCGAATAGAATCCAGCCAAGGTTGGTTTTATGAGCACATGGAGAACCTGGCGGACCCTTGATTAAATGGTTTTGTATAATTTGTGCATACACATCAACACCCAGGAGCAAATCAATAGGACCTGGCTTATAGTAGCTAGGATCAGCCATAACAAGTCCTTCTAGGTGAGGCCAATTGCTTGTATTGATTGTGTAGGATGGTAATTTGGTAGTCAATTCCTTTGACAAGACATATGCTTTAACATTCAGACTGAAAACTTCACATATTGAATCTATGTTAATCTGAACAACATGTTTTATATTTTCTCGGGTTGATCCTACACCGATGACTGTACCTCTCATTGGATACCGTGTGGCCTTGAGTAATTGTGCAGCTCGTTCGCTTATAAAACTTGCTTGGGACCCTTGATCGATCAGAGCGCGTAGTGTGAGTAAATAATTATCTTCGCTTCTTACTTGTACTATTGCTGTTGCTAATAATGCTGTACCTTGTTTAACGGAAACATGTGACGTCACCATAGTGACATCTTCATTCATCTTCTCTACACCTGTATGTAGTACAACTTCATCTTGATTTGTATTGTTCTCGAGATAACCCATTGAATGAATTGTACTCGTATTAGTCTCTCTGTTTTCGTGTAGAAGTGAATGATGACGTTTTTTGCATAATCGACAGCATGCAGAACTGCGACATTGCCTTACAGAGTGTCCAGATGCAAGGCAATTAAAGCATCGATTGTTTGTTTTAATAAAGTCGCTTCTTTGAGTTGGTGTTAGCTTACTAAATTCTTTGCAGTGGCTAAGTGTATGATTCTCCGTACATAATTGACATTTCCTTATCTTATCTACTGTCGTTGCGACATGAAATGTTTTCTCTCGTACTCCAGTAGAATGTATCTTCTGTTTAGCTTCTGTTAGCTCTAATGTGCGGAATCGATTTTCGAGAAACTTTTGAAGCATGTCCAAAGACGGGAGTTCTTCATAATTTTGTAATTTATTACTAACATGTTCTTCCCAATATTTATGTGTTTCCTGATCGAGTTTTTGAACAACAACGAATATTATAAGTGGATCCCAGTTTTCCGTATTAATTTTCATGTTTTTAAGATGATGTAAGCACTCGAAGGTAGTGTCTACTAGATTTTTAATGAAATTTGAACTGGATGTTAAAATCCTTTTTTGTGAAAAAAATCTCTTCAAAATAGCATTAATCGTTATACGTTTGTTTCCAAATCTTACTTTTAATGTATCCCACGCTTGTTCATAGTTTGCATCTGTTACTTGAATATGTTTAAGAATGGACGCAGCTTCCCCTGTTAAGCTAGTTTTCAAATAGTGTAGTTTCTGCACATTGTTCAAAGATGGGTTGTTGTGAACCAGTGTTAAGAATAAATCGTGGAACGATAACCATTCTTCATAATTTCCGCCGTAAGAGGGTATTTGTATTTTCGGTAAAACCACTCGAGTACATTGTGCTTGGGATCCTGGAGATATTGGTAACGAATCATTAGGGGCAACCGAATTACCGATTATACTGGAAAGTAATTCTTTCAGCTCACATATGAAACTTATATACAGTTCTTCGTGTTCGAAAAATTGGTCATTTGCTAAATATGGTATCAAACTGCCTTGCTCTCTTGTAACGTTGCTACTAATTGTGTTATACGCTACCTTATAGTCAGTCCAAAGACCTTCCACATTTGCCAGTCTTGATTCCACATAACTGCGTGTTAATCTACTTTTCGGAGATTTTTTGAAATTAATTTGAGTTTTCTTCATTGTATCTGCCAAATTCACAACCAAATTCAATGCATTTTCGACTACTTTCGCCATTATAACCAACTCTTAATGAAATGTAATATTTATTCTGTATAAATATCTTCGTTAATAATGCACAAAGTCTTCACAGTTTCTTATCTTTTATCTCGATTGCAAGCGGCCGGCATGGATCGGGCGGTCGCTGGTATCCGCTCAAATATGGACCATAAAATGTTCGGATTACGGTTGAGATTGGTTCGTTCTTCTTTTAAGAAATAAAAACTCGTGCACTTCGTACTAATGTTTAATGGACACTGACTCATAGAAAAAATGTTCACTAATATAAAGTAATACACTACATAGATAAACAAGTATTATTTGTTTACTTTGACTTTCCTGCATATGCGCGCGCACCACACCGCTTACCCCACTTCTCCATGGCATGAAAACACACATCGCTGAGCGCGTGTAATGCTTATCCAAATCATAGACACTTAAAGCTTTAATGACTTTATTTTAAGTGAAGTACTATCGTGATATTTTTTTAGATAAGAACCAAGTGTATATGAAGTAGTTCCTGATATATGCCCAATAGCTATTATTTTATTTATTTATATATAAGATAAAGTAAGAAAATAATTTAGCTTCTTATTGATTTTGATTGTTTTTTTATCCAAACATAACTTAGTGACTGCCCTATATCTGATGGTTATTATTGTGCAATCTAAAAACAATGGTGACCACCGACAGATCTACAACAACGGTAGTTGTCACTCTTACGCTGGCTTACAAGCCAGTCGACAACTAGACATACAACATAATTATGTGATTCAGAAATAGGACAAATCAAAAGAGTCACTGTAATCGTTTCATCATCCTGCATACGCTGGCCACAAACCTGCCAATTGGATACAAAAACACGGCAAACCTAGGTTGGTTTTTTTATATTTTCAATATGACAATTTTTAACATAGATACAGCTGATCAAAATCATTACAATTACCCAAAAAACTGTTACTGGTTTTACTGAGTCTAAAACATGGAATAACCAGTTTGTCACAGTTTCTAATTTTTAGATCATGCCTGTAATAACTCCAGCTTATCAAAGTTTTTGCAAACATTAAATTATCGAGAATGTATTGGGAAGGCAGAGTTAAGATATCGAATTCTTGAAACTTAGTTTTTAATGATTCGCTTCGATTTTCGATTACATATCATGGATAGTGATCACAATACATTAAAAAGAAATATATACTTCCTTTCCTTATTCACCAACTCATTCTACACCATTATCAGTTATTTCTCATTATCTAACCTTCAAAACTCCCAGAGAAAGCTCTAAACGTAATGTAAGTAAAAAGGTTTAAGTAATTTATAAACTTACATTTTCTAACGAGTCCTCTAGATTCTTAACACAATCTGTTGATTGTTTATTTAACCTCATAACTGTCTCGTAGTTATCTTTTAACACTTCTAACTCTTGCTCTTTCTTGGATATCGCTTCGTTTTTGCTTGATATAACTTTCTCAAGGGATACACTGAGTTCTTTCTTCTCTATCGTCAGTTGCTTGCATTTCTCTTGATAGTCATGAGCTAAGTCCAACGCTTTGTATAATTCAGATTCGTAATGTGACGTTTTCTAGAAACATACAAACAGAAACCATCATCTTTGAGCTAGTAACAGAATTAGATATGGTATGGATGGATCTTCAAAAGTGTTGATATATGAGAGGAGAACTGGTTACAGAAGCGTAGGATGATGAACTGAGCTGAAGATTTAGTGAGGGATAATAATGCCTGCAGGCATACACTCAAAATTGCGTGGCACCAGGCCAAAGACAAGAAAACACTATCATATTGTAGTGAACGGACGGCTAGTCTACTGTCCTATGAAATAAGATAGTAGGCTAGTCCGTTTAAACGCTCCACGAGAAATTAGCAGTAATTAAGGAACAAAAGGATTAAGACACACCCCTTTTAACATACGATAAATGACGACCAATCACCGTATGTAATGCGTCGGCGTCTTAATCCTTCCACGTTATTATTATTATTACATTCTAATATCATCTATATAAGCAAATGCCTTGTATTGTTCACTCTCTTCCGTAATAAATCGTCGTGCGCCATACTAGTATTTTTCTTCCATACCCTCAACATTTAATAAATAGAATTAGTGGTTTTGAGTGTAAACTCCGCAACCGAAACCATTAAAATATGTACCTTTTGAGCTTCATCAGCAATAGCTCTAAAGTTGTCCACTTCTCTGACCATCCTTTCTAATGCATTTTGATGGCGTGCTTCAGCTTTATCTAAACTGCCAGTCAATTTTAGCCATGCCTCGCGTAGTTTGCTAATGGCTATGTCTTTGGAGCGATCCACTCTAATAGCCACTGCTAATTTCTCTTGCTGTTCTAATATCTTTTTTTGTAGTTGTTGTATCATTGCTTCACAGTGCTGTAATTTTGCCATCATTATTAATATATAGTGTAAATTCTATTGTCCTTAAACTGAGACAAGAAATTCCAAAATTATTTTAAGGGTAACCTGCAAAATTCAAGTAATTTCAATTTTTTAGGAAGTTTTGTTTCCTAGACTTAAATGCTTTTGGAAAGTCTATTTAAAATTATAGATGATTTCATAATTCTAAGCACTACTATAAAATATTCACTTTACACTTAATATAATTAGTAATTATAAATATAATAATTAGTATTTTAATGTATTTTACTACATAACAGATAAAAGAAATTGGTGACATTGGTAACATTCAGCCAGTGTTATCAAAATGTACTAGCAAGCATTGTGTCAAGCAACAAGTGTGAAAAAGAAAACACTTTGTCCACATTACAAGTTCCAATATGAACATGAGTTAATGTGTCACTGTTACAAATTGAACAGGATTTGAAACCACAAATTATCGAACAAAATAATTGACAACACCTTGTGATGACGACTGTTGTTAAATAACAGTGTAAATCATTATTGATTTGGTATAGCCAGAATACTTATATATATCTGTACATGTAATTATTATATCCGTTTCAAAATTATAAAATCTCTACTTACCTCTCTTTTAAGTCTTTCCTCTTCCAATTTCAAACTATCGACTCTTTCACCTCTCTCTGCCCTCTCTCCCCACATATCGTTCAAACTCAACAAATCGGTAGTCTATTGAGTCCATAAATTTATTCTGTAACGTTCGTAAGTTATCTGGAAATGGTCTCATTTGTGGCATTTTGAATTCCTTTTTTGGTGACATTGAATAACTGTCAGCAACAGAAGTTCGAGTATTATGGCTGTAATTTGACTTATACTGCTCCAATACTTTGGAGGCTCTATCATAAATTTTATTTGATGTTGGTCTGAAAGTGCTAGTGTTCGATTCTATACCAGATTCTAACCTTTTTGGTGTTGAAGTGGGCTGGGGTTCTTTATCAAAATTCAATTTACGTACACTGGGTGATTTTCCATCATTGGTTTTTGCCATATCCACTACTTTCTCCGAGTTATCTGCTTGATTGTTAACTGCTATATCTTGGTGTGGCTTATCTGAAGGAACATTTGATGAATTTTTGACTAAATATATATACTTATCTAATATATCACTTGGTACTACCTTCCCACTGGGTAATTTAACATTTGCCTCAATCTTTGTGTCAATTTTCTGTTTTATGTAATCACCTGCAGATTTTATGACATAGTCGATATTCAGTGTGTTGTCTTGACTATTGTATTTTGATTCAGGGCTTTCATAAGCTTCTACTCTAGTGAGAAACTCATCAATCTCGTGTAGAAGTAACTTATCATTCTTCTTACTCGGAGTAGAAACTATACTGCTTATATCACCATCCATACTGCGGGAGTCACTATTTGCACTATTAATATCATAAGGAACAATAGGGTCATCTAATCTCAAACGCGGTATTGCTTTTCTTCGCGTACTTACAGAATCAATGCTTGTGAAAGACAAATCTTGTACTCTTTCGCGTTTACCAATTTTTCTTCTTCGTCTACGCGGGAATGTGTGACATTTACGTCCTAAGCTACCAGTGTCGATGCTCTCTGTGCTGTTAAACGTCTTATAACGCTTCGAAAGTATTTCGACAGTTGATATATCACTGGTAATTTCCAAACTTTCTAACCTCGCCTCCAGTGTTTGCACCTGATTTACCAAGTTGCCGATAACGTGAGCAGTACACGAAATCGGTTTATGCACAACAGTTCTAGATGATTCTAAAAGGGAATCATCGGATTCGGAGCTCTGGACGAGGAAGAAATTCGGTGGAATCAATAACAAAACATCGGTATCGTCGGTGTCACTCATCACAGAAATTACACCGCTCTGTTATATAGGAAATTCCAGCCATCATATAAAGATAATAATAATTATTCTTTTTAACAAACTTATATAAAACTTACAAACAAGAATACGTCGAAACCGTTTACTTCCTTTATTTTGATCATACGGTGTTGCCAACTTCAGATCCATTCAGATTCCAAATCACAGATGACTACACGTTTATACAGATAGATTGGTACCTAAATAACATATTCTAACGATTTGCTGGACTACAGTCCTCGAAAAATTTTTGTCCGCTCTGAATATCGATGCGCAGAATACAAACGTAGGTATAAATACATATTATATGTGTAACGTCGAGATTAAGGAATTATTTACATTGAATTTTTAGATTCCTACAATAATATTTGAACTTTGTTATGTATTACACTCTTGAGTATATTATGCGAAAGCCCGAACTTCCGATTATATTATTCTGAGTGACCAAAAATATTAACAGGGGCGGTAGGTATAAAAGCCACGTCTGCATATATCGCCACGAAATTTTGTCTATGTTCGAAATAATTACAGGTATGGGAAGATATCGCCATGTGAGTGTTTACCACAACCACTTTTCATTAGGTAAAAAGGTTGCAGATCAGAATTTCAAAGTCCTCTCATAAGAAATGTCACTTCAAAAAACATCGCCATGTGTTGTCACTATCGGGATGCGTAACCATAGACGTAGCACAGTAACTGGGCCGGCAGTTTTTACGCAAATTAGAGGAGCTTAGCGAACACTAATTTCGACTTATTTTAATGACGCAGGTGTGGGATTGTCTAATTTGCGCCTTTATCATAATGATTATTGACATTAATTTTTGCGCGACGAGTAGTCGAAGTTCGTCACGCAAGTATGGTGGTAGCATTAACCAATAAAAACAAAATTAGTCTTAAATCAGAACACAGGTTAAAAAAATAAACATTGTGTGTCGTATAGACACACGAAAGAATTGAAACTTTTGTATTAAAAGGAAATATTGCAATGAAAAAAATACAACAAAAAGCCAACAGGCTATGTTCCCAGGCGGTCATCCATCCAAATATTGATCGCGTCCGACGTAGCTTAACTTCGTTGATCGGACGAGCACTGGTGTTTTCAACACTCTACCTAACACAGTGTTTATCTCCACCACTTTTCGCCCCACAAAAATGTTGCCGATCAGATTTTCAAAGCCCTCTCTTAAGAAGTTTCACATCAAAACTAAAGTCCAAACATAAGACAAATAGTTCAAATAAAAATGTATTTAAACTCGTTCAAATATCTCCGTTCCAATAATTAATTGGCAATTTCACGATTACAGATAAGTAATCGTTAAAGGTCAAAGATACAATCAAATGTACAATTAGATTTTTTTTAAACTGAGTAGTAAATCGGGTGAGTGCCCTAAGCACTCCCCTTTGTAGTCCTGTGAAACTGTAGAGGTCTGGTGAGGCTACCAGTGTAGTCAGTACGAAAAAAAAAACTGAGTATCATTTATTAATGTCCAAAAAGAACCCAATGTATTTTGATCAAAATTTGATATTTCTTTATGTAAATTAAAAACAAACAAAAATGTATAAATACTATACTATATTACTATATAAATATTATACAGATTAATTATAATATATTGCAAATAACCAGTACATTGGCAAATATTTTAACTGTTAATACATTATACATGTAGTTAATTAAGACAATTACATCTTGCTTTTATCACTTCTATATGGCTAGAGTTAAAGTGTCAAACAAATTGAAGAATCATAAAATATGTTTTTGATAATTCAATTAATCTTATACATTTATTGTAATATTAAACAGGTGTTATATATAATCTATTCATTACAAATTAATAGAATCATTTACACTTTTTTCAGCAAATTTTGAACTATTTGTATGAGCAAAGAACAAGATTACAAAGGTTTTAATATACAAATCAGATTATTAGCACAAGACAAATTATACCAAGCAATTCTTACAGTTCTCTTTTGTTTCTCTTTTTCAATATTAATAAATTCTTGCAAATAATTTATCAGCCTCAATTCTAATCAAAAGTTAGACTGGATGTTATAATAGTGTATAATTCAAATCGAGATTATTCAATTATTAAGAACAATATTTATTTGAAGAAAGGTTTTAATTATTTATCAGGAGGCTCTCACTGCATGTATAGGTGTTTGTTTAATAAATGCATCAAGTTTATTCTTAAACAATTCACTATTAATAGGTTCACCTATTCTACATAGCGGATTACGGACTGCATATTTTACATATATCTCAGAATATATTTTTTTAATAAATCCCGAACTCCTTGAGCTTGTGTATCCGTATTCATCACAAATTTTAAACCTGATGGTGTTTCGAGACAGTGGAGTGTGTATTTCGAAGTTTTATAATGTAAGAAACCATCTTTTGGATCCAGCGGTGATATTTTAGCAACAAAAGACTTTATCGAGAACAGCATACCATACATCAGCTTTCCTTCCTGAAATCGATAAAATTATTTACTTCGAAATTGTATTAGATAATCTAATATATAATCAATTTTTTCTTTATTAGTTACGTTTATGGTGTCTCACCTCCTCTCTAGACATTCCTGATTGTTTTGTTCTGTTCCATTCACCATAATATAAAAGTGTGCCATAACGATCGAATATATATAAATTATGAATTGTCATAATATTAAAACGTTTAAGATTTTAAAAATATAGTTATCTGGATCCTATGAAATCACAAGAAAAGAAAATAATTGTAAATCACAATCTGATGTCGACCAATATTTTCGCATTTCATAAATATTATTTGACACTCCCAATAATTTGACTTTGACAATAGATATAAATGTCAATTACTAAGATTTGATCAGACATAGTAGAAATAACAATTTAATATTGTTATGTAGAGGAAATTTTAAAAACAATTGTAATCCCCATACTTAAAATGATTCGTTCTTTTTCTTTTCCTAGATATTTTTTTTTATTATAATTTTGGTAAGAATCTTCTATATTATTATTACCTTTGTCATATAGACAAGATAGTGGCTGCCTTATTAGAATTTTCTAGGGAATAGAATTCATTGAGTCAAATAACACAAGATTATAAATAAAACATAACATTTATGACAGACTAAGATCACCAAAAACTACCATCTTAAACACACATATAATCATATCGTACATACACAAACATATATCACACATCTTAAAGTAACATCTTCCAAAAAAAAATTCCTGTATTTATATGGGTAATGTCGGATCTTTTATTTAAAATAAATAACAGTAATTCAATCTGCTCAAATCATCATTTATTGAGTAATGAATGTAACAAAAGAAACCATGACAACGATACATCATATTATGTTTTTTATATAGCACCAGAACGCTTTTAACGAAAGCGTTCCAATACCGTACAGGTAACTAAACTGAATAATGAATTTAAGCGAATAGGATTTTTATTGATTATAATTACAAAAAAAATCAATTTAGGCAACACCGACTAATACTTTTGTCAAAAATTTTGACCTGCGGTCATGGTGCAATTTGCTGTGAAGTAATAAAAATCAATAAAAAATTATTTAGTATAGCTAAAGCGTATTTGAAAGTTCAACAATAATAGTATCTTAGCCTCTTTTAGAAACGAGTAAAGTATTTTTACTACTACTACGAGTGAAGTATTTTTAAGGTTACATTCTTACCTAACGTTGTGTTACAGAAAAAATCGATAAATTATGGATGAATACACGAGAGAACCTTGCCCATGGCGTATACTTGACGATTCCGGTGGCGCGTTTATTATGGGAGCTATAGGTGGTGGCATATTTCACTCTATAAAAGGTTTCAGAAATGCACCTGTAGGGTTCAGTAGAAAAATGGTGAGTTATTTTATATTTCCTGGATCTTATGTTGGATAAGAATTCATTATTAATACCGAGAAAATGCTTAAATACGTAATATTGTGTGTAGCAATCACATATTGAGATTTTAAAAGAAGTATTAGTTCTTTTTTAATGTTTTTTAACATTTATAGTTGGGCAGCTTAGCAGCAGTAAAGGAGAGATCACCAATTGTAGCGGGAAACTTTGCAGTATGGGGAGGCATGTTCTCTACTATAGATTGCACATTAGTTTACCTCAGGAAGAAAGAGGACCCATGGAATTCAATTATGAGTGGAGCTCTAACTGGAGGTATCCTCGCAGCCCGAAATGGTAAACTTGCAAAATTAGCTATAATTTTTAATAGTGAAGTTTTGAGTTCAGATTAAATTCATTATTGTATAATTCTTTTTTAAATACAGGTGTCCCAGCTATGGCAGGTAGTGCTCTCGTTGGTGGCATTCTTCTTGCACTCATAGAAGGAATCGGTATTATGTTCACAAGGATAACAGCAGAGCAATTTAAGCCGCAGCAACCAATCTTCGAGGATCCCTCAGTCCTTGGACAGAGTCAAGGCCAAAGTCAAAGTTTTCAGTAATTTAAATGTAATTTTTTAGAGGATTTGTACAGCTCAATGTTGAGAAATTGGATTCTGTTATCTGCATGATAGGTTGTTCATAATTTATATTATAAATTGATGTGTATTTAAATAGAATTGTTGATATGTAATAGTTAAAGGCTATAAAATCTGAATTTATGAGAGATTGTTACAATTTTATTTTATTGCACTAAAGTTGACGCATTATGAACTGAGGCTTCCAGTCATAAATCATGTATATCTGTCTGTCTCCCTCGCACTTACAGGTCTTATGGTGTAGTAATGTGCATAAGAATTATAGAGGTGCATATTGATAACGGGATAGGTACGATCGACGCAAGCTCTAGTGGACTATTGAAATTGAGGCAAGCTTTTGTTTTCGGGGTCAGTTTTCAATTATTTTAAAAGCAGGAACACATTGTGAATTACAGCCCGAGCTTGACCATTGATGTCACCATTCAATTTCTTCAAATCCACGTTAGAAAATAAATTCTCCATTGTGCTATTGGGTAAAGAAGCCTAAGTAATGTAATGAGTGTCATAACAAAAAATCTTATATTTATAGAAAAACAACAATCCTTACTCCAATCAGGAGTCAGAGTGCTGATGAAGGTCACGATGACACATCAACCCTGCATGTGTAGATAGGATAGGGGTTCCATTGTGTGCACATTCCTACTGTCAGTGACATTTATTGCCTGACAGAGGACTCAGTTTAAAATGCGTCCACTATAGTAGAAATCTTTATTACAGCCAATAATGTAGTGTATTATTCTACTGTTGATTATCTGTCATGTATGACAACATTTATTTGGTGTTATTGCCAAGCAAACATTATGCATCAAATGATAATGTGAAATTGAGAGCATCATGCCGCTAATGCTCAAAAGTCAAAATAAAACAATAAGTATTGATTTCATTGCTGCTATTTAGAATAGGATTCAAAATAGAAAATTAACCAACAGTAAAATAATGAACAACATTTTATAAAAATTTGAATTGTAATTTTTTTTTTCGAACTGTCTTGGCTTGTTAAGGCCGCTACAGTTTTACCGGACTACGTAACACACAAGATCATGGTTATAATCCAATCTATACGGACTCGTAGAAAGAATATAGGTAGTATATTAGATCAGCCATATACTTAAAAACATATTATGATGCTTCTTAGCATGTAAGTATTGTTTTAATATTCATTAATTAACCGACCAAATGTACAATATTTTTTAACCTAGCTTTCAGTTATGTCCTTAACCATAAACAGTGTTAAATATAACCAAAGCGCACAGTTCTAGTACATATTTACTCCATGTGGTGGCTTTAATATCAATAGTGGGTACTGGTAGTTATCGCAATCTAAATAAATGGTTCCAGAGCATATTAAAATTAATTATGTATTTTTGAAGCTGTACAAACTTCTCAAATGAGTCTCTTGCCAACAGGCATTGTTTATTTCCGACTGAATCATACTACTTCATTAACCATTTTGACATGGTTTTTAAATTGTTACGAGTGGATTTAGTATCTGTGATATTTCAACCCTGTTTTAATTTTTTTTTTCTTGACAATATACTGCAAATTCATTGCCATGATTAATACACATATTGTTGTCTATGTCCCTAAAGCTCAATATAATATGTTGTAAACTCTTTTCAGATTAACATATGCATTAAAATAAATAGAATAAATGCGAACATATTAAAAAGGTATAAAGCTAAACAGTTTAAGAGTCCATTCTCTTTTATATTATGATAAAAAAATTGTTTTATTAATGAAAGTTGGGAATTATTTTTGTTGGTGAATGTAAATACATTAACTGGAAAGAGTTATTCTGAAATATTTATTTCATAGAATATTACTTGTGTCAGTCTCTCTCAGTTTAATTATTTGTTCCCATAAAATTGAGAGCGGTGATTCTGAATGTGGTATGTATGTAGCATTCGATTTCTATATGTTTCAATTGTGAGGATTATTTTCCCATCTTCCGATTGATTTATACAGCAATGCTAATATTGTAAATTTGTTAAGTGATTATAATTTAGTTGTAGTTTCTCAAGTAATATTCTGTGAAGTATGTTACATGATTAATTTACTAGTATAGAAATTATTAAAACAATTTTTGTAAATAGTATACAGTTGTTTTATTTATTTTTATAATTATCAAACATTTGTAAAAGTTTAATTGAAGAATTAATTAAACGATTACTTTTAGTTATTTATTTTCACTTTCCTATTTTAAAAATATTGGGGCATTTTTCAGACTTTGTTTCACAATATTGTAAAAATACTAAGTGATAAGAGATTATACCGCTTACAAATGTGATTGATCTACAGGTATGCTATGTTAATTATCATACAGTTTTTATTTCTAACCATCGGAAGACAATAAGTCATGTTAGTCTTGTTAATGCTAGGTTAATTTATAATATAAAATTCAATGAACATACGTCAGCACTTACTTCTACAGAATTGCCATAAGTGTTACGCAGTATGTTTAATTTGTAGAGACTTGGATGCTTCCAGTTAAGCTCCATTTTGGAGGTGAACTGGGATACCTTTTCGTGGTGGGTAATTTAGGAGGATGCCCCTAACATCAAGTTGTTACCCTGGTAGATTTGGGACTTTTTACTTGCATAAAAGATAATGTATTTCTCTTCAACTACAAATATTCTTTGACTTTCCTTCCATTCATTTCTTACTTTTACTATACAATTCTTATATTTTAAGCACTATTG
This sequence comes from Antheraea assamensis, assembly GCA_035772565.1. Taxonomy (NCBI): domain Eukaryota; kingdom Metazoa; phylum Arthropoda; class Insecta; order Lepidoptera; family Saturniidae; genus Antheraea; species Antheraea assamensis. Next base: position 340,444 of record JAQQSE010000240.1, on the reverse strand, counting down.
TATATATGTATAAGTGCATAGAGTATGTTTTTTTACACAATTTTGTACTTTGCAAGATAGGTATTTCACTTAAAATTTATGTTACGATAAAAGAACTGTTAGATGAACAGGGAATAATTATTATACTAATAAGTTTGGTAAAAACATTAGACAACCTTTGATATAAATAGTGTCATGGCTGTAAATTAACATCTCTATTTTGAGCGAACTTCTTCACCCATTTTTCGTATTTCCTTGATGACGTGAGCCAAAACTTCTGGATCTACTCCAAGTTCACACAGCCTGATGCAGATGGACAGCGTTTCCGTATCCAAGCCAGTACACAACAATTGGGATATTTGATGTATCATTTGAAACGTTTCACGGGCTTGTCCGATTTGTGCGTTCTCTGATGTCATACTCACTAATTTCGAAATCAAAAGACTGGCCAAATTAATTGCGTGCCGTTTTCAAACATCAATTTTTTACTTATACCTCTTGATATAATACACAAAGCTCGTATACTATAGTAACCTTTAGCTTTTTTGGAGTGGACTACTTACAGGAGCTTTTGTAACAAACACATGTATTAGACACAACTACTAATTACCTATATTATAAAGTACTCTGTGGGATACAATATATGTATTAGATGAACTTTGAATTTTAATACACCCAAAACAAATAGCGATTCGTTATGAAGTACAAACGTCAGATTTTGAAATTGTCATTTGTCACAAGAAACTATCGTTGGTTGTCATTATCACGTTGACAACCGCGTTTTGTTACACTCTAAATGCGATACCTACTCATTTACATTAAAATATTTTTTTAAATTAGTTTTCTTTTTATAAATCTCATATTTACTATATATAAAGTACATAACATCGATCCATATGATGTTGATATAATATCTATTTATAGTAGGTAAATATTTTTTATGTAATTTTTAATTTTTCTCATTTGCCATTTCTTTTCTTTCAATGTTTGACTTCTTCTTCTTTATTTTTTTGGCTCCGTCACGTTTTGTGCACTAGCCAGCGTCAAGTAACAAGATTTTGCCAAGTAAGTGTCTTGTGATAATTATAATGATCTAACAAGATGGTGGTTTCCTTGTTAGAACTTTCCATGGAGTTTTGGTGGCATCTCAGAATGCATGCTCCGTGGTATTATTTCCCATCCACTTCACTTGTGCATAATAACCGACCTATATAACGTACAACACCACCAATATTATAAAATATAGAGTCTAATAACACAAGATTATGAATAAAATATAAAAACCACTACATGACATACTAAGATCCCGCCAAAAACTCCTATTGTTTCACTTATGTTTACTATTAAATTGTGTAAAATTCAAATTGAAACAACTTCATTCAAAATAAGGGACAAATCATTAAAAAAACTTGGAATAAATTGTTATATAGTTAATAATCCTTAGAGTTGTAAATTGTACTTGGTCTGACATAACACTTAAAATAATTTCATATATTGTAATATAATATTATATTCAATCATTAGTCATCATCGCGTGTCGTGGCTTGTTATTAATTTTACTTTTGAACAAAATTTTACTTATCGCTCTTAGCTTTCAATTGACACATATTATACGAGTATATATAGTATATTACTTCAGCTAATATTGATTCAAAATTAAATTATCGGGAACTACACTGAAGTAATATTATTTAGAAGTATAAAAAGTAGCCCTGTCTTTCAACACATTTTGCAAACTAATTTCTTTCACTTCATTACTATTATGTTATTTGGACAAATTATTTTAGAAGAATTTACAAAAAGTTCATTATATGAGAACAACCGAATTTTTAACTGTCATAATTTTAATAAAAATGTTATTATAATAGGCATAAAATCTAGAGAGCCGTGAATGTCGAGTTAAGCAAATATATTTACATGAGTATATGAGGACTATTATATAAGTGTTCTTTACGGTAAGAGCGTCTCGTATGATGCCGGGAACATTTATTTAGCGAACACTCGTAAATGCTCGTAGAGGCGTCTTTATTATTCATGAACGTTACATATATAGTCAAGTGCTGCCATATTGAAAATGAAATTTACGCGGGAAGTTTCGAAAGAATATGTATATCATCCTGCGATGTAGAGTCATCTATTTTTAAAACAACGCGCCTGCGCATCCTAAAATAGGTCGGTGTAGTTTTGAGATTCATTCCGTCAATAAATTTTGTGTTTCGTGAATTTTCAAGTGATAAAAGAGTAATAATTGCATTCGGTAAATATGGTAAGTAAAACCTATTTGGTCCGGTAATTGTTTTTTTACGTTCGCCGGTGTAGTATAGGTTGGAATGCAAAAGTCATAAATGATACACGTGAAATATTATATGACATTGTATTTTAGTTCTTGAGGATGTATTGCTAAATTTTGCAAGTATTCTGGATTTCATTATGAAGTCTATATGGACGAGAGTAATGGGTTTTGAGGATACATGGATAAATGTTTGTATTACTTCTTGTTTTATATGAAATTTTTGAAACTTAGCTCGACCTCTTTAATCCTTAAATACGCAGTACATACATACAACGTACTAGAATCCATTTCCCAATAGAACAAACAATTCGATCTACAATGAAGAGAACTTATAATGCTTGATGTATTTTTAATTGATAGGTTTTTATATATAAGGTTTAAGACAGATGTACAGAGTATAACAACCCAATAATTTGTATAATATAAACCATGTATAAGTTTGTTTTTTACAAAAATAACATTATATATTTAAAAATAAACTCTTTTTATTCTTTCAAATCTTCGACATAAAATATTGTCATAAACAGATATTGTATGTTGTTGTCCAGAAAATTAGGATAGACTTACGCAGTAGAATGTATTTTCGGGGTAATATTACTTTTTCTTTCAATTTTATTGCCGTGATTAAAATCATGTATATACTCTGTGTCGTGTATATACTTCGCTTTTATTCTAGACAGGATTTATTATCTATATAAAATTTAATAAGTATATAGTTTATTATGTATACGCGACTAAATTGACGTAAGTTCCATAAAATCGTACGTTTGTTTTATAACATTTTTGTATCTCAATTATTATTACAAAGTAAGTGTAACCTAACAAGAGTGCATATAAAAAATACGTTGTGTTTAAAGTTAAATTCTGATTAATGATTAACATTACCAACTCGGTAAACATATCACAGTTTTTATTCAATTAAACCAAACAATAATCCTTCCACTAACTTTTTAGTTATTCTGATAATCACAAATGAACCAATAAAATATTTCTACACGTTCACAATAATAATATAACGCTTATCCTTTGCCCTATCCTATCCTTTTAATCAAATATTTATTTCCCTTGTATTTATTTTTCGCTATTCTGCACGTTTTACTCTTTTTTCCATTTTTCGTATTTTACGCTACAGTCTAAAACATCATGTCCGCTATCAAGCAAATTCAAAAACCCTATTTCTTTTGTTTTGTCACAATTAAACGTAGATATTTAATTACAAAGTTTAAAATCAAATAGTTTTGACATCAACGAGATTTTACAGCGAATTACAAACATTATATTAGCCAGAATTTGTAAAGTCCTATGCATACCGATCAACTGAAATTTAATCAACCTTGGCCAATAACTTCGCCGTTTCACTAGACAGGCTGTAGGCTGAGAAAGTAGACATCAAGTAACTATCAGATATTAGTGTGAAACTCAAGTTTTGTATTATCTATTTCATTGTTTTACTATATTATTTATGAAGAGAAAATACTTGATTTTTGAAGTGAAACTTCTAATGGTCCTGCCCATTTGAAATTCTGACTCGCAACCCTTTTATGTGACGAGAAGTGGTGGGGGTAAGCACTGGTGTCGAGTAGAGTGTTGAAAACACCAGTTCTCGGCAACGTCGGGAGCTATCAGTACTTGGTTGGGTGACCGCGTGAAGTTAGCTTTTTGTTTTGTAATAGTTTAACTCAAAATATACTTAACCGATTTTTTTTGAGCCTATAGTATCAGTGGCGGAATTGCAGTCATGGCCACCGTAGGCCCCAGGCCATGTAGTAAGTACCAGCCACCTCTTTTCTTTCTTTTTCCATTTCTTGTTATAATCAGTGAATTTTTTGTCACGATTGGCCGCCCCAATATCTAGCCGCCGTAGGCCTAGGCCTCCTGGGCCTTAGGGAAAATCCGCCACTGTATAGCATGCTGCATTATCAACGAGTAAAACGGGCTGTATTTTATTATTTGTAATATCTACATTGATACGAGAGAAACCGCGATTGAAAGTTGTATAAAACATTACCTCGGGGATCTAACTAGTTATTCAATAGACATAGGCTCTGATAATTAGTTATAAAGTAATGTTTAAAAAAAATGTAAATTCACGTTTTTATTACAGGCGGCATACCATATACAGAAAGATTTTAAAAGCAAAGCCTTATACAAATATAAAATTAGATCCAAATCGTTACAGCCGTTTCCGAGGTCCACAAAATAAATTTATATATATAAAATGTATACATCTACAATTATGGTATATATAACTAGGATCGACAAACTCACACACTGTTTGAACGATTGCTCATAGAGGAGGCATTTCTACTATCCATTTTATTATAACTCCTCACTGGATGGCGCTGGGCTGTATTTTATTGTTATTAAATTTCATATTGTATTTTAACTCGCGCAAAGTCGCGGACGGTCATTAGTGACAATATTTATGTTACAGTTGAGGGAAAAATCGAAATTCTATAGATTAATGTCGTTTTGTTGTCTCTTTTCGTTTTCAATTATAACTGTATGCCCTTACAAGGTATTTAACCCCCATAACCCTTTTACCCATTTTCAGTTGGCTGTGTTGATTTTTATAATTACTGTTTAACCATATGAATAAGCGTGATAATTAGCTCGGACATACAACAGACAACAAAAATAAAGTAATTTATAGTATAATACCTTAGTATGATTTTTAAATGGAGCGATTATGGCTCCATGTTTAACGTGTTCGGAAACGGCGTTGATCGACGTAGGTTCAAATCCTTGCGAATGAGCTGGAGCTTTCGGTGAAGCAAAACATCGTGATGAAAGCATTGTATGGTGTTAGGCATTTTTTTAACTCGCTTTACTAAATACTACCTTCAAGTTAGAAATGTGTCACCAAGCACGTATAGGTTTGTTCCACGTGAGAGCCAAATCTCTCATCTAGGTTTAGCTTGTTTATAATCTTTGACCACATCGACATTTAACATCAGGTGAGATTGTGGTCAAATGCTAAAGCCTATAAGAATTATAAAAGGTGTCTAAAGTGTTGTGAATTATTCGCTTTAAACACTCTCCCCTTCCCTCTACGAAATTAAAACAGAACTTCAGTGTTAACATTTCGTATCTGGTAAATACATCCACAACATTGGCAACTGTAATCGAATCCACGACCTCTGTGGTTCTAGCCGAACGTCGGTCTCCGTCAGACCGGACTGTGGATGGCGAATGTTTATTTAATTAGGTAAATCCACGCGAGCGCGAAATTTCCTAACTGAATTAATGCCGAAGCACGCCGCGTCTCTAATTCGTGTGTGCGGAGCGGATTTCGCGTGTAACAGTTTAGCGAATTTTCGCCGGGTTCGAAAGTTTACTTTGCGAGTTTAGTCGTCCGTAGCGTGGAAATTTCTAGACCGTCATATCTTTTTTTAAGCTAAATTCAATATTATTCTATTGGTAAACGTGACAGTTAATGGTGAAGGAAAAATGTTGTAAAATAACCGACACTTATATACAACGATAAAATAACCAACACTTATATACAACGATAGCGGAAATTGCCAAGTATCCGGCTATAAAGGGTTAGACGGGCGGCATTTATTTCATGCAAACGTGTCGCTTTGTTTTATCTCTGGGCAAAGCAACTTGAATTAATATTTTTATAGGATGCAATCAGATTTTTATAGAATGAATTACTGCCATGCCGCTATGTTTTGATTTTTATTTTACAAATGGTATATTATAAAAACCAGGAGCCTTATAAAGCCACTAAAATTGCCCAATTATATCGCTATTTTCAGATATTCAGCAAAAAAATTTGACCAATATAATAAATAACAGAGACAGATATATATACTTCGATAAATTCCTTTCTATATTAATTCAGAAACAACAATAACTAAAATCGGTTCAGACTTGGAGGAGAAGACAGGGAAATACAAACCATGATTTCGTTTAATTTATATAAGTATGATAATACAAGTTGCAGTTGTCTCTCTTTCGAGTTTTATTTATTAGTACAGGCAGAGTGCGACAGCAATTCACTCCTGTTTAATCTACTTTTCGAATTTACTCCAGAGCGCGTTTCCATTTAAAATGTATGTAGTTTTTTATTCTTGCGAAATATATACGGTTGGAATGGTGGTCTGTGGCATGGGATTTTAAGAATGTCTGTCCTCGAAACATTTATGTATAGGCCTTTGACGAGACGAGCTGAGTCTTTCCTAGGCACATGTTCGTTTGAGGTGATCTAGCTTCAGACCACAGAGGAGGCTCAGAAAGATTTACCATAATTGACTTACACCTGTCAGGAGCGGTAGTAACACGCTACCAATTCTTGGTTCTCGATATGAAGAGTGTTTCATAGAAACAAAATGGGGGTTCTAAGTTACACTCTGTCTGAGTGTGCTGCGTGGGTTGAGGGCAGCGCTGCACTTTGACTGCGATGGAGCGTGGTTTCGGCCATGCTTGGCGGCAAACAAGTTTGGCAAGCAATGGTCTCCGTCTGTGAGGAAGTCATCTCGCGAAACGAGGTGGCGGAAAGAGCCCGAGAAGTAGACCCTCTTAATGGTCATCTTCGTCAAAGCTTTGCTTTACTCGCCTCCTTCCATCTCCGTAGCTGGACCTGAGGGGATGGGCCGGGAGCCCATCTCCTCATTGTACAGGTTCGGCTGACGAGGGGAGGTATCTGGTTATGTACCCAGTCTACCTCCTTATAAGAATGGGACCCAGCGGAATGTTACGGATGAGGCGGCATGGTGATAGCTTTGCATGGTCCCAGGTCACCCCAACAACAGCGGCGACCGCTACACCGTGGGGTTTTAGTGGGTAAAAGTCTCACACTACCCACTCTCACCCCCGAGAGGAAGAAGAACACACCCCACACGCACACCCCACGTTAATAAAAAAAAATGGTGCCAGCCTGACCTCTTTAACCTTTAGTCGTTTGTAGTTCCCGTATGTCTTTTTAAATTTTTAATCGTCAGGTCTATTTCAATTATTTTCTAAAATAATATGAAAAATACATAGTTTCATTGCACTAACGTACTATCAAGTGGATCGTGATAGGATTTTAAAGGACGATTTATAAAGTTTCCTAAAGCTTACTTTTAATTCCTCTTATAATACATCGATGGGTCTGAAAAGCTGTAAAGAGTGTACACTCTATATACATATCTATACAAAATGTAATATCTATTCGCTAGTGTCGCAGGTGTCCATTGGCGGCGGTCATTACTTAGCATCAGGTAACCCATCGGTTCGTTTGCCTCCAACCGCATAAAAAAAATAAAGAAAACTCGAGTGTCTGTACCATATACGGGTTAATATCCGATATGGATGAACGTAATTTGACAAATAGCGTAATTTTCACTGCATTACCAAGGTGACATATTATATTACGCTTTTCGGCAAACGTTGAGCCGTATATTTTTAAATATATAATTTAAAATTGCTAAAATAACTACGGGGGTAAAGATTCAATGCTAATTGAAATAAAATAAAAAACAGCCCACAATTAATTATAGAATATAGTACGTAGTAATCATGAAATAATAATTTTTTTCATAAGAACGGAGTCGCGAGCATCAACTAGTGATGATTATAAAGCGTTTTAAGGCAATCATTATAAGACATTTGTTTTTTTTTTATTTATTTTCGCTGACTGATTGAAGAAACCTGATAAAATATTTGGTCGTAAGACAATAAAAGTGTATACAACTGAGAATTCTGCCGGTGTTTCGAAGTCTTTGTTGATTCTGATGTTAAATAATAGCTTATTAAGGCCTAATTAAGATTAGAGGCTTCCACCTCATAATGAGTATTAAGCGCTCCATTTCACATTCGGTCCCTATTATATAATTTATATTGGTTATATAATTTCGTTACCATCTTCGTTATGTATTTAAGAGTTTATTTATCTGTAACTATACTAGGCCATACGATGTTGTGATTTAGGGATTGTTCGAGAATTGCGTAAACAGAATATTAATCATTTTTCCTCCGCTCCTTTCCCTTGCCCACAAAAGTAAGTAGCCTCGCTCCTAATTTAATAATTGACACAATTTTTACACAAACTCCCATAAGTTTTTCTTGCTCGAATTGAAAATAAATAGGAAAAGTTAATTAGCAAATATTGCTCACGTAATTGGCATTCAGGCCCCCAATTACCCATGGAATCAAAACTAAGCAATTCATAGACCTCCCATCCCCATGGCTTCTTACTCTAGTTACGCGCGTATTCGAATGAAGTTTAGAAAAGTTAAATAGTTTAACAAACGAAGATTTATATTTCAATTTAATATACCATCTTTATGCCACTTCACAGTCTAATCCTGTGCAGAGTACTGAAACAGGTGGTGGTGAAGGCACTATAGCATTAGAACCAAAATCAGTCCCTGCACCAGTAGTTACTGAAGAAATTAAACCTGTAAGTATTCTAGAAATAATATTTCAGAGACTTTTTATAGATTTAAATAGGTCTCCTTTTTAACCTCCATCTTAAAACGTGGATAGTATAAATAAAAAAATATTGTCATTACCTTTGCTAAGGTTAGAAAAGATAACGGTAAAAGTATATATCGACGAAGGAAACTAATTTATTTAATTCATCAGTCTGACACAGTAGCCGCCGAAGAACTGAAAGAAGTTAAAGTTGAAGAAAAGAAGGAAGCTAAACCAGATGAAAAAAATGAGGTGAAGACACCAGCACCATCGACAGAGACAAGGGTAGAAGAGATAGCACAAGAAGTACCTGTGACTGGAAGTCCTGCTGATGTTAATGCTAATGAAGTTAAACCAGAAACTAAACCAAACACTAAAGAAATTGTGAGTTTAGATGCAAAATTTACAATATTAGACTTATCTGCTACACAAATTTTGATTTTTACCATTTAGATTAATCCGTTTTCCCTGTGGTTATTTGTTTACGTACGTGAATCACCGTGTACATACCTAATCAATGCAATTGTATATCATCATCATCATCTTACCCTTATCCCACCTAAGTAGGATCGGCACAACATGTTTTCCTTTTCCGCTCTCCTCTGTCAGATGTCATCTCAGTATTCACACTTTTTATACACATATATCATTTTTCACGAAATCTATCCACACCTTTTTGCGGTCTTCCTCGGCTCCTATATCCGTCCACTTTCAAACTCGAAACTTTTCTTGTTACATGACTTTCATCTCTTCTCATAATATGCCGGTACCATGCTAACCTATTACTCCTCAACTTCTCTGTCACTGGTGCTATTTTCAAACTTCCCCTGATATACTCATTCTTAATCTTATCCAGTCTGGTTACACCACACATCCATCTTAACATTCGCATTTCAGCCACATGTAATCTTTTCTCATCCGTCTCTTTCGTAGCCCAGCACTCGGAGCCATACAACACGGCTGGTCTTATTATAGATTTAACTTTAAAGGTTTAAGTTAAAGTACTATAGATAAACATTTTTAATAATTTACTTTTGATGTTTATAATTTAAGTAACGTCTATATAATGACATCAGCCAATTAATTTCCAATAAACGAAAGCACTAGAATCGAGATTTACCCACTTTTTTTTAATAATTCCTATTTAATACACTTAGGATCGTGGAAATTGGAGTACTTTGACAACTACACAACTAAACATGGACCTTACGTATTTCTATAGCCTATACTTCTCTATGGTTATATTGCTTTTAAACTTTACTGAATTGGATTTATATAGTTATAATTATATAAGGGGAATATGTTTTCTACTCTTTTAGGTTTTTGTTTCGTTGTCACGTGTTGTTCGAGCTTTTTTAATTTATCCTTACTGATTTCCCATGGTCGGAGGCCGATCCGGAGATAATGATTTTATTATAAAGGAAGTCTGAAGTGTACTTATATAAAATTTCCAGGGTGACTGGCAACAGAGGGAAATAGAGCTTTTGAAAAAAATCGAAGAATTAGAAAAAGTGAAGAGCGAAAGGACCGAAGATGGATTAAAACTAGAGTTGAAGGTAAAATGGATAATCAAATAAATCGTAAATATTTATTAACATTCACTCATCGTGTTGACTTGTCATAATTTATGTTCAGGGAAGATTCTGAAATATCTTAGTAAGGGAAATTAACTTTCCCTTTTAAATTGGTATTGATTTCTTTATCTCATTTTATAAATTTTACAGGTTCGCGAGGAAGAGATTGATCTTTTAAAGGCAAGGGTAAAGAACTTAGAGACGGAACTTCAAGCAGCTTTATCCAAACCAACTGGGAAGAACCACGAGATGATTGAAAATATTAAACAGCAGCATGAAGAGGTAGGCAATATTTTAATTTCCCTGTTGTCCTTCTTCTTAAAACTCTAAGTTAATGCAGTGTTGGAAGTTGACTATCTTTGTATTGTATTTTACGATGTAGTCCAAATTTTTACAACGGTGACTGTGAGGGATATATTCCATTTCTTCATCCATCTGTCCATTTTTTTTTCTTTGTCAGATCTTGTAGTTCCATTTCTAATTTTGCTATTGTAGCGCATGACTAAAAATGTTAATTGGTTGCATTCGAACCACCTAGGGCTAATCGAATAAAATAGTATATGTCGAGGCGAAGTAAAAATGGAGTCCATGTAAAAGTATGACGTCATCCACATTGACGTCATGGTTATAATTTGATCAATCAATCCACCACACTAATCGAATAAGAACGTTGGCCGATACATAAATTCAATACCGAATACAGGTACCAATTATCGGTAGAAATGTACAGTCGAACTATTTGAGCGAGAATGCCCAGTGTTTTTTTTTTTTTTTTTTTCGAACTGACCTACACTGCCAGCTTCTTAGGCTTTCACAGTTTCACCGGACTACTAAGGGGAGCGCTTAAGGCACTCACCCGATTTTATATAGACGACTAGCACAAGGGCGCACGGCACGCCTCGGCTTGGGCTGTCGTCGAAACCCGAATCTAACTAGCTAAGCTAAACTAAGCTAAGCCTATCCGTATCATACCTGCTTGGGGTCAAGTGGGGATGAGATACTTGTACCTCGGAACCGCAGGGGGTGGACCCACAGGCGAATACAGTTCCCTCGTGGAGCCTTAGCCTGCCTCCCAAGACCGTCAGTGCGTGGTGAAGAGCCACATCCTACACGAGGTGACCCTGTCTAGCAGAACACTACGGATCTAGGCTAGAGAGCCGATAAACACTCCTGGGGCTCGGTTCCAGAACCGGGTCGGGGCGTATACCCCGGCAGACGGCGCCCCTCGCAGTACCCCTCTGCTTATCAGAGGGGACAGGGGATGGGGTAAGGATGGGCCTACTTCGGTTCGCCCGTCAGAGGGTGGAGGGAGAAAACCTCCTTAAAAAGTTACCGTGGGAGAAAACCACGTAAAAAAGTTACGGACGGCAGTGCCTTAGGGCGGCGGGAGGGAGGAAACCTCGGTAAAAAGTCACCGTGGGAGAAAACCACGTTAAAAAGTTACAGACGGGTGTGCCTTCGGGCGGTGGGAGGGAGGAAACCTCGGTAAAAAGTCACCGTGGGAGAAAACCACGTTAAAAAGTTACGGGTGTTGAGGAGACAACCTCGTTAAAAAACAGACGGGAGGCCTTCGGGCGGAGGGAGGGAGAAAACCTCAAGAAAAAGTTACCGTGGGAGGAAACCACGTTAAAAAGTGACAGAGGGGAGGCCTTCGGGCGGAGGAAGAGGGAGAAAAACCTCATTAAAAAGTTACCGTGGGAGGAAACCACGTTAAAAAGTGACAGAGGGGAGGCCTTCGGGCGGAGGAAGAGGGAGAAAAACCTCATTAAAAAGTTCCTGTGGGAGGAAACCACATTAAAAAGTGACAGAGGGGTGGCCTTCGGGCGGAGGGAGAGGGAGAAAACCTCGTTAAAAAGTCACCGTGGGAGAAAACCACGTTAAAAAGTTACGGGTGTTGAGGAGACAACCTCGTTAAAAAACAGACGGGGGGCCTTCGGGCGGAGGGAGGTAGAAAACCTCGTTAAAAAGTTACCGTGGGAGGAAACCACGTTAAAAAGTGACAGAGGGACGGCCTTTGGGCGGAGGGAGAGGGAGAAAACCTCAAGAAAAAGTTACCGTGGGAGGAAACCACGTTAAAAAGTGACAGAGGGGAGGCCTTCGGGCGGAGGAAGAGGGAGAAAAACCTCATTAAAAAGTTCCTGTGGGAGGAAACCACATTAAAAAGTGACAGAGGGGAGGCCTTCGGGCGGAGGGAGAGGGAGAAAACCTCGTTAAAAAGTCACCGTGGTAGAAAACCACGTAAAAAAGTTACAGGTGGTGGTGGTTGGAGGGGGTGACCCCTTGACTGCCAAACCGGACCAAGGAGGGAAGGGGCTGGGGACTTGACTTTCCATTGCACATTGGTTCGGTAGACGGGTAGGCAGCTTGACCGGGCTGTCGTCGCGGTCAGGGCGTTCGCGCTGGGCCTTGTCGCCGGGGTGGCATGGTGCTTGCTTGTTCGATCCCGTGCCACTCCATAGCGCGGCAGACGGTATCTTGTGGGTTTTTTTAGTCAGTAAGAGTCTGACACCCCACAGCTCCCCAGGGCTGTGGGTGTCCAATGCAGGATTTCTTCCCACATTAAAAAAAAAAAATACCTGTATGGGTTCGTGAAATATACATGGTTACCAAGCATGTATGTTTCACGATCCCGTACACGTATTTTGTATCTGTCTATCTGAGTTCTAAACTATTTCAGTTCGAAAGGGCAAAAAAAACAAAAATAGCCCACCACTATGTGTACCTACAAGTGAGTGTGTGTGCACGTGAGTGGGGTGATCGGTGTTATGTTGTAGACGAGTGTTTGATCAAATCGGTGTTACTCTGTTCGCGCATGCAAGCTGCTCGAGGGCTCCATACCGGAGGATCGGACCTCGGCTAGAGCAGTTGCCGAGGGAGGCCTAGGATTGTGTGCTGGGGGCCCAGTGTTTAGTCATCGGTCACCTTTTAAGGCATTCAGTCAAAGCTGACAACCAATCAAATCAAATCAAATCAAAAATACTTTATTCAATTTAGGCCCTAAGAAGGCGCTTATGAACGTTAAAACTACCACCGGTTCGGAAAACATCCCAGTCATCGAGAAGAACCGGCAAGAAACTCGATCGGGTTTATCTTTTTAACATACAATTATATATTTAAAACACGTTATACGTTACAATCGTTTTAGTGGATGCACAGAGAGGAGTCAATTCCAGGCATCACCGTCGTTCACATATTGATCCACTCTATAATAACCCTTTGATACCAAAACCCGCTTAACATGGCACTTAAACCTATACTCTGGCAAATCAGTAATATGCTTTGGGAATAATAATAATGAAGATGGATAAACAGCTGATATCTCCAACCAATGGTGTTTCAGAATAAGGCAAAATAGTTGCCGGTCATTAGTAGTCAATAGTACGGACGCAGATCAATAGCAATCCTCCCGATATATACAATTTTTTTTGTTAAATTCCAGCTTCTGAATAAAGCACGCGGCATGATCTTTGATAAAACAAAAATGGTGAAGAACCAAGAATTGCAGATCGAAGCCCTGACAACGCAAGTTCAGTCTCTAAAGGATATCAACGTGATCACCAAAGATCTGCTCGAGATCAGAAACTCTGAAGTTAAGGCTATGGAGGTGATATATTACTATGCAATTTTTACATCTTCCACTTTTATCCTTTTATAGGTTTTAGTGTTGGACTAAAAGCTCATGTGATGTTAACTGTCGATGTAGTCGAAGATGGTGACTACGCTAGCTGACCCTCAAGTGCAGCTCCCGGAAAATACCTATAGGTCTTTGGCGACAGATTTCAAATTTGAGGATGGGAAGAAGCTAAACGGGCTTAAAAATCCCTAGCACCACTTTATGATGTTTTCTTTCACCAGAAGTAATGTAGACTCATTGCAGAATTAGAACCCAAGTCCGACAGACGCAGAGTCCAAACACGCTATCACTTTTAAAGGGTTATAACTATGGCTCCTTTTACGCTTTACTTAAAGGTCTCAGGTATAATGAAACCAGTTTGTTAAGCATAGAGGGAGACATTAAAAGAAATAGTGTCGGGTATGTGATGTTGTTCTGTGTTGGATTCATGTGATGTCGCATCAGGAGCGTCTCCAAGTGATGGAAGCGAGGTTCAAAGGAGAGAAGGAGCGGTACGACCTGGTGCTGAAGCGCGCTCAGACCAGCAACAATATCAACGATGACTTGCGCAAGGAATACGAGACGCAGTTGAAGATATTCAAGGTACTCTTCCTTTATATATCCAGCCATTTTCTTCTGTCTCTGCGAGAATTCATATAAAAATTGGATCAGTCAGTATGTTTGTGAAGAAAAATAACAAACTGTTTCATCAACTTTAGGGATTGTTATTTGATGAGTTATATCTGTCGATGATGTATTTAATAACAAACTCTAACTCTGTAATTTGTTAAGCTATGAACTTAGATTTAGAAAAACATGAGTTGATTGGATATAATCAAAGAAAGCTAATGTCTACATACTTGTGACTATTTTTTTTTTATATACTTTATAGGTAAACGTTTCGACCACAATCTCATCTGATATTAAATGATGATGTGGTCTAAGATGGTAGTCACGCTAAACCTAGAGGGATACTGGCTCTCAAGTGCAGCTGCCGGAACACATCAACAGCTGGTGCTCGGCGACAGATTTTCAACTTGAGGGCGATAGCTAGCCTGGCGGACTTAGAAAAAGCGCTACCACCATGCGACCACTTTACGTTGGCCTGTTATTCCAGGTTTACGTTAGTTTCTTGACCGATTTGCACGAATTTTATTCTCCCACTAGCGAGAGTCACATACGCTTAACTGTCAATTTCGAAATTGAATCATCGACAACTTAATCGAGTAAGCTTAAAGAAATTCCGTAAGCCCTTTAGCGACTAATGGTCCTGAGTACCTTAGCGTGGTACCTCGTTGACATAGGCACGCACAGTTCGGCCCCCCCTCGGTAATGCTCGGTTCTCGTCGTGACATTTCGGACCGCACCGCACGTTCTCGGTTGCGTGCTTCTTGATATACAATTTGTAGGGAACTCGTTCCGTTGCTATAGTTCATAGAGTGATTTTGAAACTCTTAACTGTCTGTCCTCTACGATTAGATGGGATGCAGAAATAATTCTTTAAATCTGATTAATGGTTTCAGAGATTAGTTCATTTTAAACAGATAACGTTTTGATTTTTTTAATATTAGTATGCAATATATCACAATATGACTGATTTATTAAAATACTAAGCGTTACCCGTGAATTTATCCGTGTGGAATTTAGCAAATGAGTATGGTGTAGTGAAAAGGGGGTTAGTTTATTATATTTGCGTGGAACTCTACTTTTTTTTTTCTAAAATAAAAATAGGTTATGTTGATATCAGCTATCTGCCAGTCTAAGTCCCATCAAAAGCGGTCCAACCGTTACAAATATTGACCAGATCAGACAGGAAAATAATTTAAAAATTGGTTCTTTGTTATAAGTGTCCTATATACTGTCATATATATTTAATATCATCACTACATATTATAAAACAAAGTCGTCCGCCGCGTCTGTCTGTCTATATATTCGCGATAAACTCGAAAACTACTGAACGGATTGTAATGCGGTCATCACCAATAGATAGAGTAATACGTGAGAAAGGTTTATGTATATATTTTGTCAAGGTTTTGTGTAAATATTGTTGGAAGTGTTGGAAAAAGTCAAGCCGCTTTGGAGCTTTCATCGAAAACGCTACTTAATTCTTTAAAGATATAACAAAATAATGCATAGTGAGATATTTCTCTTTTATAGTTCTACAATAAAATCTCTGAAAGCATATCCCTATCTTTTAACAATGAGGTAATTGGAAGGCTATTTAGACGGATACAATTAATTCCTATCAAATTGAATACACTAGTTACCTTAAGCATTTCATGCACATAAATATATATATTTTTATTATCAAGGTAGGACAACGTCCGCCGGGCGGGCTAGTATTTAATAAAAAACTGTTATTTTATCATTATAGACAGACACTTCAATTTTATTTATTTGTACAAATGAAGATTACCTACAAAATCATTTTAGGCGAACAACGCAAAAAGATAAAGTCACACCATTAATTTTGAGTGAAATAGTAATAATGCTCAACGAAAAGAACTCTTGTTCTAGGAATTGAGAGAAAAATATGAGCAAAGGGTCCAAGCGCTGGTCGCCGAGAACAACAAACTGAAGGAATCCGTAAAAGGAACGACCTCGGCTCAGTAAAGATCTTAACAAACATGGAGAATACTCTGACGAAGACAGAAGACTGTTGTTTAGAAATTTTTGTTTGTATTTTAAATTTATATATGTACATTAAAATTCACTTCTTGTAAGATTGTGTCTTTATTTTAGATTTGTAATAAATTTAACTTATATCTGAATTATGGCTTTTTTTATTTAATTAAATTCTATATTCAATCAGAACTCTACCTCTACTTTTAAAGTGTAGTGCTCTACTGAGTATGTGCATACTAATAGAACATCAAGAATTCCCAAGTCTAGCTTTACTGTGTTACCATTTATGCAATTCATTACGGGATGGAAGGTAAAAACTGACTGTTATACTGAAATTAGGTCAAACTTTAATGTTTTGAATTGAAACTCTATAATCTAATGGCATTTCGATGTTGAAATCAGATAAAAAAATAAATACAAATTGTTTAAAATCGGGGATTAGGTTTGGAAAGAATATCCAAGGTGGTCTTAGCAGCTTCTTGTTTAAGAGAGGAATATGTACAGTGGATTGGGCGTCGATATATATCGGTAAGGGGCTCCTAAACTTGCATCTGCGTTGCAAGCCCTAAACACTCGGTAGCCGCATATATCAAACGATAGATAGAGTGATATTTTTGTTTTAGACAAGGGCCAATTGTCTTGGAAGTAAAACAAAAAAAAATGATCGAAATCTATCGAGCAGGTTTTACGTTATGTGCGTACAACGGCAGACCTCTATAATTTTATTTATATACCAAGATATACTTGAAGATTCGCAGTGATAAATATATAGGCGTCAGAATGCCATCTACTTCCTTTTGACCGAATCCAACAGAGAGCGGCTCGAATCGTCGACGACCGGATGCTTTTCTCAAGGCTCGACACTTTGGAGCTTAGTAGAGATATTGCGTCACTTTGAGTCCTTTACAAAATCTACCACGGAGAGTGTTCCGAAGAGCTGCTCGGATTGATACCTGCTGCTGAGTTCCATTACCGAACGACTCGTCATAAAATGAAATTCCGTCAGTGTCATCTCGATGGTTGGAAGTCGTCTACTGTGCGGTTCTCGCATGTGTTTTTCCCACGTACGTCGGCCCTCTGGAATGAACTCCCAGCGGCAGCGTTTCCGGACCAATACAACCCACAGACCTTCAAGAAACGAGCCTGCTCCTTCCTTAAAGGTCGGCAACGTATTTGTGATGACTCTCGTGTCGCAGGTGTCTATGGGCGGCGGTGATTACTTACCATCAGGTAACCCGTCTGTTCGTTTGCCTCCAATCACATAAAAAAAGCTAAAGTTATGCAAATTAAAATGGATTTTAATTAATCTCAGGTAACGTGGTCTGAAATAAATTTGTGCTGTTTCATTGTACAGTATTAATCATAGTGAATGGAAGGCGTCGGCGAGGACAGAACACGGAAAGGGCAATACAGTTCGCGTGAAACGAAATCCACTACGTCATCTCGTAAAGCGATTCAATTATTTTAAAAATGTTTAATAATGTACTTTCTCCGAGCGAGAACAAACGGTTCAATCATCGCAGAGATTTCTTTGTCTTTCCTCTAAACGATGGCAATAAACGGGCATTTCTCAAATGTTGGGATTTCTTCATTATTACCAAATAAGTCTTGAATTATTATGATTATAAACATTCATAAGTTTCAGATATTATTATCTCGTGTAAACATATCAACAAAGTTTATGCTTTGTCATATAGAAGTTCAAATTTATCTATTTATAAAGGAATAGATTTTATCGACGATTTCGTTCGCATTTGACCACTTTTTTTTTCATTTGATTTGAAGATTGGTCGACTAGTTAACACGTGACAGCGTAACTAACAAGCAAAAAAACAAGCGTAGATGACTCAGTAGACGGATATTATCTTTCCACAGACCTTAACAAATCATGAATATAAAAATTATGTATTTAATTTAAAAAAAAAATAAGAAGAGCTGGAATATCGAATATTTGGTATTAGAGGCTTTTAAATGACGAGACCCGAAAAAAAAATGGTCTGAAAAAAAAGTGTGTGCTTTAGAAGTTATACTTACTACATACTACAATCTTTTCAACAATTTTATCTTTCACCTTATTCTACGTTTGTAGAAGAAACGACACTAACAATAGAAAAAAGGTATTTAATACATATATACTTTTTTTTAATACAATATTGACTAACTTCAGGGTGTCGGTTTTTCGTGACGGTGTGCGCGCGCATCGTAAAAATTTACTCTCATCATTTTTCCCTAACGCGCCAAAAGAAGCATAACTTCAAAAACTTTTTGATGACAACAGCGCTATTAGCTGAGAACCGTTGAGTTGACACTAAAAGTACAAAAATAACTAATAACTTTGCACTTTCAACGTTCATAGTTTACACATATGCATCTTCTTCTTCTTCTTGTTTTGGCACCGCAGAAGTATTTGCCAGTGTCAATGTTTTGTTTCAAGAGCGATTATAGCAGAATGTTTACAAATAATATAAGTTTATTAAAACGTAGGAAGTTCCAAGTAGGTGTCTTGTGATAATTATAATGTTCTAACAAGATGGTGGTTTCCTTTTAAGAACTTTTCATGGAGTTTTGGCGGCATCTCAGAATGCATGCTCCGTGGTATTATTTCCCATCCACTTCACTTGTGCATAATAACCGAACTATATTACGTAAAACACCACCAATATTACAAAATATAGAGTCTAATAACACAAGATTATGAATAAAATATAAAAACCACTACATGACAGACCAAGATCCCGCCAAAAACTCCAATAAATAATTTTAAATTGCAAAGTTACCACGGTACCACGGCAACGGTGTACATATTAATGGTTGCTATAGCAACGTTGACATGTAACGCGTACGTACAATTTTCTTCCCCTACCAATAGCAGTTTCACTCTAAAAAATCGTTATATTTTTTTACGCCATTTGTATACATAATGAATGAAATATTTTATATATATATAAGTGAAAATCACCAATTAAATTATATAGGCAGGCGCAATCCCCAGCGTACAAAGGGATCGTGGGCGGGAATTCTAAGATCACATTCTACAGATACTTCGTATAAATTTATAAGTTGAGGTACCCTTAATAATTAATAGACCTTTGTATAAAGTTATGTGCCTCCGTTTTACACAGTGTTTATGCTCAAGGTCAGAGGTCTCTAATTTATATTCAAATGTATGCTCCGCTTTGGGAGTTATTGTTAATTGATTCAATGGAATCTATGTACATAAAAATCAATTGCCGTATGTATATAAGCGTGTCGAATCAGAACGGCTACATGGATTTGGCTAAAGCTTTTTGGTTGCGTTTTTAGTTGTCAGAATAAGCTTCTTGTAAAAGAAAATCTTTGAAAAATTATACGGGGATACTATGAAAGTGTGCGTGAGCGAGTGAGACAGATACCAGAAGCAAGATCTTCAAATATATTGAGAGAATTGATAAATTGACGTACAGTTTCTCAGATCCATTTTATTTAGCTACATAGTCGTAATGTTTAGGGAAGGCTTGGTATCATTTTCTTACCTGTGCGAAGCCGGAGCGAGTAGCAAGTTTGTTAAAAAAACGTCTATATTAATAAATCTATAGCTTTGTCTGTACATTTAATTTTTCTTTCTCAAATCTTGCGATAGTTATCTGTCCTTACAATCATTAAGAGAGTTTTGTATTAATTTAAATGTGTTAATCTCTAAGATTATTATATCAAAAAATACTTCTTCATTCGTTTAGGCCCTGAGAAGGCGCTTATGAACGTCAAAGTTACCACCGGTTCGGAAAAGAACCCATTCATCGAGAAGAATCCGATATTCTTGCGATTTAAATTTTTTTTTTGTATCTAATAGCGTCTTTATTGAGGAAGGATATATGTTCATTAGGAGCGTTATAGTCATTAGGGGCGGAGCAATTAATATACAAAACTTAGGTTAAGTAATACTGCAGACGGGCAGTACGACACGGCATGGGGTATCGGGAGCGGAGGGCAAGTTGTGCGTCGTACGAAGACGTAACATTACCGATAAGGGCCGAACTTTGAATGCCTATGTAAGTGAATTACCTTTCCGCGGAAGTCGGTCGTATAGCCACTTCCTTACGCAACAGTTATGTTTTATACAACATTTCTTTAAGCTTATATAAATATATAGTATCTTAAAATCTTAAGGAATAAACGACTAAATTGGTTACACCAATAAATATCTAACCAATAAATGTACATGATTATTTTTTTTCCACTTGTGTGTTACTATATAAAGGATGGTTTCTTGTACTTAACATGGTTTTCATTAGATACTGTCAGACGATTTTAGTAATTCCAGTTCTAATATTACCTGGTAACTAATCAAACTTGCTTAATTGCCCAGTTTGATTGTCATTACGTCGTTTTCTCCTCACAAATTTCCTGTGATTACCCCTGACCCAACAATCTTTGTACATGATGTAACCTTGTCTACTACAACTTCGAGTAGATAACCTCTAAATATAACCATAGGTAACATTAAAATGTGTCAAAAATTTGACTTTCTCTTTTTCTTGTGCCATCTGATTAATGTCGTTGCTTTACAAGTAATTAAAGAAAGAATAAATATTGATACGTAATGGAACCCGATAATTTTATTCGATTCGAAATAATTCCAAAAGATAGAAAGGTTTTTGATTAGATTTTTTACAAGCTTTAAAGAAGTTTCTAGAGGAAAGAAAATTGACTTAAAAACATGAAAAGCAAGATGTTTTCTACACTCGGTAATAACTACAGAATTTTTACTAGTGATGTAAAATTGAAGACCATTCATATCATATAGACCGAGAGTATGCTACATTCAGTATTCCATGTGTCCATGTTCTTACCTTTGGGCTGGAGCGCCTAAATATCAGCTGCTTCCTTTTGACCGCATCCAGCGTAGAGCGGTTCGAATCGTCGGCGACGAAGTGATATCCCATCGGCTCGACTCATCGGCATTGCGTCAGGACATCGCGTCTCTTTGCGTCCTTTATCGCATCTACCATGGCGAGTGTTCCGAGGAGTTGTTTGGACTGATACCCGCCGCTACATTCCACTATCGTACAACTCGCCTGAAACTGAAATTTCGCTTACACCACCGCGATGAGTGGAGGTCTTCTACGGTGAGGTTCTCCAGATCATTTCTACCTCGAACTTCGACCTCGTGGAATCGACTTCCAGCGGCGGTGTTTCCAAACCATTACGAGTTACAAACCTTTAAGAAACGAGCGTACACTTATTTAAAAGGCCAGCAACGCACTTGCGACTCCCCTGGTGTTGCTAGTGTCTATGGACGGTAGTGATCACTTACCATCAGGTGACCCACATGTTTGTTTGCCTTCTATAATATAAAAAAAATTTTTTTTTAGTTACTAATCTCAAATTGAAGTTATAAAAAAAATCGAGTTATAACTTATACGTCTTTCTGTTCCTTGTTCGGCTTTAACAAAACTTTCATATCTATTTATTTTAATTCACTTTATCATTAAAAAAATTGTCTTTATTTTTTGAAACTATATATTTTTTGAATTTTTGATTGTTCACATTTTTTTTTATATTATAGTTGGCAAACGAACAGGTGTGTCACCTGATGGTAAGTGATCACCGCCGTCCATAGACACTAGCAACACCAGGGGAGTCGCAAGTGCGTTGGCGGCCTTTTAATATATGTGTGCCTCCGGCGCTCTCACTGACCGAACGAAACGCAACAGTGCGGGCGCACTGTTACTTCACGTCGGCTTTCTGTGAGAGGGTGGTACTACCCCGGGCGAACCGACATTTTACGAAGTAACACCAATTAAGTGCTGGTACAAGCCAGCATGATATCAAGCTAATCTTATATAGTCGTTTATGTAAAATGAATATACCATACCTACTATTAAGTACAAACGTGTAAATTAAGTTCATTGTAAGCTAACTCGTGGTAATTAACAAGCTTGTATTAAACCCGATATAAATGTACCCAGTAAATAAATAATTCACCGTGATTACGCTGTATACATTTGGAGCGCAACCCTGAATTCAATTTTCGTATGAAATTCATAATTAGCAGCTTGTAAGCGCCGCGTTCTAAACCCGTCTTTACTAATTGTATTTCTTAAGATAATGAGTTAACATACATCATTGATAGCTGTTTTAAATTATTTTCTCCTGATAATTTACTTATTAAAATACTTCTTAATATATTAATTATAAAAATTAACAATTTCAATATTAATTAGCAACTACTGAAATTCTGTAGGTGGTAGAGCTACGCTGAAGCTATTACTGGTTTCAGCATGAATGGGTCGGCTCGCCCGGGGTAGTACCACCCTCTCACAGAAAACCGACGTGAAGTAACAGTGGTTGCACTGTTGCGTTTCGTTCGGCCAGTGAGAGCGCCGGAGGCCCACATATTTAAAAGGCCGGCAACGCACTTGCGACTCCCCTGGTGTTACTAGTGTCTATGGACGGCGGTGATCACTTACCATCATTTCGTTTGCCCCCTATAATATAAAAAAAAAAAAAAAAATTGAAAATATTTATAAATAAGTTTTAGGAAGCGAGGAGACAAAAATAAAATCAATTTAAGGGGACTATAGGGGGAATGTGTATTTGTTTATTTGTTGTACTTTCACGCGTTAATTCCTTAACCGAGTAATATAAAATTTTGCTTATATGTTCTCGAGGTTACAGAAAACGACATGACGTAGACAAAGGTACTCTATTCCCGAGGTAAAGTTCAAATCTACGAGTGAAGCCTTGAGCAAAAGCTAGTTTAATATGATACAAGAAACTGTACAGCTAAAAGCTATTTACTTATTAATTTATGTATATGTGATTATGTAGTGCTGTGTGCTATCTATTTGTATGTATGGATTAGAGTATATCTTCATACTACTGGGATTTATAGAAAATTAATTTTAGCTATGCTATGCAATGCATGTTACGTATCCGTTGTAACAGACGTACTTTGTTTTTTTTTTCTTTTTTTTTACTGGTCTTTGCCTCCGGTATGTACTGTGACAACACTGGAGTATAATCTGTTCCTGGGTATTAAACGAACATGTGGCTGGCGGGCCTTGCCCCACGATTATTGGCTCCCCCGCACGAGCCCCGCCACATCGTGCTGCTATTGGCGTACACAACACAACGGCCATAGTACGCGAAACACTTAACTAGAATCTCGTAGCGGTTTAGTGTGTGACTATAGTAAACACAAGCAAGCACCTGTGGAAAATCAGTATCGAGGATACGAATCGACACTACAGCCAGCGGTCGATGGTACACTGGCCGGACCAGCATCGAAAGCTAATATCGTGAAAGTTCAGCTGTTTGTAACGAGGGAAAACAACCATGGGTAGTTCCTTAAACGGGTAGCGAGAGGTTATGTTAGACTACAGACTAAAACGTTATGATGATCTTCTTGCAGCTGTAGCCGGACCATGGGATTATGTTTCCGCTTTCATTTGCATCCCCAATAGGTACGGCCCTATCGTGAGATCCTGTGATGATTGAAGGCAGTCGGAAAACCTTCAGCGGCATATCCAAACATACATACGCGTTGATGGACATGCGTAGGTTCGCACTAACAGATCCATTTATGGCAGTCACGGTACGTTACGCGGTCTTCGTTGATTGGCTCGTTAAACACGGGATGAGAGTATGGTAATTTGATCTCTCTTTCGTAAGGAAGACTTGCATATACAAAGAGACTATGCAGTTTTGTCTGTTCTCGTAATTGAGTTTGTTGGCGGTTCTTCTCGATGACTGGGGAATTTTTGGAACCGGTGGTAGTTTTAACGCCAGTAGCGCCTTCTAAGGACCTAAATTGAATAAAGTATTTTTTATTTGAATCTTCAGGTATCTTTAGCCAAATTAAATTGGGACCGTAGTCCGAATAGGCTGTTATTTTTTAAGTCTAAAGACAAGATTGCTGCTAATGTGACAATGTTTTTTGGTATTGCAATACATCAGAAATGTTTGGCAGTGGTGCTAATGCAGGTTTCTACACCGGTTGTATTACTCAACGACAATGACGAGTTATATATGCATTACAATAATACACGATATGATTGTTTGCGCTTCGATAGCTTAATTGTTGATTCGCTGGTATATATTGTAATAAATAACACTTTTGATATAATAACATTTAATTATGTGCTAAGAGATAGTCACAGTTGACATGCCCGAGTGAATGTGTGGCGCGTGTAGGCGCGCGAGGGCGACGCTAAGGGTGCGGGTGGCCGGGGTGACTTGCCTCGTCCAGGGCTCGCGGGGTGAGCTCACGTGTTGATGAGCGTGCAGGGGTGCGGGGTGACGGCCGCTTGCTGTACGCACACATATATTATGTTGGCCGCAACATGCTCCGGGGGTTGAAGTACACACTTCAAGATGAAGTAGTGATGGGTAGTGGACACAGATTATTGTATGCCCTCTGAATGATTCCTTTTCTTGTCTGAATGTCGGCGACTCTGGTGACGTTGTCAGAACCAGGATGTAGCTTGACGATTCTGCCTAAGAGCCACAATAACGGTGGTTGATTTTTGTCGCGAACCAGAACCATTGCTCCTTCCTTTAGGTCATTTGCTGAAACATGCCATTTGACTTTCTGTTGAAGAAGTGAAACGTATTCATGTGAGAACCTTTGCCAGAAATGTTGTTTCAGTTTCTCAACCCTTTCATAGCGCTGAAGACGATTTATGTTTGAATCGATAAGTTGAGGATGAGGAACCGACAAGAGTGTTCGTCCAACTAGGAAATGAGCTGGTGTGAGACATGAAAAATCAGAAGGATCAGATGATAAAGGAGTTAGAGGTCTAGAATTTAAGATTGCTTCTATTTGAATCAAACATGTCGACATCTCCTCATACGTTAAATTTGTCAATGAAAGTATACGCCTAAGATGGTGTTTAACTGACTTAACAGCTGATTCCCATAATCCACCAAAGTGTGGAGTATATGGGGGAATAAATCTAAAGTTTATACCTTGGCTATACATTTCAGTCTTTATGTCATTTGAATACGAAGTTAGAAAATTCTCTAAATCATTGCAAGCTCCGAGAAAAGTTGAAGCATTGTCTGATGAAATAGTTTGTGGCTTACCACGACGGCTGATAAACCGGTATAAGGCTGCCAAGAAAGCATCCTTGGTCAGGTCGGTAACGAGCTCAAGGTGTACTGCCTTGACAGCGAAACATACAAAGATGCATATGTAACACTTTATGACTTTGCTACCTCTACCACTTCGATCAAGTATCAACACTGGCCCGGCATAATCAACTCCTGTATGCAGAAAGGGAAACTCTAGTTGTGCTCTCTCTCGCGGTAAGTCCCCCATTATCGGTTGCACGAGCTTCGGTTTGTACCTAGAACACCGTATGCAGTTATGTACAGTACGCCTCGCCAGGTTCCTCCCCCCCAAAGGCCAGTACACTTGTCTTATAGTAGAAAGTAACAAATTTGGACCAGCATGAAATAATTCTTCGTGTCTTTTATGAAATATAATTTGAGAAAGATGATGTTTACAATTTAAAAGAATTGGATGTTTTATATCATAACCGTAATTTGTGTTACTCAGGCGACCACCGACGCGTAGAATATTTACATTATCCATAAAAGGTGAAAGTGGAATTAATTTTTTTTTTTTTGGTAATGGATGATCTGATTGCATTAATTCATATTCATTTGGAAACATTTCTGATTGTGATATACGTAGTACAATATTATTAGAAGCTTGAAGTTCCGACAAAGATAAAATATCAGTGTTTTTATTTTTTGGATCTCGGCAATTTTGAATAAATCTATTTATGTAAGCAACTACTCTTATTAATTTACTGTGATTAGACATTTTGTGAATTAATTTTGAAATATGATTACACTCTATTGTGTGTGTTAGAGTAAGATTGGTGTATGATAATTCTGGAAGTTTTTCTTTTGTGTGTGATGATGGAAAGTGAGGGTAATGGATATTTGGTTGGTGAAGAAAGCTTGGCCCAGACCACCATAAGTTACATGCATTAATATTATCAGCACGTACTCCACGAGAAACCAAATCAGCAGGGTTGAGTGTTGATGGTACATACTTCCAGCTATGATGGTGATTAAAATCCTGTATTTCACCTACCCTGTTACGGACAAATGTTTTAAGATTGTTTGGTGAAGTCTTAAGCCAATCTAGGACAATCGTAGAGTCTGTCCAGAAATAACAATGTTCTACGTATTTTGTTATTGACTGTAAAACCTTATTGCAAAGTCTTGTGCCTAATAACGCTCCACATAGTTCTAAGCGTGGAATTGTAACGGGTTTTAAGGGTGCTACTTTATTCTTTGAAGCAAGAATCCGGACACATACTGTGTTGTATTTGTCAGTAGTTCGCACATAAATGCACGCACCGTAAGCACGTTCTGAGGCATCAGTGAATGTATGAAGTTCGAATGATATAGCTACATCACAGCAAACCCAGCGTGGAATGCGAAGTGTATTTATGGATGATAGCGACTGAATGAAAGTCTGAAATTTATTTTTAATATCGTGTGATACTTCATCATCCCAATTAGATCTTTGTACCCAGAGCTTTTGCATTAAAATTTTTGCTTCAACTGTACAAGGACCGAGAAGCCCTAAGGGATCAAATATTTGGCTTATTAATGACAAAATTACACGTTTTGTTACCCTTTTTTTTGTAAGGTCAATATTAATGGAAAAAAGCAACTCATCTAGTGAGGAATTCCAGTGTAAACCTAATATTTTGTTAGGTAAAGAGTCATGTAGATCTAAAGGTTTTTGTGAATGTTGTGACTTAACGTTATTTGAAATGGATTGTATAATATGTAAGCTATTAGACTGCCACTTTCGTAGCTTAAATGTGGCCGTCTCTAACGTTTTTATAACATCTTTACACGACTGTATTACCGCTGTTAATGAATCTCCTCCAGTTAACATATCATCGACGTAAAAATCTCTACGGATGGTGTTACTGGCATCGATGTTCATGCAATGATCTGCTAGAGAAACTAAACATTTCGTGGCTAAATATGGCGCAGATGCCGTACCATATGTAACTGTATTCAATGTGTACGATTTTATAGGTTCCGTTTGGTTAAACCTAAATAAAATTTGTTGTAAGCGACGCTGTGATGGTTCCACTAAAATAGCTCGATACATTTTTTCTATATCTCCAGAAACTACGTATTTGTGTTGTCTAAATCTTAATAGGATAGATAGGAGGTCATCTTGAACTACCGGTCCCACCATTTGTATGTTGTTAAATGATTTTCCTGAGGTTGTGACGGCTGATGCATCGAAGACAACCCGTAATTTGGTAGTTGTGCTCAACTCCCGAATTACCCCATGATGAGGCAGGTAATAATTAACGCTATTGTTTGAAATACAGTTATTTTCAGTCATGTGACCTAAAGCCGCGTATTCTTTCATGAAACACATGTACCTGTCTTTCATGATTGAATCACGTTGAAGTCTTCGCTCCAAAGAAAGAAAACGACGCTTCGCCATTACGTAGGAGTCTCCGAGAATATCAGGTGAATCCTTTAACGGTATCCTTACAACAAATTCTCCTTTATGATTTTGCTTAGTGTGCTCTGCGAAACTTTGCTCGCAAGCACGTTCCTCTCGAGTAAAATCATATTTTGTACATACAGACTCTAGTTCCCAAAAACGAGTTAAAGGTAAATCGTCATTTTGACTGAAAAAACAATGTGAAGGAGAATGTGTATTTTTTGTTTTATGTTTATTTTCTCGATTTGTTTGAATTGCCCCTGATACTAACCAACCTAATTTAGTTTCTTGCAACTTGGGCCGTTGCTTACCTAAATTAATGGAGTTGTTGATTAATACATCCCAGAATACTTCTGCTCCGATTAAAATGTCAATATCGGAGGGCACATTGAAAGATGGGTCTGCCAACTTTATGCCTGAAGGTATAGACAAATGTTTAATGTCTATGTAAGATGAGGGTAAATATTTCGTTATTTCAGGTAATACACAACAACTAAGTTGAATTTTGTAACTGCCTGACAATGAGTGGATGGTTATGTCACAAGACTCTGCACTATAAGTGTTTTGGTTGTTTATACCTATAACAGTGCAGCCCGTGTTATA
The DNA here is from genome assembly GCA_035772565.1 of Antheraea assamensis. Taxonomy (NCBI): domain Eukaryota; kingdom Metazoa; phylum Arthropoda; class Insecta; order Lepidoptera; family Saturniidae; genus Antheraea; species Antheraea assamensis. Next base: position 311,873 of record JAQQSE010000240.1, on the reverse strand, counting down.
TGCAGACCTTAGACCTAACTGTTCACACAGGTGTTGTGTGACGAAGTTAGAAGTGCTGCCGCAATCTAGAAGGATACGAGCATTGTGAAGTTTTCCGGTAATGTCGGTCACCTTTTTTTTTTTTTTTTTTTTTTTTATACTGGGGAAAATCCATCATGGATACCCTCACGTTGCCGGGGGACAACGTGAGGGTTATGTCAGACTCCTACTGACTAAAAACCCCAGTTTCCTCTGTTAGCGCGCAGATGGTGTTGACCGAGGTAGCGGGGTGGCGTGAGCAATCTCCGCTCCTCGGTCGCGCGCTTAGGTCGCCCGCAGGTGGTCGGACGGGGACCTTCTTCTCGAGAGAGGACTGGTGATCTGTCCTCTCTCCTCCTGCCGCTGTGAGCTGCGGCTGTAACACCGTGCTCTCCTCACGGGTGCTCCTCTGCGGCAATAAGCGCCCCCGCGCCTATCGCCAGGAGCTGGACTTATGGAGGCCGCTGATGGTGCGTGCGACCTCCTCTTCGGGTTCGGCGGCCGGCTCTCCTTCGGCGAACCTCGGGAGCGTCGGCAGCCCTTTCCCGCTGCCTCTCTGCCTCTTCCTTCTGGAGAAGCACTTTCTCACAAAAACTCGCGACTGCGTTCCATGCCCTCTCTCCACCGACCATGGCACGGGCCACAGCCGGTAGGGAGAGGTCATGGCCCACTACCGTCGCGAGCTCTTCCCGCTCGTCGGCCCAGGCAGGGCACTCCTCCACCATGTGCTGCACCGTCTCGACGTCGCACCCGTCGCAGTGGTGGCATACTGGTGTCGGCTCTCTACGTGCCACCTGGTGCAGGTACTTCCCAAAACAACCGTGGCCGGTAAGCACCTGCACCAGATGGAAAGTGAGCACACCATGCCGCCGATTCACCCACTCACACAGGACGGGGCGAATCGCCTCAACAGTGGAGAACCCTGCCGAAGGCGACTCCAGTCTCTCCCTCCACAAGATGAGGAGGACGTTATCCAGATGGACCCTCTGGGCTTCCTCTTCCCGTTGGGGAATAGATTCACCCCGGAGGAGCCGATCCGAGCGCCATCTGTACATGGCCGCATGAAGGTGGGCCACCAGGTCCCAAGGCGGGGAGCACGCCAGCAGGCACGCCGCCTCGCACGATACTGTACGGTATCCACGGATGACCCTGACAGCCATGATCCTGTGAAGACTCCGCAGGACGGCAGAGTTCGTGGCTGTCAGGGCCTTGTGCCATACTGGCGCTCCATAGAGGGCCATGGACCTGATGACCCCAAGGTATAAACAACGGGGGCCGACACTGGCGCCTCCTAAGTTGGGCAGGATGCCCGCCAATGCCGACGCAGTACGCTTGACCTTCGGGGCAAGCTGTGAAAAATGCTCCCTGAAGGCCCAGCGACTGTCCAGGACCAGTCCCAGGTACTTAAGGGTAGTACCCACCTGAATCTCCATGCCACCGATGGTCAGGTGGCCACGTTGGACCGCTCTGCGTGGGCCGAAGAAGCAGATGGCTTCTGTCTTGTCTAAAGACACCTCTAGGCCCAGCAGGCGAATCCTCCGCACCACCTGTGCGACGCTCGCGGTCGCGAGACGAGTTGCGTCCCGGACCGTATCGCCACGAGCCGTGACGAGCGTGTCGTCGGCATAACAGACCACAGAGGCTCCGGGCAGGAGGGCACCTCGCAGCACCCAGTCATACCCGATGTTCCACAGGAGCGGACCAAGCACCGACCCCTGTGGAACACCGCACGACATATCCCTGAGGTGGGTGCGCCCGTCCTGCCCTTCGCATGTGATCTGCCTGTCCCGAAGGTACGACCGGACCAACCTGACCAGGTATAAGGGAACCTGATGGAACCTAAGTCCCTCGATTATGCACTCCCAGGGGAGGCTGTTAAATGCGTTGGCTATATCCAGGGACACAGCCAACAGCACTTTCCTCTGGGAGGTCGCTTCGTCCGAGAGGGCCTTGACACGAAGGATCGCGTCGACTGTCGATCGGCCCTCTCGGAACCCGAATTGAACCTCGGAGAGGTTAGGTCCGGTGCGGGTCAGGTGGTTGGAGAGCCGCCGCGCGACGACACGCTCGAACAACTTGCCCAGCTCATCCAACAGGACAATCGGGCGGTATGCGGAAGGCGAGTCCGCAGGTCGTCCTTGCTTCCTAAGAAGCACCAGGAGCCCGACCTTCCACTGAGAGGGGAAGACACCCCGCTCAAGGCACGCGCTATAGAGCCGCCGAAGCCTGTCTCCTAAAGCCCCCATGGCGAGAACCAGAGCGCGACCAGGAATTCCGTCGGGCCCCGGAGCGGTGTTCTTCGCCCGGAGCCGTCTCACGGCCGCGTCCAGTTCCGCCACGGAAACAGGAGGGACCTCGACGGGCTCAGCCGCCAAGTATGGCGAAACCAAGAACGGGGGCGAATGCTCAACCCTCTCAGGGAAGAGCGCCGCCAGCGTCGCCTCCAACAGCTGCGGCTGGAGACTCTGGGTGATCGGGGGAGCCCAAGGGCGGAGGAAGCCCAATACCATACGGTAGGGGCGTCCCCACGGATCAGCATCCAGAGTCTCCAGGAGGTCCTCCCTCGCCCGAGCTTTGGCCCTTTTTATCTCGACCTGCAGGGTCTTCTTCGCCTCCCTGAAGGCATCATATAGGAGCGCCTCGACGGTCGCATCCCGACCCAAGCGCAGCCGGCGGTGTCGAGCGAGCCGCCGTCTCGCGGCCACGCACGAGGCGCGCAAGTCAGCGATCTCGCTCGACCACCAATAGGTCTGCCGCTTCGGAGGACACGGCCGGACCCGGGGCATGGCGGCGTCGGAGATACGCGTCATGGCATCCCGGAACCAGCCGGCCTCCGCAACGACGTCCACAGGACCGTCCGGCGGCGTAGGCCAGGACGCAACAATCGAGGCCTCCGTGAGCAAGTCCGGTTTGAGGCGCTTGACAGCCCACCTGCGGGACTGCGAGCCATATCTGGAAGGAGCCGGAGCCGTCGCCGAGGGGCAGACGTCGAAACGGATATACATATGATCCGATAACGATTCCGCCTCCTCGACGACGTTCCAGTTCCTCACGCGCCGTGCGACAGCAGGGCTGGCGAAGGTGACATCCACAATGGAGCCACCCTGCTGTCGGACGCACGTATACGACGAGCCCATGTTGGAGACCGAAAGCCCAAGTTCCAACGTCCAGTCAAGGAGTGCCCTGCCACGTATGTCGGTGACAGGCGAACCCCACGCAGGAGATTTCGCGTTGAAGTCTCCTGCCACCAACATAGGGCAGGGCAGAGTCCGTCCGATAAATGCCCCCAAACGGTCCAGAAACCTCTCAAATTCGGAGAAGGGCCGGTTTGGCGAGAAATATGTGCTTATGAGGACAAGCTCACCCCAACGCACTGCCACAAAGCCCATATCCCTCGCCAACACGGTCATCACCGGAGACCCCACAGTATTTCCGGTAATTATGGCCGCTGTACCCGACAGATCCCCTGCCCAGTTATCCCTGGGGGGGATGAAGTATGGCTCAGCAACCAATACGGCCTGTATAGACCACTCGACCATGGTCTGGATCAAAAGATCTTGAGCCGCGGCCGAGTGGTTTATATTAGTCTGTAGAAACTTATAGACCATATTGGTTACTGAGTTTCCATGACCATCCCCTCTCCCAGCATCCTAGACGCGCCGGGTACAGCGGCAGCGGTCGGTTGCTGGGTTGACTGGGAGCTCCTCGCTCCTCTACCCTTCTTCCCCTTTTTGTTCCTAGCCGTGGGGGCACACGATTTCCCTCCTAAGCGGTGGTTCGCAGGCCTGTTTGCTGCAGCGCACAACGAACACTGCGGCGCAGCAGAACAGCCGGAGGCTTTATGGCCGGCTTGCCCGCAGCGGAAGCACCGGTCGCTTAGGTCGACTTCCGCCGTGCAGCGCTGCCGAACGTGGCCGGTCTGCAGGCATTTGTAGCATCTTTGAACGGTGGGTTGCAGCAGCTTGACCTGTACTGCAACCCATCCGATCAGCAGCTTGCCCTCCTGGGCCAGCTTTTTAGCAGCTGCCACAGGGCAGCGCACCCACGCGGTTCCCGAGCCGAAGGGAGAGCAGCGAAGCTCGCCAACCTTCACCTGCGATGCCAAACACGAACCTTTCGCTGCCACAACCGCCGCGATCTCCTCTTTGGTGGCGGAATCATCCAGACCCACCAATCGCAGCTCAGTGCTCCTGGTGGGCCTGGATACCTCCACAGCACCCTCCCCGATGGTTTCATTTAGAGCTGACTGCAGCGAGTGGGCCAGGCGGTCAGCCTTTTCGCCGCTAGTGGCCCCCGGCACTTCCAATTTACGAGCCCCGGTAGCCGTCTCTCTAAATTTAACGAACGGGATGTCCATCGCCGTTACGTCGACTTTGGCTTTCGCCACGGCCAGCACCTTCTGGTAGTCGATCCCTTCTTTGATCGCCTCAGGCCGAAGGGTTATGACGACGGCTGACGAGCGGGGAACGACCAGCTTCGACGGAGTCATTTTCGGAGGTGGCGGTGCCGCTTTGTCCGAACGCTTTTTGGCTCCCTTTTTCACCACGGTAGTCCACGCATCTTTTGGCCGTGTCACTGGCATGGACTGCGCGGGCGCCTGAGGGATGCTGGGTTCGGGAACACTAACAGCTGCCTTCTTCTTTTTCTTTCCCTTCTTTTTTGCCGTCTGTTTCCCCCCCGGGGCGACGACGACAGGGACTGTAGGCGGGAGACCCACCGCCACTGTGACCTCCTTGGCCGTCTTATCAGCCGCCAGTGGGGGCCGAAGACGCTTCTCCGGGAGGAGACGTTCTTGCAAGGCATCCAGCCGGGCATTTATGATATTGCCCATTGTATGCAGCATCCCCTGCATAGCCATCTGCAATTTTTCCTCCGTCACAACGCTGGAGGGGTGGTCCACCTGCTCCATCGTCCGCCTCTGAGAGAGCGGAGGGAACTCCTCTCGCGCTACCCTCTTACGAGACGGGAGGGAAACAGGAACCACCGCCTCCGTCGGAGCAGGAGCGGGGGCAGGAGCAGCCGCCGCAACAGAGGCTAGCACGCGGGCCTTTAGCATCTCGGCCTTTAACTCCGTGACCTCTTTTTGGAGCTTCTCAAGCTCTGCGGCCTGCTTAGCCTCTCTCGCCTTAAGGTCGGCATATGCCTCCTGGAGCTTGAGGAGCTCCTCCGAGGCCGGACGTTTCGCGAATGCCTTGACGGCATCCGCGATGGAGGCAGCCGCCGCATTCAGGGCGCCCTGACACTCTCCCTTCAAGTTTTTGGATTTCTGGACGACTTGTAGGATGACGTCCACGTCGCCCAGAATCCTTTTGTTCAGGTCGAGAGCAGGCTGCTCCTCAGACCTTATCGTCGTTGGTAATTTCTTGGTGGCGCGCTCCAGCCTAGCTCGAGCCGCCACCTCTTCCTCAGCTTTCAGGTAGCTCACCTCCTTTCTCAAGCGGACGACCTCGGCCTGAGCTTTGGCTAGGCCGATGTAATCGCCCGTTGTCGCTGGGCGGCTTTTTTTCCTCCTCTTCGGTTCTTCCGGTCTCGGGTTTTCCGCAACCTCCGGCTCCGAGGCCGATTCTGCGGACGGGCAGAGCTCCATGTCCGCGTCCCCAACCGTGTGGTAAAATTTGCTGAGGTAGGGAGAAGCCCTACCGTCAGCTGAAGCAACCGACACTAATGTCGAGCTGCTACGACCACTGGATACCGAGAGGCGGTCCAGTGACAGAGCCCTCTCTAACACTACTACCGGTACCGGTACTTGAGACAAAACTTTGCCCCCCCCAGAAGACGAGGGGCAGCCTGAGCCCGGGGGCCCAGGGAGGGATTCTCCCACGTCGGAGACGCGGGTACCCTCCTGGGGTAATCTATTTTTAAATTTTGCCAAATCCATCGTAGTTCTTTCCTCAGTTGTCCGTTTGCAAGCAGGGGTCGTCGGTTCCGAGATCGTCACATCCATATCACATGCGAGATCGGGATTCCTTGTGCGCGCCAGGTTCGTCATCGTGTTGTCGACTTCGCGTATGAATTTGCCCCCCCCAGAGAACGAGGGGCAGCCCGGACCCGAGGGTCCGGGGAGGGATTCTCCTGCGCCGGAGGCGCAGGTACCCTCCTGGGGTAGTTTTGTTTGATCCATACTCTCCATCTTTGCTCCCAACCAACGTCAAGTTCGCGGTACGCCTGCCGGGACCGGTATAAACAACCGGCCCCGCCAGCCGCTACCCGGAACTGGGCCGTTGGGGCTCAAAATGAGCCCTCATCCGCCCCAGCCCGGTACTGGGGGTGCCGCTCACACACCACCCCCAGGAGTTTTTTACGACTCTCCAGTCGATGTTCGAGCAGTACCTGTGTCAGCCAAATATATTATGTCAGTAAATATTTCGTTATTTCAGGTAATACACAACAACTAAGTTGAATTTTGTAACTGCCTGACAATGAGTGGATGGTTATGTCACAAGACTCTGCACTATAAGTGTTTTGGTTGTTTATACCTATAACAGTGCAGCCCGTGTTATATGCAGACCTTAGACCTAACTGTTCACACAGGTGTTGTGTGACGAAGTTAGAAGTGCTGCCGCAATCTAGAAGGATACGAGCATTGTGAAGTTTTCCGGTAATGTCGGTCACCTGCACCAATGCTGTGGACAGTAGAATGCAAGCCTTATTGGTAGCTTGAATGTTTGCAGACAAAGCAACAGTTGTTTGTGAGTTTGTTTCTTTGTCTATGTGCAAAAGAGTATTATGTTTAAGTTGACAATATTTGCAATAAGATGATTTACATTGTCTTTCTGAATGCCCGGGCCGTAAACAATTTTTACAAATATCAAAATTAATTACTATTCTATTACGTGTGATGACGTCTAAGTTTTTGAAGTCCTGGCAACCGAAAAGAAAATGATTCTTTTTACAATTGGGACATATTACATTGAATGTATCTGATGATTTTTTTGCTTTATTTGAATCTGAATGTTGTGTGTTGTGTTTATTTTTATTGTATTTGTATTGTGTTTCTGTGTTTTGTTTATGTGACATTTCTTGATGAACTGTATCTAATAAATCAGCCCTATTTGTTAAAAAGGTAATAAATTCCTTTAATGAAGGAGAACTACTAGTTATTGTACTGCGATACTCTTCCCAGTGACGAAAAGTAACAATATCCAATTTTTTCGACATAATATGTATTATAAGTGTATCCCAGTAACTAGTTGGTTGTCCTAGGGTAGTGAGTGCACATATATTCTTATTAATGACATCAATAAAGGTTTTCAAAAAAGAACTTGATTCTTTATGACTTTCTTCTAGATTCAAAATTGCATTAATATGGTTACTTATTAAAAGTCGCTCGTTATTAAATCTATTTTGTAATAAATCCCAAGCAATTTCATAATTATCTTTACGAAACTCTATGCTTTGTATAATTACTGCTGCACTGCCCTTTAGGGCCGCACGAAGGTAGTGAAATTTATTTATGTCGCTCATATTTTTATTACTATGTATTAAAGAAATATAAGTATCTCGGAACTCGAGCCAGTGTTGAATGTCACCATCGAAAAGAGGTAAATTAATTTTTGGCAATCTCACGAATTCCTGATGCGAATCAGAGCTTGTTGAAGCGGCGTCATCATATAACTGTGATTGATCAGGGCGCTTCCGCGTCATTTTTATTAATTGCGTTGCCTGCGCCACAACCTCGTAGTACTTGGATTCAAACAGCTGCCGTTCAGCATAAATATCTTCTTCTTCGGTTTCATCAGACAATACTTCAAACTCGCTCTGAAATTTATTAAATTCGGTCTCTATAGACGGTAGTTTTGCTAAACGTATTTCTAGTTCCGTTATTTGTGAATCTTCAAGTGCTTTAGAATTTAACAAATTTTTTACATAATTACTGAAATTAGTTAATCTTGCTTTAGCACCTCCACGTAATCTAATTATTTCTTTGATTCGACTTTCACTCATATTTCAGGATAAAAAGACAGTAATAATCGAATAAAAAATAACAAATGAATACAATATAAGATAACGGTATTGTTAATAAGACGTCGACTCGTTACGAATAACTATAAAAAGAACAAAAGGATCGTCACTTACTAATTTAGTTTAAGAAAAAATTAATATTACCGTCTATTAAGGTTCAAAAAAAATTTAACGTTCGTAATATGAAATTGTCACATGTAAGATACAAAAAAGGCTATAAATGAAAAATGTATGGAAAGATACACAAAAATGAAGTAGGAATTTGGAACGAACTCACTCAATTTAAGTCAATTCCTCAATCGCCGAACTTATGTATGTGGCGCGCCGGTAGGTCAAAGTCCACAACAGATGCCAATCTTGAATATTCAATGTTCAAATTCAATAAATAATCTGTATGTAGTTTTCTTGCGATGAACAGAAGTATCCTCGGTGTAGGTGTATCCTTCACAGGTATCCTCTGAATGACCTTTGCGCTTATGTCTTGTCACGACGTCTAGAAATATAACGGTGATTTCGATGTCTTCCTTTTATATTCTTTTAATGTTGAGGGAGAAGGACCATTTGTTTGCGCTTCGATAGCTTAATTGTTGATTCGCTGGTATATATTGTAATAAATAACACTTTTGATATAATAACATTTAATTATGTGCTAAGAGATAGTCACAGTTGACATGCCCGAGTGAATGTGTGGCGCGTGTAGGCGCGCGAGGGCGACGCTAAGGGTGCGGGTGGCCGGGGTGACTTGCCTCGTCCAGGGCTCGCGGGGTGAGCTCACGTGTTGATGAGCGTGCAGGGGTGCGGGGTGACGGCCGCTTGCTGTACGCACACATATATTATGTTGGCCGCAACAATGATCAATTAATTCCTGTAGTTTAACGAAGTAATATTTAGCTTCTCATTGAAGCTGAAGTTGCGTTAGCTGAAGTTGCGATAGCTGAAGAAATGTGGGTACTTAAAATAAATAAATAGATACGTAGACAAACGTACGAGTAATTTATAATATGAACCCCCTTATGCTATTCATAGAAGATAAAAATTGATTTCAAAAAACAAAATGAGAATTCTTTGAGACCTCAAAAATTCTTATGATATTATTATATGCGTTTTATATTAGGTTACCTGGGCGAGTTCTCCGAGAGCAGATACATTTTAACTACTTTGTTTAAAAAACAATGAAAATTCTTATTTACAAAGTGGTCTTTTTTTTTTTTTTTTTTTTTTTTTTTTTTTTCGAACTGACCTACACTGTTAGCCTGGCAAGGCTCTACAGTTCCGCCGGACTACTAAGGGGAGCGCTTAAGGCACTCACCCGATTTTATATGGACGACTAGCACAAGGGCGCACGGCACGCCTCGGCTTGGGCTGTCGTCGAAAACCCGAATCTAACTAGCTAAGCTAAGCCTATCCGTATCATACCTGTATGGGTTCGTGAAATATACATGGTTACCAAGCATGTATGTTTTACGATCCCGTACATGTATTTTGTATCTATCTATCTGTGTTCTAAACTATTACAGTTCGAAGGGCAAAAAAACAAACAAAAACAGCCCACCACTATGTGTACCTACGAGTGAGTGTGTGTGCACGTGTGTGGGGTGATCGGTGTTGTGTTGTAGACGAGTGTTTGATCGAATCAGTGGTACTCTGTTCGCGCATGCAAGCTGCTCGAGGGCTCCATTCCGGGGGATCGGACCTCGGCTAGAGCAGTTGCCGAGGGAGGCCTAAGAATGTGTGCTGGGGCAAAATTCACAGCCAAACCGCGGCGGCGTGATCTGTGATTACGCGGGCGTGGGCGCGCACACGCTGTGTTTCGAGGGACGGAAGGGTAGTCTTGATTACCTAGCGAAATTTCTTCGGGAGGGTCGGTGAAAATGTAACGCGGACGTCTTTTGTAACGCGGCGCGCCTGGCACGGTATCGTAAGTCGCGGCGGATACCACTAACGGATTGGGATGATTCATGGCTCTGTCGAAATAACTAGTCGTAAGAGTTTTTACGTACTCCCAGATAGACGGCATCTCCAGGTCCCTATGGAGGTCGACTCTCCGGATGTACCACGGGGCACCGATCGCCTTTCGTAGAAAACGGTTCTGTATTTTTTGTAAAATCTTGAAGTTCGCTTTTGACATATGCGCGAAAACGGGACAGCTATACGTCAAAATCGGACGAATACACATTTTGTAAAGTGTGAGCTTATGTCTGACGGACATTTTGCTCTTAGCACATAATAACGGATGCAGACGACCCAAGACCATAGCGGCTTTGTTTCGTACTCTCACTGCATGCTGCTTAAACGTGAGGCGTCTATCTAACGTGACACCGAGATATTTGACCGTAAGGGCCCAAGGAATCTCGGTGTCATACAATTTAAGGGACTCTATATTGCTCGGACGCGGACGCTGAACCGGATCGAAAAAGATCGCAGCGCTTTTCTCGGGATTAACCTCTATACGCCATCGAAGAAACCATTCGCCGAGTTCCTCGATGGCCCTATTCATACGGATAGCTAAATGCGACGGCCGCCAATCGGAAGCGTAGATTACTGTATCGTCAGCGTAACAACCTACCTCGAACCCCGGGGACCGAGGTAGGTCACTGATGAACAGGTTGAAGAGGGAGGGCGCGAGGATGGACCCCTGGGGCACTCCTGAACGTATCGGATGGGGCTGGGATAACTCACCTTCCACTCTATAGCGGAAGGTCCTATCTGTGAGAAATTCGCGGATGATGTGTACTAAACTATCCGGAATACTAGACTTAAACAGTTTATAGACTAGCCCGTCGTGCCAGACCTTGTCGAAGGCCTTGGCGACGTCAAAGAAGACCGCTATTGTACGTTTCGGTTTAGGCTTGGCCGGACTGACCTGGGGCTGGGGGTCTTCATTAAATTTCGAGAATATGTACTCCGTGAGGCGGTGTACTTGGTTCGTGCACGAGTGTTGTGCACGGAAACCGAACTGCTCAGGCGGCAGCAGATTCAACCTTGTTATCGTGGTCTGTAGGCGGTTCAAAAGGAGCCGCTCGTATAGCTTGCCTAGTGTATCTAATAAACTAATAGGGCGATAGCTAGCGGGAAGCGTAGCTTTTTGCCGGGTTTGTGTATGCCTATCACTATGGCCTTTTTCCAGACGGCTGGAAAGTGACCCTGGGACATGGCAGCATTGAAGATGCATACCAGCAGAGCAATGATGAAGTCAGGAAGGAGCTTCAGTACCTCGTTCCTGATTCCATCGGGACCTGGGGACTTCCTAAGCTTCAGACGCTTGATAGCGGCCGTCACTTCGTCAAAAGTAACCGGGGTTAGGGTATCCGCGCGAGGAGACGCGAGAAAGCTATCTACCGCGGATTTTATCGATTCGATATGGACAGGGTCAGTGTTAGCAGTGTTTGGAGAACATTGCTCCTCTAAACTCGCGGCGAGACACTCCGCTTTGTCTATACTTTCGAACGCGGGAGGCAACCCATGACCTCTGTCTAACGGGGGCATCGATGCACTCTGCTCTGATTTGAACTTACGCGTGAACGTCCAAAACGCCACGTGGGACGGCTGGATATCCTCCAGGAGTTTGTCCCACCTGGCGGCTCGGATTTCTGCGATACGAGTTTTAACTAACTTTTGTAATGAACGTAATCGAACGCGATTGTCTTCGGTCGGGTAAGTGTCGTAGGCTCGGGTCGCGGCGTTCTTTTCCGTGATCAACGCCTTCACGTCGTCAGGGAGTATAAAGCGGCGATCGTTCACCGCTTGTACCTCTCTCGAGGTCACCCTGACGGCGGTCTGGAGGTGGTCGACCAGGGAATCGATAGCCAGATCCGCGTCGGCTTTAGACACCAACACGTCCGGAATTCTATTTAGACTCTCCGAGGACGGATTGTCTTTCAAGTGACTGCGGAGTTTCGCGTAGTCAGCTGCGCGCACGGACTGACAGTCGATATCGAAATCTGAACCTAGTTGCAAGATAACGGGGCGGTGATCTGAGTCTAGTTCGTGTACGACTTGTATGAGTCGCACAGAAAGCTGGACGTTTTTTAAAAGAGCTACGTCTAACACTGTCGGGCGACAGCGATCCTGATAGTGAGTGGGTTCCGGCGGGGCTATGACGTCAAAAGCGAGATCACCACCTAGCCTATCGAGTATCGCCCCGTTGCGGGAAGTACTCGAGCTATTCCAGATGACACTCCCGCTGTTGAGGTCCCCGGCTATGATGACAGCGTTCCCTAACGCGAACAGCGCCTCCAAGTCAGACTTGAGAAGCTCTTTACTCGGTTTAAGATAAGCAGAAACTATCGTTATGTTCGCATGACCGGTCATTCCTAACCTGCACACTGACACTTCCATATTTGTAAGAACGGGTGGCTCTACTGACATACAATATAACGAACGTTTAAAATAAATCAAAGTGCCGCCCCCGCGGGCGACACGGTCGTTTCTGATAATATCATAATTCGCGATACGCGGATTATTCATTTTCGGCTTAAGGAGCGTTTCCTGTACTAACAATATATCTATCTGCCTATCGTGTAAGTAGTCGGCTACTAAGTCGCGTTGCGTACGGAGATTTCTCGCGTTAAAAAACGAAAGACAAAGAGCGCGCGGTTTAATTTTACTCGGCGGTGTGAATACTATTTATTGTTATTTACTGCGGCGCGGGCGAGGCGTTGTATCGTCGCGGCAACGTTTGGGAATGCAGAGACCGCATTCAAAAGACCGATGTCCCTATTACTATTTAAAATTTTATTGAATGCGACTATTTCGCTAATGTCGTGCTCGAGTAAGACTTGAGACAGCCAATCGATGCCCGAGAGAGAGAATGAAAAAGCATGAGAGGGCTGAGCGGGCAACGCTCTTTGAGGCTGAGGCTGGGGCTGCGCCTGAGGCTTGGAAGCCTGAGGTTGAGGCCTAGGAGCCCAGGGGGCGACAGGGGCCCGCCAGGACTGGGGGGCTTGCGGCACAGAAGGTGCCACGCACGGCATCGGGGCCGGAGTTACCGGGGTACGGGAGGAGCCCGGGAGGCCCGGGAAGGTCTCAACGGACATAAGAGGTGGAGGCGGAGGGCGGGCAGAGACAGCAGGAGCCCTACGGGCTTGTCTCGCCTGGCGTGGGCGTTGCGGGCGGGGCGCGCGGGGACACCCGCGATAACTCGCAGGGTGGCCCGCGTTACCGCACAGAACGCAGCTGGGAGGCTCGGGAGTGTCGGGAGTGCGAGCGCACTCCTTCGTGGGATGGTCACCGAGGCACTTGACGCACCTGGGACGGAGATGACAGCCTCTGGCTGTGTGGCTATAACTCTGACAGTTATGACACTGAGACGGGGTATGAGTCTTGCGCGGCGGTTCGGCGGTGATACCGGTGAGGCCGCAGACCGTGGTGAGGCCGAAAATGGCCTTGCCTTCTACGGAACGGTCAAGGATGACCAGAGCCATAGGGTAGGGAGCTTTGGTGCGGGGGTGGTACATCCGGTGTACCTCCCGCACTGGGAAATTTTGCTCCTTAAGGGAGTCTGAGATTTCCTCGGTGGACAACTCCACCGGGACGCGCCTGAGTACGGCTCGGAGAAGGCGCTCTTCTTCGAGCGCGTAAGTGAAATAATTAAGCTTCCTCTCTCGGAGGTGAGAGGTCAGCTTGCGGTGGTCGATGGAGGTGGGGACTTTGACCTGAATACCTTGAGCGGTATTCAGGGCTGAGGTGTAACGGATACCCGACCCATTCATATAGGTCGAAATCGCGAGCCAGGAGGCCTTGTCCTGAATGGTAACGGGGGGCGGGGGGCGGGGCTTCTTAGCCTCGGCTACGGGACCCGTAGCGTCGGCTTGGGAGGGGGCGGGGCTAGCGTTGCCCGAGCGAGGCGTTCGATTGGCTGCGATCACGGCTGATTTCGCGGGCACCCGGGCGCCATCTACTTTTAATGTTTTCTGAGCCGGGCGACCGGAGCCTGACTCAGAATCAGAGGCGCGCGACGCGGCGGCAATGGGCGGCGTGCGGACGCGTTTTCTATTTACGACAGTGAAGCCGTCGTTAGCTGGCGCGGAGTTAATAATATCTAACTCCATGTCGGAGCCGGCCTCCGAGCATGGAGTGGGTGCGACTAGGCTTATACGGTCTAATGGATTTTCCGGCGACCTAGGCGAGTCTAGCGCGGCGAACGAGTTCGCGGTCGCCACGCGGGGCGAGACTACATCTATTTGCTCTACAAGCAAGTGCGGGGCTTCGCGCCTAACCCTTTCTTTTAGCAACCTGAGTTCAATCATTTCTGCTTCTCTGGCCATCCCGGGGCCTGCGAGGGGGGCGGGGGAGGACATAATTAAACCTCCCTGCCTGAGGGGCAGGGGGGCACGCCAAAATTAAATTTACGGGACTATCCCGAGTCCGGACCAAAAGAGCTGTGGGCGAAGTGCAATGCCGCACAGAGAAGAACCTACAAAGCCTAGGGGGAGGCCCTATCAAGCCCAGGGCAGAGAACGCAGACCGGTAAACCGGGCTACGCCCAAACAGACACCCGGGGATGGAATGAGGGAATAGGAGGGTGGGAGGGCGATACCTGGACCTGACTAGGCGCACTCGCCAAGGCCAGACAACCCAGGCCCAACTGCCTTTACCGTTTGCCTCGGGGCAACCGGCGAGCGGACAGGGCGCTCTACTCACTCGTTGGCACCGTGACACGTATTCCCGTGAGTAGCCACTAAGCGTGGTCTTCGATTGACAGCGCGGGATGTCGCACCGAAAAGTGCGGTTTTATATTTGCACTAAAAGTGCGGCTTCGCAGCAGATGTTTTCTCTCTTCGATTTCTCAGGCTCGAACACAATAGTACCGGACGATGATTCACTCGGCAACAATGCGGGTCGGGCAGCGACGAATTCGTAGAAATGCCAACACCTGGTGCGCAGGTAGCGCAGGTAGGCGAGCGCGGCGAGCCGGAAATGACCGAAGAAAGCCGAGCGCGGCGAACCGAGCGGACCGTCAGAGCTGCGAGAGAGCGCACGTGCGTCCCCGACCGCGGCTCGAATCGGACTCCGTCTTTTTCACAAAGTGGTCTGATTTGTCGACATCAATACAAATAATTCATTTCATTTCTACAGCCAACGCAGCAATTTTAAGGTTTAAACGCAATTAGTATTTTCTAAGAACGACTTTATTGCCCTAGAATTGCGACAATTTATGTGATGCCATCTCATATTTTCAGCTTATCAATCTTTTATATAACTCACCCTTGATTTCGTTTACAAGAAAAAATTACCACGAGATATATTCACCTCGTCATGTTGTTAACAAATTTTCTTATTTACATGTATCTCACTTTTTCATGCTTTGCAAGATCTAGTATTTTTGTACTTAAACCAGCTGCCGTTCAAAATGTAAGTACATAAGACAGCTGTGTACTGAAGATGTAACGAGATTCAAGTCAAATCATGCGTATTGTACCCACGTGTCGACCGAGCGGGCTCGATGGGCCGCGTCGAACAGCGGACAAAAACGGCAGAATTCAATTATTTTACATATGTCGCTGAAGCCCTACTCGTGACTCTATTGATGTGGATAACTATAACGTAATTATTGTCATCGTCGTTTATTTTGCCTTGTTTAAAAGAGCTTTATTTGATTTAGTGTGACTTGAACGTTCCATGTTTTAGGCTCACTAGGACCGGTAACAGTTTTTTAAGTAATAGTGTTAGGTTTTATAACAAAATTCCAAAACACGTTACCGATTTGCCGGATACTAATTTCAAGCACCATGTCAAGCAGGTTTTAATGTCTAAAGGCTATTATAGGATGGATCAATATGTGAACGATAGTGACGCCTGGAAATGACGCCGTCTCTGTGCATCCACCAAAACCGAATTTAATTATCTAGAACTATGTTTTAAAAATATGAGTTATAATATGTTTAATGAAAAGATAAACCAGATCGAGTTTCTTGCCGGTTCTTCTCGATGATTGGGTTGTTTTCCGAACCGGTGGCAACTTTGACGTTCATAAGCGCATTCTCAGGGCCTAAACTGAATAAAGTATATTTGATTTTGATTTTAATCATCTTTAAATGATAATCTATGAGATAGTTACTCGCTAAACTTAGAGTTACTTTCTCAAATACAGCTGCCGGATTACAAATTTAATTCTTTGGTAATAGTGATTCCAGTTTAGTGATGTAGCTAACCAGACGGACATTACAAAATACCCTATCACGATGTTTAATTTCTCTGAGAGCCCAGGTATGGTACCGTTGAACCAGCATCTCTCCAAATTCTGTAAGAAGTATAGAAAATACTAGGCTAGGAGAAAAAGAGGAAACGAAAAAATTGGGCAACCTCTTCGTTTATTCTACAAAGATGTAACCGGGTAACTACATGCTTCTGGGATAGAAGAAAGATGTTCGGATAAGATGAAATAAATGTTTACAATATTCATCAAAATATAAAAGACAAAACTCAGTTGGAAGCAATGCCCCTTTCAAGTTAAACCTGTGCTTAAAGCTTATGTTTGAAAACTCTACATTATTATTTTGAACGTGATACTGTAAAACATCCATTTAGAGAATGGATTCAGTGTAATTCCTCTTCGTTATATTTTATAGACAATTTATGAAAAAGCATTTTTTATTCTTACAAAGCAGTATTTTTTATTGTATGCAGTGTCGTTAAAACGGGCACAACAATAATATAGTATTGTTTTTAGAGGTCAGCCTTTAAAACACAGGCTCGATTTAGGTCACACGCTTTCATGCTAAAAGTAATTTGTTGTCACGACAATTTTTTAAATGGATCTAGATAGAACACGACATCTAGAGCTAACCATTGAATTTTGAAACTATTTGATTTAAATTTTAATGCTTTCGAATATTATTTATATTGAGGATGGTTCAAATAAAGGTTTTAAGGATAAGAGAAAACTTTTCTTTGAGTACCTACCGAGTGCGGTGAGGTGGAAATATCTATATTATATCGCACTGCGGTTAGGGAAAGCGAGATTCGGGGTCGCATCCTTTGAGTTTTTACTCGACTGGGTTTTTCTATTTACCCTTATAGGACCATGAGTTCCACAGATGAGGTGTATAACTAAATTAGTATAATCATTAAAAACTTTTCCTTTTATCGCAATTTTGTTACCGGGGAACAGTTGATCGACATCAACTCTGGACCATTAATTCGATTTTTTTTGTAGATAGAATCTTTTATTTTTTCAGTTTATTGGTTTTACCGTTTTTATTTTAATTTTATTTTACAATCGTTGGAAAAACTTACAATCAAATTAATATTATAATACATAAAGTATGTTAGTTGAGGGTCATTTACAAATTTTCATAAATAGAAGTAATTATTCAAGAAAGACATAACAATCAGTTGATAACAGAATTTCGAAAGAGTAGAAACTTAACGAAAGAATGTAGTTGTTAATGTATTTTTAGTGACGAAATAAATTAAAACTTTTGTCGAGAATATTCTATTGTTTATGCGCTCTAATTGTATACTTATTATTACGACAAGAAGTCTTAACTGGTGGGCACATAGAGGAGTTGTGGAATTCTGAGGGGAGCAGTAGGAGTACGTACATAAATGCTACTCACTAGTTCATCACAGTCAACAGCTACACTGATTATTTTGAAAAGGAACGATAGATCTGCTATACCTCTACGTTCACCACAAGACCGTAAACGCGCTAAACCTAGACGGGGACTAGCTTGAAGGTTCTAATCACTGGTGTGAGCCTGAGTTTTAGTCAAAGGAAAACATCATGGGGAAACCGTAGTATTGTGTTTGGATCTTTTATAAGCTCGCCTGGCTAGATATCCCCCTCATGTTGGAAATCTATCACCAAGCACCTATAAATGAATTACGGCAGCTAGTCTTGTAACGCAGTCCTTCTTTGGGTTTAGTGTATTTATTACCTTTTAAGACATCGTCATTTAAGATCAGATGAGACTGCAGCCAATCTCTAAAATTTACAAATAAAAAAAAGTGTTCGTGTGTGCGTATGACCATACAAAGAACTGAAAACTTTGTAAAAAATACAATAAAGAGCCAATATCACGCGGTGCTTACCCATGCTCCCAACACAGTGTTTACCCCCAACACTTTTCGTGACATAAAAAGGTTGCGGATCAGAATTTGAAAACTGTCTCATAAGAAATTTCATTTCAAAAACATGTTTTGAGTCGTGGACCTTCTATCCACACACACACACACACACCTATTGTTGCAATATTTCTTCATTGGTATATATTCTGAAAAACATTTTTTTAAATTCTTTATATGGAATTCTAATTACCCGGAAACAAAAGTTGTAGTAAATCTTACTCTGAATTAAGTCCCTAATGTCTTGTTACTAACTTTATATTGTAATTAAGTCGGGAAGTTTGCAACTTTACGTCGAATTACTTTGAGTGAGATTGTCGCCAGGCGAATACTAAGTCGATGATTATTTTTAGATAAAATTCTTCAAATATATAATTATCCAGTGTTAGTGGATTTAAATTATTTTATAGTTATCTAATATTATTTTATTTACTGAATACTAGCTCCCCACCTCGGATTCGGATGAGCGTATTAACGGAGAAAATGTTACTAAATCTTTGCTTTACAATTAAGTAAAATAGTAAATAAGCAACTGAACGTCAATCTCTCAATTCTGTCAATATGTTTGTTAGATCTTCCTACTGTCTTCTGTCTCACTCACTCACATTTTTATGTGGAGTTTTTTTGATACACATTTTCGACTATTCTAAACGTTTATTCAAACATTTTCGTTCATACAAACCTTGTCTTGACAAAAACAAGCACAATAATATAAGAATTACCTAAATATGTGCAACTGTTGTAAAGTAATGCTCTTACGTACATTCAGTAATTGTTTTTATTTATATATATATATACTAGCGGCCCGCTCCGGCTTTGCACGGGTATAAAATATATAGCCTATGTCATTCACTGAAAAAATGATTAAAATCGATCCAGTAGTTTTGATTTATTCATTACTGCCCGTGGCCCGCACGCGTTAAATTTGGAGTAACCTCAAAAATAACAGTATTTCTCCACTATTTAATTTATGTTATTATACATATAAACCTTCCTCTTCAATCACTCTATCTATTAAAAATAACCGCATCAAAATCCGTTGCGTAGTTTCAAAGATTTAAGCATACATAGGGATATAGGGACAGAGAAAGCGACTTTGTTTTACGAGTATACTATGTAGTGATAAGGCAGTTCACTGTAATTATATAATGATGTATGATAAAACGCAGTTTCAAGGCGGGCTGATTACAACGTAGATGAAATAACTTTGTCACGTTCTTCTCCTAAACGTTTACACAAAGCCCATTGTGAGTCTAGACGGGATTGCTTCGCGTTTGTTTCTGACGGGCGTCTCTTTCGCCTCTCAAACATTTTGAACGAGACTCTGGGGTCACGTGTCACCGTCGATTCGAACGTATCACGTGACCGTATAGTTTCGTTCTTTGTAAGTTTATAATATCGCTATATACAGCGACATCTGCGAATAATAAGTCTTGGTACGCCCGAGCGTCAAAGTTAAACCACAACATTGACACAGAACTCAAGGCAATGCATAGACTGTGATATCACAAGCTCATCGTAACGCCGCAGGTAATTTTAAAATATTGTCTATGGTATTGGACACGTCATATTAATTGGATTTATTTTGTCTATTATAATTTTAATATTTCCTATTTTGTAATGGTTTATTTTATGTAAGTTCGATTTATTCGATAGTGAATACACCGAAAGATACCAACTATTTTATGTTTGAACAAAAACTAGTGAGTAATAACGCGAAAAGTGCTGAGTACTTCTGACCGTTTGATATTATGTGCTCCAGGCAAAAATGATAACTTTGTGTACTGTGTGTGTACCACTGCTGGGTACAACTTTCTGCTTGGAGGAATCCACTAACATAATCAACTCTTTGGCCCACGTTATTGTACTAAATGAAGAGAAATCAACAGTCGCATATTTCCCCATATATATAGCGATACTACGGAAATAATCCCAAGGAGGTATGACGTCAGGCACGCGCGGCCGATCGTAAAAATTAAGCCAAATCATACATCACCACATGAGAGACTTGTTGTACCGACCTACATAGGGATAGGGGATAAGGGGATTAAGAAGAATAAGAGTCTATCGTATTAATATCTTTCACTCCCGACTTTGCCCGCGTTAATGTAGAATTTGTCTATCTTTTGTAGAACAGTACTTTTTTCTGAATGAAAGGTACACTACGTGCCTTTCTGTACACCTAACAACATCTATACAAAATTTTATGATGATTAGTTGAGTAGTTAAGCCATAAAAGCGTAACAAACAAATACACATGCCTCACGTTCGAATTTATAAAATTAAGTTCGGCTTACAAAGAGAAAATATTTGACTTTTTATTTATAATGAATAAATACTGAAAAAAATACTTAACCGATTTTAAAATTACTGTCTTATCAGCAAGTAACATGGGCTGTATTTTATTTTCAAAATCCACAATAATGCGAGCAAAGCCGTCAGCGAAATGTAGTTACCTAAAATTATACTCTTAAGTTAGTCCCTTTGTAATTACGACATACTGTATGTTTATAAGGCGTGCAGAACAAGTGTACGAGGAAGTTCTGGGGATATCGTTGTGGTGACTACACGTACACTTGGATCCTTATCGAGGCACTTTATACGTGCCTCATTAACTTTCTGTTCTCTCTCTCGCCGTAAAGATACGGTACGTTGAAACGCTTGATTTAGTCTAAAAGTTGTTATATATGCGTTTTCATTTGTAACCTCTAAATTTCATTCGTGTATCTAAATTGAGATACATCACTAATTGGTGGGAAAGGCAGCAGGAAGGCTTGGAACACGGAAAGAGCTTCACTCTTATTATTCCTATTTATATATAATTATATGCATAGAAAATATAGTTCTTTTGAGGCTTAATTAGAACTATTGAACGTATCGATGCGGAAATTCTCGTAGATTGTTCTAGAATACCATTGGATTCCATTATCCCTTTGCTATTTTTTTTTTTGCGATTTATTGTTGTATACAGTTTTCTACCGCCATTAAAAACAACAGACGCGCATAACAAAGCGAGCGGGTATAGCATGTATACAATTAAAGCATCGCCGAAATTTAAATATAGCTTTGAGAGAATACGTCATGCGGATACATTAGTCTGTGACGTCATCATCTTGGATATTTTTTTATTTGATGTGTTCGATGGTAAAAAATGTTCCCATAAATAAAGCCAAAAAAGAAACATGTGTGGAAAGGAAATGAAAAAGCAAACGCAAAGCAATAACGTAGGCTAACACTTTGATTTTATCCCGATGTGTTCACGGAAAATGTACGGAGCGCACGGTCTTTATGTACGCCTAGTTCTCTTTTTACATTGCACTGTGCTTTCAATCAGGTACACGGCATGGCGGTCGATTGGTCGAGCTACATTAAAAAATATACAGGGCTTTGGAAGTTCACTCTACATACGCCCTGCTCACCGTGTAATCAAAAGCGGGGAAATCTTTACTACCTAAGTAATTTTACTAAATAAATATTCGCAAACCCTTATTAATGTTATAAGTCCCAATGTCAGTTTGGTCGTTACGTTTGCACGCCTTGATTAAGTGCTCAATTGATAATCATGAAGTTTTCAACATACCCTACTAAGGCTACAGAAAAGTATATAGAGTTACCTTTCATCCAGAAGAAAATACTGGTCCCAAGTGATATTCCAGATCGATAATAGTGCGAGCTAAAGCGCGGGCAAATATTAGTTATAAATATATGAGAATTTCGAAAAATTCTCTGGTACACTTTGAAGTCCGAATCAGTCCTTCGCAAGCGGCAAACAAGCCGGCGAAATGTGTCTGCACTGAATCTCTAAGTTCTGGGTATTTAGATGGTTAAGTCAAAGTAATTGGAGTAAGTACTTGAGGTTATATTCCGTTGTAGATGTGACCAGCATAGGATTAATCATATATTAAAACTAGTAATTGCCACAAACCAAGCATCTAGTACAGAAGTAAAATATACTTGGGACAAAAATATACGGGGGACATCCATTTCTGTAACATTTTTGTTATTCGTTCATATTTTATTGAACTAAACTTTCCTACAGGCTTAATCCACATGTATATATAGTTTTTGAAAGGTGACCACTGGTCCAGATCCCCCAATGTTGGGTACGACACAACAAGTGGGCACAGACCACCAGTCTTCCATTACATGCGTTCCATAGATGAGTCTCAGATTTGTGTCAGATAATATTTTAACTTAATTATATAAAGGTGTGTTGATACTTCTTTTCAAAACAACTGAAATATTTTTAAAGTAGGCACGGTGTGGACGTATCTCAGGGTTTTTAATAGGGGTTATAACTTTTCCAAATATTTGATTACATGCAAATTTACTATATGTTCCTCAGACCCCGACATTACCGTCTTCTTGAGGTTGTAAGTTATAATGGCCACTTAATATCGAATGGATGATATGCATGTTTGCTAATATAGAATATTAAAAAAACTAATATTGAGAAAGTCTGTGAGGATGGATTGTACATTTTTTTACACGAAAATTGCTAAACGCATTATCAAGAAACTTTACAGTAATATAACGCTTATAAATAAAAAAAAAAAAAAACAAAATACGCCATGTAAAGTTGGTAACGATCCTGCCATCTGAGAACTATATCTGCGTGCGCTGCACAAACCGTTACGAGTTACACGAAGACAATGTATGTTGTGATCATTTATAAATTACAATTGCAGTCGAAGCCGCGACCGTCCGCGAGTGTTATTACAAACTGTCATATTATTGGAGAGTATCATAAAATTTTGCTTTGAATATATACATTTTAACTGGAGAAACGATTCCGTTACGATTTCCATGCAATCTGTCGTGTGTAAATTTAACAAGGTCATGTTTTACTTTAGTAGAACTAACATAGTCTGCGAGAAATAATCTTGTTACCTACTGTTATGAACTTATAATATTAACACGAAAAGCAAGCAATTATTGAATTATTATTAAAACGATTGTATGGTAATTACTTAGAGTTATAATTCATCAGTCGTTGTAAGTCTCCTGCCGAGACAATACACCTTCTGTGTCCAGTAAAATAAAATAAATGCGTGCGTGCGTGAAATTTTGCCTTTTTTTAAAAAGAACCCACAGACAGATATCCTAACACTACGTATATGTTTTGTTTAAAAGTGATTAATTTAATAATTGTCTATACTAATAATATTATAAAACATAAGAAATTGTTCGAAAGATTTAGTCAGATTTCATAAATGACTATTACATTTTATATTCGAACAGCTTTTGCACGCGTCTTCACTCGAGTTAATGTAGATTTGATCTATGCTTTCGTGACAAGAAATATTTTCTTATACCTTGTTTTTTTTTTGTTTCCCTGCGCACGTGTATCCAAAATTGCATAATGATTGCCTGAGTAGTTAAGGCGTGGTTTCCAGTAAATTTTTTTTTTTTTTTTTTTTTCGAACTGACCTACACTGCCGGCTTATTAGGCCTTCACAGTTCCACCGGACTACTAAGGGGAGCGCTTAGGGCACTCACCCGATTGTTTTTTAGGCGAAACATCTCAAGGGCACTCGGTGCACCTCGGCTTGAGCTGTCGCCGGATTCCCGAACTAACTAAGCTAGCTAAGCTATCTATCCATACAATACTCATATATGAATTCGTGAAAAATGCATGTGTGACCATGCATGTTTCACGAATGTATATGTGTATTTGGTATCTGACTACTGTGTTATGTGACCTATTTCAGTCCGAAAAGGGCAAAAAAAAACAGCCCACCACTGAGTGCCTAGGTGTGCAAGAGTGTGGGGTGATCGTGTAAGTGTAGAACATGTGTAAAACACTGTATTCGCGCGAGTAACATACTCGAGGGCTCCACACCGAGGGACTACCTAGGCTCGAGCTGTTACAAGAAAAATCGCGACGAGTGTGCGGGATCGAATCTTCACCCCCCGCTCACGGAGGTTTGAGCAGAGAGAGTCGCGGGCGTGGGCGCAAACTCGCATCTTTTGAGAGGGAATCGAGCTAAAAAATAAAGTACAACGGCACGGTGCCGATTTAACTAAATAATTACGTAACAAATCCTAATGTATCGGTCTATTGTGTATGAACATGCGGGTTCGATCTGATATTTTGATTTACGCGAATTTATTTATGCGCGGCGTGGGTTAGTTGCTGTACCGTGGTCGCGACGGCCGGGAAAGCGGAGATAGAGTTTAAGGGTCCTAGCTCAGACGTACTATTAACTAACGCGTTAAATGCGATTATCTCTTGTACATCGTGTACCAAAAGTAAGCGAGCTATCCAGTCTATACCGGAGGTCGATGCTGAAGCCGCGATAGGTGGCGCAGGAGTGGACAGAGCCTTTGGGGGCTGGGGCTTGGCTTTAGGAGCCGAGGGAGCTGGTGGGGAAGGCCTTACGCGCCAAGAGAGCGCGCTCGGCGCAGGAGCGGATGCTGCCGGCGCACTGGAGGTGCCCGGCAGATCGGGGAAAGCCTTCTGGCTTTGTATGGGCGGAGGCGGAGGCCGATTCGCCCGAGTCGGCGGGCCGTGCGCCCTGGACCGGGTCGCACGACCGCCGCGACGGTGATAGGTCGAGCGAGGCGCACGGGGACACCCGCGATAATTCGCGGTATGACCCGTTTGCCCGCAGAGGACGCAGCTCGGAGGCTCGACGGATTCGGGAGTGCGGGGGCACTCCTTAGTGGAATGATCCCCGAGACAATTGACACACCTGGGACGCAGGTGGCAGTGTCGGGCGGAATGACTGTACACCTGGCAGTTGTGACACTGCGAGGGTACCTGGGACTTGCGAGGAAGCTCTACAAAGACAGGGGACAGGCCGCAAACTGAGTTGAGGCTGAAAATAGCCTTGCCTTCCAAGGTGCGGTCCAGAGTGACCAACACCAAGTTGAAGGGGGCCTTCGTACGGGGGTGGTGCATGCGCTGCACGCTCCGGACTGGGAAGTCCTGACCGTTCAGGCAATCGCAGATGTCGTATTCGGTGAGTTCAGAGGGAACTCCCCGAATGACGACACGGAGGCGGCGCTCTTCCTCGAGCGCGTGGGTGAAGAAAGGGAGCTGACGCTCCCTGAAATATTTGGTGAGCTTGCGATGCTCATCGGGGGTCGAAACACGAATAGAAATGCCGGCAACAGTGTTGACGGCGGACTTGTAGACGATTTCCTTCGACTTAAGGTCTTCAGAAATCTCTACCCAACGGGCTTTGTCACGGAAGGTGACGGGAGGCGGTAGGCGTGGCTTCTTAGCCGCGACCGCGGGTTCCGCAGCCGAGGCTTTAGCCGAATTCGCGGCAGAGGGCGTGGGAGAGGCTCGGGGCACCCGAGCGCCACCTATATTGGGCTGCTTTGGGATCGGACGTCCCGCAGCAGAGTCGCTGTCTGTCTGAATCGCGGCGCGTGGGCGTTTACCGCGGCGCGTGACGGTTGTGAAACCGTCGTTATCGGCGGACGATGTCGCGGGCGCGGGCGCGGCCGCGCGAGGCGCGTCGAGCTCCATGTCGGAGTCATCGTCGGAGTCGCAGTCGGACGGCGCGGAAACAACGCGGGACTCCGAACTCACTTTTATACCCGTTACGCGCAAGTGCGTCGGAGCCTATCGAATTCCGATACTAACAACGGATTTTGCTGACGCGCGAACATATGGAACCTAATGAGGTCCTCGAGTTGGACGGTGTCATCTAGGGCCTTAGGGGCCTGAAGGGGCGGCGGGATCGCGGGGGTGGACATGACTAACCTCCCTGCCTGAGGGGCAGGGGGGTGCGCCTAATTCAAATCTAACGGACAATCCGTGTCCGGACCAAAGGGAAAAACGCGACGCGACGCGAACGCGGATCTTCTCTTCAAAACTGCACACGGCGCGGCGCGAAGAACGACGCTCTGCACGGCACACGACTCGCTGCACGACTCTCGAAGCGCAGCACGAGGCACGACGCGTAGCACGGCGACTCGACGCACTGCAAACAATGTGCACGGCTTCGCACCGAAAAGTGCGGTTTAAATGGTGCACTAATAGAGGTGCACCGTAGCTCTGAAAAGAGCGTACGATCGACAGTAGCCGCTCGAACACACTAAACTTCCGGACACACGAAAATATCCGACAACTGCGCGCGAGTTGCCGAACTAACGGACCGTCAGAGCTGCGAGCGGGCACGTGCGCACTCGGCCGCTGCTCGAACGAGACTCCTCTCTCCAGTAAATTTGTAGTGCGCGCCTTTTTATAATAAGATATTTAAATACATGTGTGTTTAGGATTAGTACGAGTGTGCGTGTGTGTGTATTTTATATCAATGGTTCTTTTAATGCTCCACTTTCAAAGTTTCTTTTTTGATTTAATCGGATATCATTGTTTGATATTTAGGATATTCATGTTACTTGTTAATCGATAAATACAGAGTGTTGTGTATGTCACAGCTTTTATCTGTTCTTTAGTTTCGCTGCAATAAGGTTATATATTGATAGAGAGAGCCTATTCCAAATTCAAATATTCTTTAAAATTAAATTAGTTGTACCACAATTAATCAAATTGAGTTTTAAAATCATTTCAACTTATAAAACAAATTAAATTAAAACATATCGGAACGGAATTGGACGAAAGGAGACAGAACAGAATAGAAGGAAACAAAAAATGAGATAGAACTTGATAAAATACAAAACAATGAAATGACGTGCCGTCAAACGAAGTGGAGACGTGTGAAATGATTTAAAAAAAAAAAAAAAATTGTGGACCTTTTACCCTAAGCACTTCTAAAATACATATATGTACGTATGACGAGTTGCAGTGCAATTTCTTTATTGAACGAAGCTTGTAAAAAGAAAATTACGTCGAATTTATATATTATCCTTATAAGAGGGTACAATCTCTCTTACTGTGAACAATAAAAGCGTTGACAAAGCGAAAGAAAAATGACGCGTTCCATCGAGTCGTGGAAAGATGTGACAAAATTTTTCATACAAAAAGCCTACCCCGCCCTTCGAGCTCAGTGGAGCGTGTTTCTTCTTTTTATGAAGCAATCGTCAAAGGGAAGTTTTCCTACATAAACGCTGTAAAGGGCGGATTCATTTTAAGTTTTATTCGGTTCAAATTTATATACAGTTGTGGTCATATAATTAGAAACACTTCGTATGAATAAAAAAAGTATAACTTTAACGTACAAATGTTCGTAAAAAAATATATACATTCAATAATTAATAATCATGCAATAATATAGCCGCTCAAATAAAAAACTCATTAAATGCATAAAATATAAAACATATCTTACTTTTAATTACAAAATGAATCTTACATACTCGTATATAGGAGTTTATTTTCTGTTACTGGCTACTTGGACGTCTAATTAGAAACATTTAAAAAAATACCTATGTTCTTTTTTTGAACTTAAAGAATAACATTTTTTTCTTGGCTTTTTCTATTATTTTCGCGACAATTCAAAATTTAATCTGAATTTTATTTTGTTCAAAATAGCCAAAAAAATTTTGTGACGCGTCAACTAGGCAAATAGTTGTTTATATATATTTAAAAATATAATAAAAAGGTTGGATAATTTAAAATGAAAATTCCATAATTCGATAGCAAAGCCACCAGTAAGGTACAACTATAGATAAAAATAATTCAGAATGGCACCCATAAGTTTAGAATAAAAATGTTCAGGAGGAGAAGTATTAGGAACATACACACAACGAACATAAAAAAAAGATTATAAGTTACTGTATACAGGGAGATATATATATACGCTTCAAATTTATATAGAAAAATGTAAAAAACGTAATCGCTATGGGTATTTTCGTATCGCAATAACTACTTGTATGGAATATAAATTGCAATTACAACTACAACTTTACAATACCATATCAACAAAATACGTTTTTAACTGGTTTAGTACGGGTGATATGAATTTACGTGTACTTAAAAAATTAATTGAGGTTAATTGTCTTTGGTACTCATAAAGAACGTACATATAGAGTGTAAGCAATATCTAAAATAGTGCAGTGGCATATTTTTTATGATTCCACGTACAGTTCTAGTCAATATCTTTGATAGCTCTGAATATGGCCAATCTAACCTAACTAACTTCGGGCTAGCACATAATACACTGAAGAATTTAATACAAAAAAAAAAGTTACAATATTGTTATAATAATCTAACATTCGCATTTGTTTATTCTTAAGTTGTCTCGATGTTGTACATATAATATAATATGTATTTATACCTGAGCTTGTGTTCTATGCATCCATGTTAAGAGCGAACGATAAGATTGGCGAGGATTATAAATGAAATAATTTATACATTCAATAATATTAGCTAAGTTAGGATAAGACATACGCTAATGTAATGCAAGAAGCTACCGAGCACACAACTTCATAGAAAGAAGAAAATAGCTGTGTGCTGGATAATATATGAAATCTTCTATGACTTCCAAACAAGTCATACCTACACGTTAAAGATATTTGCTATAATACAAAAAGTTCTGTTTGAAGAAAATGTAATTTGAAGTTACACAGCGACTCTATTTGAAAGGGTTCGCGAACTCGACTCGCTGATGTTTCAACCTTTTAGAGGAAATTGCTTTTTCCAACTTGAATATTGTCCGAAGTGTTTCGTCTGTAACAAAAATTACAGAAATTCGTCCCATGTTTCCTAATTGCTATTGCGTTGCAATCGCCCGTTTTAGTACGGTTGCATGTGACGTCATAAATGCCTCGGTAACTTAGATCCATTTATTGACGCTTCGATATTGTCAATTACTCAAAATAGAACAGTTTGGTATATATCTTATGAAGAAAAATCGAGGGGGTTTATTTTTTTACGATATATGTTTAAAATATATTAACGTTGCAATGGTTTTTGGTGGATGCACAGAGGCAGGTGTTAATTCCAGACATCACCATTCACATGGCACTTAAACTTACAGTCCGGCAAATCGGTAATATACTTTGGGACTTTGTTGTAAAACCGAATATTAACAATTGAGGTGATATAGTGTATAGGGAAATAAATAAATACTCAACGTACAGACTTCGCCTAATTTTTTTTTACCGTTCCGAAAATAATAACAGAACACAATTTTAGACATAAATATGTATTATATAATATGCATAACAACGAGATAACATAAGGATAAATAAATGTCGATTTTAGATTCATATAATGACCACGGAGATTCTTCTGAAGAGCTGTTCGGACTGATACTTGCTGCTTAGTTCCATTACCGAACGACTCGCCATATAATGAAATTCCATCAGTGTCATCTCGATGGTTGGAAGTCGTCTACTGTGCGGTTCTCACGTGCGTTTTTCCCACGTAAGTCGGCCCTCTGGAATGAACACCCAGCGGCAGCGTTTCCGGAGCAATTCAACCCACAGACTATCAAGAAACTTCCTTCCTCAAAGGCCGGCAACGCATTTGTGATGCCTCGCGTATCGCAGGTGTTTATGGGCGGCGGTGATTACTTACCATCAGGTAACCCGTTTGTTCATTTGCCTCGAATCGCATTAAAAGAAAAAACTTGTTTTGTATTAAACTCTTGACCATGTTAAGCGCAATTACATCAATTTTCAGAGTGGCCAAATAGAATCACGAGGATCGTACTACTAAAGTATTGAATTGGATAAATATTACTGTTATATTGGTCAATACAGTGTCGCAAATAACGATTGTCTGTTGTTATCACTATACTAAGGATGAAAGTGGTTACTGTGATTTATCGTTAGAAGATAAAGCATATAATATCAAGGACGTTTCTGTATGCATTTTTTGAAATATACATCTGCATAGTACATTATTTTAATCTGTCTCCTAGGTTTCAGCCAGTGTTACCAATACAAAAACCTGTAAAATATGTATATACGACTTCATTAAAATACATCTACTTTTTCCCGCTTTATATAAATTTCAAATATATGTGTGCCTGCGTCGATTTACCATCGTCGCAGTGGTAGTTGACCAATCCGCGCCCTAGAATCCTACGTGGCGCAAATCAGCCAATAAGGGCGCTGCTTTATCAGGCGGGATTGGTCGATAGTGCAAGGTGGAATAGTTGCAAGGACAGGACGACGACGACATTAATATACAACGAAAACTGAGACAAGACCCTGTTAGATAAAATTGTTTGTAAATAAATATCTATCTAAGAAAATCTCTAAATTATATTGAAAACTGTATAAATATCTGTCGAGTCATTTAGAAAGAATAAAGGAACAAACAAACGAATGCGAAAAACGAATTTGTTGTGAAACATTTATAGATAGATATACATTACTTATTACAACACTTAGATATAATTATTTTAATTTCCATTATACTTTATCTCTTAATACTAGTGACAACGACAATAGTCGGCCGGAGTCATCGCAGTGGGCAAGCAGGTGTAACGCAACAACCAATAAGTGTGAAAGGGATGCAAATGATGTAACAGCAAAATAATTGAGAACTGTTGATAATAAGTGTTATTGAAAAGCCGTTATTACTGTCTATCATATTAACGTGGATTATAGATAATGGCATTTTCAGATAAAACTAGATCTTTAAAAGTGGATAAAAACCGGTGAATATGTCTGTACATGTTTCTTAGAATTTTATCCGATATTGGACATCTCACGTACACTTCAGTCACGATCAGGTGTCACCTACCGACGCAAGGACGGGTAAGTGCCACTTAGCTAAAACAACGGATGGGTAATGGACGACCTTTTTCTAGGTAAGATAGTATAAAACTTGGGTAATTGATTTTTCGACAGATTGTTCATTGGACCGCTTATTTTGTCAATTTTTTTTTATTACAGCATTTAAGGAAATACGTTGTTATTTTCATTAAAAAAAAAAAAATATATATATATATATATATATTTACCAATAGTGAGCCCTATGTCTAAATCAATATGTGAAGAAAAACTTCGTACCCATTGTTAAGCACTTTACGCGTGGAGGTATATATAACTTTCGTATGGTTAAAATTCATATTCAAAAAGAATACAGAGAGATAGTATGTACGTATAATGCTCATTACAAACATATACAACTAGCTTTTGCCCGCGGCTTCGCTCGTATTAATAAATATTTAACATATATCTCGGGATGGATGAAAAGTACCCCTGTGCCATTTTATGTATCCCTGACAATATGTATGCAAAATTTCATGATGGTCGGTTAAAGCATTTATAAGATTGCTTAGGATTAAATTCAATAAAACAAACAAATAAAACTTATATTGTCGACCATATTCTGTAACCAAAAAGTCGCTCTGAGTAGATATTATGAATAAAGAAGTCACATATAATTATTTATTTCAATAAATCGAAAGTTAATGCAAATGACGTATTTATACATATTCACAGTTGATATAACAGAACGAGATTCAGAAGGTATACAATCATTAAAGAGGTTCACACGCTTTGACAAAAGAACCTCTGTAACATTCGAATTAAAAAAAATAATGAATTAGAGTCTGTTGTGGAGAGTAAAACCTTAGGCTAGGCATAGAGAAGAGTGAGGCCTGTCATGGGGGATTAGTAAAATCACTAGAAATGTTTGTACATGTATGAAAGTGGTGAATAAACTAAAAACTGATTACTGAACATTGCTTTTATTATAACTTACACAACGGAGTCTAAAGTCTATCACTAGTTATTTTAAGACCATTTTTAATTGACAGTGTCAAGCGCCTGAGCGCTCACGGCTCGATGGATGAACATACCAATTACGTGGTTGCAGTATAGTAGACACAGGTGTTGGTATGTCTGGATATTGTCACTATAGCATGCGTGACGCTATCGTGAATTTGCATAATCTGACAATGTGACTTAAGTTGAGAAGACTGGCTGTCAATTGCAACCATCGGAACACACGTACGGGTGTTTGGTGACAGGTGTTTGGTGACAAATCTTCAACATGAGCCAAGCAATCAGCTTTCAAAGAGCCATTTCATTGTTCCTTTTCATGGCGCACCAAAATCGTTTTCTTCGAAACCGCGATGATCAGTTAACTAACTTCTAATTCTGTCTCTTGACATCCGTTATAAAATATCTTCGGGCAATATTCCACAAGCCCCTCAATTTGCCGTTTTAAATGAGCCGTTGACCCAAAAAAAGTGCTTTTATTAAAAAATGTTTCACAAATTTTAGACTGTTTAGACAAGAATTAACATAAACCCTCTAGATATTGGAATTGGTCCCTTTTTCGTTAAAAATAAATTACTTGGATATTGTTTTTTTTTTGTTTTCAATCTACGCGCTTTTGATGTTTCTGGCAGAGATTACTTTTCTTCATTTATAATAAAGAAAAATTGTATATTAAAAATTTAATATGTATATAATTTATACATATAATTGAAGTATCAATGTTTTTAATGTTTTTGCTAAATCGTATGCAGACGATGTCGCGGATAACATACATAACAATATACTTAAGAATGAGTTACAAACAATGCATAAATCATAGTTTGTAGGAGGATTAGATTTTGCAAACGCGGCATTTATAAATTGTAGGCAAGCATTAAGAAATTGTAGGAAAGCATTAAGCAAAGGAGCTCCAAAAAGGACAATTCCTGCTAACAAGGCATCTCGAGCAGGTGAGATTTCTGAGCGAAATCAGCTTAGTTCGAGTATCCAAGTACGTATTGCCTTTAGCACTAAAATTAAACACGGCATGAATATGGGAACAAAAGTACCGATATATAACAAAGTTATCATAACAATTAATGTTGACACGCGGTCTGTCTGTATCCGACTCGATCGAAATCATAGACCAGCACAGTGTTACAGTAGGTACCCAGATTTTGATTTAGTACGTACAGCGGGGAAAAACGCCGAGATAGTCGACTAAGTTCGGTTTCATATAGCGATGTCTTTATCTATCGCTGTCACTACACTGTGTGATAGAGAGAACGTTTTACAATACCGAAGCAAGTCGCTCTTAGCTCGACGTCTCACTCTTCTCCCCGACGTACGAAATCAATTGCCGGGTATTGTATGCTTAGGCGTGTCGCATCCCGTTAAACAATAAATAACCACACACACGTCGGTACACGTCTAGATTGTTACCAGCATGCATGCAGACACAGTGACTCTTTATGCTTTTTCGCGTTTCTTGGTCAACCAGTATCCAGCTATCGACAGGGTCCTCATTGATCGTCGTCGTGTATTTATTATTACTCACCGAATAGTCAGTCACTATGTCGTGCAGCAGTAATTCAGTAAACACTCATTTATCAAAAAAATAAATAAATATGATAATTTAGAAAAAAAACCTTATAAATGTTTTACACTAAGCCGAAACAAAAAAAGGTAATTGACCAATGTAATATCAAACTCGATTTTTGTTTGAACCAATAATATAATGAAAAATAGCATATCATATATTTCTATATAAGTTTCTTAATACAATGAAAATAGTTATTTACTTCTGGATAAGTCATACTTACTTTTAAATACTTATTTTGACGAGTACATAGATATTTTAAGGGTCATTTTTTTTAACAAAATCTCACCTGTTAACCGAATCATTCGTCCGAGCGTAATGCGCATGCCCTCGTATGTGTTTCGGGGTAGTAGAGTCTCGATATCCCTTCGGTAAGGACATATCAACCCCTACTCGCTTTACATTCAAGCGCGCGATTCAAACTGTAACATCTAAGCGAACAATTTCATAACATAAAAACCCATTTTTAAAACGAATCCAACTTTACTCGGTGAACGATAAATAATAACTCTCAAGTATATCTAATTTACTATTAATTCTCTTGTTATTTTAGCCGCGCATAATTCGAAACGTGGTCAGTTAAATATGTTGAATAATTTTTGAATTTTTATAATTCTGAATACGTGATCAATTAAATTCAATAGTTAATACATCGGACTGTATTTTTGAATTAATCAAAATGTGGTGGATACTGCGGCGTGCTCGGCTGACCGGCGCTTCGTTCTTCAGTCAGGCATCGGGGACAAACAACAACAACGCTTCGAAAACAGGTAACGATCTCAGAATCTATAACAGCGAAGAAGTTATGATAGAATTGTTTGAGAAGCATAAAGATCTAAGATAGAATAAATATTACGTACGTACATATACAGCTTTGTTTTGAGTGTTCCGCTCGCGTTAACTACAAAATAATTGTTATTAATAAGGCATTTTTAAGTTGGTACACGGCAATACCTTTTTGTACATCAAGTTTTTTTACCTACTAAAAGCTCCCTGCGACTTCGCCTGCATTTGTATCATTGATGACAGCGTACATTATCTTCATGGAACTCTAACGATTTATGCAGCGCAGGCTAGGTAAGCCTCCAGATTGCAATTTTCATAGTTATCACGGTTGCAACACTTATCCATATATCTTAGTTAATGTAAACAATACATGTGTTGTTCTAATGTATAAGCTATATTTGGGTAAAGTTTTATCTAAATTCCTTTAATAGTTTTTACGTGAAAGAGTAACGATATATATATATATCAATAATCACAAACATTCTTGTGTATGATATTCCTAGCTTTTGCAAACAGCTTCACTCGCCATAATGTAGATTTGATTTATCCTTCGGGAATAGTACATTGTTTTAGATGAAAGGTACACTATAATCTTTTCTGTACCTCTAACAATGTGTACGCAAAGTTTCATAATGATCGATTGAGTAGTTAAGCCGTCAAAGCGTAACAAACAAATACAATTACATATTAGTGAAGACCAGTAAGGACTATGACACATTTAAACTAGAACAGACACCATAAAACATTAATATATTTAATTATATTGATTGAATCATTTAATGCGTTTAAGATTCACTATTTTGGATGGTCGCAGTGAATCATGTTTACTTTGTCTTTGTCACTTAAAAGAGGTCACTGTGAATTATATATCAAAGAAAGATTCATTATACTGTATCTTATTAATTATTGTCTTAAACAATTGACAAAGTACGCGCGTAACAACGCAACAAAAAAATATAGTCGCAGTAATTTTGTTTCGACTTTACTTATAACCTTATAACTCGTCCCATATACTACCTAATGTAACAAAACATTAACTAAACCTGGTCAGAGAATACACATATGATTTAAAATCAGAATAATATAAATTAATTCAGTAAATTTCGAGTTATAACTTATAAGCAGATTAAAAAGTACACAGACCGAGAGATATTACTTTTTTCTTCGAACTGACTACACTGTTGGTCAACAGGCCGCTGCAGTTCCAGCGGACTATTGAATGCTTTTAATAATATATAATGTTTGGTATATTATATATTGTTTGATATATTACAATAATACATAAGCTTTGATTTACACAAGGTTTTATGAATATGGTAACATGCAGATATTATTGAAGGTGGATTTTTTAGCAACTGTTGCGTGTAAAAGTTATTACACGATCGCTCAAATGTGAAGTATAATCAGTCAAAAGCTGTTTTTGTTTTTCCATAAACAATGGCGCTCTCACAGTTCGCAAGTTTGTCGTTGATTGATAATTAATCTATGTATATATATATATGTACTAGCGGCCCGCTCCGGCTTCGCACGGGTATAAAATATATGGCCTATGTCATTCACTGATATATATATAATAAAAATACAGTTCCTTTGAGGTTCAATCAGGAGAAAACTATTGACCGTTATAGTATAGGACCATTCTGTGCAGAACTTTTCATAGATATTTTGGATTCGATCGACTCTTTGCCATTTTTTTAATGTCCAATGAATTGCGCGGGAATGAGCTAATACTTTTTACTAGTGTATACAAATACTGACCGACCGTCCACGACTTTTTCTACTTGTGTGAGTGATACTAGCATATTTAGATGTAAACTTGTAAAGACCATTTTATCTATTTTAAATGCCAGAAGTGCATTATAAATATAGTATCCAGTTTAAAGCATTTATGTATTTATGGGTTACTGATTTGGTAATAATGCCTTCCATGTAGGGGGTGGATACATGTTGTCAAGATTTTTTTTCAAAACCGTCTAGGAAAAACATTGGTGGTTTTATGAAACCACGATGCAAATGAAACTCTTTTTGGGATGGTAGGCATATAACTCAAAATTATTCGATTTGTCGTATCGAAATCGCGATTTTAATCTTTTTAAAAACTGAGCACAATATATATATATATATTTAAATAATTTTGACTTGAGCTATGAGCTTCGCTATATTGACCTTGGGTACTCTGCCCAGCGCCTTACACTTTACACCTACTTCGCAGCCAGCTGTAATGCGACATGCGATGGATGGACGACAATATTTGAGGCGATGTAAAAAAAAGTTTCACCTTAGTAATACCACTTATCTTTGTGTAACTCTGGTTTATACAACGCGTGTCAAGATAGCTCTTTCTCTTTGCTTTTCCAACAGTTGTCATTTTATTTTGGTCATTTTAAACTGTACCTATATAAAGGACTACGTGATTCCCGCTTGCTTCGTTGGGCATTCAAGAAAATGGCAAAGATTCAGTGGAATTTCACGTCGAATCATCGTACACCTAAGCCGATGCGTGCAGTAGTTTTGACTGGTTGAGCCTCAAAGGAACTGAATTTTCCATGATATATTGATAACCTATGTGCTATTCTGATGTATAAGCTATATTACAATAAAGTTGTATCAAATTCCGATCAATAGCTCTTGCGTGGACGAGTAAACAATCCGTCCTCACAAACTTTCTTATTTACAGTGCTTATAAGAATAAGATTGGAAACATGGAATTATTTTTATGGCGTGGGTCATTACGTGCACGATAGTGACGTCTGAAATTGACCCCCTTCTGTGCATGAGTTTTGTTTTATACTTTATATGTTAGCGTTGGACCACAATCTCATCTGATTTGAAATAATGATGTGCTCTAAGATGGTAGTCGCGCAAAGCTGGAGGAAGACTGGCTCTCAAGTGCAACTGTCAGAACACACCAACAGATGCTTGGCGACAGATTTTCAACTTGACGGGTGGTAGCTAGCCAGGCGGACTTAGAAAAAGCCCTACCACCAGAATATGGTTTCATCACGATGTTTTCCTTCATCGAAAGCTCCGACTCAGTTGCCAGGATTCGAACTTACGTCCTACGACAAATTAAAATTAGATTAAGGACTGTGAACAATAACTTGCATAGTGGCTATAAATAAATACATACCAAAAATATAAAAGTGTTTTCCAAAATGTTACTACCATATGTCGTACATAGAAGTTTACTACTGCGGTCTTTTAATGTCGATGTATGATATTACTAACATTAGACTGGTTTTCACATGTATTGGTACTCCGAGTAATAAATATATTATATACATTTTTATACAATTTATTAATTAATCAAACATGGGCTGCACAAGCTCAGTACAAAATATCAATATTACATGTACGCAGGCCGCTATACTACGCGTCGCTAGTCTGACGCAAACGCAATACGTCACGATCATGTCGAGGTCATCGGTGACGCGAACCCTTAAGTTTTCCCCCTACTAAAACTACGCTACTAGCTCAACGCGGCTAAAGAAGTTTTCACTTAAAAAAAATTAATTTAAAGTGTATTTCTTCGAAGCTCGGCCGTGCATATTTTTTGTATTTTATTATGTTATAAAGTAACACATATATACGTAACTATAGGGAGCAGTGACCACTCAACATCAGGTTAACTAGAAACCTATATGTTACTCTATAACATTAAAAAAACATACAAAAATTATGCAGAACGAGGTTCGAAGAAGTACACTTTAGAATATTTTCTTTCTAATGAAAACTTCTTTACCCTTATTTTGAGCGATTTTTGGAAGGGGAAAAGTTTTGGGTTCGCAGCACCAATGACCACGTCATGCTCGTGACGTATTGCGCTTGCGTCAGACTAGCTTCGTTGTGTAGACGTAATACTGATATTTTGTATTGAGCTTGTGCAGCCAATTGTATGTTTGATTAATTGTTACACTGTATAAAAATGTATATAATAGAATTATTGCTTGGAGTACCAATAGATGTAAAAACCAGACAGTACCAAATGTTAATAATATAAATTTACAAAATATGAAAATTAAGTTATTCAGACTATAATTGATTTAAAAATCCAAATAGAACACAGTTTTTCATTATTTTGAGTTTTCACTTCTATCGGCAGTTTGCAGTTTTTATGACTGTCTCGAATTATTTTGTTTACTTTAAAGGTTTTAGTGTTTTATCACAATGTCAGCTGATATTAAATCGATAGTTTACCGCCGTGCCTGCACGTGCATATGACTATACGAGATATGATTTATGGCTATTGTGTGGCTGTGTACACAAATATACATTTTTAGAATAACCGATTCCTTTACTCGAAGTATTTGGTTTATGATACCTACTATTTATCACATGAGGCATTTAGATATTCGTATAGATCTTAGATAATATAAATATCGCTTCAAATGTTGCTAACGCGACATTCCTGACGCATTTCGGTTTCCTCCAACGGTCCGGAATTAATGTGTACGGGCCGCGTTACCTAATATAATACCTTTACCCTGTTGTAATGCGTTATAGGGGCATTGCCAAGGTTACGAGTTAACCGTCTAGGATATTTGAATGTGCACCTACGAATAATAAATTCTTTTATGAAAATGTACAGTTAACATATACCGTATTACACTAAATATAAGACGCACATTTGTATGTATTTTTATGCGTCTGTATTCGTGATGTGTCTTATATTCGATGGAAGAGGTTGACAACTGCTAGATATAGCGCTACGTGAACACCAGAAATATGCAATAGAATTCAGAGGTTTAGAAGATTATATTTTATTGGAAAAAATATGAATGAACTAAATCAAAAAGTGAAGATGATGATTCTTCTGGTGATGAAAGTGTTTGAATAGTAAAATATATTTTTTAGTTTTTTAAGTATACATATATTTTTATTTATTCTATACTTCATAATAAATATACTTAATTTATGTATGTTATTTATTTATAGCTTGAAATATTTAAGTTGCGCCTTATAATCACTGGTGTCTTATAATCGATGTAATACGATATATATATATATATATATATATATATTTATAAAATCAAGAGGAACTTATGCTCCTCATATCAGCGTACAAGTCTCTCAATATCAAACGTAAGCATTTACAGAGATATAAATCGACGGCAAAACCATCATGTTGTTACCCATTTTGTTACTAGATAGCGACATTCTTTGATAATATTTATCCATTCCCTTTCTGCTCCAACCGAGTGCAAAATTATAAAAAGCGCAGCGCAAAAAGACAGAGAGGATACATATGATCAAAAGATCTCCATAAGGATTTGTAATTTCCTTCAATAAAGACATACAAGTCCATCATGACCAATCACTTAGAAATAGCCGCCAATCATTACCGAACCAGGAGACCGGCGCTTTAAAAATAGCTGCCAAATATCGTTACCGATCTTTTCGATGAAATAACGGCAGCGAACGATTCATACCTCTTCCGATTCTTCAAATAGAGTGTGTGCGCATCCACGTCCGCGTAAGCACAAGTTATTCCGCCTTCGTCTGGCTGTAAATATCGCTCCAGCACATCGCCGCAGCCCCCCTCAACAGCGTCTGAGTCTTAGGTACGATGCTTCAAAGTGGATATAGTGTCATTGTATTCATTAGTTCAATACGTAGTACTTATATAGACCACCCCACATACGTGTACATACACATATTAGGTAAACACTTAGTGGAAGGTTTTTCTCCTTACTTTTTCGATTTTGGTTAGTTCGTTTTAGCCAAACTGTCATATTTGAAATAAATGGTTGTGTTGGTTAGGTAAACATGCAGGCACACATGTGTGTCTCACTAACGCATACATATATGATTAATTTAGCCAACTTAGATAGGCTCGTAATGTTGCATTCAAGGCAACAGCTCAAGTCGACGTTCGGTTACTTTGGTGCCCTTGGGCTTGTTGCCAAACATCTGAGTGGCTTAAGCGCTCGCCCAAAGAGTCGGATAAAGCTTATAGGGCTCGACAGGCCAATAGTATATAGTCAGTTCGATAAAAAGAGAAAGTTTCCCTTAAATTCTCAGAACATTCGTATTAGCTACGGACACTCCATCAACCAAGCGAAGTATGTAGAAGTGGACGTCACTGGTGATGCAGTATGACCTATAATGTTGACGTTATTAAAATTGGCCAAAAGTGACATGTAACCGTGCGCTGTATTTAAAGTATTTCTTTACATATTATAAATGCGAAGGTGAGTTTGTATGTTTTATACGCTTTCACACCACAAGTCCTCAAGCCATTATCATAAAATTTAGTATACGTGTTGTCAAGAGTACAGAATAAGACATAGGGTAATTGTCATCTAGAAAAAAGTATTTTCCCGAAGGATAGGATAAATCTACAATAACGTGAGCGAAGTCGCGAACAAAAGCTAGTATAAATATACAAATGTAGACGAAATTGTAGGTGGCTACTAGCCACCATAAAATGCGCCAGCATAGGTAAAGGTTTTAACTTGTGGACATCGGATCGATATAGGCTGACGTTGTGTAAGCCCGTACCATCCCCCGGAATTGACGCAGATGTGGAAGAAAAGTGAAAAAAATGATAGTGAAAGTTGCCTAAATTATATCATGTTCTATTAAGTTTTAATACAATAGGGCGCGAGGATCATGTAAAGCGGGTGCTTCTATCAGAACGTATAGGATGGAGGGATGGACGAATACGTTTATAATAGCGTTGTCTGAACGTGACTTGCGACTGTGTTTTATTATAGTAGGTACTTATTCCTTAACCGAACTCAACTTTTCTTTTGTAGTGTTTATGGTACGGTGGTAGTATGATCAAACATCGTGTCGATCTGCATACTCATAAGTACCTATCGTACAACGAACACGAGTTTCGGTAAACAAATTATCATAATGGAACTTTCTCTATGTCTGAGTAAAGGATTTTTTTTTATACTCTACTTTGTGGTAAACGTTTTACCACAATCTCATCTGATATTCAATGATGATGTGGTCTAAGATGGTAAGTCACGCTTAACCTAGAGGGAGACTGGCACTCAAGTGCAGCTGCCGGAACACACCAACGGGTGCTTGGCGGCAGATTTTCAACTTGAGGGTGGTAGCTAGCCAGACGGACTTAGAAAAAGCCCTACCACCATGCTATGGTTTCATCACGATGTTTTCCTTCACCGATAGCTCTGACTCAGTTACTTGGATTCGAACCTACGTCCTTCGACACACTACCAACTGAGTCATAATCAAATGAAGTTTATATAACACTAGAATCCAAGTAGACGAATTTCATAGGTGACGTCGTCCGTGCCGAAACGGGTTGCAAAAGATACGAAGTCTTCAGGGCTATTACCATGGACTTAACCCGTCAACATTTTTCTAGTACTATTTACTATGATTTGAAGTGTAGTCGGAGTAAGCAGAGAGTTGCTCATCTTCAGAAATGATGTTTAGAAATGAAGCACCCTACAAGTCGTGTGTTTACATCGTATTTGCAGAATTTTAACGCGGCCGTGTTAATCTCAGTGACGAATTTCGTTCTAAGCAACCGTCTACCGCTGTAAACAATAAAAACATCAACGCTGTACGCCGTATTACTGAAACAGACGGGCATGTGAACTATCATGAGATTTGGCATAAGTATGAGCCTGATACAATCAATCCTACAAAAAACATTTCCGTTTGAAAAAAACTGTGTTCTCGATGTATCCCTTATAATATGACAGAGACTCAGAAAAAGGGACCAAGGCAGTTGGTGCAATGATATGCTTACCAAGTTCAACGCAGAGACGTCAAATTTGGTGTGGGAAATTGTAATAGGAGACGAGATATAATCTTATACGTACGATCACAAAACAAAGCAGCAATCGATTGTTTAGATATTTCCAGATTAGTTTAAATCTATTAAAATTGCGAATGTGCGGTACTAAGCTACCCAAAAAAACTGGACACGTGGCTACAGTCGCTTTGGACGATCGTTGTACACTGAATAGCGATTGGTACACGAGTAATTGTTTGCCGAAAGTTATTGACGAATGCCATAAAAGTAACCAAAAACGCCGTATTATACTATGACAATGTCAGATCCCACATGCCCAGATAGACAAACGATTTTTTTAAAGGGGAAAAATGTAAATATGATTCGTTGTCCTAGACACAGTCCTGACTTGGCACCATGCAACTTCATGCTGTTTTGAAAACTCAAGGATAATTTACGTAGGCAAAGATTGTCAACACTAGAAGGGCTCCTGAACAGTATAATAAGGCTTATTCCCGAGGCTACTACCAAGTACAGGCATAAATATTTCCAAAATTTGCTTAGTTGTGTGAAAAAGGGTGTTGAAGCTAAGGGAGAATATTTTTAGAAATAATAAATTAATTTTTAATTATAATTATTTAATATCTTGAAATGACGCGATAAATGAAAATGATAATTTTAATATTTTTTATTTTGTTTCAGGTAAATACTGGTAGCCTACTGTTGATTATTAATTGATGGTGGTGGTGCGGGCATTTTATTAATTTAATTGTAATGTTAACTTTAATGGAATGCTTAATATTAAGCTAAGAAAGCGAGCTGCCTTTTGATAATTTTTTGAGTCACGAAATAAGTGTTTTACGTAATATATCTTACTTTAGAAAAATCGGTAACCTTTGGTAGATTAGGATATGCTCTACCACCGTGCTCAGGTGTCATTACGATATATTCGTTTATCGAATGAAAAATCAACCAAAATCGCTTTATTCAATTTAGGCCCTGAGAAAGCGCTTATGAACAACAAGACGACAATCGGTACGGTAATCAAGCCAGTGAAGAAACAGCAAGAAACTCGATCGGGTTTATCTGTACATCATATATATTAAAAAAATACAAATATAAAATAAGCATAGAGAGAGGTGTCATTTCGAGACATCACCATCGTTCACATAAAAATGAAGTGTCTGTATGTAATATCAAAATAACGACTTTTTACTGATTGGATATGAACGTATACACGATACTGATAACAAAAATACAATTTTTTAAATTTTTGTCTGTCTATTTGTTCCGGGTAACCCCCGAAACGGCTGGACCGATTTTGACAGAAATTTCACTGACAGATAGTTAAAATTACAGCGGGTGTCATAGGCTATTTTATTTTAGACTAGCTGTCATCCGTGGCTTCGTCTGTAGTGCTATCTCCAAAACGTTTGAACCTTTTTTCGCGGAAGTTTCACTAACAGATAACTGATCTTATAAGAAGTAATTTACAATTATAAAAAAAACGTAAACGAGCAACAGCTAGTATTGAATAAATGTCATATTTAATATAATGGTATAGCCAACTAGCTATTTAGGCTACTGAGAAACCAAAGACACACATATACTCAAAAAATACCGTTTAGTGTAGGCCGGTACAAACGGTAAATAAAGCAAGCTTCAAACTTGGTATGACTATAGCGCAAATCCTGAAGTAAATAAAAAATATTATTAAGAACCCGCCAAAAATAAGTCAGACTGAAATTAATATATATTTTTAATTATATACACATATCACTACTATAACTTATATTGTTTGCTAGAACGGAACTCTCAGTCCGATTCGTATGTAGTCATTTTTATATAGATACTAGCTGACCCGGCGAACTTCGTACCGAATAACAGTCGATTCTTTAAATATTTTTTTTAATTCTTATTCTGCTGTTCGGGACCATTGTATAAATATTGACATTCATATTTATACGATACTAAAGTCACTCAATTGTTTTGCCTTCGCGGAACCTCTCCACTAACACTTAAACTTTACACTATGGTATTAAAGTTCAAATTGACTTTTAAGTATTATTACGAATCGTTTGTATGGGAGTATAGAAAAGTGTTGTTTTCAGAGTTTCTCAGGCATTTTTTTTTATTTTTCTCTCCGTAAGAACCATCCTCGTACTTCAAGGAATATTCTAAAAAATTAGCGAAATCGGTTCAGCTGTTCTCGAGATTTGCGCTTAGCAACACATTCAGCGATTTCATTTTTATATTATAGATATAATATTGTATTGACATTACATTTTTAACTGTATCTTGCCTGAAACAGGAAACAATTATAGATATATTGGTTTTCCAAGCTAAGCTTCTTCAATAACCAACCAATAAGGTATTTTGATTTAAATTTATTAACATTATAATAAACGCTCTCGCCATCGCTTCGGCGTGTCATTCTGTTCGCACCGTTAAAACATGAATATGTCGTCGACATTTACAAGGAAAGTTTTATCACGGTCCCCTATTGTCGTATCTCGACGGATTGCATTATATCTTGCTACGAGATACCTTTCATATATATAGCCTTTTGTATGCGAGCTTCTTGTTTAATTTATTAAATTAAATTAACAAAAGGTTTGGGGGTGCTGTTTTGTTTTCTTGGCAGCATTTTTCAAGATTAACCTTTCGTGCTTTCTCGAATTCGAGTAATGACGTCATCAGATTTCTGCGTCTGCGTGTGATTATTTGAAATATTAAATAAGTCATTACAAAGTGTTTAACTCACAGGGAATGTCGAGTCTTTTTGAATCGCAGATAACTGAGTGGTAACATGTTCAGCTATTACGTTTTTTGGAAGTAGGCTTAAATCCTGCAATAATCTAGTGCTTTCAGTGACGGGTAACATCTAGATCAAACTGTTTTCTAATACACGCTTAACTAGCTATATATCCCAAGTA
Organism: Antheraea assamensis; assembly: GCA_035772565.1. NCBI lineage: Eukaryota > Metazoa > Arthropoda > Insecta > Lepidoptera > Saturniidae > Antheraea > Antheraea assamensis. Next base: position 267,211 of record JAQQSE010000240.1, on the reverse strand, counting down.
GATGTAGATATGTTCAGTAACTGCTTTTGCTAGCCGGTACCTCTAGAGTTAGTTTTAGACCATTATAAACCACATCGTTCATTCGATATAAGATGAGATTGTAATCAAGCATTAAAGTCCTACAAATAAAAAAGAGAGACGTATGTAACAAGCAAATAGTAAATACGTTTCTGTTGGTTTCAACCTACTAAACTAACAATTATATTCATGTTATTATATTGTCAAGGATAATGCTGTGAAAAGTCCTCATCTGATAATAAAAGTCTCGTCTGAATCGGGTTAGCTGTTTCAAAGATTAGCGGCGACAAACAATGCACTCTTTAATTTTGTTCATATGTATAGAAAAGTATAAAGTCTTCGCTGTGGGAGAAACTAGCAGCTAAACGTCCAGAATGCAGAGCTCATGTGGAAACTCGAGTGCAAATTTACAATAAAAACATCGACACTCAATATTAGCCGCGATGAATTGAAAACCCGACCACCAGCGACAATCACTTATACCTACTACCTAGTGCACTCACCTTTCTGAAGAAAATTGTCTATATTAGACATATGAAAGCCAATGAGCGCCGGAGTTGAAGCAATCGCTGTGGCCTAAAACGGCCAGGAGCATATACATTTACAAAAAAAATGTCCGGTGTTTCTTTTACATTAATGTCGGTAAATAGGATGAAAAACCCCGTTTGAATTCGTGTCATTGTTTGTGAAAGGACAAGGCTGGGCGAGGAAAGTGATCGTCAATAACGCAAAGAAATATAGTTATTTATTTATAAATGTTTTTCTTTAGCAAACTATACCAATGAAAAGAAAGTCGAACAAATATCACGCCCAAGGGGAATTCGGTCGGAAAGTTTAGCGAATTCTTCGATAGACAGTCAACCTTTGTGCAACTTGTGTTCCAATAGGAGATATATATTATTATCAGATAACAGGTTTTAGTTGGACAGGCATAGAATGAAAGTTGTGGAGGTTTTAGTTCAGAGACCTTTGAGATTTAATAGACTTTTACAAAGTCTTTCTAGTAATCAATTGATTATTTTCTTTCATCTATAGTTCTCTTGTGTAATAAATAATCTCATTGATTTTTATACTAAAATAAAAAAAAAAAAACAATTTAATAGTTATCCACGAGATACAACATTAGGATTACTGTAGAAAAACAAAAAAATATACTCGTTTTATCATTTTTTAGCAACTTTTCTTCGAGCCTCGATAAAATGTAAAAGGGACATTAAAAAGAGACAAACATGTACATCTATAGAATTTAACGTACGAGAGAATGAGATAGAATACATTTTACTGTGTTCCTTATATTCGCGGTCGTGCACCTGCGTATTGTGAGGGATTGGGATATTGGGAAATGGCATCATAATCATCATGGTGCATTGCTCACGTGTATCGTTTCTATGAATATTGTATTTATAATTTTTTAAGATTTCTCTTCTATCGCGTGTAAACTGCATACATTTTTTTTTCACTGGAGTACGGCATAACGTCTATACGTACTTAGTTTTAATGAGAAAATAAAACCATTTTCACGAGAACAAAAAATAATAGTATTTTGTAATACAGTTTAGCACCACATTGATCAAGCGTTGCTGAAGTTTCTCGATCTGAAGATATACCAACATACATTTATATATATATACTAGCTGATACCCGCAGCTTCGCACGCGTTTTAAATTGTATTAAAGCAATATAAAATAGTGAGAAGACGTAGAATTACAGAAATGCTCTTTGAAAAACATTTGTAGGTACGACACGCACTTCATCTACTTGAACATATCACGTACATTTTGTAAATACTAACTTACTATAGAATCCCCTCAGTGCTCACCTACACTGAGTAAGAAAGTAATTAAAATTTCAAGTTATACAATTTATCTTAAAGATGTTATATATATAATATTAACATAAGTTTTTGCGATCATACAAAAAGTAATTGCTCCTCTATTCGGCAAGAAATCCTATAATGGAACTGTTAAGGTAATACGTGTCTGGTCTAATATTGAAAAAACATCATCTATATTCAAATACGTATTAATTATAATGTTGAATTATAAACAAAGAGTTGATGATTATTGTTGTAATTAAAAATACAGAAAGAATTGAAGTCTTAATATTTTGCATTAATATACTTCCAGATTTCAAGATTCTATATCTATCTGTAAGCAGTTTTTTATAATTACAAATTAAAATAGTGCCTATATTTTTTTTTATTGCCCACCCTTAGTTACTTATAATGTCCTTCTGTATGGGAATAGCCCTTATTAAGTCCCAGTTTTCCAAAATTAATCTTGAGGTAGGCACAGTATAATTTATTATTGCTAGAGTGTAGAACGTCATATTCTTCTTATAATATCTCTGTAAGTAAGGGGGGCAATCAAAGAAAAAATTTGGGTAATTGAAAAGATGTCCTTATGTATGGGAATTAACCTTATTAAGTCTTCATTTTCTAAAATCAATCGTGAGGTAGGCACAGTATAATTGATTATTGCGAGAGTGTAGACCGTCATATTCTAATTAAAATAATTCTGTAACTAAAGGTGGTCGATCGAAGAACAATTATGAATTCTCCCTCAATTTTACTTTTCCCCCCAATTTTTATCCCTTAGAAATTGATTTTTAAAAGTAGTAGAAAATGGGTAAAAGATATAAAGAGTAAAAGTAAAAGATAGGCAAATGTTGCCAAATAAATTAGATTCAAATATATCATTACAAAATTCTCGACCATTCACTTTTTCTTTTCCCCCAATTTTTACCCCTTAGAATTTCACTTTTCCAAAAAGTAAGAGGTGGGCAAACGTGGCCAAAAGATATACATTCAAATGCATTGTTCGAACATTCTTGAACCATCAAGTTTTCTTTGACCCCCCCCCCCCACTTGCCGCCCCCTACACATTTAATTGTCAGAAAAGTAGAAGATGGGCAACGTGGGTAAACGACATACTTCAAGTATCCACCTTGATATTTAAAAATTTTTTGAAAGTTATTTGAATGCTGTCCTACGCAATTTAAATTTTCGTATCTTTTTTATATAGCTGGGCAAAAAAATGTAAAGGTGGGCAAAAATAGGAAGTCTATGGTGAAACCCTCTACGAATTTTCAAATCGTTGCGCGAAAGATGGGGGTCCAACTTCCCGAAGCTATGGTTACTGAGTTAGGTAGACGCGAACGCGGTAAATAAAACAAAATGACCACCATTAAGCAAATTACATACAAATATATTAATTCTTGGAGTCCAGTACAGTGCATGCCTCACGCACATGTTTACAGTGAATAACATACTTTTGCTAAATTTCACGCGGGAGAAGTTGTGGGTGACAGCTAGCTTAAAATAAAATAACTTAAGTTAATTCTTATAACTTCAATTATGTGCTCGTGAAAGTCATGTGAAAATCGGTCAAATCGTTTCAGATATTCCACACGGATGAAATCGCGAGTAACAGCTAGTTGAAAATAAAATAGCTCTAGTTAGTGCTCATTACTTTAGTTGTGTGTCAGTGAAAATATCGTTAAAATTGGCTGAATTGTTTTGGAGATTGCACATTGGACAGGAAAAAGTCGCAAGTAACAGTTAGTCTAAAATAAAATAGCCTAAGTTACTCTTTATAAGATCAACTACGTGCCTGTAAAAGTCACATAAGCATCGTTCTATATTTTTGGGGATTACTTTGTGGTCACAGCTACAGATAACAGCTAGTTTAAAATAAATTAATCTAGGTCAGTTCTTATAAAGTCAGTTATATGCCAGTAAATGTCCCTTTAAGATCGATTAAAGCGCTTTGGATATATCACTGCGGACGAAGGCGTAGGTAACAGCTACTTTAAAATAAAATAGGCTAAATTACTTCTTGTGGGGTCAGCTATCTGCCAGTGAAAGTCCCGAAATATTCGGTATTGCCGTTTCAGGTATTCCTCTTTGGACAATGCCACGGGTAACAGCTAACTAATAAGATCAGCTATATGTCTGTAAAAATCACTAGAAAATTGGTTCAATCTATTCGGATATTTCAGGAAAAAATCGCTGGTAACAGTTAGTCTAAAATAAGCCAACCTAAATCACTCCTTATGAGGACAGCTATCTGCCAGCGATTGTCCTTTAAAAATTGGTTTTGCCGTTTCGGATATTCCACTGTAGGCAAAGTTGCGAATAACAGCTAGTCTAAAATATAGCCTGCAATTTAAGCTCTCTGCCAGTAAAATTTCCGTCAAAGTGAGTCCAGCCATTTCGGAGATTAACAGACATATAGACTGACAATAAGTAGCTTTTACACTTTCATATCCAGTCAGTACAAAGTAGAGGTATTTTGTTATTATGTATAGACACTTTTATTTTTATAATATCTATAGGTTGCAAATCAAAAATTCGAAATAATACTGACTTAAAATGTCATTTTTAAATGAAAACTTACTAATTCAATGAACACAAAATAAATAGGGGTGTGCGAATATGCGATTTAACGAATTAATCGATATCAAATCGAACCGAATTATACGATTTGAAATCCGAATTGAACACACGTATAATTCCAACTCTTCGGTTTATTCAAATAATTTCATTTATGCGTTAAATAAGCATTAACTATAGAATGTTACGAACTAACCAGCAACGCCATTATAGTCGACACCAGCCATGCAGTGCATTCAAAATTACTGTATCTCTATTTCTAGCCAAAAACTGGCGGAAAAAACGAAAATCAGAAATTCAAGAAATTAAATGTAATTTATTTTTATATCAAAATCCTTTTTTTTTAACGGAACTGACTATGTTCTTTATAAACTATAATCGATTTTTTAATTTATAATTGACCACTCAAAATATACCAATATAGTAAAAGCTATATGTTGGTACCTTATTGGTTGTTAATGAATTTTGGGTGCTAAACTTTAAATCATTATTTTTATGTATGTAATATAAAATAAGAACAAAAAATTCTATAAACCTGTTAAAATATGAAATTATAATATATTTTTAATTTCTTTAAAATGAAATACTTCGGCTATTTTTATCAATATTTTGTTAAAATTGAAATGCTATAAATTTACTTAGATTTAAGGGAGAAAGTATATTTTTAATAAATATTTTCACTAATAGAAATTTATTATTGTAGAATTGAATTACGTAGTAAATTAAAGTTCTTTTTCAAAGGCAATCTTGATGTTTAAATAATAGTTTTTACGACATTATCATTTTTTTAATTTGAATTATTAAATTAGTGTAAAATGTTGTAATTTTTCCTATAACTATTAGTGCAATAATTCTACCTTACTTTAAAAATATAGGAATAGTTCGAATTTTCTACTCAAACTTCGAATTTAACATCATTATTCGATTCGGTTCGATCGTAGCAGTAATTGCACACCCCTAAAAATATACTTATTGCCACGGGAATAATATTATTGGTTACTATAACAACGGTCGCCTAATGTCAGGGATTGTCGGTGTCTGTAGGAGAATATATAATTGTCAGTCAGTCGTATTTCGCTTATATTTATATAGATTTCAACCAATTTATTCAAAACCTTGACAAATTATATACCAGAACCTTCCCCGTGAATTACTCTATCTATTGGTGAACACCGCATTACAATCCGTTTAGTAGTTTTTGAGTTTATCGCGAACATCCAGACAGACAGACAGACGCGGCGGGCGACTTTGTTTTATATATAAGAAGATATATATAGATATGACAATAAATTCCATATAATAAAACGGAAAGGATGAAATCTTTTTTACATATCTATAGAACTGGAACTATCGACCTGGAATATACGAAGCGTCAAATAAAGGTCACGGGCTGCCTCTTGGGAACTCGCAAATTTCGAGGCCGTTCCGCCTTCGGTTTATGACTCGGAATGCTTTCTGGAAATATTCTGGTGTGTTGTTAAGGGCTTAGGTCTTCAACGCGGTCCGTTTAGACGCGCGCGGTTATAACCACAAATTATATAGTATATGGGTGTACACACTTCTTTGAAAATACTTTTATTATATGCCTTAGGATGTTTTTGTTTTCGACATTTTGTGTTTCTTAGTCCCTGGATCGCCCTTAAATAAATATAATGACTGCGCTCCAGATAATGAGATATGTTTCTGGCCTGCATCTCATTGATCAAATACGGAGCATGCAGACGCTTTTGTAATGCTGTCATTTAGACGAAAAAAGGAGAAAATTTTGAATATGTCACAAGAGAAAATAATTTCTTGTCACCGCAACCACATAACCGCATTAATATTAAGAATTATAACAAATTTATTGACACCGCAGCTATATACCGTATATACATATATATTTCGCTTTGGGCAACGCAAAATTGATTGGAGATAATTATACGCCCAAGAACTGCAACATTTAATACGCAGTGGACGTCGAAACACTTTCACGAGAAAATCCGCTATTATCATTGCACCGCTTCTACAGATATCTTGAGTGAGATCCTGAGACGCCGCTGCTCCGTACTAGGTGCTGAGTTTGCAGGTTAGTGCACGCTTTTTATTTGGGGTCTTTGTTATTATATTTATTTATAGGCAAGACCACCAACCGCTTTACGCTCTCGCTCTTCCTTTTCACGCATTTTTTATACCTTTTATTTTTCACCGCATCCTTCCTGGTGGGACCTATTTACACGGTCCCATCAGCCCCTTCATTGGTCCTTCGTAAGCCGGATATTTTCCACGTTCATATCACCGCATACATAAGTTTTGTTCGTTATTTGTCCGCATATATATCTCACGCTCTAAATTTTCCTCTGTCACAATTATTTTGGTTCTCCATATTCGCAATTATTTATTAGTATAAGATTCACGTAATTATAATTGGTGAATTCTTATAATTACGCTTTTCCTTTACTTTTATTATCGCTATATTTCAAAATGTCGCAACCAAATCCGCAATTCTGTCTAGCTAAGCTAGAACAGAAAAAGGAAATGCTTTTTTCTCGCATTAACCGCATTTATAATTTATCAACTAATATAACATCTTTCGATTCCCGCTCCAACGAAAATTTCCTGACCGAATCTGAGACCATCGACGATTTGCAACTTAAATTTGAAACTATTATAGATCAAATTAATGATATAAAATTAACTTTGAATCCAGATTATAACGTCGAATATTCGAGTTTGGAGTCTTTTGAAGATTTATATATACGTGTAAAACGCGTGCGCAATCAAATTTTAAATAATTGTTCTACGGTTTTACCGTCGCGATCCGACAGTAATGAGTCCGCTAAATTTATAATAAAATTACCGCCTATTGAGTTACCGAGTTTTGATGGAAAGATGGAGAATTGGCCTGTTTTTTACGAGTCTTTTAAAGTTAACATACATGATAATGAGCAATTGTCAGACTCGCAGAGGGTTCAATACCTCATAGGGAAATTAACGCATGACGCATTAAAGGTAACCGCTGGAATATTGCCTAACGGTGATACATACAAAATTATTTGGGACAACTTAGTAAAAAAATATCAAGACAAACGTGCATTAGGTACGCATTATTTGAATAATATTTTAAATATAGAAGATTGTTCATCTACATCAAAAAGTTTAGACCATTTCATAGAAAATTTTACGTCATCCGTGTCTGCTCTTAAATTACTAGACATTCCGGATTTGACAGACTTCATATTATTTCATTCCGCATTGAGAAAAATAGATATTCAAACCGCACAAACATTTGAAATGTCAGTTCGTAATGTCGAAATTCCGACTACTGAACACCTAATTAATTTCGTTCGAGATCAAGTTAAGATCTTGGAACGATCAAACACGGTTCACTCGCACTTCAATACGAAGAATCCATCTAGGGAACCAAATAGTAAACCACCCGCAAAATTAAATGAATCACGCGAACGTAATACTTTTAAGAGTTTCGTCGCGAGTGACAATGCGTTCATCTCGGGTTCCTCTGTGTCTGCTTTAGCACCTGCTCCTACTCCCGCTCCCGCTCACGCTTTTGCTCCCGCTCCCGCTTTTGCTCCCGCTCCCGCTCCCGCTCCCGCTCCCGCTTTTGCTCCCGCTCTCGCACCCGCTTTTGCTCCCGCTCCCACTTCCGCTCCCGCTCCCGCTCCCGGTTTTGTTCTCGCTCCTGCTTCTACTCGCGCTCCCGCTTCCGCTTCCACTCGCGTTTCCACTACCCCGCTTATTTCACGGTCATTTTGTACTTTTTGTAATAATAATAATCACGTCCATCTTTATCGTTGCATGAAGTTTAAGAATTCATCAACGCCTAAAGAACGATTTGCTTTTATTAAATGTAAACACGGATGTGTTAACTGTTTAAGCACTTTCCATACCTCAGCGAAATGTAAATCGTCGTCTGTTTGCAAAATTTGTAACAAACGACACCATAGTCTTTTGCATTTTGATAAAGACGTTTCTAGAAATACGCATTCATTAAAATGTAAAAAACATAACCGCGATATATCTTCTGTGCAATGCACTCATTTACCGCCATCCGTTGTTCCGCCAACGCAACTTGCGTCTTCTTCATTTTCCGCATTAGCCTCGAATGGCTTAATTCATAAAATTCCGCAATCAAAGAAATTACCCAAGTCGCAGCCACTATCGTCTGAAAAATCGGTGAGCAAAAATATTTCTTCTTCATCGGTTACTTGTACTGAAGAAGAACGATACGCTTTTCTGAAATATTATAAATACCTGCCTAAATTTCACAATACGCCAATATTACCAAGTAGCAATACTTATCCGCATCATAGAATTATTAAATTTGACATAGAAGGCAAACCTTCAAAGCATGTCCGTGGGACATTCTAGTGATATTTCTATCTTGAAATCCGCTTTAGTATACTTCATTTGTAATAACTCGCTTATTTTAGTTAATTTACTTACTTTTAATCGTTATATATTTTCGTCCGCTAAATTATTATTCACCAACAACAATTTGTTGAAGAATACATATATGTTGGGTAAATTACTGCCGACCTTTTATAATACATTTTTCCGCTAATGCAAAGATTTCTCTTGATCAACGCTTTATATAACGCTTTGAAATAATTTAACGCTTTCAATTGCCAGTTGTAATTCTCGCCTCTTTAACGTATTATCGTCATATGAGTCGTTCTACAAAATTATCACACTCGCACTCTTCTTAAGGTCAACGTTATTACTATATTTGCCTACTGCTAATATATCTGATCACCGCATCAATCTTGCACATTGTAAAGGCTGTTGGATAGCACTATAGTCTTTTAGCGAAAAGTGACGCTTTGACTGTTTGCGTACACCACAGCCAGTTCAAAAATTGGCAGTTCCAGATAAACTAGGTAGAGCTGAAACTGTCGTACCTGTTGGACAGAAAAATTCTCCACCTTTAAGTCGATCCATTGGTGTCATAATCGCTGTTTATCCCGTTGCTGATCGTACAGTTAGAATAGCGACGGTAAAAACGAAATTCGATAGTTTTTTTTAAACGCTCTATCGTCAAAGTATTTCCGCTACTGAATTAATAAATTATTACTAAATATTTTAATGTTAACCGCTTAACCGCTATGTTACTTTATTTCTACATATATTTTCTTCTCCTTTTTCTCTCTTATCAATCTTCTTCTCATACCTTCATAATTCTTTTGAAAGTTCTTTGAACTTTCAACGCGGGGAGCATGGATCGCCCTTAAATAAATATAATGACTGCGCTCCAGATAATGAGATATGTTTCTGGCCTGCATCTCATTGATCAAATACGGAGCATGCAGACGCTTTTGTAATGCTGTCATTTAGACGAAAAAAGGAGAAAATTTTGAATATGTCACAAGAGAAAATAATTTCTTGTCACTGCAACCACATAACCGCATTAATATTAAGAATTATAACAAATTTATTGACACCGCAGCTATATACCGTATATACATATATATTTCGCTTTGGGCAACGCAAAATTGATTGGAGATAATTATACGCCCAAGAACTGCAACATTTAATACGCAGTGGACGTCGAAACACTTTCACGAGAAAATCCGCTATTATCATTGCACCGCTTCTACAGATATCTTGAGTGAGATCCTGAGACGCCGCTGCTCCGTACTAGGTGCTGAGTTTGCAGGTTAGTGCACGCTTTTTATTTGGGGTCTTTGTTATTATATTTATTTATAGGCAAGACCACCAACCGCTTTACGCTCTCGCTCTTCCTTTTCACGCATTTTTTATACCTTTTATTTTTCACCGCATCCTTCCTGGTGGGACCTATTTACACGGTCCCATCAGCCCCTTCAGTCCCAATGTGAAATTTTGTTGGATATCTTGATGAAAAAATTCCTGAAAGCCACAGCCTTTAATACTAATTTTAAGTATTTTCTTTTAACTTGAAAAGACTTTCCGTCTGCATTTTTTTTTTGAAAATTAGTAATCAGAGCAATTTTATGCTGTTGGTCGCGGTTTAACCAGAACAAAAAAATTTACAAAAGTGTCCATTGCGGCAAAAGTGTAACTTATACAAGTGAGTTTGCATGGGTCACAGAAGTTGATTTTTTACCCAATATTGATATCAATCAGTTATCTCTGACATGATTAGATTTACCTAAAAAAATGTAAATAAAATTTTGTTTTAGAAATTTAAATTCCTATAAAGATGGTTCCATGGACCCAATTACTTAGATTAATATTTTATGAAATGCTAAACTTTCAGTTATAAGAAATATAAATATTGTATAATTCATCGAACCAAACCTATACGTCTATTATATTCACAAAAAATATTTCACAGATTTATTTTCATTTAAAGTTCAGTGCGATAGAAAAAGCAGATATATAGAAACTAGTGGCGTAGTCGGTGTCTATCGGCCTGCAAGCTTTTCGCCATCTGCACACACTGGCTGACCCCGAAACGAAATAAGCTAGTAGACAGTAACTGGGAGCAATATAGTTGGGTGCAGACACCCAACTACTCCGCTTTGTTACTGAATTTGTTGAAGCAATGTTGGCTCAGTGATTACCATATTTTGACACCACATCGATGGACGTACGTTCGAAACTGTGCAAATGAGCCGGAGCTTTCTGTGAAGGAATACATGATGAAAGCACATGGTGGTAGGGATTTTTCTTTTTTTTTATTCGATTGGAGGCAAACGAGCAGACGGGTTATCTCATGGTAAGTAATCACCGCTGCCCATACACATCTGCGATACCAGAGGCATCACAAATGCGTTGCCGGCCTTTGAGGAAGGAGTAGGCTCGTTTCTTGAAGGTCTGTGGGTTGTATTGCCGCTGGGAGTTAATTCCAAAAGTCCGACGTACATGGGAAAACGCTCGCAGTAGACGACTTCCAACCATCGAGATGACACTAATGGAATTTAATTTTATGGCGACACGTTCGGTAATTGAACTCAGCGGTAGGTATCAATCCGAACACCTCTTCAGAACACTCTCCGTGGTAAATTTTGTATAGGACGCAAAGTGACACAACACCCCTACGAAGCTCCAAATTGTCAAGCCCTGGGGAAAGTACCCGGTCGTCGACGATTGGGTAACTCCAACTTCTAAACCCACGTGGGGTTGTTAGTTAGTTAGCCAGGCTGATTTAGAAAAGCCCCACAACCATGCTATGTTCATCACGATATTTTCCTTCACCTAAAGCTCCAGCATATTCGTAAATACAAATTGATATGGATACAATTACCATAATTAAATCTTCTTGCATTGTAATTCTTAAGTCTATTTGTTATGCAATGATCATGTGATAAAATCTACACTTTATCCCAAGCTCCAGCATACAATTCCCAATACCCTCAATAATTTACTGATTAATAGTAAGGGCAGCCCCGCAATTATCCCCCGACGTCCCTTTGGTAAATTCCGACTCATAAACCCGACGTGATTCCGCTCCGAACGTGTCAGTATCCCAGGAGACTATTCCTTATCCTTTAATTGATTTTTCGTTGTGTTTGTCGATTACTCACACTCATTCTAATACAGATGAGACAAATATCATTATTTTGCTATAATCATAGAGTGATTTATGGTTGACATTTTACAATATTCATTCAAAAAAATCAAAAAATACTTTATTCAATTTAGACCATAAGTAAGCACCTATGAACGCCAAAACTACCACCGGTTCGGAAAACATTCCAGTCACCGAGTAGAACCGGCAAGAAACTCGATCGGGTTTATCTTCTTAACATACAATTATACATTTAAAACACGTTATACGTTACAATCGTTTTAGTGGATGCACAGAGAGGAGTCAATTCCAGACATCACCATCGTTCACATATTGATCCACTCTATACCAGCCCTTTAACACCAAAACCAGCTTAACATGGCACTTAAACTTATAGTCTGGCAAATCGGTAATATGCTTTGGGACTTTGTTATAAAACCTAACACCTAAAAAACTGTTACTGGTTTTACTAAGTCTAAAACATGGAACGACCAGTTTGTCACAGTTTCTAGTCTTTAGATCGTGCCTGTGTTTTACGAACTCCAGCTTTTCAAAGTTTTTGCGAACATACATTAAATTATCAAGAATGTATTGTCGACATCATTTTTGTTATTTCTTCAAAACTAATAAGAGGAAATATAGTGGAGAAACTTGAATTATGTTTCGTAGCTTTAGAAAAATTACATGTACATGATTTCAGTTTCACATTAGTGTGTCAGTAATAATTCTAATCCTAGCTAGTATCATAAATGCGAATGTGAATTTGTTTATACTTTATAGGTTTTAGCGGCTAACCACAACCTCAGGTGATGGTAATGACGACGTAGTCTAAAACGGTAAACACGCTAATCATAGAAGATGCTTAGCTCACAGGAGCAACTGTCGATAGATTTGGAACTTGAAGCAGGTAGCTAGCCAGGCGAGCTTAAAAAACCTCCACCGCCATGTTTGCATGTTTACTTCTATTCCTTTTCACTACAGCACCACACGGGCGGGTACGCGTCTCCACAGATTCACAACAGCAACCATCTCGGCAAGAACGAGGAAGTTCGAAAATTCTTATCTTTGTCGTAGGTACTGTGAAGATGTGGAATCGCCTCCCCGACTACTGTGTTCCCTCCCTCTTATGTTATCGGGTCCTTCAAACGAGGCGTGATGAGGCACTTTTGCAGGTCGGCATGATGGCGACGACTGCCGTTGGTATTTAACACCGACAGTCGCCGTTATTTTTGGACTGTACCGTACTTTCCATCAGGTATTATACGGCCATTTTGCTGAACTTGTATATAAAAAAAATAGAAGATATTATTAATATAGTCTATTTATATTGATGTCTTAAACGATTGAGAAATTATATTCAGCCGTTAAATCAAACAATTTAGCAATCTGATATAAAAAGAAATGGATAAGAAAATCTAATCATTCAACAGGTGCTCAAACTTTTTCGCGAACATCTGTCGTGTACAGAGACGTATTTCGGAAAAATCGATGGGGTTGTTAATGATTTTCGTTTGTAGTAATGATTGATGCATTCGGACGTGGAATAAGCTGGTAGGCTTCACATTTTCCGAACAGTGCAGTGCTATAGATTATTATCGTTAATATTAAAAAGCACTTAAATCGTTCACACTAAATTATAAAAACCAAAGCAGTTATCTCCGTTTCTTACGATTTCATGTTAAGAAGGAACCCATGAACCTTAAAACTACCACCGGTTCGAACAAAGAACCCAGTTATCAAGAAGAAGCGGCAAGAAACTTGATCTTTTTGTGTATGTTTTTATTACAACTGATAGTTCTTACAATCGATTTTAGCGGATGTACAAAAAGGGATGTCATTCCGAGACATTACTATGGTGCACGTAATTATCCAGTGAATAATCTTTTGCAATTAAAATCTCTTTGTTGTGATAGGTACTTATACTGTCCATGAAATCGGCATTATTATCTAGGACTGTATTGTTGAACCTAACACTATAATTTAAAAACCCTTTACTGGTCTTACTGAAGCTAAAACTTGGTACAGGTAATTTGTGATTATTCTGAATCGTTTATAAAGTCTATCTTATCAAAGTTTTTGCTGACATATACTCAATTATCAAGAATGTATTCGAAGGGACACAATTAAGATACTCAATTTCTGAAACTTCATCTTTAATGATTGCTAGGGTCCTATATAGTAAATTGCTGGAGGCATCCGTTTTTGTTTAAATTGTGGATACATATAGACCGCACAAGGCTACAGGCTATAGGTATTCTGAATAAATACCAAATACACATAGACGTAATTACGGGCAAGGTAGAATTTTCTAAATCAGATGCCTTATTAATTTAGTACGCCTTAGTGTGAATTAATCCGTGAGCTTTATATTTTAGCCAGACATTCTAATAAAAATTTCAAATTTTCTTTTCTTTAAATTCCCTTTCGTACGTTTCTTGTAATTATGTATTCATAGAACAGTTATTTAATATAATAACTTATTCATAACTGATTGCTTTCTAGGTTACCTGACGACCGTCTGAATAGTTACAAGCCGTCACGTTGGAAGTCTGTGACTAAGAATTTATAGGCGTATTCTTGCAGCTGCAATTGAAAGCTATTTCCATTAGTGTAACAATTAAAGTACACATTACCTCTTAAAGTGTTGTTCACAATGACATAATAAAACACTAGTTATAACTAATTATAACTAACTCTAGTTAAAGCTCAAACAAAATGTTGATTGTAAATTACAAATTAACTAAAAATGATGCTTTATCATTATATTTATTTTTATTATTCTTTCACGTGTTCTATTGCCATTAAAGTTTGTGATCAAACAAAAACGACCTTAACAAACTAAATGTGGTGACGGAGATAATTGTTATAGAAAAGGTAAGAATTTTAAAAATAAATACAATATAGTAAACCAATGTAAAAACTGAATTTATTTTATGACGTGGCCTAACAATTTCATATGTGCAGATATTAACAATAAAAGATAAAATTGTAGAAAAAGACGAATGATTTACAATACAGGTCTGCTGAAACACTCAAAATAAGGACCGAGTTAATATACCGAAAGGAGTGAAAAGGATAGAGTTTTTAAGGTATAAACGAGACTTAATTAGTAAAGAAACGGTTACCGATTCAATACAAAGCATGCATAGGGAGGCATTGCCCCCTTTGGAAATATCTGAATACGTCTTCTACTGAGCCGTTCGGATACACGAGGAAATTTGTGTATCATTGAAAATGATATTTTACTATTCATGTTATGCGATCGAATATTCTGGAAGCATCGTTATATACAAATTGCGAAATGCGATATATCTCCTTTGTATCTTTCTTATTTGATGTGCGATATAATAGTGATTCTATTATTACATAATATTACATCATCAGGAGGGTTGCGCTGCCGAGGAAAGGCATTTCAGGTGAAAGGCTCTGGATTAGTCACTATACTAGCCTACGAAGAACTCGCGATTACAAATATCTAGAAAATCGATTGCTTTTTTTTTCGTCACTACATGGTTATGTCTCTCAACCGTTCCTGCTTCTTCTCCTTACTTATTTTATCGTCAGTCTAAATAGTCTTGGTGATGACAAGACTTCAACATTTTAGACACTCTGTAGCCTGAACGGTTTGGTGCATTTAATCACATGACATTTCAATAATTTCTTTTCAATGGTGAGAGTGAGAATATATGAATATTTCGTTTGAGAATTGAAATCTTAACGAATTTTAATGAAACTTTTCGGTAACATAGCTCATACATAAATGAATATATCAATCACTACATAGTATAAAACAAAGTCGCTTCCTCTGTCCCTATATCCCTATGTATGCTTAAATCTTTAAAACTACGCAACGGATTTTGATGCGGTTTTTTTAATAGATAGAGTGATTGAAGAGGAAGGTTTATATGTATAATAACATAAATTAAATAGTGGAGAAATACTGTTATTTTTGAGGTTACTCCAAATTTAACGCGTGCGGGCCACGGGCAGTAATGAATAAATCAAAACTACTGGATCGATTTTAATCATTTTTTCAGTATATATTTTATACTCGTGCGAAGCCGGAGCGGGCCTCTAGTATACTATAATTTATAAAGATACAAAAGCAGACAAAGTCATGGACATACGTTAGTATGTAAAACGGAAGGATAACGAATATGAGATGATAGCCTGTAGATGTTTGCATCAAAGTTTTCTTCCACCAAATACGTTATACGAATAGTAAGATACGAGTATATTAAAATTAGTACTGATGTACATAATTGTCTGTGAATTTACAAGTGAACGACCTCAGACGTTATTTTCGTATTTACTTCAGAAACTAACTTCGAAATTTTAGTTAATTCAAAATGTTTCTGTTAAAATTTAAGCGCATGAAAGTTTTAAGTTGTCTGTGTAGGATTCTACTATTACAGGCTACGCCCGAGGTTCTGTACGCGCTTATTATTATTTATTGTAATAAATAGCTGAGTTATAGTAGAAATTATTTAATATAAATACTAGTAGATACTCGCGGCTTCGTCTGCGTCCGTTTATTATCCTAATAATATTTTTTTATGTATAGAAGAAAAAAATGTAAGTATTGTTCAGTTGATAGTGTGCTCGTACACCGCATCCAACGACGTAGGTTCTAATCCTTGCGAATAATTCGGAATTTTTATTTAAACAAAACATCGTGACAAAACCATATTATGCTTTCCTAAGTCCATCTGGCTAGCTACCAACCTCAAGTTGTAAAGACCTGTTGGTATGTTCGGGCAGCTGCACTTGAGAGGCAGCCTTATTTTAGGTTTAACGTGTTTACCGTCTTAGACCACATCCTCAGTTAACTAACATCAAATGTTGTGTGTCAAAGGAGTCCAACACTAAAATTCATGAAGTATAAAAAGCACCGCTTGCTCCACTTTTCCACGACATGAAAATCGTATCGCATGATCGCATAGTGTTTATACAAATCGAAGTTTATTAAAACTTTAATATAATCACATTAAATGAAGATATTATTTTTTTAGATAAAGATCAAATGCCTAAGAAGTAAAACTAGAAAACAAAAATAGAAATCTTTTTAGTAGTTTTTGCGTCATGCGCGCACAACGGTATACATATACATTTTAATTATATAAGACTAGCGGCCCGCTCCGGCTTCGCACTGGTATAAAATATATAGGCTATGTCATTCGCTGAGAAAATAATTCAAATCGATCCAGTAGTTTTGAATTATTCATTACTGCCCGTGGCCCGCACGCGTTACATTTGGAGTAACCTCAAAAATAACAGCATTTCTCCACTATTTAATTTATATTATCATACATATAAACCTTCCTCTTCAATCACTCTATCTATTAAAAAAGACCGCATGAAAATCCGTTGCGTAGTTTTAAAGATTTAAGCATACATAGGGATATAGGGACAGAGAAAGCGACTTTGTTTTATACTATGTAGTGATTAACAGTATTCAAACATCTGCCTATAATAAATGACATGGTGATAAATTAGACGGTATAGAAGTTGACACAGTAGCACGATCTAGTGGCAAATTACAGCAACAAAGATATTCTCATGTCCAAATATTTACGCATGCTAATTTTCAGGACGTTCGGTTACCGCTACAGAAGTTAATGTACTACAACGCCAAGTTATAGCGAGTTATAGTGAAATAAATAAAAACCTCCATGAAAAATCATTCATCTGTGTCAATTTTCATGGTATTTTGCGTAGGAAAATATAATAATTTTTATAATAAATTATGGACATTCTACTAAATTTCTTATTCCCTAAGTCGTCCACAGATAAGTCTGTTTATATATGAGTTATTTTTAATGAGTACATTTAAGAAGTTATATCTGGTGTAGTCAGAATACGTTGTTAGTCTTATGTATTAAAGCGAAGCTTAGTCTGAGCTAGAGACCAGTGTTTCTCATACTTGTAGCGAGAGCACCCTTACTGTGAGATATTTTTTTTACTTAGTACATAACACCTGTTTATATGCACTGGTAAGGCTCCAAATGTAACATAGGAAAGCGATAGCGGCTAGTTTTAACCACGCTTCTGTTTCTCGCAATCCCATACATTCAGAACTGCCTTATTACCTTCATCCATTCAACCATTTATTGTGAACTTGTGTATACAATTATCAACTGTAGGAATAAAAAACAATGGGGTTCTAATAGTGCCTAAAAAGCCCTTTTTGAATATTGTCGAATGATTTAGAATAATGATGTCAGCCTTCCATAGACTTCCACGCTCCTTTTTGTAAAGTATATAAATACACCACAGGTTATCCCACTTCAGTTTTATTTTGGACATCAGAGCGAGTACGAAGAGAAAGAGAAGAAATATAAGCGCGAGTATAGTGTAATAAAGTGGAATTTGCTTAATTTTTGACTTTACTTATCGATGTAAAGTTGTCGATGCAAGCAATATTTAATGTATCCACAGGCATAACAATACGTTAACATTCTATTATATGTAGTTAATAAAACAGGTGGTTCTACTTTGTCTCACACCGCTGTACACGAATTATTTAACGTATAGTGACGATGGGGCCTAAGATATTTCCATATTAAGTGTAAAGAACTGACTCTCATTTCTGTCTATCAGAACACACCTATACATTAGCTAACCAGGCGGGCGTTGAAAACAAAATGATATGTATTTAATTGAGCCTTTGTAAGTATACCCTTCATCATCATCATCATCTTACCCATATCCACCTAAGTGGGGTCGGCACAACATGTTTTCCTTTTCCACTCTCCCCTGTCAAAAGGCATCTCAGTATTCACACCTTTTACACACATATCATTTTCCACACAATCCATCCACACCTTTTTCGGTCTTCCTCTACCTCTATATCCGTCCACTTTCAAATTCAAAACTTTTCTTATTATATGACTTTCACCTCTTCTCATAATATGCCCGTATCATGCTAACCTATTACTCCTCAACTTCTCTGTCACTGGTACTATTTTCAAACTTCCTCTGATATACTCATTCTTAATCTTATCCATTCTTGTTACAGTACACCCTTATTTAAAGATAATACGGTCAAGTTTGAGAAACGCTGTTCGGTGAAGGGGAGTTGAAGGAGGCGGGGAGGTACAGTGAGTGTGGCAGCTAGGATTGTCAACCGTTCTATATTATCTTCAGTATTTTCTATTTCGTTTTATCATCGAGCTTAATATCTGTGTTCATTAAAATGTTATTATTTATATGAAAACATTGTACATATTTGAAGTGTTTCTATTTTTGAAGTTATACTTCTTTTGGCGCGTTAGGGAAAAATGATGAGAGTAAATGCTTACGATGCGCGTGCACACCGTCACGAAAAACCGACACCCTAAAGTTAACTATAGTCAACATTTTAGTTTTTTCACAAGAGATGTCGCTAAATTTATTCAAGAAAAGTTACCAACAAAGTAAAATTGAGGACATCTACGTATTGCGTGACAACTGACAACAGTATTCACGATATTCATTTATTTATTTCTATTGTTAGTGTCGTTTTTTCACAACAGATGTCGCTAAATTTATTTTTTCTATTGTTTGTGTCGTTTTTTCTACAAATGTAGAATAGGGCGAAAGATAAAAAAAATTGAAAAGATTTTTATCTTGATACGCCAAAGTAGTATAACTTCTAACGCGTGTACATAAGTACAGACACAATTTTTATTTAATGCAATTTTTTAATATTCATACTGATGTAGTATCAAGATTTAATAACATAATAATAATAATTTAAAAGCGATTTGACAATTGAATAAATATAATTAATAAAATAGTCGAATACAAGTACAATAAAAGATATTTAAGGAAGGACCAATAAGCATTGTTTTCAACTGAAGGTTTCAGTTTTCTTTTATTTTAACATATTCGCTATGTCCATATGCACAATTTTATTTAAATAACTCATATCTTCCTAAGGCATCTCGACTAATTTCAGCATATAAATTGGAGAATAAAATAAACCTATTATACTTACCTATATGCAAAATTGTATAAAACTCGTTTACGCCGTTTCTCTGTTAAATTCTTTTACTTAAATGTTAAATTTGTGATTAGTACCGTACGTAATAGTTATTCGATTTTGTATTTTATTCATAATCTCGTGTTGTTTAGTTCTGTATTCTGTAATATTGGTGGTGTTTTACGTAATAGAGTTCGGTTATTGTGTAATGAACAAGTGAAGTGGATAGGAAATAAATAACACTACGGTGCGTGAATAGTGCTGCAAAAACTCCATGGAAATTTCTGGTACATCTACTAACATCTTGTTAGAACATTGCAATTATTCCAAGACATATACTTAATGGCGAACATGATTAGTCATTATTAAAAGCCTGGAATATATTAATATAGAAAATTTCTAAAAACAAAAGAGACTTATTACATACGTGAAAATGGCAGTAATAGTCTTTGAAGAGGATTAGGTTGCCAGTAATGAAAAAGAAAAAATAATAAAAAGGAAGTGTTTCTTATCAATATAAGATAACATCCAGAGCTGCGTAGATTTTATAACTAGAATACGCGAAATCTCAGAATATTTTTATGATTCCATAATTACCACTGTTATGTACATATTTATAGATGTGAAAAAGAATTCTTTTTCAAAAGCACTTAACATAACTGAACCTTATTTCTTAAACTAGAATAAGTTCGTGTTTCAGATATTCGTGTCATCCCCAATACTACAACTAGTTCTTCCTTGAGCCTTTAATTACTAATTATAATGAAGTAAATGCTTTTACAAAACATTTAATACATGGTGTTGCGTATTTATAATTATACAGCTTGAATGGGTCGTCTTTCTATGTATGGTGTGTATGATAAGCGTCCTTGTATGTGTACACGTATTAATGTTGTATGTGTATGGAATACTCGTATAGTTACTTTTAAGCGTGCGATAGCTTAGTTACTACTTTATTTCCACTGATAATTATATTTATCATTAATCTTTAACGAGCTGTACTTAACTTAACTATACATTTATGGGAAACGGTACAGATGGCAAGGATTACTACATTTCAATAATATACTACACTGTTGTGTTATTTTACAACAGTGGTTGTTATAAACTGTTGTCAACTAACTCTTTTGTAATGGTGATATGATAATTAAATTAATATTTGCTCTCGTATCGTGACTTTGAGTGCGAGCAACATGATCTTCTTTTCACGCTTATTAGTTATTCCATAACGCTATCCTCTTCGCTTGACGCAATAACATCGATCAACCATTGTCATAGTCACTAATAATAACGAACAATAGATAAATAATCTACTGCAGAATTAGGAGGTCTTCGATAATTTGTTATCCTTTTTTAGGAATAATATTACGTTACTAGTTCTTGTAATAATAGTTACCTCTAGGAAATAGAAGGTATAGTTATGTGTTCTGAGACAACCCTGGCCTTCCGCCGCATCCACTCATCAGATGTGCTTCTCTCGCAGTTTCTGTTACTAGTCAGCATAAGCGTCAGCGTTAATGGCTCTTATGTGATACATACATTAATACGTAAATCTATTTCATATTAGAATAATACACTGAAATATTTAACAACTTCATATAGACATATGAAAGTTTTAAGTGGTTGTAGTCGCATTCTTACCAAATTATTATGAAATAAGACTTCGTTCACATGTATTCCGTTCCGTTCCTTATACCTATAATAAATCCCCTTATACGTGTGACATATCATAAAATGTGAGATAAAACGCAATGAATTTCCTCACAGATTTACAAGTACTTTTCACCTAATAACGGTAATAAAATATCATTGAATTCGAATATGTGTATTAGTTTCAATAAATATCTCATATTTACAAACCAATTTGCATCGAAAACCTACCATACCCAAAGTCATTTTATAAGTCACACCTACCGGCTTATGAAAACAACTATTGTTATTCTTAACTAACTGTTTCCCGCAGCACAGCATGAGTTCTTTTTTATTAATTGTAAATTACTTCTTATAAGATCAGCTATCTGTTAGTGAAAGTACCGTGAAAAATGGTTCAAACGTTTTGGAGATAGTACTGCAAACAAAGCCATGGGATAGTCCAGAATAAAAAAAGCTTTAATTACTTTTTATAACGTTAGCTATCTGTCAGTGAAAGCCCCATGAAAATAGGTCCAATGGTTTTGGAGATAGTACGTAGTAGAAGCCACGGATGACAGCTAGTCTAAAATAAAATATGTCACCCGCTGTAATTTTAACTATCCGTCAGTGAAATTTCTGTCAAAATCGGTCCAGCCGTTTCGGATATTACCCGGAACATACAGATAGACAGACAAGAATTTTAAAAATTGTATTTTTGTTATCAGGATCGTGTATACGTTCATATCCAATCAGTAAAAGGTCGTTATTTTGATATTACATACAGACACTTCATTTTTATTATATGTATAGATTACTAATATTATAAATACGAATGTGTCTTTGCTTGTCTGCTTGTTATGTCAACATCAAATATTGCATAAAACTTGTCACCTTTCATCCAAAAAAAAGTATATAGTAAGTGAGATAGTTCAAATCAATATTGACATGAGGGCAGTCACTAGTATTAAATGTTTGTAACGGTCACGATATACCCAAATATTCTACCTCCTGTCCTCCGACCCTTCCCACTCCCTCTTTCACGTACGACGCAGCTGGAAGACCTTATAAAACTAATAGCGACGCTGAAACTTTAGAAAATTCCATGAAATATTGAATTTTACCGACAAAGCTTATCGTTTTACCCGAGTCCTCTATATTGCAAATTCCAATTGTCTCCAAACCTATGAAATTTTATCACAACTATCAAGCGGTATTGTGAGCTGTTTATACGCGCTATCGCATATTGTATCCATTGATGTTAAAGGTATTAACGTACTTGAATGGATATTGGAAATAAAAGTTCTAACAAAGACGGGGTACACGGGCAACGAGCGCCTTAAAGCTCCTCCTATAGCAACGAACAAAATGTGAAATAATCCATTCCTCTGCATGGATAATAAAGTGCGTTAACATTACAATAACATATAGACTTACTGGTTATATCGGCTTCTTAAATTTAGTGTAACTACGCCTTTTATGGTTTTTTTTTTATATATTATAGTGGGCAAACGAACAGGTGGGTCACCTGATGGTAATTGATCACCGCCGTCCATAGACACTAGCAAGACCACGGGAGTCGCAAGTGCGTTGCTGGCCTTTTAATATGTGGGCCTCCGGCGCTCTCACTGGCCGAACGAAACACAACAGTGCAAGCACTGTTACTTCACGTCAGTTTTCTGTGAGTGGGTGGTACTACTCCGGGCGAGCCGACCCATTCATGCTGAAGCCAGTAATAGCTTCAGCGTAGCTCTACCACCTACAAAATAGTTTATTGGGTTTAACTAGTTTATTGCTTAAGCTTTAACACTGTTTAGATTGTTATTAGAATCCGATACTCCAGATATGTGCTAAGGAACAACATCACTACATAGTATAAAATAAAGTCGCTTTCTCTGTTCCTATATCCCTATGTATGCTTAAATCTTTAAAACTACGCAACGGATTTTGTTGCGGTTTTTTTTAATAGAAACGAGTGATTGAAGAGAAAGGTTTATATGTATAATAACATAAATTAAATAGTGGATAAATACTGTTATTTTTGAGGTTACTCCAAATATAACGCTTACGGGCCACGGGCAGTAATTTAGGCGCGAGGCATTAGAAATGCGCGAGGCGTCACAAGTCCGCCAGGCATCACAACTCGCGACACAGGAGTTCAAGAACACATCTACGCTTTCATTGGGAACGGAACATTATATCGAATACGGGGCGTTATGTTAAAATATTAACAATGAAAAATAACAATAGTTATCAGAGCTAAGTGCCAATGTACATAAAGTCAGTGAACCCCAGATTTCTATTATTCCCCTTTCATATAAATAGCTTATGCATTTACCGCGCTGTATTGGCGAAAGAGGGAAGCACTAATTGATTTAGTCTAAAAAGGACGGGGAACTTGTATTGTAATGTTCGAATTGCTGTTATATTTCAGTGTAATAATGCTGTTATTGTGGTTTAGCGCTTAAGGTAATTGTTCCCACCGTGAATTTTGTACGTATAAATTGTATTTTTATGAAGATTATAATGTCGGTATACTTTTATCACTGTGTTTCTTAGAGTTATGTGGTTGTTTACGTCTTAATTGAAATTGGATTAGTTAATTTTCTTACATATCTGGAATCTTTGTCAATTAATATATACTAATGAATTATGCATTAAAAGAAAACAAATGAAAATCAAAATTATTTTACTCAATCAAAGCTTTGAGAAGGCGATTGTAAATGATAAAATTCTCCCACCGGTTCGGAAAACAATCGAGTCATCAAGAAAAGCGGGCAAGAAGCTCGAATTGATTTTTTAGACTTTTTTATTGCTAATATATACAAAGAAAGGTGTCATTTTTAGTCATTATCGTTCACGTAATGATTCACCCTATAATAACCTGCCTGACCTGGTATTTGTATCAGGCAAATCGGTAGTGTGGACTTTATTGTAGAACCTAACATTATTCCCTAAAAATGTATTACTCTTACTAAGCCTAAAACATGGGATGATGGGTGATGGTTTTTACTAAAATTTGCTTTTTAAGGTTTTTATGGTAATATCTACATTCAATTATCAAGAATTAACTTCTCGGCTCGACTTCGCACTGGTCTACTAACGAAGGAATTGATAATAAATAACGGCAGCTGAACATCCTCTGTTAATTCTGTCAATATTTTTTTCCCTTTTTATTCTATTTATCCTCTATCCTTCTCTCCTTTCCTCCTCTATCCTATTTATGTCCCTACCGTCTTCGATCGCACTCACTCACTTATTCTTTTATTTGGAGATTTCTCCTTTTCCCGTACAATTTTTTAAACATTTTGTTTCATACAAACCTGATTCTGACAGTTATACACAGAACAAAAAGAATTATCTAAATAGGTGCACTTGTTCTGAAATCATATACTTACATACATACGGCAATTCATTTTTATTTGTGTAGTTGTATTCGGAACGATAAAGACACTAAAATTGGGAAATTTGATTTTTAATAAAAAAAATTACACCATCTTCCTTCTTACCCTTATTTCAACTAAGTAAGGTCGGCACAACATCTTTGCTACGATGGTTACTATCGGCCCCGCGCGCCTCTCATCAACCCTCCTTGGTATTATTTGGTAGTATCACTATAACTTCAACTTCCTAACTATGTATGGATGCCAAACGTGGATATTTGACTCTTCGATAACAGGTGGTAATGATTCAAATGACCCACTTGTGTACAATGTATCCGTTAATTACGACTCCACAGGTTCTGGTTTTCGGACTATCGTAGTCATGAGGAGTTCTTCCTGCAAATCTGAGTCACAAGGTTCACTGGTATTTTCTTTTCTTGTCCTTAATATAAAAAAATACTAACAATATTAAAAAAAACCAATAAAAAGAATCTATTTTATTATTAAGGTAAACAGATTTACATACCACAAGGCAATTCATGAAGATCTCTACGTCGTCGACTTTCATCATTCTATTCAGTGGAGAGTGAAAAGCCCTTAATTTGTTCGATAATAATTCGTCCCAAATATAATGAAACTCGAACCTGTAAGTTCCTCATTGGGGAATATTTATATTAAATCTACTCACTAGTTTAGAGGTATCCAAAGTTCCTATCATACTAATCATACCTATACTAATTATATAAAGCCCAAGAGATTTTTGGTTTGTTCGAACGCGATTATATCTGGAAATACCAGTCAGATGTGAAGAATTCGTTTTCCATTCTATAGCCTATTTATTAAGGAAGGTTTTAAGCAATCTATTAGCACACTATGACCCTTACAAGCTTAACAAATACCATTCAAAGCATAGGCCAGAAAGTGCGAGAATAAACAAAGTAAAAGTGCAGGCAGATTGTATGGCGCGTATGGCGCGACATTTGGTATCGGGGGTTGAGAGTGGATTAAATGAGATACGAATAAAAGTGCAAAGCACAGCTAGAATTTTTCTTAAAGGGTTAGTCTGTTTGTTTGAAGGTATCAATCTTTGAAATAACTGACATGATTTTAAAACTTCTTAATCTAACCAATAATTTAACAGCACTTCTTAAAACTTAATTTATTGCTATTAATTTAAACAAAGTCGCGAGTGGTCGGTAGCCATTTTAAATTGTGAGTGCTTTAAATCGTTTTAAATTTACCTTAGTAGGTGTGAAGTTTTATCTTAAAGCTAAACTGTATGTCAAACGGCACAAGAACCAGTATTATATGAATACTAGTTGATCTCCGCCCGCTACGTTGAGCATAAAAAATGGCAAAGGGTTAACCATATCCAAGCAATAAAGAGCTTAGAACTATCGACGAAAAATTTCGCATTAAATGGACATAGCCCTATGCCCATACATTCAGTAGTATTCACGTGACTGCGCTTTAAAAGAACTGTATTTTCATGATATATCTACAGAATGAGAGGTCCATATAATGCGGTCCAGTAGTGTATAGAAGTTGGGCATTTTTATTAAATCCTTATAAAAATATTTAATAAAAATGACACCATGTCCTCTTATGTCTTTTTCGAAGTCTTCAACTACGATTATGTCAAAATTTAATTGCGACTACAACAGAGATTTTGGCCGGAAAAGGTGACAAATACGTAAACAGACATTTCCGCCTGGTACTAATTCAATGCTGACACGTCTCCCACAATCTGGAACACGTGGGTTACTGGCGGATATAGTAAAGTAACATCCAATTAAAGTATTTACAGGTTAAACTAAGAAAATGCCTCACCAATATCCAAACAAAGCGTTTGGTGACAGAAAGAGACAAAAATATCATGTGTAACTTATAAAACGAATAATATACTTATAGAAGGATATGATAATTTCGTCTGATTGGAACACCAGCAATATACTGTAGATATATCCATAATGGCATGCTTAGGCGTATCACTTTCCGAGATCAGATAGTGTATATCCAGTACCTAATAGAGATGATAGGGTCTGGGTCGCGGTCACCATACACATGGTGATAAACTCATCCCAGTGATGCTTCACTACATAGTATAAAACAAAGTCGCTTTCTCTGTCCCTATATCTCTATGTATGCTTAAATCTTTAAAACTACGCAACGGATTTTGATGCGTTTTTTTTAATAGATAGAGTGATTGAAGAGGAAGGTTTATATGTATATATAATAACAATATTATATAATAACATAAATTAAATAGTGGAGAAATACTGTTATTTTTGAGGTTACTTCAAATTTAACGCGTGCGGGCCACGGGCAGTAATTAATAAATCAAAACTACTGGATCAATTTTAATAATTTTTTCAGTGAATGACATAGGCTATATATATTTTATACCCGTGCGAAGCCGGAGCGGGCCGCTATTTTATAATATAACACGTTTGGAAACCACTCAACGTGTATCAAAATTTCGAGAAGTCTACAGATCGGTATGACAGCGATAACTGCCGATAATTCGTAGATTTCTCGGTTGCACCCGTTCGTTTCGACCATCAGATACAATATCGTTCCTTTTTACGTACTACAGTAGAGAGTGAAAAATCTTTACCAAGCATATAACGGAGTAATCTGTTGGTCACACTAAGAACATGCTTTTATTAGGTTCACTTGTATATATTGTGCGTGTCTATATATTTATGTATGTAACAGACTCTTTGAACGTAATTTAGACCCAGTTCTAAATGTTACATTAAATTGAAATTTTGGTACTAAGTGTACCAAGAACCGATGACAATACAATAATTTAATAAGTTTATCCCATTAATCGTATTAAGGGATTAATTAATAAATAATTCATTAATAAGATTAATTAATTTTAATTTATTAAATAGAATTTAATTATTTAAAATGAAATAACTACGTTACGAAATAATTACCAATATAAACTGCTTAGTTAAAAAAAAACGAAAAAGATATCCGAGGTATAATAAAAGTAGAAGATAATGTTAAAATAAGAATTAATTCACTAATAAAATAATTAAATTGATTATAAAAAAAAGTGTGGGGTTATTGACATTAATTGTTCCAAATGGTTAATTGATGACTGTTTACAAGAGTCATTATTATTATTAAGTTATAGTAAAAAGCATCCATTTTTTTATCATCAAATTAATTCATTTGCTAGTGAATTAATCCTTAATTAAACAACGAATCTTCTAGATTATCACTGACAACTTTCGAGTAGGTAATAATACTACCAGTGTCGTTTGATTATTTCTACGTTATAACAAAATGGTGGTCCCCTTATTACGTATATACACGTACGTCGGCTCTTTGAATTGAAGTCCCAGCGGCGCGGCGGCGTTTCCGGACCATTATAACTTAGGAACCTTCAAGAAACAAACCTACTCCTTTCTCAAAGGTCGGCAACGCATCTGTAATGCCCTTGAGTCACAGGTGCCCATGGGCGGCGGTGATTACTTACCATTACGTGACCCGCATGTTCGTTTATCTCCAGTCGCGTAAAAAACTGTTTAGGGGGTATTTGTGGTATCTCACAATTCATACTACGTGGTATTATTTCCCATCCGCTTCACTTATTCAAAATAACTGAACTATGTTACCTAAAAGGCCATTAATAATACAAATATAAAGCCACTAGACTATGAATAAAATATAAAACCGCTACATGACAGACTAAGGACCCCGATAAACACCTAACTTAATATTATACTCTACATTTTAGTTTCAAATACCTATAAAAGCATGTCTTTTAGTTCAACCAAAAATATTATTTATGTATTTGCTAATTTTAATCGAGATATTCTCAAAATCTAGCTCATAAGTCCATTTTTTTTAATTGAAAATCAATTATAACGTTTCTGGAAACGTGATAACCTGGTCTGGACCAGGTGTAGTCAGCAAATAAGTTCGAACTTACTATACCTTCACGGTTCCGTACTTCCTCTTCAATACGCTGACCTATATCACGTCCATTGTCAGTTTTAATTGAATATCCTACGTCAATATGTGACATTTCGATGTACCAGCGAAACCACCTTTCAAAGGTTAATGGCTCCGTGAGTTTGTTGGCCCTTTTAGTATTATAGCGAGAAAAACTCTTATAAGAGTGATACTTCGTAGGAACAATTAAAAAACATAATTAATATTATAATATCTTAGATTACTCCATTTCTAACTGTCAATCGTTCCGTCAACCATAAATTAATTAACAATTGTACGCGTATGCAACTGCATCCTACTACTAGTTTTTATATATAAATAAAAGTGTACATAGATGAAATCTGTATATCAAAAAAAATACTTTGGGGCCTTCACAATTAATAACAGAACATATATCCCTGGCTTTTATTGAATTTTTTAATTTTTATCTGTCTGTTGTTTGTACGCGCATAATGCAGAAACTATTAGAAGGATTATGACGACATTTGGTATGGTAATAGGTTACACACCGGAGTAACTTACAATATATATTTTATATACCTATATATAGTCCGTGTCAAACTTTTTGACCGTTGTGAAGTAGATGCGTCGAACACAAATTTAGGGAGCAGAGGGATGTGTAAGAGAGGTGAAGACGGAGCAGGCTTGTCCGCGCGCGTTCTTCACCCCCTATTGTATCTATGCCGACACGTGTTTTAGTGTGCGTGCTAGTTGCAGTACAGTCGCATTCAGAACAGTTACGTTGTTTTCACTTGCATGATATTTATTATTTTCGTTATTCTTTTTCTCTGTATTGTTACTTTTTGATATTCGTTATTATTAGTAGTTAAAATAAGAACGCGCATCCACTTCGAAAAATGATATTTCTATGGAAACAAACCGTCGCTCCATTATAAATAAATGTTTATTACGAATTATTTATTTACTATAAAAGGATTTCTTCTACAATAACATAATACCTACACGATGTTTGCTACTAGATATAAGATACAGGCAGAAACAAATACTGTAAAAAGCGGATAATTCTATTAAAGTACGCATTCACCCAAAACTCACCGACCAGGTGGGGATCAAATGTTATCTCGTGCTAACAAATACATAATGCGGCAAATTGTTATTATTCTAGATTTATCTATTACTTTATTGTACAGCTACTATTATATTTATTATACTTATTTATTATACTTATATTTCTAGTCTTTACTTTTATTTTATTAATCCAGTGATAATTAAAATTTTATTCTCTGGTTATTTTTATCTCTAATTCTCTGCAATGCAAATAGTCTATACGTATGCATATCTTGTATGTATGGTTGTATGTATATGTCTGCTTAATTCAAATAAACAGGTTTTCGTAAATTTGCACGTAATTTTAATTGAAACAACTAACAAAAATATGAACTTTTCATAACAATATTCTAAAGCATTAAAAGACCAACACAGATAAATGTCTAATAACATTACATATGCAAATTTATAATTAAAATAGTATGAATGTTTTTTTTTATTATTTGTATTTAAATTTGTTACTAATTTGGTCATAGTACTTTTGCTGTTAGCACTGCCTGTAAAAATGAATTAAAGTAATTAATTGTATGGTTTCTGCTATTGTTTTTATATTTATTAAATTATAAAAAAATGTATATGATAGGATAAAAATATTTTATCGAATAAACATGACTTTTCTTAATGGTTTTCGAATTATTGCATTATATATTGAACTACTGAACTCTTATTCTTAATAAGTCTTCTAATATATATCAGTGAATGTCTAAAATGACTTTGTTATGTCTTCAATTGATTAAGTTACGAGTAGGTTTCTTTAAGTCTTGCCATTAAACATTGAACTACAGACTGTATTGTTCTTTAGTTTGCTTGAGGGTAAAATGTTTGGAAGTAAGTGAAGGGGCATTTCTGAAACGAGATTAGTTATTTTTTTAATAAATTGAAGATGACCGTTAAGTGAGACTCGCTACTGAATTGAGACTAATGGAACCATTTAACTGCTTTTAAAATTCTATTGATAGTTTTGACAAGTCACATGTTACTCAAATAAAAATAAGAACCTGTCTTAGGCACAGCTAAATGTTACTTTCGAGAGCCACTCGGTCTCCCGAGAGCCAGATTTGAACTTTGAGAGTGCGAGCAACGACTGGATGCTGACCATTGTACCACATTGCGTTTTGATGAGCAGAACTGTTCACGAACGGTGACGCGACGTTAAATCGTCGATGTTGAATTTTAATATACTTATTTACTTATGATTTTATTTATCACAGTTGTTGTGTGAGAATTTCAACGCTGACGTAGTCACAGGCATAGCTAGTGTATTATATAAATATTTCTAAATTTTAAATGCAAGTTTTTATTCTAATAAAAATTACTCTAGTGAATTATTTCAAAGCTTTAACAACGACGCGCGACGGTACAAAGTCATAGCTTTAGAGACGGAGGACGTTCCGAACTAACATTGTTGCGGCGTAATCTCGGACGAGACTGTCATTTTAAAAAGTGATTAATGTCTTTGGCCACGACAAAACCTTTTATCAAATTGTGTTTGTAATATTTTTGGAAACAAATTTAAGAACAATACACATTTATGTTTTTTGTAATTGTTTTCTACTTAGTATATTTCTGTACTAACTTTAAAAATACTGTTCAATATAAAAAAAAAAACAAAAGAATACAGATAGCAGATAAGATCATCGTAGCCTTGTTTGATTATTGAGTCTATCTTTTTTAATATCTTATAGGTCTTATAGCGTTTGACTACAATCTCGTGTAATGTTAAATTATGATGTGGTCTAATATGGTAAATATACACTTAGGGAGGGACTGGCTCTTAAGTGCAGCTACCGGGAGACACCAACAAATGCTTGGCGACAAATATTAAGCTTTAGGTTGGAAACTAGCCAGAAAAAAACCTACCACCATGCTACCATGTTGCGTTCCTCCACCGCAAGTTCCGACGTCGCTCGACGCGTGTACAAACGCGCTATCAACTAAGCAATCGTCGCTTCTTATTCAACTATCCCCAATGCTATAATAAAACTGTAGAAATAAAAGTATATTACTGAATCTCTTCCGATCTTGACAGAATCTTGTACATGGGAAATATGTCTATAATATTCTTACTGTTAGACGTATTGACCTTTTATAATTTTTTAATTTTAGTATCACGAAAAGATTTTAAGGCGTTTCCTTTCCCTCACAATTCCTAAGACAAATAAGCAATTTACTTCCCTAAAAAAACTCTCGAACCTACGGACGTTCCATCGACGTTTATACATAACATAACAATTACTTACTATGCATTTAATTTCACTCCCGATTCATAAGACAAATAAGCAATTTACTTCCCTAAAAAGGCTCTCGAACCTACGGAAGTTCCATCGACATTTATACATAACATAACATTTATTCACTATGAATTTTAACAAAACGACACTTTATTTTGTTTTTGTACACGGAATCATTTTTTTTATACGTCATGTCGCAATACGAAAAATCACAATTTCATTGTTATTTACGACCGTCGGCAATAAATCGTATTTTATGGCTGTAATATTTTGTACCGCGGCTCGTGTGTATGGCGCGGAAACCGCTGTATTTATTTCCGTATTTGAAATTATCTTTCGAGTTATGTTTGTAAGTGCAACGAACGAGTACCACTAGATAATTATTCAACCTCTAAACAAAAGTTTAAAGGGTTAACGTATTTATAACACGTGGGGTTTTCTCATCGGGCTATTAAATGTACATTAGTATGTGAATTAATTCGTAGTACAAAATAATACGTGAATAAAAAACTTTGCACTCTCTTTAAACACATTACGTGTACAATTTTAAACATAAAATTTATTAATGACATATCTCATAAATATTTTAATTTACATAATAAAAAATTATTATCTAGGTCCAGACTGAATACCTATCAAACACATTATTAGCCTGTGGTCAATGAGTTGGTCTGAATACAGGAATACTATAATAGTAACGGACGACTCAATAACTCAAATAATATTGCGTTTCTGTAATGAATCTGTTATTATTCTTAGTATATCGTTTTCTGGTGCATAGACATTTTCTTCACAGATTGTTTCTTTTACCACAGATCAACAAAAGTAAATCTGTGGTTTTGGCAGTCTATGTTGTGAGAATATTAACTTTAAAAACAAACACGTTTTTCTTTACATATGTATTTCAATAAATCGAAAATTAATACATAATGACGTATTTGTACTTTAGAAAAGAACCTGAATAACAATGAAATTAAAAAAAAAAATCTATTACAATCCAATATCGACCACTAAGTAGTCTCTAAAAACAAAATATCATTATCTAAATGTTTGTTCAGGCTAGTCACATAAACGGCTAATACAATTTGGAAGGAACTTTCACTGGCAGATAAAGACCTTTTCAGTGTATTACCTAGGATATCTATCATAGCGCTTTCTCGTATTTCTCTGTGAACTAAGCAGTAATTACAAAATTTTTACAGGGAAAACATAAAATTGGTAAAAGATTCGTAAGAGCTAAGAAGTGCCAATGCTAAATTACAACATAACAGACAGTCAATCCAGATTAAACACATAATTTCCATGAAAAATTTAAATCATTTTGACGTGAGCGAAGTCGCGAACTCTGACTAGTTAGTTGGAGTTTTGGCGGGATCTTGGTCTGTGATGTAGTGGCTTTTATATTTTATTCATAATCTTTTGTTATTAGACTCTATATTTTGTAATATTGGTGGTGTTTTACGTAATATAGTTCGGTTATTATGCACAAGTGAAGCGGATGGGAAATAATACCACGGAGCATGCATTCTGAGATGCCACCAAAACTCCATGCAAAGTTCTAACAAGGAAACCACCATCTTGTTAGAACATTATAATTATCACAAGACACTTACTACGTTTTAATAAACTTATATTATTTGTAAACATTCTGCTATAATCGCTCTTGAAACAAAACATTGACACTGGCAAATGCTTCTGCGGTGCCAAAACAAGAAGAAGAAGCAGACTAGTTAGTTATAATTTTCTATGAGACTATAAATCTTGATGTTGCTGCAATGTGACCTGTAAAAGGTGAGGTTTTTGGTATTGCAAGCGTGTATACCGAAATAAATTTACTAGTAAGAATTATGCGTACGAATGTCCTTAAAGCACTACCATCGATTGGGACAATTATAGAAACATCCTATAACATGTGTATTTCTAGTCAGAATGTCTGGTAAACGGAGAAATATAATGATGGTATATACCACTTTTCATCGAGTCGTTGGTAGGCTTAATTGCCACAATCAATACAATTTCGATTTAAATGGAGCTCGAATACCAAATTCGGATTAAGCCATTTTTCTTCGTCAACGACGACAAAATGAATGCACTATGCCTGACGGTAATCAATTCAATAAATAACGTTGACCGTTGAGAGATTTACAATTCAATAGTAGCCGTCGATATCATGCCGACCTCTTAGTCTGAAGATAAACATTGATAAATATCGAAAATTTCGCTAAGTATAATTTTTATCATCTTACGATAATGGGGGCGACCGATTATTATGGAAGAAAAAAGTGGGTTTTATTAGTAGATCAGAGTTCCTGTGACCAATTGTAACTTTTGTATCTTGTGGTGGAAATGTCGCCAGCGTCGTCTATGATGTCAGAGATAGTTGCGCAATACTTCAAACCAGTGTCATGTTTAACAAACCTACCGGTCATATTACAAAAATGAACACGCGTTTAACACGAGTTTTACTAAACAGTATCTAAAATTTTAAACACATGTTTAAATACTTTATTACAAAAGAAGGGCTAAGCGATCTCTAGCTAAATATCTGGTTTTTGTTTTTTATGCAAGCGACTCTGAATAGCATTCATTCAATCTCATCGTTCAAAAACGTTCCAATTTACGAATAATAGTTTTCTTTAGATCTTTATTAACAATATTTATTTATTTTAAGTGAAATTAGTTATAATTATTGTGACATTTGGCTTAAAGAAAATGATGTAATTATTAAAATAAGCAATATATATATATATGCTTAAAATAATACCCCAAATTGCGTAAAGTGGAACAACAGTATAACGTCAGAATAAATACAATGTGAAATGTCAATAATGTTATATTGTAGTAGTTGTCATTTACTTCAAAGTTGTCTAATTTATCTACATCTTCCAATTTAATTATACACACGAAAGGAATAGTTTACTACGAAACGTCTTTTGCTGGCGAATAGAAATAAAATAAATCACAACAATAAAATTAGAACTGTGAACTTAGACAAGTGTTATATAATATTTACATTTAAATAGTGTCTATTTCTAAACAAAGGTAACAACACACTCTTTTGTGATCAAACTTTTTTGAAACAGTACAAGTGTAAAAGCCCACAGTCACATATTACAAGAACTTCTTTATAAGTTGTTGTAAATTACGTTTACCAAGAATACTAGTCTACAAGCTCACAACTTACAAGATATGAAAACATTTTATATACATTTATGTAAATTACATTTATTAAATAATTTCACAACACTCGTATATTGTATAAACGAATTTTTAAATTTACAAGACTTTATTTTTCCCAAATATTGAAGTGGTTTTTTTTTTTATTATATCATACGTCGGTAAAATATAACTAACGGTACGAATAACTAGACAAGTTATTGTTAAAAATAATAAAAAAAAAAACATCACATAATCTGATTCATGTGTAAATAACTTATTTTAGAGAGAACGTAAGCTCCCCAACTTATTCGTAACAAGTTATAAGCTACAAAGGAGGCAGTTGTGATAACAAAAACCACAATTACAAGTGTCAAAGCGCACTAATTTACAAGAGAAACGCCTGTAACACAAAGCTTGTAACAGTTTGATAAACACAGCTTAAGTCGGTAATAAAATATATAAAAAACGCATAAGCGAACTAATTTCTCCACTTTTATAACCGTTTCAAATGAAAGATGATACGTCTCCTCGAAGAAAACAAGTCCATTAGTGTGCTAGTGGAAATTACCCCGTTCCAGTGTACGCCGGACACCGTACATTACCGATAGGCGAAGGGTTGCGTATTCGTAACAAGATAACTTTATCATTATGGCCTAAATAATAACGACTGCTGCAAAATATTCGGTTTTAGTCCTTTCATTATTGTGGCTAGACTGGCTCATCGGGAAACAAATCAGCTAACGATACTAGTTGGAATATATATGAGGTGGTTGCAGGTTAGTTGTCGCAAATTAGTATGATACAATTTATCGTTGTGGCTTGATGAATCGTCGCTCTTAAAGTCACTGCTCGTAGATTTTCCTTGTATTTTGGTGTATACTAATCGCAGCGTATCTTCTATCGCGAACCGCTATCTTGAATTATCTATCTAATGTGATAATCCAGGTAGGATTTTATTGTGTGACAGTTTTAAGAATCCGTTCGTACTCCTTATTGCGTCATCGTCGCTGCGATCCGCCAATGAGCGCACTCCGCGTATGTGTGTTCGTACGTTTTATATCTGCATCGGCCGGACCGAGACTCCCCCAGGCACGCATTGTATATTCATATTAATAAAACGAAACTGGTACAAAAGATTCATATAGATTTTTAAATATACAAAATAAGTTATTGCACGCGGCTTCGCCCGCGTTAATGTAGATTTGACTTATCTCTCGGGAATAGTACTTTTTTTCTGGATGAAAGATACCTTATGCCCTTTTCTGTACCCTTTATAATATTAAAAATGGACGAGTAAGGCGGTATGCCGTTGTTACCTGATTTAGAATCATGTCTACTAAAATTGTTAAGCATTATTGAATATTAATGTCGATGTTGAGTCTGTTGCGAATCTAAATACAATACCGATGGAGTGCAGATCTCTAGATTTTTATTTGTATTATTACACTATGCCTACTTTTAGTCACTTTATCGGGTTTAATAAAAATAATTATATATGTTATTCAAACAAATCAATGTTATCTTTGTTTGACACAATCAAATCAAAATCAAAAATACTTTATTCAGTTTAGGCCCTGAGAAGGCGCTTATGAACGTCAAAGTTACCACCGGTTCGGAACAGAACCCAATCATTGAGAAAAACCGGCAAAAAACTCGATCTGGTTTAGGTTTTCATTACACATATTATAACTCATATTTTTAAAACATAGTTATAAACGTAGGTACATATAGTAACATTCGGTTATAGAGCATGCATAGAGTGGGCGTCATTTCCAGACGTCACCGTCAATATATAAGGCAACACTGTAGGCAAGGTTCTATACTCAAAACCAATTTATCCGAACAAGATTTATGACGAACATGTCATGTATTATAAGTATTCGTAAACATACGAACGTATATTGCGTACGTCACTGTCGGTCTGCAAAATTAATTATTTATTAAGAAGAAATATGGGCTTCCTTTTTACATCAAATCTATCAGTTGTCATCACCATAATCAGTCTGTACGAGATCCACTGCAGAGCTATAGGCCTCTTCCCGCATGAAGGTATGAGCATAATTACCACGCCAGCTCACGCCGTATTGGTGATTTCAAACTTCAAGAAATTAACAGTTCTATATTTTTCCCACATACGGCAATAGTACAATAATATTTCTCAGATTCAGGTTTCCTCACGAAGTTTTCCTTCACTGACAGTCGAGGCTGAAGTTCGAACTTCGGACATTGAGTTGACATTTCACCGGTTAAGCCGCTAGACCGCCATGATTACTGCAACTACCTCTAGTCTATACTACATTAATTCGTAACATAATGGTAATACGAGAACATTCGATTGATACTTCATATTTGTTAACAATTCGACCTCAAATATGTTTTCCCTTAATACTTTCTAATTACTTGCAAAATGAACTAGTTCTTCTTAATTTATGTTCAGTTTTCATCAGTAAACCATTGAATCTGAATCTTTTAAGCCCAGATTTCTTTTTTATTTGTTATGACGTCCTTTAATTTCTTTCTGTTACTAATTTCTTACACAAGTATGATTAATTTTCCTAAATACCTTTTCTAATTATAACGTATCTAAGCAAACTATGAAGACTAGGTAACTTTTGATATACAATTCATGTGTAGTCAAAATTCTCTAGCACAAGCATGGAAATTACAGTTAGTTAAATATAAATTTAATATAATAAAATAAAATATAATAATATAAATGTTTATTTGAATATCAGCGAAATTATTTTTTTCTAAACTGCTATTTCACAGGTTATATATGAATATCTGCTATTTTTAAATACTATTATCACACTGTGGCCGCTTTAAGTGTTTTGGCGATTGACTTTAATACTATAGTGACAAAGGCATATAAGTCTCGCACAAATAACTCTTTAAATTAGTACGTAAAATTTATAAGAATTTTTTACAATATAATTCACAGGTATTTTGAATTTATAATGTCACAAATTCATAACGATCAATTAATAACTTTTCACATCATGAAAAATAGCAGCGAGTTAAAGTAGCAGAGGCATTTTATGCCTAATTAGAATGTATATAGTAAAGTGTTTAGAAAACCTTACTGCGTTACATTTAATGTTACAATGTCATATAACATCAGGTCAGATAAGGAAAAAAACGCTGACTTATAAAATGGTTTATAAATTTCACATATTAACGTTTCACAGATGAATTAATAACCCGAATGTTCTCGCGGATTCTCCGAAAGGTATCCCGTCACGTAGGAAAGTTCAGAGATCGAGGATACTTCAGTTCTAGCCAACTTGGTTATAGACAAAGTTTCAGAGGGGAATAATTATTATAACGGAGCCTGTGATTTCTTATCGAACTGTTATTCTATATTATTACGCTCGTGGGTAATAAAATGTTATAATGTAGCAGCTGATAAAGAGTTTACGCGTAGGGGAATGTTTTTTTTTTTTAAATTATAGATGTTTTTACTGGTAGTCACTTCTTCCAAAAGTAATTTTGTGTATTCAATTTGATGTCAAGAATAGGACTGTTTTCGCTTGTATTATGGCTTGTATTTATATAAAAACTAAGAATATCAAAATTTCGAAGCACCACCTACAGAGTAAAAATGGAGATTTCTAGCTTTATAATTTCGAGGACTGGTTTACGATACTTGAACTAATTAGGATTAACTATATGTGGGCTCCGTGGATTGATGTTCATCTTATCTTTATCTATGAGATATGCACACGGTGTTTGTAGATAATTCTACATTATCCTAGATATTTATATAGTGTTCAAAATTAGATTACTTTTATGTAGGACGTAATAATATTTTAAAACTTATATTTCAATTAATTTTATCCTGAGTTATAGAAACAGTATTTAATAAAATAGATCCACAGTCAGAAGCCACATTTAAAGGAATTCCCATGATATTGTTACATTTCGCAACGAAGTTCCTCTGGGAAATGGTTTCAATTACTCGTGCTATTGTTCTCTAGCAAAAAGTAAAGTATAATGAAATTGTCTCTCGGTGGGCGCAGCTTTGGCAGTCACGTATCGAAGTAATAAATAGGGTGGATTGAGGCCCCATTGTTTAGACAGAACTATAATAATACAACTGGAGTTTGAACATAACAATACGCTGAATAACAGCGTAAAGAATTATATGCTAGTATTTAAAAATAAAAGTGTTAAAGATATCTTATGGTAGCCAGTTGCTAATTTTGAAATAACCGGTTTAAAAAAAAGTAACCACAACGTTTGTGACCATAGTTAGGTATCTAGTCTAGGACTGTCTAAATCTATTAATATCTCAATTTACTGTGCATTCCCAATTCGATTCTTAGGAGTTCTCTAGTATATCTTCGACATCCAATGTACAAAGCAATGAAATTAAAATTGGATCCTCTTGAAAATATCCCCTTTCTAATAAAAAAGAATTTTTCAATCACTTTATCAACGCAAAAGTTCTGAGGTAACTAATATTAACAAAAACACAAAACTGAATTGAGAATCTCTTTCTTTTTAAAGTCCATTAAAAATAAGACACGTATTTTGGTTTATCTAGTTTTAAAATATATAGCCAATCTACGTCAACTGAAAATATTGAATGTCTGAAAAAATTGATGTCAAAAGTCTATAATAAATAGGAGGGATCAATATGTGCATTATGGTAATGCCTGAAATGATATATTATACAAAATATTGCAACTGTAATGTATTTTTATGTAAATATATTCGTTAAAAATATAAAACCGATCGAGTTTCTTGCCGGTTCTTCTCGGTGACTTGATTGTTTACTGAACCGACGGCAGTGTTGACCTTCGTAAGCGGCTAAATTGAATAAAGTATTATATATGTGATTATGTTTGGTATACTTATTAATAGTTGTTATATAAACTTTACTCTTGTACACGCATACTATGCTTGAATATATTTCCTTACAATAAAACCTCTGTAGCTGTCTACCGCCACAGAGTTGAGGCGATCGCGATTGCTTCACATTCGAAAACAACCGAAAAACGAAACTGTCTGCAAACTATCGTCTGTTCTAGTGAGTACTATTTTTTATAAATTTGAATCCTTTCATTCTCAACTCTATTTGTCCACAATGAATATGAACACTAGGTATATTAAATATAAACACCTAAATGCGTCTCTGCCTTACACTAAATTCTCATTCAAAGCCATACTTCTGTTCGCGTGCAACGTTTTTTTCCCAATCCACCTTCATTGTTTAGAATCGTTTTGTTAAGGTCACTCACTCACTCTCTCAGTTGCCCAAAGCAATTTAATGTTTTCTCGTGTCGGCTCGCAAGAGGATACGGAGGCGGCGGCTCGCAAGAGGATACGGAGGCGGAAATGGTCGGTTCTCGTCGGAGCAATAAATATTTCTTTGTATGTTTAGGTCCAGCAAACAGTGGGTACGATTCAATAAAAAAAAAGTATTATGTTTGAACGCTGATGATTATAAGAAAATACTTACAACAATTTTATATCGTTTTAAATAATGGTTTTAAGTAGCAATCTGTAGATATCCATGAGTTCGGTAAAGGTATTCTCGAGGTAACTAACGCATACAATTTCAAACACCAAAATTTCAATAACTCTTATTACCCACCCTCTAATAATTGGTAATAATACAATAATCATTTTAAACCTTCAAGTTTTTTCCTATGTTTTTTTTATATATATTATAGGGGGCAAACGAACACGTGGGTCACCTGATGGTAAGTGATCACCGCCATCCATAGACACTAGCAACACCAGGGGGGTCGCAAGTGTGTTGCCTGCCTTTTAATATATGTGGGCCTTCGGCGCTCTCACTGACCGAACGAAACGCAACAGTGCAACCACTGTTACTTCACGTCGGCTTTCTATGAGAGGGTGGTACTACCCCGGGCGAGCCGACCCATTAATGCTGAAACCAGTAATAGCTTCAGCGTAACTCTACCACCTACAAAACCTGTTTCTTCACCGTCAGCTGGTATTGTTACCAACTGAGATAAATAAAAGTACACGGATCTTGTATTCATCTGTTATTTTGCCTAATACAATCTACACTTGAGTAAGTAATATTAATTACTAAAAGTATTCTTTCTATACGGAGTCAACAAATATTTAGCTATTTTGATCTTTAATTTTTCTATTGCTTTTACATATGTGGGGATTTATTGGATTGTCACGAGGGAAGCCGCAAGCAAAAGCTAGTATTATATAATATTAGTGGTGTTTTGGAATTTACAACTCGGTTATTATTTACAAGTTTTTTTATTTTTTATATCATAGGGGGCAAACGAACAGGCGGGTCACCTGATCGTAAGTGATCACCGGCGTCCATAGACACTAGCAACGCCAGGAGGGTCGCAAGTGCGTTGCCGGCCTTTTAATATATGTGGGCCTCCGGCGCTCTCACTGACCGAACGAAACGCAACAGTGCAAGCACTGTTACTTCACGTCGGCTTTCTGTGAGAGGGTGGTACTACCCCGGGCGAGCCGACCCATTCATGCTGAAACCAGTAATAGCTTCAGCGTAGCTCTACCACCTACAAAAACAAGTGAACTTGATTAGAAATAATAACATCTTATACAATTTCTTAGATCTCACGAACAATTCTTAAGAAGGACCATCATTTTATTAGAGCATTGAAGTAACCGGACCTATCTTTATAACAGGCAAATATTACCCATTGCATATCTACCAATAAAAGATTTATTAGTAAAATAAACAAGTAAAAAAAAGTGTGGATGAGGAATAAATCAGGGGAGACCATCCCCAGCAAACCTCCTCCTTACAGTAAGCTAAGGAACCAAATCAAAAATTAAATACAACACGCTAAATAAAAATAGCTTATTGAAATTTCCATTCGTTGAATATTAAGGTTATACAATCGGGAACGCTCGTCTGCTCGAATTTCAGTACCCGCGCGTATACACACATTCGTATACAATAGAAAGAGAGAGAGGCAGAGCGAAAGAGAAAGAGTCGCATTGAAATCACGAGAGACTATCTTTATCAATCAATTCCTACCATCCACTTCGTTCCAAAAATATCGATGATTAATAGTAATTTTCTTATGAATTAAATTCATAAATTGGGATTAACAATCATTATGGACATTTTAGGGCATACTTAATTCAGATGTAATGATTCCTAGTTAATTTCAGAAGGTCTGTCTATGTTAATTGACAGGCAACTTGCAAGAGAATTATGCAAAGTGACTGCCATAACTCCAAATTAACTTAGTTGAAGTCATGACGTCTGTAGTGCTTGCGTTCTCGTAAATTGTGTCGTTCGAAGTAAATTCAAATCCTACAATAAGGTGTTAGTTAAAGATGGTGAAACCATACCATGATGGTAGAGAATTTTATACTGGTCTCTTAGTTACCAATTTTGATGTAGGTCCAGCAGCTGAACTTGATAATCAGACTCACCTTAAACCTTAGCTCATTACCATGTTTTGTCACATCGGAGCCGGAGTTCAGATTTTGTTCGAAGCCCAGTACATTTATTAAATACCTAATGTGTTATTGCAATTTCCATTTTTGACCCTTTTTCCCTTGACGATATATACCTGCCTAACAAAATCTCTACGATTTGTAAGAAGAACAATAGGTAATTTAAAATTTATAACTTTTTAATAATTGGGACAATATTTCGTTTAAAATATTTTAAAAGCGAATTTCCTTTTCTGGCTCTCCATTTACTAAACTTTTTGCAGTGTATTTTAAATTAAGAGAACTCATACAAAAGTTAATATTATTGGTATTACCTATTACGCGTTCTTTTTAAGTTTTTTGTTCTTAAAATTTAAAGAATTTTATATTTTAAGTATGTTTTACTTCTATTCTATTAACTAATTAAACTACAGCAGATCATTTCTATTCAATTGCGTTCACACAAGTGAGACAGAGGCACGTGATGTTACAGAATCTGTTCATTACTGTATTTGGAGAACGTTTTTTTTTATGTTTGAACTGACTAATGCTGATGGCCTCACTGGCTTTTACAGTTTCACCGGACTTCCTTTGGAGGATGCTTTTTAAACTCCGTGTAGAGGCGGTCAAGAGTATAATTTTTCATATTGATAGGGTTTTTTCTACGTTCGCCTGGCTATCTAACACTGTCAAGTTGTAAATCTATCAACAAACACTTGTTGGTGTGTTCCAACACGTGCACTTAAGAGCGAGTCTCCCTTTAAGTTTTGCATGCATATGATCTTAAACCATACCGTTATTTAACCTAAGTTGAGATTATGGTCAAATGGTAAATCCTATAAATTATTAAAAAATGGAATTTGGAAGACCACAATAATAACAATAACAATAGTAATGTAATGTTAGTAATGTTAACGTATTCCCGAGATCCACTGAAGTAGAAATCATTCCAGTCTAGGCTGTGCAGAAATACGTTTCGTAGATTACGACTTGGTAGCCACAACTTTAAAAATGGACCAACAACTAAGTTGAGCAGTTTTATAAAATATTAAATGAACTAAGTCCTTTCTAAGCGAGGTACGCGCCATTTCAAAGAAAATCTTGATTAATTTTTACATTAAAAAAAATCCTTTCAGAGTCCGCAAACGAAGGCCTTTGGGCATTAATGAAGGCTTTTATAATTACTCAACGTGTACGTTTCCGTTCCAATTTCCGATTTCTCGAAAAATTTTCATGTATATATTTTCTATTCATTAAATAAAAAACTTGTATGCTAAATATAGTTACACGGGGTATATATGCGTTCGTTGATATTGCAAAGTGCATTCGGTATTCGTTACCACACGGCTTTTTGTAAAGCCTGTTTGTAAAAGGAAATAAACGAGGACGTGAATGAAAAGCGCGCGGGATTTTCTCTCAAATGAAATGAGCGCTAGTTTTTCTCACGGATTGAGTTTGCTCTAATGAGTTTTTGTTTTGTTTTCTTATTCAGGTAATTTGTTTAATATCATTCAAACAGACGCCTCTTTTATGATGCTTATCTCCTGGACGTTGTCTAGGCCCTTGATATAGGATGTTATCCTTGGTCCTTTGGAACCGACACAAATGCTGAATATTTTATTAAATTCATGTGCGACCACTACCTCAACTGTAGATCTCAAGATATGTACAATACCTTTATTAAGGGCCACATTTTATGTCATTTAAACTC
Source organism: Antheraea assamensis (assembly GCA_035772565.1). Taxonomy (NCBI): domain Eukaryota; kingdom Metazoa; phylum Arthropoda; class Insecta; order Lepidoptera; family Saturniidae; genus Antheraea; species Antheraea assamensis. The sequence goes on along the minus strand of JAQQSE010000240.1, from coordinate 222,779 downwards.
GAAATTCTGAAACCGTGGGATTAGGGAGACTTTTTTACGAACAAAGCGATTGGTCAAAGTCACTTTGCAATGCATCTTTTTAGGAGCCTTTCCTTCTGGCAGCATATTGGACAGCATCCAATACCTTTAATTTTTCAAAAGTTACCGTGACCGAATTAAGTCTTTTTATAGGTTTTATATTATTACTCTAGCTTCTATCTTTAATTTCGGTCTCGCTGTCTTCTGAACGAATCGACTCGCACGCCATCTCTTAAGCTAAGTCAGTAACCGTCTCAGGTGTTTTTTTGAACTACATAGTCCGTGGTAAAGGTAAAAAAACTATGCACAATCGTTCTAAATATAATAACTAACTATTAAATGGTTTTGTTTCTCACACGCTACATTAGGAAACGGCAAAGTTCTCAAGAGCCTTCTACTTCGAATTTTGCGTACTGAATATTTCATTTAAATCTGGATCTCCGTGAAGTTTTATAAATAAACTTACACGCCTTTTTGTCGTTTTATCTGAAGACCTTTAAGCCATCTTACGTCTTGAAAAGGGAAAGATTTGATGTTTGGGTTCAGTCGGTTCTGTTTATTTTGAATTCTCTTATAGGTTTATATCGAAATCATAGTAAAAATGTAATAAGTTTTTTTAGATATTATTCTACGTATTGTACATTGACGATTATAATACATGAAGTAAAGAAGTTATTAATTTACTAAAACTATTAAACACAATTTTGAGAAAATTTTGAAATGTTCAAAACCGTTACACGTTAACCAAAATATATCACTAAACTTATAGAATGTAGGGGTGGACACGACAATTGTATGTAACTGGTTGTAGACCACATCCAGATATAAGATATAGTAATAAACCAATCATAATGACTGGCTTATCAGTTTTAGGGATTAACCTGTCTATATGCAGCTGTAAAGACGCTTCTTGTTGACATATCAGCAATGACTGGCCGTAGATTGGTAATTTCTTAGCAGTGGTTGTTAGTATTAGTTACAGTGTAGTCATGTGTTTGTACTCTTGGGTAAAAAAAAATACATATAACTTCATTAAGAGTCACCTGCGACTTCGTCTGCCTTTGCACCTTTAAAGGGAATTATATGAGTTATTTAGTTAATATGAAAAAAAAAACAATTAACCACGTCTTTAATACTTTCCAACTGAATTGTTCAAAAATGACGGACTTTCATACAATTTTGTATCCTTCTATTCATTATATTACAGGATGAATTTCCAAAAACCCTTCCTTAGTGTTTAGTAAAACGAATCAGCGTCCAAATTTTCATAGCCATAACCGCAATGGTTTGGGTTATGCATAGATATGTAGGTCAGACCGTCTGTTATTTATATATCAAAATATTATGCAAGGCAATATCGAAAAAGGAAAGGGAAAATAATTAATGTGATTATTTAAATAATTATTATAAACATTTAAATAATTATTTTCCCTGCATTTTAATCTATATACAGAAGAACCATTGTCGAATGTATGTAAGCACATCCCTTCAGATCCCTCCCTTCACCTGTATTCTTTTTTGTTATGCTTCTAATTGTCAGAATAGGGTTTATACGAAAGAATATATTTCAAAATTCGAACGGAAAAATGATAAAAAGTGAGTCACTCACTGTGACACACTTCTCAGTCACCTGACTTACACAGAAGACAACGGGGAGATCAACAAAAATATTGACAGAATTGACAGATTCACGTTCAGTTGCCATTTTATTTTATTATTTCTTTAGTTTTCCCGTTGCAAGCTGGGCCGAATAACGAGTAAATAAGAATTATTGAGATAATTGTTAATTTTGAAATAAATTGGATTCTATTGTGTTTTTATTTTTTAATTTTTTAACTAATTTTCCCAAAATATTTGGCTTGTTAAAAAACAGTAAAACATCACGTCGGATAGAAGTTCAGCATATCCATAGGCTTGCGGTATTCGTTACAATCAAAATGGCCGCGCGCTTATTTTCCACCATTATGCTACAAAAAAAGATTAATACATCGTTTCGTAAATTTTTTATGCATTTATTATAAACATTTTAGGCTTTAAAGTCAGAGCACAATGTCACCTAATGTTAAAGGACAATCTGGTCTAAAATTGTAAACATGCTACATATACAAGAGAACTAACTGGCTACCAAGTGCAAATGACGGAACACACCTACAGGTGCTTAGCGACAAATCGATTACTTAGACGTGGTAAGTCGTAAGTGAGTAAAGGAAAATCTCTAGCACCGTGATATATCTTCATGACAATGTTATCCTTCAGTAAAAGCTCCGGTTCGTTGCAGGAATTTTGTCTTACATCTATCGATACTGTATCCGAGCATGCAACAACTGAGCTATCATCATATATTTTTATAACATATATGTATTTACCTACCCTTAGCAGAATTATATGAAGTTATATATTAAAAATCATAACGGTAATTCCTTTGCCTCTTCAATTCTCGTTTATCCTCTAGAGACTGAGAGTTTACAGACATTTCCCCTAGTTTTTATTCCAGTTCGCGGCAAAAGTTATGTCCCAGCGGGAGACAAACTTATTTAATAGTGATAAATGTTGTGCCCAGAGCAGACGTATTCTAACTTCATTACCGTTTGATGTCATTGTTACTAATTGTTATAATTTGGTATAACAAAATAAATATACATTGTACTGTCGAGTTTTCTAATAATTTTACACCTTTACGAACAAAATATTAAAATTCAAAGTCACCTTCGAGTTATGGATTTCAGGATTTGATTAAAGGGTTGTTTGGTCAGAGAAAATTACTGAGTAATTGACACTGTTTCACCGTCGTAAAGTATAAGAGCGCCTCTAACTAAAGCACATATCGGAAAAAAGTCGAAAAGCCTGTAGTAAGCGCTTTTGCGAAGTAGATTTAGTATGTTTTTGTTTAAGGGTAATTTGACTACAGACTGTCATAGATGAGCAAAATATTTATATATAGCCGAATATTCAGCACTTTTCCTTTGCATATTTTTTTATTTAGCGGCTATTGACGAGCTGTAATGCTGTGAATGAAAAAGTTTTTTCAATTCTATCGACGAGTAGAAACATTTATTTATATGATTATAATTGGCATACTCCACGCCTCTTACGTCTATAGTCTACAATATTTGTATGGTACCCAATAGAATTTTTACCATTTAGAAAAAGAATCAAAAAGAAATACAGATAGATAGTAATGTCTATACGTTTACACGTGTAGTTTTGTACTTAACTGTACCAATGTTTGTACTTTCTACTGTTGTAGCTTTGTATTATGGTGAAATTACGAGTGCTGGACAACTGCTACTGTTAAATACTCCTTTTATATAATTTCCAACGTATATAAAATTAAATATGAAAAAAAAACGATAGATACGCCCCTCTTTCTTTGCCAACAATCCGTTTTGAATTGAGACATTTTGTAACAGAAATTTGTATACAGGTGCACTCTCACAATTAAACATTTTAAAAGTGTTGTCATTATTAATATAAATATATGTACCTATTACAATCACGTCTATAGCAAATATCGTAAATTTTATCCTCATAGCGTTGCCTCTATTCTATCTAAAGGCAGGTAAAAATTAATGGCAACGCTCAACTTTTAGCGAGCCGTTAGTCCCCTGATATTGCATGCCGATGTTGTATGAATTCAAATCAGCCCTAAGATGTCATACGTCTGACACGTATTTAGAGATAATTGGGGGTCAAATATTTTAAAAGTAGCGTTCGGTTTCTCTTTTAATTATTTTTTAATATGTATTTAAACAATGTTGTCATACAATATTAAAAGAGTTTACAAAATTATTTATATATAATATTGAATATTGATAATTATGCATATATAATATTGAAATGGTTATTGTTGTTATTCTGAACGGATGTTTAATTTTAAAGCATTAAAGGTGGTAGAGCTACGCTGAAGCTATTACTGGTTTCAGAATGAATGGGTCGGCTCGCCCGGGGTAGTACCACCCTCTCACAGAAAGCCGACGTGAAGTAACAGTGGTTGCACTGTTGCGTTTCGTTTGGTCAGTGAGAGCGCCGGAGTCCCACATATTTAAAAGGCCGGCAACGCACTTGCGAATCCCCTGGTGTTGCTAGTGTCTATGGACGGCTGTGATCACTTACCATCAGGTGACCCACCTGTTCGTTTGCCCCCTATGATATAAAAAAAAAACATAAAAATAAACATTTATCTAAATATATATATTTCGAATTATTATTTACGTCAAACGCCATACCGTTCTGTTATTAATTCAAACACTTGTAAAATGTATGTCTATTCCACTTTTATTGGTATAATTACATACTGTCGTCAATTAAAATTTTTATGAATGAGGGTTTGTATTTGTATATCTAAAAATATATGTTTAACATATTATATTATATTATCCCTGCGCTAAGCGTAATACAATATTATTATTCCCTTTGCGATTGTTCTATTTTGTGACATTTTTAAATTGTCCTCCATTACGATGAATATTTGATAATTAAGTTCTAAATGTGTATTTCTCACACTTGACATTGGCAAAATCAGCATAATTAAAAATACATATGCATTCAGTATATTGTTACAACAAAAAGAGTAACGATTTTATGTTATTAAAACAATGAATATAATTATTCTTGTTTATAGACTGGGTGGTACCGTACCACAAACTCGTGTAACTGAGTTCGAGCCCGATGACTTTCTCAGAATTCCTAAGTGCGTACTTAAAACGGATTCCAGAGCAGAATAGAGTTCATACTATGGCCTGACGTAATCAAGTGTGCCTATTCAGTAAACGTTCACGTTAATATGACACAAATTAAATTCTATATAGTTCATTCTTTAACAATTCAAGAGGTGAACTTAGCCGAAACTGCTTAAAATATTAAATTTCTATACCACGTTATCTTTATAACTCAACTTAACAAGATTAATCTATTGATAGTACGACAAACGAAATGTTTTTGAAGTTTCTCTTTACAAATTTAATAGGGGGTATACAGTGATGATTGTTTTTATTAATGCGCTTGTTTTTAAATATTTTATGATACACTTCACTAGCTATTCCCGTGGTTTTGCATGCATATAATAGTGAGTCTCAAGTAGTTGAGATATAGCGAAATTGATAATGTGTAATATTCTCGGTATTCAAATATCTATGCTTCACGATTTTTATGCAGATCGGTCTAAAATGATGCTAAATAACGATCTCTGCCTTCAGATGGTGACATTGGTAAACTTAGAATGCTTCACATCTTCAGACTATAAATATAATATAAATATGGTGGCGATTATTTTATAGTAAGTTTACCTTAGGGAAAACCATCAAGTAGATTGATAGTTACATTTTTCCATCATATAAAAATACTGTAGTCACTCTTCATTTGATCTGATTCTTTAGCGAACCTCCTGATAAAATAACGGCAGTGAACGATCAGTACCCTTCCGACTTTTTAAACAAAGTTTTTCAAGCATAGATCACGCCGTCATGGTCTGGCGGTAAATTTCGCTTCCGCACATTCGCTGCGACCCCCTCAGCAGCGGCCTAAGCCTAGATTCGATCCTTCAGAGTGCAGCCCTCTACCGCGTTGCATGCGCGACACAGTAACATGGAAAATTTCTCCTCACTACATGACACAGTTCACATCCACTTATGGTCACATACATACAAGTATGTCATTTGTGTAGGAAATTTTTAATTTGGAAAAAAGACCTTGCGATATAAAATTATCCATGCAATTCTAAGCTAAATCATATACCACAACATGAAACATTTCGTGGCGACCCTATTTAGGTGGGATAAGAGTAAGAAGAAGAAGAATTCTTACACAATTTCGTAGTTAATGCAAGTGGAGCCACGAGCACAGTAAACGATAAAATCTTGGGTCACGTTAATAAATGAATAACGTACGATAACAGGATCTCAGAGAAACTACGAAATTAATAAAAGACAAACATAGAGAAACAAATATGACAATATCATCATGTGCCTAATATCTATTCCATATAATTAACTCGTGCCGGGTCACATAACGTCCCATGGGCCGATGGAAATTATTTCCTCAATCGAAAATTGCTTATCGATCCGTCGCAGACATGTGGCCATTGTTGATAGCTCAGCGTGGGATCGTGTATCGTAAATTGATTTAACCCTTCGCTCTTATTTTTCAGCGTCTTGTCTATGTTTATTTAAATAGAGTATTAAAAATTTCGTTGACATTTTATGAATATTGAACGTGATCGGTAATTGCATTAGTCGAAACGAAGGACCTTTAAATATACTTCGGTTAATATATTTTAAAAATAATTCTAGGTTTAAGATGCGCCAACTTTAGTTGGAATGTAATTAATACAATTTAAAGTTTTCTAAAAACCACGTGGCCACACATGGCCACGAAATATTCTGTTTACAATTTTTCCATTGAAAATTCAATATAACACGAATTATTTATTAAATTTGGTTATAAATTACAATCACATCGGTGACATAGGCTTTATTAAATTTGTTTTCCAATATAAACAAAATTAATATTGAATATTCGAAGAAAAAACAATAAATCAAGACATCAAACACCTTTTCAGACTAAGCATTACCCCTAGCCTTTGACTGTGAACAGTACAATATAGATTCACCTGAACGACCTAGGTCATACGAAATAAAAGGATTACTAAAAATGTCAGAGGTCACAAGATCGATTGTGGTCAGGGTTAATTAATATTCTAGTTTGTTCGTTCTTGTTTGACTTTTAGCAACTAGTCGCCGCCGATAAGCTACACTGGAGGTAGATTGAAATATTAACTTCTCGAATGTAATAACTAGATATGAATTGGGGAACGTCCTTCATTAACTATCGAGACGTCGATACGAGCGCACGTCCTTAATAATGGACGATTAATGTATTCTCGTGTAATTTAAATAGGCACCGGGAAGAGAAAATTATTTATAGGTTAGGTTTAAGAACAGGTGACATACTAAAAACAACATCATTCGAATCTATGTGTGCATTCTGAATAACAGAGAAGAAAGCTATATATCAATTGTATGCTAATGCCTCTTGCTGCGTACCGCGCATTTCTGTTCCTATAAATACAGTTTTTTCAGGTCAGTTTTAGGACCCCCAAATTTCTAATTAGCCAACTATACATAAATAAGTGGAGATTGATCAGTGCAGTACTTTTTTCTCCTCCAATTCTCCACTGATTTTCTTTTTCATTTTGTAGTAACTATTGACGAGCTTTAATGTTATCCAGATCTTTCATAGCATCGACGAATCCTGTTATGTTATTTATAAGAATATTTGTCATACTTAAATTCTTACTAATATGCTTTCACGCCTTAACAACTCAATCGATAATCATAAAATGTTGCATACAATGTTTATCAGGTGTACAGAAAAGGTTATTATACCCTTCACTCAGAAAAAAATCGTTTCCGAGGGTACAGGCCAGATTTACATTAACGCCGGATGAAACCGCGAGCCGCAAAATTAAAAAAATGGTATTTAGTCCAATTTCGACCAATGACCGATCACTACTCATTATAAATTTGTAATGTATTTTAATATCCATGACAAGCTAAATAGTCTATCTTCAATCAGAGTTTGAAATCCACCTGCTTATAAACCAAGTATAGCATTTCTTTTGTTTTCACTAAGTTGTACTAAGTTGTAATATATATTCTGAAATTGGTTTTTCACCAAAGGCGTTGTTGTCGCAAATATTTCCCATTCGAAAATATGGTTAATGTGACGTCATTTTGCAGGAAAAAGGTAGAGTATTTTAAACAAAAGAAAGGACGTTCGACAATAATAAAGGTAGGTTTAACGTAATATATATGTCGCAGACAGGTGGAGTCGTCGCGAGAGGATTACGTGAAGCCTGCGACGCTCGAGTAAATCCGGATCGCACTTCGAACCGGAGCTAACTCGCACTTTGAATTTATTTGCTCGATCTCTCAATAAATTCTGAAATACTATCTGGCTGCATTGTAGAAGTAAGAATTTCAATAATCACATCTACTAAGCATTCACCGTACTGAGATTTTAATAAAACCTCTCTTTTCTTTGGAACTGACTTGCAATTATGTATCCTGACATGCCTTTACAGCTTTACTGGGCGCTTGTTGAGAGTTCGGAAGGCACTCAACTAAATGTCAACTATCGAAAGGGTGTCACAGTAGTGAAACGTTAGTTCGGGCCGTTTTCTTAGATTCAAAATCGGCAGATTTGAGCAAACTACGCGAACTAAACTAACCATTTATGTACACGTTGGTAAGACCTATGTGCGTACCTTCGAACGTACCGCATGAATACTTACATGAAATTTGGATCTGTTAATAATGGCTAATAAACAATCTTATAAAAAAAGTGAAAGGCTTAGTATGGCGTGTTTAATGAAGTAGTAAATGCAGTAGCGTGCTCGAGGATCCCATTTCAGAAAATCAAACTTAGACTTGATACGCTGCCGAGGGAGGCCACGGTGAATGTACTGGAGTAAAGATGACCGCTCAACCATGGAGGCTCATGTTACGGCTCAGCAGTACTCCTTCTATATTGTTTGCCCCACTAATATATTTGAACATATTATTTAATGACCCATATTATATTATTCTTAGAATATTTTATGGTTATGACAACCCTTTCACAATTAGTAAATATATTTTTATACTAACATTATTCTGCGTTAGTTACATAATTATAGCGGTTAGTAGTATTATTGGAAAACGTCACTAATTACAAAACATGAAATTACTTCACAATTCTTTTTTAAAATATAAATATTAAATTGTCATGCACATTATTCTTGCTTAAAAAACAATCATGAACCCCACAGACAATTACATAGTAAATTTAAATACGCATGTGAAATTTCTAAATGTCCACATCTTGAATTATTAAATGCTGTCCAACTTGCCAACAGAAGGAATAGAATCCATAAAACTGGCTGCATTGCCACGCTACATGGCAACAATTACCCACATTATTTTCTGTGTTCATTTCTGCATGCCACAGCTTCAATAACTCTGGGGAGTATTTTTCCTCAATTCATTTCGTGGAGGCGTCAGATTTACAATTTAAATATATATAAGCCAAAACACTTGATCGTGTTATTCCTAACCAACTGTTAAGCTAATAGGATCCGATTAACGAAACCTCTAGGTAACCTTAGATTTAAGCCCTAGTACAACATTTCTAAATTTTTCAAACACAATTTGAGCGTAGTAAACCAAAAGGTTAAAGGACCTAAAAATAAACCTTTCATCCTTATGATTTCTGACATCCTGAATAATGATTAGCTATGAAAAACAATGTAATTCAATTGATCCAAAACCGAAATGGAAACAGAATTATAAATCAATCCCGACGACGTCCTTTATAGAAATTCATACAAGTAACACAATGCGGCCGGCTGATAATTAATTGTTTTTCCGTCGATTCGCTATGATCCTGTGAGTCGGGTCGCTAAGGTCTGCAAACGAGGTTTGTGAAATGCTAAGAGAGAAATGAATATTGTGTGCGTACAGTTTTACCGTATTCAGGGCTTTTTACGTGGTCACAAGCATTACGTGGTTTTTTACTTTTCGTTTCTAGAAAGATTAATGGTTAGTAGTTTTTCTTTTCCTTTACAAACCGTGATTTGCGTATCTGCCAGTGTCATTGCTGTATACATAAGATGATAGTGCAATAGCAAATCGTTTATAGCAAATTCAATTCGAAGCGATGATGGTTCAGTTGGTAGTGTGTTCGGACACAGCGTCGAAGGACGTAGGTTCGAATCTAAGCAACTGAATCGGAGCTCGCGGTGAAGGAAAACATCGTGATGAAACCATATAGCATGGTGGTAGGTCTTTTTCTAAGTCCGTCTGGCTAGCTACCACCCTCAAGTTGAAAATCTGTCGCCAAGCACCTGTTGGTGTGTTCCGGCAGCTGCACTTGAGAACCAGTCTCCGTCTAGCTTAAGCGTGACTTAGCATATTAGAACACTTCATAATTTAATATCAGATGAGATTGTGGTCAAAACGTTTACCTAAAAAGTGTAAAAAACAAATTCAAGCCCTTACATTTTTATGCAAGCTATTATGCAAAGCGAAAACATAAATCAGGGATCCAATAATAGTTTACTTTTCATTTGTTAAAAACACTATAACACTATGAACTATAGAATCTTTCTTATATTGTTAGATTAACAACTGTAACCTATATTTAAGCTATTATAATACTAATTTATTGTTATTAAGAAAAAAAGAATTACTTAAATTTGTCTTGACAATAATATATTTCGGATTTATTGTAAGTTTATTCTCTAGTTAACCAGGAATCCACGTTCCATGTTATTGTCTAAGCCACTGGATAATTGCTACCTAATGAACATGCTAGAATGAATCTGTAACCTAGAACTTTTAGACTGTGGGCGTGTGACTTTAGTTATGGCTGGATAAGAAAGGATCAAAAAATGACTGCTTTAAAATAGTTTGATTGTTGTTACTTCGCTATAGAAAATCAAACGTCATGGACATACGTTGTTCGTGTGCGAACACTGTAAGGACAGTCCCTTTATTATTACCTAACATAAATTTAGATTGTGATTAAAGGCCAATGAAATAGTGTAAATGATTAAAAGTTAGTATTCTAGTTAAGACTCTTAGATTCAACTGTACTGAAATTGACTCCAATAACATCACATATTTAGCTCCTCCATGAGAAATCTGCTAATCGATGCTGACTCTCTCGAAGTATGTGGAATGTATGGCATGTATTCTCGCGATGCCTTGCCATAAATTCACTACGTACATACACTGAATTAATATGACGTAAGCTTGTCGTAATTTCTTTCTGTACGTATCTTCAACGAGAGAAGAAAACTAAAAATATTGTTCAGCTTTTATTGATTTATTGCAAATTACAATAACGAACGTAGTCTATACCGTTTGCTCTTGGACGTTATTGCTTTGTGTGAAGAAAGTTGAAAGGTTTCCTGGAGCTTTGATAGTGGATGCGGTGGTATATTGAATATTAATCGCATCATGGTCCCGACACTGAGGACCAACAGCGTCGATAGAAGCCTTCTATATTCTTTCTATTTATTCAATAACGCTGGAAGACATCAGACAGATCTTTGTCGTTTTTACGCTTTTAATTAAATTTTGGTATTTCGCATCACATATTCAATATTAAGAAGACTTGAATATACTCGGAAACAATGCTATTGTACCATCTGGCTATTCTTTAACTGACTTCAAAAAGGTCGAGCTTTTCAACTCAATTGTTTTTTTTTTAAATGGTTGTTACCTTTGAATTGTGTCATTTATAAACTAAGTTAGAAAATATTGTTGTTATTGGAAAGGAGATCCTTTCAGGAAGTCATTTCATTTCATTAATATTGGACCTTGGATTTCAAAGATACACCAGGGAATTCCCCAAAATCGTGTAGGAAATGTGTAATGGTTTAAATATTGGTGGGTTTTGGTCCTTTTTTTTGAGTAAAGGTGTTTTCGAAGTCGATTTTATTTTTTGTTAAAATTTTCTCGTCATCATAAAAAGTTATGTTAATTAACTGGATCATGGACAACTGTATGTATTATTAAATACCGATATTGACTCGTTTTGATGCATTATGTTTTTGTATATTGTTCACGGGTCAGGGTTTGATAGGTTCGCGCCAACCTTACAAAAGGTTTAAGACCTGTTATTTTGATATATTTAGTTGCGTCATGTTCCGAAATCACGAAGTATATACAGTAAATTAACGGGTTAGTAGGGTGTCTGTATCCGACTGCACCATACACACGATGATAGATGAATCACACTGACTCTTGATTAGCTTGATTACAATCTCACCTGCTGTTAAATGAAAATTTGGTCCAAGATGGTTAAACTTAAAGGGAACAAGCACAGCTGTTGAAATACACCATAGGTGCTTGGTGACAAATTTTCAACTTGTGTGGTGGTAGCTGACTAGCTAGTCCTGAGTAGACGGGCTTAGAAAAAGCCCTACTACTAAGCAATTATTTATTATGGATTGCGCTACAATAAAACATCCTATTGCCTTGATCTTGCCCCACTGAGATCTTCTTATACTTCTGGTTCGACTCACATTTACCTAAGTCAAATTTGGTTACAACGAGATAACCGGAAAACTTCGTGACGAAACAATGTAGCACCAGCAACAACAAACAATATGTAACAATGTAGTGGAAAAAATTACAAATTTCTTGTCATTTTTATTCACCTATACATTTTTGCCTTATATAATGATAACCTTATTTCCTCAAGAAAAGGCTTTAGTCAACAGTAGGATCTTGAACATTTAAACATCTGTAATAAACCTTGAGCTGATCTATAATAGCTTTTAGCGACTCGGTTCTAGACCACTTCAGAACAACACAAGTCGTGTTACAGTATCTATGACGTCACTCGGTCGTGTGAGAGATCGCACTTGAAATTGTATACGATTCTAATGACGCACTCGACCCCGTTCCGAGTGAATGACTGAACGATAAAGAGTTGTTCGTGCGAATCTCTTAATGACTTCAACTATCAATAACATATTAATATGTTGTGTACTGGATTGAGAGTTTACGAAGATCACTCTATTTGAACGATTTTTGTGACGGAAAATGTCCAAGAAGTAAGGTATCAAAATCAAAAATACTTTATTCAATTTAGGCCCTAAGAAGGCGCTTACGAACGTCAAAACTATCACCGGTTCGGAAAACAACCCAGTCATCTAGAAGAACCGGCAAGAAACTCGATCGGGTTTATCTTTCTAACTCACAATTATATATTTAAAACACGTTATACGTTACAATCGTTTTAGTGGATGCACTAAAGGAGTCAATTCCAGACGTCACCATCGTTCACATATCGATCCACTCTATAATAGCCCTTTGAAACCAAAACCCGCTTAACATGGCACTTAAACTTATAGCCTGGCAAATCGGTAATATGCTTTGGGACTTTGTTATAAAACCTAACAATATTACCTAAGAAACTGTTACTGGTTTTACTGAGCCTAAAACATGGAAAAACCAGTTTGTCACAGTTTCTAGTCTTTAGATCATGCCTGTGTTTTACGAACTCCAGCTTTTCAAAGTTTTTGCGAACACACATTAAATTATCAAGAATGTATTGGGAAGGCAGAGTTAAGATACTGAATTCTTTAGTCTTTAATGATTCGCGTATATAACCGAACCGCATTAATAGGACCTCGTCAATATTACATCCCATAAACGTGGTGTTCCTAAAGGCTGACTTTTTAAAGTCTTGTACTCAAAACCGTTTTATTTAGAAGTGAAATGCTGCATGGTGGATTTTCAGATGCTACGGGAACGGCTTAGCATTAGATGATAATATGGTTAGTGCAGCTTATGACTAAGTATAACATGCTGCTGCTACTCCTGAAGATTGAGTTGGACCATGTCGTTTTTTATTCATAGCACGACAATGAGACTGCATAGTGCTTAACTGTAAGCGTAGTGACATCTAGAGACAATAATGGCCATCAGATCTTTTTGCATACGGTGACTGATCCCAAAACATGACAAACTAAATTCACTGTATTTATCAGCATATTCATCGTGGTTGCAACCCCGAAAGATACAGTATTCCGCCACTCCACTTAAGTACTGACTGATTGAGGAACGCGAAAGCCCTCTAACGCGTACCACTATGGAGGGTGTTACTTGGTGTGTGGTCGTAATCGAATTTGATAATTATTTGAATTTTGCCCTCGTAAAACCAGCACTACTCCTTCGCGGCAGTTTATTGAACTTTATACAGGCTGTGCCAGTCTTATTTTTTATGACAAAGGTCAGCAAATAGGCAGACGTACCGTCTGATATTAAATAGTTACCTTGGCCTATGGACAACTGCACTACCAGGGGCATGATTGTTGTGTTACCGACATTGAAGGTTGTATTTCAATTCCTTTTTGAAGAGCCTCGTATCATAAACCTTACCAAGATTCTATGTTTGATTATTTAAATAATAAGAAATCATATATACCGTATATATGTACTGAAAATCATCATTATCATCATCAGCCTGTTAGAGACCCACTGCAGGGCCATCATAGGCCTCCTCCCGAAGGAAGGTATGGGCATAATCACCACGTCAGCCCACGACGTATTGGCGATTTCAAACTCTGAGAAATCCATAGTATTTTTTATATTTTTCCCATATATGGTGTGTAGAAGAAGAAGAAACATTTCTCAGGTTCAGGTTTCCTCATGATGTTTTCCTTCACCGTCAGCCGATAGTGTTACCAATTTAAATTAGTAAATGTACGTTAATTCCGAAAAAATCGTTGGTACGTACCAGGGTTCGAACCTGCGGACATCGGGTCGATATTCCACTGGTGAAACCGCTAGACCACCACCACGACTTTTTTTTTTAAATACAGGATACTTACTTTACAGCATATTTATTTATTAGATTCAGTTGACGCTTTGGCACGTTTAATGACTAACGAAGCTGTCAGGAATCACCAAGTACTATGCCTATAAAATACGTAATGAACGAAATTTAATTATTATTTGTATTTCTGTTTAACGGTAACTTTTATATTTAGGAGTCAAATTAATTAGCAAAAACAAGTATTTGTGTAGTTCTTTTTTGTCGACATAAGGTTATAAATGAAATAAGTAACTTTTCTTTCATGATTTGACGTTAACAGCTTTTTGCGTAAAACTACAAAGAAATCTGTTTTTCTGTTTTAATTCATATTAAAATTTTCTATTTTTTTTTGTTATTACTGTTATAGTCAACTTTTAGCTTTTGCTCGAGGCTTCGTTCGTGTTAATGTAGATTTGACTTACCATTGGAAACAGTATAGAATATTTTCTCTAGATGAAAATGACCATGTCATTTATTGTACCTCTGAGAACGTGTATGCGAAAGTTAAAGCGTCGAAGCGCAACAAGCACACAAGCTCACTTTCAGATTTATAAGATTATAATTAAGATTTCATATTAGGTACATGTTCTAAATAAGGAGGTATTTGTAAAAGCGATGATGGCTGGTACAACTGGTAGTGTGCTCGGACACAGGGTCGAAAGACGTAGGTTCGAGTCCAAGCAACTGAGTCGGAGCTTTCGGTGAAGGGAAAATATCGTGATGAAACCATATAGCATGGTGGTAGGGCTTTTTCTAAGTCCGTCTGGCTTGCTACCTCCCTCAAGTTGAAAATCTGTAGCCAAGCACGTGTTGGTGTATTCCGGCAGCTGCACTTGAGAGCCAGTCTCCCTCTACGTTAAGCGTGACTTACCATCTTTGACCATATCATCATTTAATATCAGATGAGATTGTGGTCAAAACTTTTACCTATAAAGTATAAATATATGTATATATATATATATACACATAACGGCACATAAATAAATACAGATTTAATTAATTTATTAAAAAAAACACAATCGTACATGAAGAATAAATATATCTAATTAGAGCGATTCACATTTTAGAATTATCACGGTACGTGCACGACATTATGAATTGAATAATGAATTTACGAGACAAGATTCGTTGATTTCACTAATTGTAAGGAGATTGGTTTAGAACGCGTACTTCGCTCGTGGCGCTTTACGTTAACAACGGTCTAACGCTTTAATAAATTCTCTTCTTCGAGTTCGTCTTCTCAAATATAATATCAGTTATTAATCTCAATTAAATTTTACTTTGTGTTTTGCTGGTTATAAGAACTTATATGAACCTAATTTTACACCAGCGAGTAATTAAACGCCTCGGTAAAAGCAAATTTATTTGTACATAAACGCAGAAGTGGAATGAACTCTCTATTACAGAGACATTTTGTATACACATTTTCAGGGGTACATAAAAGGTACCCCTCTTCTTTTAAAAAAAGGAACTTTTCCCGAGCGATAGTACAAATCTACATTAACCAGAGAGAAGCAGCGGGCAAAAGTTAGTGTATACCAATCGTTATAAAAGACGTAGTTCCTATTAAAAAGGAAAGCCATTTTTTAAAACGGTGAAGTCGCGTGTACCCGTTAGTTAACTAAATAAAAGATGATTTGTAAAAATCTAACGTTTTAATTACGTCGTTCGTAAAGCCGAAAGGCCTAACCTTGTCTACCTTTCGTAACGTTTGCCCTCACGCCCCCGTGTAGGGTGTACACAAAAGCAAAAAACAAACAGGACCTAAACCCTCAGACGGGGTCAGTGAAACGGTACGTTCTATTTCATAAATATTCACGAAGGTGTCCAAACCCGCGACATTAGAGGGGCATTCGCGTAATTTATCGCTGTACCCGAGCAGATAACGACTAAAGGGTATCGTAAAAATGTTCCCACCGAGTAGAATAGCCCGTATATATATATATAGGTTTGTTTTATTTTTGTTATGTACATTGCAAAATGCAAAACGCTTCTTTCGATTATTTGGGAGTTGAATATATCAGTTGGATTTTGTAAATAAATAAAAATCTTGTACAAAAGGTGGATTACTTTTGTAGATTTTGAAGCGTTATTGTTAGAATTATTATTACAAAAATAACTCAGGATTATTAGAGGGCAACAACAAAAATATATTTTACCCCTGTTCTCTTGTTTTATTTATATATGTCGCACTTAAATATAATATAGTCTATCTCACTCCCATAATTCAGATGAGTCTAACGACACCTCATATTTTAAAGGCCATCAAAGCGTCTGCGGTATAGAAAAAACATTTGGAATGTGCTTTTTTAATTTTATTTGTTTATTTGATTATCCTGGTATCTTATTAGCGTAAACGTTTATCTTATTTTTTTATAAAATAAAAACGTTAAATACAATATTTCATCATTCAATTGGTTCACTCATTTCGCTCGTTTGTTCAACATTCGTTCACATTAGTATACGATTAGAATATTCGGAGTTTTTGCCGGGATCTTAGTCTGTCACGTAGTGGTTTATATATTCTATTCATAATCTTGTGTTATTAGACTCTATATTTTGTAATGTTGGTGGTGTTTTTCGTAATATAGTTCGGTTATTATGCACAAGTGAAGTGGATGGGAAATAATACTACGGAGCATGCATTCTGAGATGCCACCAAAACTCCATGGAAAGTTCTAACAAGGAAACCACCATCTTGTTAGAACATTATAATTATCACAAGACACTTACTTGAAACAAAACATTGACACTGGCAAGTGCTTCTGCGGTGCCAAAACAAGAAGAAGAAGAAGAAGAAGATTAGAATATTCATTTGTATATAAGAAAAGTCTATTGAAGAATATAATGTTCTTTAATGGCATTAAAAATGAAGTAATATAACCTGGTTAATTACATAAATTTGCTATCATATCCGAGAACGTTTGCGAGGATAGATTGGATTTTTTTTTTGGTGGATAATTTATACTCTTTCACGCAAAAACTACTGAACGGATTTACATAAGAGTTTACAGTAATATAGCTTGTACATCGGTATAAGATATTAGGCTATCTAATCTTCTTCACTACATAGTATAAAACAAAGTCGCTTTCTCTCTCCGTATATCCCTATGTATGCTTAAATCTTTAAAACTACGCAACGGATTTTGATGCGGTTTTTTTTTATTAGATAGAGTGATTGAAGAGGAAGGTTTATATGCATAATAACATAAATTAAATAGTGAAGCAATACTGTTATTTTTCAGGTTACTCCAAATTTAACGCGTGTGGGTCACGAGCAGTAATGAATAAATCAAAACTACTGGCTCGATTTTAACCATTTTTCAGTGAATGACATAGGCTATATATTTTATACCCGTACGAAGCCGGAGCGGGCCGCTAGTATATTATAAATACCAATGTGATTTTTTTTGTTTACGCTTTCACATCTTAACTATTCAACTGATTATCACGAAATTTTTCACACACAATTTTAGGAGTACACAAAAGAGGATATCTGCCTTCCAGAAAAAAGGCCTATTTCCATGTTACCCACGGACAAAACCTAGTGTAATATAAATCGAAGGCGCATTTTAAATATCCGAAACACTGCCTTAGATTAGAACGATTTACTTATGAATTTCCTTTAGCAAGACGTTAAGCAAAGCCAAGAAAATATTCATACAGAATAATGGATACCTTTTGAAATTTAAATTGCTACGCCAAAGCTTAGGCACGTAGCTAATCTCACTTCATAAAATATAAAGTTATGTATATACAAAGAGATAATCCGTCGGGGTTTGCTGGAATGTGAGATAAAAGCGAGAGACGAGATTAAGATTTGCGAGAATATTCTTAAATGACACTTCAGTCTTCTGCCTGTCCTTGTAAGTCAAGCGGTGTATAATTCATGGTTTCGGAGAATGCTCAACAGTTTTATAATAGATCGAAAAAAAAAAAAAAATAGGCAGGCGATTATCCTCCAGTTAGGATTGAGTTTCATAAAACATAGTCAAATGACTGTTATCGCAGTTATGTAGTATAAACAAACTTCCGTATAAACCGCGACTGAACCACTACGGCATATACTATCGCTGACATAGGCATTCACGGTTCGGCCCGTCTTGGTTAAGTTTGGTTCTCATCGGGTGGCAATTTCGTTTGCGGACCGCAGTACCGCGTACCTCGCCATTAAGCTCGCTCGCACTGTATATTATTTTAATGCTACTAGTTTTTGCCGCCGGCATCGACCGCGTAGATGAAGATTAAACCTCGAAAGTAGTCTATTTTTTCTCGATAAATAGTACCTTATGTCCTTTTCTGTATCCATGATGTCGCGTATAAAAAAATCATGGTTGAGTAGCTGAAAGCGTAGTAAGCATACTGTCCATCCCATGTTTCAGACTGAATAAGTCTATAGCCTAAGAAGACTAAAATACATGTATATTGAAGAGATAAACCAGATCGAGTTTCACGCCGGTTCTTCTCGATGACAGGGTCGTTTTCCGAAACGGTGGTAGTTTTGAAGTTCATACGCTCCTTCGTAGGGCCTAAATTGAATAAAGTATTTTTGATTTTCATTTTGATTTTGAGTAGTCATTACGATTGTAAATATATGCCGGATAAACACTTGTAAGCAATTAGGGAAATAAATGAACTGTTGTCAATTTTTTGTATTGGTAGCACTAAAGCTCGTTGATAGCTACTACAGATTAAAAAAAAAGAAAATCAGTTGAGAAACACAGCAGAAAAATATACTGAACTGATTTATTTTAGCCTATTTATATATGTGTATGTAACAATACATACTCTCTGTGACAAATATCTGTGAAATGTATAAGTTAGCAGGACTATTACAGTATGAGCTTGGTGTAAGTACAGCACTCCTGAGGTTGGGTAATAAAAACCAGCCTATCCTAATGCAAGCGATTTGTTTTAATTTATATTTAATGTTAATACCCTTTTCAGAATGACTACTATACGAAACATCGTAAAGTTTACTGATATCACATTACAATAAAAACAGTGATACTTATGTTTGTGTAGTTTTATTACTAGTTTAAGAATTTTCGAAGTGAAAACTTCTTGAAGCGTATTGAGCATTAACCGAAAGTGTAACCGTTACGCTCGGGTCGGTGATACTGAATCGGGTTTATTCGGCTGTAGTCCTCATCAATTCGTTCGCAATTCCTTTACTGCCTGAAAAAGAGTGCGTTGTTCAATTCATTCCGTTTTTATTGTTATTTATTTTAATAATATAATACAATGATGTATGTTTTGTATCCAATTAGTATAGTATTTCAATTGTATATATTCTGCAACTACAATAACTTAATGTGTTATTTAAAAGTTTTCACTTCATAGTGTAGTCCTAAGAATACAAGCTCATTGTTTTACCGAATTCAAACATAAGTAGGTTCTCAATTCGAAGGTATTTTTTCTAATGTTTATTACTTCAGAACTTCATCATTTATAAAAGCTCTTTATCGCGAAAACAGAACCGTTCGCTGTAAAAGCAATAATGAATCCTGCAGATGGCATTGGTCTGCAAATAGTTGGCTCTGTCTATGCTCACTAAATAACAAAAAGACTGTAAATATCATAATTTTTGGAGCAAATATATAAATAATAAAAATGTATAATGATAAAATTAGACATGAGTTGCATTTTCCTAAAAAACATGGATGGTTTTTTTTTATATTATAGGGGGCAAGCGAACAGGTGGGTCACCTGATGGTAAGTGATCACCACTGTCCATAGACACTAGCAACACCAACGGAGTCACAAGTGCGTTGCCGGCCTTTTAACTATGTGGGCCTCCGGCGGAACTTTACGTACTACGTACAACATTCAGGCAAAAAGTCAAGAAATTTTATTATATGATCTGGTAACCCAGTTTCTTCAGATGCAGTAATAAAAAATAATACTATATTAGTATACTAGCGGTCCGCTCCGGCTTCGCACGGGTATACGGCCTATGTTATTCACTGAAAAAATGATTAAAATCGATCCAGTTGTTTTGAGTTATTCATTACTTCCAGTATTTCTCCACTATTTAATTTATATTATTATCCATATAAACGTTCCTCTTCAATCACTCTATCTATTAAAAAAAAAACCGCATCAAAATCCGTTGCGTAGTTTTAAAGATTTAAGCATACATAGGGATATAGGGACAGAGAAAGCGACTATATGTAGTGATTGCATAGTAATCTATTAATTGAGACGAACTCCCTTATATTTGCATCATTGTTTCTTTATTTTTATACTAAATCACATGTTTTTATATTAAATCGCTTGATACTGTGACATGTACTTTAACAAATTGCAAATCCAAGCCGCATCTGTGTGGTCTCGTTGTTAATCTGCACTAAAATGTAATGATCGAGAAAATAAATAAAGACTTGCTTCAAGTCTTTAGTTTTATTGAGCAAGACGCTTATATTAAGATCTTTATGAAACTTCTTTTTTTTTTATAATAGTAAATTACTTCTTATAAGATAAGCTATCTGTTAGTGAAAGTTCCGTGAAAAATGGCTCAAACGTTTTGGAGATAGTACTACAAACAAAGCCATGGGTAAAAGCTAGTCAGAAATAAATAAGCTTTAATTACTTTTTATAATGTTAGCTATCGGTCAGTGAAAGTCCCATGAAAATAGGTCCAATCGTTTTGGAGATAGTACTAGAGACGAAGCCACGGATGACAGCTAGCCTAAAATAAAATAGCCTATGCTACCTGCTGTAATTTTAACTATCCGTTAGTGAAGTTTCTGTCAAAATCGGTCCTGCCCTTTCAGATATTACCCGGAACAAACATACAGACAGAGAAACAAAAATTTTAAAAATTGTATTCTTGTTATCAGTATCGTGTATACGTTCATATCCAATCAGTAAAAAGTCGTTATTCTGATATTACAAACAGACACTCCAATTTTATTAATATGTATAGATATATAGATTGTATATTCTTTGTATTCTAAATTGTAAAAAGTTACATAATCATTTTATCATAGAACTAGATTTGCTCCGTAATTTCAACCCATTTAATTCTATCCTGCAGTCTATCTTACGCTACCACAAGCGAAGGAGTTAGAGTTCTTTCTGACTTACACTTTGCATGATGGCTATTTCGCTTCTAAGCATGGTCGCGTGACTGTGCATAACCTATAATCTTTCCCAGTAAATCATTACGTATTATAAAACAAACTCCTCCGCGGCGTCTGTCTATCAGTCTGGACACAGTCTAGACATCACCAATAGATAGAGTAATCTATCACGGGCAAGGTTTAGGTATATAATTTGTCAAGTTTTTTTTTTTTGTTAAAAGAATCAGAAAAGTCAAGCCGCCTTAAGCGTTTCATGCACATAAGTGTATATTTTTTATTATCAGGGCAGGACAACGTCCGCCGGGCCTGCTAGTACACTATAAAACGCAAAAAGAGTTTTTAAAATGTGGCTGGTGGTTGCAGAGATTAGTGAATAAAAAAAAACACACACGCAATATCTTAATATTTGTAATTTATAGTATAATTATTATAAAGGAGAAAGTTTATTAGGATAGAAATACTACTAAACGGAGTATGACTAAACTTTACGTTAAAATAACTTATACATCAAATTAAAGCGATGAAGGCTCAGTTTGTAGTGTCTTCGGACACAGCGTCGAAGGACGTAGGTTCGAATCCAAGCAACTGAGTCGGAGCGCGCGGTGAAGGAAAACATCGTGATGAAACCATAGCGTGGTGGTAGGGGCTTTTTCTAAATCCGTCTGGCTAGCTACCACCCTCAAGTTGAAAATCTATCGCCAAGCACCTGTTGGTGTGTTCCGGCGGCTGCACTTGAGAGCCAGTCTCTCCCTCTAGGTTAACCGTCACTTACCATCTTAGACCACATCATCATTTAATATCAGATGAGATTGTGGTCAAAACGTTTACCTATATATACACTATAAAAAAAAAGTATAAATGCAGTGTCTCAAATTGGCCAAAATATTACAAATAATTGTCAAGTAAGTTTGAAAAAATCCTGCCATCTGAAAGCAAACCCGGCATGCACTATATACATCGTTACAGTTACATGACCTATGGTGTCATTGTTTGTAACAATAAAAACATAGGTGAAGGTTCTAATATATTTAAAATAGTAACTTTATTGCAAAAAAAAGAAAACAGTAGGAACATCAAGAAAGAAGATTATTAAAGTAATAGAACAATTTAACGATAAAGCAATTCAATTTTAAAGGTACACGTGTATTAAGTTCTTTGAAAGATATCAGTTGCAAATGAACGTGTACGGAAGAGAACTTCAATTTTCCTGAGAGGTTATCGAATATCGTGCTCGCTTGTTACTAAAACTTACTTCGTGTTCCTTATTATTTCGAGTTACTTCCACTGAACTCTGAAGTAATAGATTTGTTTTACGCATAAATATACAGTTATTATATAATCAAAATAATCATTATGTTCTCGCCCTTATCTAAGCTGGTAGGAGGTAGTAGACTGAGATAATTGTATCAGACTAGATCTCGACGTCTCATATTTAATTGCAATAGTGGGTATTTAGACGGTGTATATCTATTACTAGAATGTGTCCGTAGGTGACTGGATTGCTTAGTAACAATTGCAATGGAGTCACTTTGCAGTGTTCTAGTTAAAAAAACGTATGTGTGTATACTTATGACCATACGAAAGAAGTGAAAACTTCGTTATAAAAAGTGTATAACAACATAAAGCCCACGTCACGCGGCGGTCCCAGTCGGTCACCCATCCAAGTATTCCGGTCCACAATTCCGGTGTTTTCAACACTCTTCTGACACATTGTTTATCCCCACCACTTTTCGACACACAAAAATGTTGCGGATCAGAAAATTTCAAAGCCTCCCATAAGAAGTTTCACTTGAAAAAAACTAAGTGGGTTTAGTACAAAATGGTTTTTGGAGAACGATTCACGGAGAAGATTTTTATGATATACATATATAAATTTTACTAAAGTTTGCCAATAGATGGCGTTATAATATATTTTATTGTTAGCAAGTTACATATCCATTTTAACCTTGAGGCAGTTGCGGGCTGTTATTAGTATATATAGATTATATAGACCATATTCTATAAGACTTATGTACGTACTATAGATTATATATAAACACCGTTTTCTCTGTAAAGGAAAATATTTTCTCTTTATTATATAATTATGTTGATTGATAAGCTGTCATTGTGAGTTACTTCCTCGTTCGACGTTTCACAATTGGCGCTTATTCATTGTAATTTAAAATTATGTTCTGAATAAATATTTATCGTAGAATATACGAAGAAAAGGCAAAAAGTCAATATTCTTTTTCACTTAGGGAAATTATGTTATTGACAAGATAAACTTGTACTAAACCGACAGACGAAGAAACTACTGGATATATATCGATCTTTTTTTTTAGTTTTATATTTTAGACAGTTCGTATCTAAAAAAATATTACAACACATCTTCATTGAGTGTAAAGGTATTCAAATTTTAAGAATCTACAATTTCTATAAGCGCTACGCGTTCAACGATGGGTGAATTAATTCAAAGTATATTTTTGCTTCAAATTTTTGTTAATGTTTTTTTATTACTCCGCACATAGAATATTAGTTCATATAATAAAACTAAGTAGACGAAGTCCTGGATATCAATTAGTTATAAATAAAATCCAAGAGTCTCTATTTATTCGGACCTTGGGGAAATGATGCTGTCGACAAGTGAAAGTCGTTTCAACAATTTTGTACCAAACAGACAGACAGACAAACTGAAAAAGCAAGTTAGTACAAAGTCTGTTAAAAAAATTAGAAATATAATAATCGACTTCTTAGTAAGACGAGTTAGCGGGCAAGGTAAATTACCCCGGATAAGACTATGTCCGACCCGGATCGCGCTCGTTATCCTCAAGCGGTCGGAGTAAGTACCGGATTTAATAGTCTCGATCCGGTCAAATGGCGTAGAAACAGTTCACGGATGAGAAAGTTTTTAATGTTGCCGAACGAACAACTTCCTTATATTTTCACTCTTCACGAGTTTCCAATACATGTTTAATGTTCCTGAAACTCTGACTGGTCAAAATTAAAAATACTTTATTCAATTTAGGCTCTGAGAAGGCGCTTATGAACGTCAAAACTACCACCGGTTCGGAAGACAATCCAGTCATCGAGAAGAACCGGCAAGAAACTCGATCGGGTTTATCTTTTTAACATACACTTGTATGTTTAATGTTACAATCGATTTTAGGGGATGCACATAGAGTGACGTCGTTTCCAGACTTCACCATCGTTCACAATATATGATTAATAATCCACCCTATAGACCCTTTAAACATTAAAACCCTTTTGACATTGATGTTTACGCTTACTATCCGGCAAATCGTTAATGTACTTTATGGCTTTATCAAAAAATCAAGCACTCTTACTTAAAAAACTCTTATTGGTCTTACTGAGCCTGAAACATTGGATGACCAGTTAGTCACTGTTTCTAGTATTTAAATTATGTCGAACTAGCGGCCCGCTCCGGCTTCGCACGGCTATAAAATATATAGCCTATGTCATTCACTGAACAAATGATTAAATTCGATCCAGTAGTTTTGATTTATTCATTACTGCCCGTGGCCCGCACGCGTTAAATTTGAAGTAACCTCAAAACTAACAGTATTTCCCCACTATTTAATTTATGTTATTATACATATAAACGTTCCTCTTCAATCACTCTATCTATTAAAAAAACACCGCATCAAAATCCGTTGCGCAGTTTTAAAGATTTAAGCATACATAGGAATATAGGGACAGAGAAAGCGACTTTGTTTTTATAATATGTAGTGATGAGAGTGCGTTCAGTTAATTATAACAAGTGAAGTGAATCCTAAATATCAGAATGAATTTGTTAGTATGTATTACAGAATTGCAGGAAGTACTAATTAAAAATAGTATTTAGTAATAATCTTAGTTGAGTAGAATTGATGATAACTTCCATTGATTAGTATTTCTGTGTAAATAGTAATATTAGTGTTCAGTATAAATTATTAAATAGTTTGTTACATGATTCGTCTATAAAAGCCGGTGTGTACATTGTTTAGGATGAATCGTTTCGTAACCACCGCCAAGTTCAGTTGTACGGGGAAACTCTGCCCGATTGTATTGAAATTATTATAAGAGTGTAATCTTATTCTATATTGTCGCTATCCTGATTATCTACCGCTGTTTATATATTTAATACTGGAATTTATAACTATTTTCAACATATAATAATAATATATTAGAACATAGAAGAATGGATGTTTGTTACACCTTCACCCAAAAATTACTGAAAGGATTTTGATTAAATATAGCTTATACATCAAAATCATACATAGGCTATCTACAAATATTGTTTAAATGGACTTAATTATAACAATTAGTATCAAGTAAGTTGGAACAAATCCTCTCTTCTAAGAGCTACCTCGGTACGTACTGCATAAACTGTCAGTTATGCAAACATAATGTATAGTGTCATCATTGATAATGTAACAAACACATACATAACAAAATACATACGAATGAAAAATAATTGAATGCAATTAATTCAATAAAACTGTGTAACATGACATCAACTGAGTTTTTAACGAACTATTTTCATAATACTTCGAACTATGTAACACCGCCATCTGTTAAATCTTTAGCGAAGTATAGTCAATATTACCAATAGCATACAAAAATATTTAATTATATTGTATTTCATTTTACAACTTTATATTTTCTGTTTTGTTGAGCACTGAAAGACCAAACATTACAGATTCTAGAATTCATAAAAGTAGAAGATAGCGAATGAGTATTTTACTACTTAACGAATAAGGCATCTTTGCGAAACACAACAAAGCTTTTAGCTGGTGCATAAATATCCACGATCTTCAGCTTTTGCACAATCTTATTAACTTTCCTTTAAGCTAATTTGCTATCAGAACAAATTCTTTATCATGTACGACATTAAAAAAAGGTACGTTGACCTCATAAAATCAAGTTGTCTGGAATAGACTAATGTATGTAAATAGAATATTTCCAAAACGTGTTCTACATAAAATATTAATGAAAACTCAGACACCCACTTTAGCTCTCATACTGAAGTATTTTTTATTTGACACCTAGGGATGTAGCAAGGTTGAAAATGTGTGCCAAAATTATCACAATGAATTCAACGTGACTGGTACACCCTTATAAATGAATTTAATAACTGCGCTCCAGATAATGAGATGTGTTTCTGGCCTGCATCTCATTGATCGACTACGGAGCACACAGACGCTTTTACTAGAACCATCGCTGATATTTCGACATGTAAAAAAGAATAAAAATATTGAAATATGTCATTATATACCGCTAATATATTTTGCCCCAAACACATCTCATTATCTGGAGCACAGTTATTAGATTCATTTATAAGGGCGAACTAACCACAATGCAGCCTACTGCAAGTACTCGTATTTTCAGTCTTTGGAAAATATTTGTCGAAGCTCGGTAAACGATAATATTAGTTAAAGGCACCGTTTTGTGGGTCTCACGTAGATACTTTATTTGTTATATCAAAAAATTTAAGCTAACAAGGCGTAAATAACTAATTATAAAACGGCAATATATTTAGAACTCGCTTCACGTTCACGTGATCTGGTACGACAAGTATCGTATGTCAAATTTAGGTATATCATAAATCAGATTAAATACTGTGTAATTTATCCCGGTATTGTTTAAATGACGTATAGTTAAAATACATGATGGGTTAAGATTTTTAGATATACGAAAAGATATACAGCTAATTATTATTCCATTGGACATTACTCAGGTCGATTTCATTTACATTATTATAATGTTCGAAGCTAGCGCAAGAGGCGATGGGCCCCCACTTCTAGTCCTGATTACAGTACTGAGTACACATGTACGTCGAAATAATTAACATTGACATCTTTCATCCCACAGCGTGTGACGTCATACAGTAATTTACACATTAATGTGGCGTAGCTCCCTTTATTTATTACTGCAGAAAAATAAGTGTTTGTGTGTTTTTTTTTTTAAGTGAAAACTTCTTTGGGCGCGTTAAACGATTTTTGGTAAGGGATAATTTATGTATACGCGTCACCGATGGTCTCGACATGTTCGTGACGTATTCCGCTTGCGCCAGACTAGTGACACGTAGTATAGTAAGCCTGTATACATGTAATATTAATATTTTGTGTTGAGCTTTTTTATAAACTATATAAAATGTATTTATAATCACTGTTCGGAGTGCCATTAAATGTTAAAACTAGATTAATATTTAAAATTTCCATTTATATATTATGAAATATAAATAATTCAGACTATAAATAATTTAAAAATTCAAAAGGGACAAAGTTATTCCTTATTTTGAGTTTTCACTTCTATCGGCAGTCCCTTGTGACTGCCTCGATTTATTTTTGTTAATTACTGTTGGAGTATTGAATAAAGAGTAAACTTTCCAAACATCTTACAATAATCGATAACAATTTTTGTACTTTTTCCTGAAATTGAAGTGCAGATTACTAGTATGACATAAACTTAACTTTTACTTTGAATAACTTTTGAACGACTCCCGTTTATCGAAGTAACGAGTAAATCTTCTTACAACAGACAGAGACCTTACCTAGGTAGACAATATTTACTAATAAATATGCTAGGTTATTAAAAGATATTTATAATTATACATTAAAAGATCAAAGTGAAATTTATAAATGACAAGTACACTGAGCTACAAGTTATAAGAAATAAGGAACTAACTACACTTATTACTTAGGATGATTTAAAACATGTAAAATAAATAATTACGTAAAAAATACTTATTGAAGTTATACTTCTTTCGGCGCGTTAGGGGAAAATGATGAGAGTACATTTTTACTATGCGCGCGCACACCGTCACGAAAAACCGACACCCTGAAGTTAGTTATAGTCAACATTTTATTTAAAAAAAGTATGTATGTATTAATTACCTTTTTTTATTGTTACTGTCGTTTTTCCTACAAACGTAGAATAAGGCGAAATATAAAATTTTTGAAAAGGTTTTTATCTTGTTACGCCAAAGACATATAATTTCTGACACGCTGTACATAAGTACACACTATCTTTTTTATTATTATAAATATATAATTATTACACAGTGTATAGGTATATTCTTGCATATGTTTATTTTTACTACGACTCAATCTTTTTTTATTTACTTAACAGAACTAAATATTATTAAATAAAACTTAGAATAACTATGTTATAAAATACCCATAAACCTTATATCGCTTATTAGAATTGGTTTATAAGCTTCAAAATTCTAAAAAAAATTTACCTATGTCACTTATAAATAGATATGTAAAATAGAAATGCCCAATGCGCAACCTCAAAATATTAATATAATAAGAGTTCCGGTTTCCACAGACGTCTATTTTTACTGCCTGAAGACATTTAATTGCGGATTTTGTGGAAAAAAAATTGGTTGTCTGCAAAATCCGTTTGCGGACGATAATTTTACGAGATAACGTCATAAGAAAACATTGATGAGAAAATATGTATCACAAACCGAACGTTTAGGTCGATCGCGGCTCTGCGTCGCTTGTTCCACACTCTCGCTTGCACGCTTGTCTCAGGCGGAACGTGACAATGAGTCATACTTATTCGTGTGTACAGCCGGCGTTTATCGATTTATAAGACGTTATCACGTAAAAAACAAATTATCAATTGTTTTTAAACAGCTTATATGTTACAGTATCGAAGAAGACGCGTAAACGATGAAATCGCTACTCGTGTATTCCTTACAGTTACGATTATCTAAAATTAATTTTTCCATCCAATTTTTATATATCCTTTTACAAATATCAGATTTTTTTTTACATAATTATAGAGTAGTTAATCACAAGCAAATGTCGTTATACTAGAGTACTTTGAACCGAGGTTGGTGAATAAAAGGCGTTACAAAAACTAACAGGTCAGACAGGCGCGGTGGTAATGTCCGCCTACGCTTCAAATAATGCCCTTTTATCTCTTGTTCTCTTACAATACACCTCTACGTGATTAACAATAAGCTATATTAACGAAACCAGTAAGAAGTCGTTATCCTGCTATATACCTTAATCATTCGTGAATGAAAAAATATTTACAGAGATTGAGAGGTTTGAAAATTTGGGAATATATGTGCTCTTATGAGAAAAATATAAAATATAAATACAAAAAATTCAACAATAGCGTCAAACGAGTTTGAATGTAATTAAGACCTGTACAAGTAAGAAAAAAACATTGTACCAAATCCAAATGAACGAACACCCACCACATCGTAATTTTATGTATAAAGATTATGTTGTATTTTTTCATGATCATTATAATTAATGTCGAAATAAAAATTATCAAATTTGCAATAACAATATTTTCCGTTGGTTTTTTTTTTCTTTTTTTGGAACTGACAACACTGTTAGCCTGGCAAGGCCTCTACAGTTTCCCCAAACTACTAAAGGGAGCGCTTAAGGCAATCACCTGATTATATATAGGCGACTAGTATAAGGGCGCACGGCACGCCTCGGCTTGGGCTGTCGCCGAATATCCGGAGTCTAACTAACAAAGCTGAACTATTCATTTCATATATATAATGAATTCATGAATTATACATGTTCACAATCTCATACATGTATACTGAATGTGACTACAAAGTTAATCTAAACTAAGTCAGTTAAGTTTTCTGTTGGGGGCGGACACAGTCTAATAACGGACATCCGCTATCGAAGGCACTTAGGAACGACTCTACCACCGGTTCGGGATACATTTATGCCATAGCGAGTAATTGGAAATACGTGTCTTTTAAATTTCCAAATGTATTAATACATCGGATTATATTGTCGGAGGTAATATCGAACGTATATATTATGCTTACCATCATACGTAGCAACGTAACTGACAGATTTGTTTTAAACGCCATCTATCCGCTTATTTTTCGTACTACATTGACATTTTGAATGTCATCAGCAAATTAGTTTTAACGTAATTTACTAACTGTCATTTTACAAAAAAAAAATATAGATTTCTTGTTAATTCTTTGGGATATTTTAGTTTATGATATTTGAGTCTCGATTTTATTACTTTATCGAGTTAAAAGTCTTTCAGAAACAGCCAATTTCAATGTTTCATGTCTGTCGGACGTTAAATTAGTTTTGTTTTATTTCGTTTTAAAGTCGGGTCGAGCAATATATGACCTCTTATTAAGTAATAATGTTTTAGGCGGTTCTAGGCCAAACAATTAATATATAACCTAATAAATACTAACCGCGCTACAGCCGCGTCAAATTTTAGAACTTTATCCATAGTTCATGTCATTTCCGGTAATCAAATTTACGCTCACAGATTTAATATGCAGACACTTTCCTAATCGATGTATAAAAAAGTATTTAAGAA
Organism: Antheraea assamensis; assembly: GCA_035772565.1. Taxonomy (NCBI): domain Eukaryota; kingdom Metazoa; phylum Arthropoda; class Insecta; order Lepidoptera; family Saturniidae; genus Antheraea; species Antheraea assamensis. The sequence goes on along the minus strand of JAQQSE010000240.1, from coordinate 191,997 downwards.
AAAAATAAATAAGGAAAGGGTTTATAAGTATCCTTCACAAGAAATCCTTGTATAAGAGTCATGTCCTTACATCCCCGAGGCATGGATTATGTCTGTAAATGACAAGGCGCCTTGACCCATTTCCCTTCAGCCTGATTCAGGCGATTAATCTTAAATCGCGGGTATTATACCGTATACGAGTAAAATATAGATTACATAATGAGATTCTAATTTCCCCCCTAATATTCCTTTCGAAAATTACTATATACGGCGTCTCGTGAAAACAGCTTATAGTAAGAATAATTTATAAAATATGTGGCTTTTTCATCCAAGTTTTACAAATTGCTTATATTTCGACATAACGATAAATATGAGAGTTGACACGACGAAACGCCCTAGGTATGTCATAACCTATGTGTTCTGACAGAAGCATCTGAAGGTCAATTTCTGTAGTTTAGTCTGTTATATCTTCAGCCACATCATAACTTAAATTCAGAAGTAATGGTCAAACTTTTTTTCTGCATAAATGTATTTTAAATTAACAATATATTGAGAGAGAGAGAGAGAGAGTTGGCTGGAATTTGATACGCGTCACTTCCCTTCCCATTGAGGCATCGCATGAGCATGTAAATAAAGTCACAATCGATGTAAGTAAGAGAGTCACAGTAAATTCAAAATCCGTTGAATGATTTGAAATTCATCATTACATGCCTTACAAAATTACCAAATAATTTAATGACCGACTCCTTATCTATCAAGCCCAAAATATCATACGGAGATAAGCATACGAAACTTTTTTTAAAGTATTAAATTTTCAAACAAATTTTTCACCAAACTGTTTGATTCCAAATATATGTACGCGTTCGTGAGGCGTATGTGCAGCTACATAGGGGTGTATACCCATCTCCCCGTTGCACAGGTTCAGTTGACGACAAGGGGGCGGCTGGTGTGGTACCTAGTTTGCCCTCCTTATTAGGACGACGCCTGGCGGACACTTTCTGCTGGGCTGGCCGCTGGGGTGGCATGGTGATAGCACTGCACGATCCCATGCCGCCCCAACCAAGCGGCGGTCGGTACACCGTGGGGTTTTAGTGAGTAAGAGTCTCACACTACCCACTCTCTCCCCTGGGAGGGTGGTGTGTCCATGATGGATTTCCCCACGTTAATAACAAAAAAAAGGGGTGTCTAACGCATACTTATATGTATAATTCGTTGAGCTAGTTCTATTTATCTAGTTCGACTTGCGTTTTACTTACCTACTTGCTTTACCTTAATAGCTCATGCAGAGTTTCGGCTAATTTGGCGTCTTCTTTGGCGTTCAACGTTGTGATAACATATTATATCAATAGAGATAAATATGAAAAGGTTAAAAATATCAACGTAATAACTATACCGTGAAATACTGTTCAAATAATCACTATATATATCAGATGAAAGGCGCAAATTTTAATTACTCTTAGTAGGCATATATATATACACACAAAAACCTTGATATAAACTCCGGGGCTTATTACTGCGTGAAATTGAATAGATACTGGGAAATATCTCGCTCGTTGGCGACGCGACGCGACGTCTTGTCATATGAATTTATATTATGTAGATGTAATTAATACATAAATGATGTTCGATAATTGTAAATATATACAACTAGCTTTTGGTCACGATTTCGCTCGCATTAATGTAGATTTGAGCTAAACTTCGGGCATAGTATATTTTTTATAGCTTGTGCTCTTTTCGTAGCATGACAAAGTGTACGTAAATTTTTATAATGTCCGTAAAAGGATTAAGGCGTTAAAGCGCAAACACCTAACAAAGGAACAAACATCCATTACCTACGCGTTTATAATATTAGTAAGGTTTATAAAGCATAAGGTATTATTTTTATTCCTACATACGTCTAAAACTACAAGTTACATTGGAAAAATTATATTAATACTCAATAGTTTATTTATCGGGGAAGGACTTAACACTTCAAGAGGTTAAGATTAAGCATTACATTATGAAGTTCAGAAAGGGATACAAATGTCGGTTAGAAATAGGGTTGCCATCCGTACTTTATAATAAAGTATTGTACGTTATGTTCAAGTAATTGCACTTTATGTGAACAATAAAGTACATGAAAATACTTTATTTGGCATGATTTGGTTTCTTTGGAGTTTTGGAAAGTTTATTCTTATGTATTTTTTCGTTAAGAAAAATACATCGATTGCTCAATCGATGTTGCCACTCACTAACGTCACATCACCGAAGGACTCCTTTCTTTAACAAATATTTCTGAACGCAACTTAACCTCAAATGGCAGCGATGTCACTGTCATTAATTGTCATAATTTCTTGTTTGTTTCGTGAGAAACGGTTTAAATGAAATAACAATAAGATTTAAAGTTGTATTTATGCTTAATAATACTATGTACTTTTTTCCTACCTATAATAATCAATGTACTTTATCTGCAAAAAAAAGGTGGCAACCCTAGTTAGAAAGTACACCACATGAGAACGAAGTAACAGTGCGAGCGGGTTGTTTAGTGCAGAGCAGGAAGTCGGGGTACGAGGAGACGGTAGCAGACTAACGAGAACCGAACGAGAAAGATCGAATTATGAATGCCTATGGCAGTGAGGTACCATGCTGCGCACAACCGACGTGTGGTCGCCTTCTTACACAATATCAGTGCTTTCTTTTATTTGATAGTATTATCATTTTTTAAAATGAAAACCGTGACCGAAATCACATTTTAATTCAGATATATAGGTACCAGTGTATTTTGATAATTATTAGAGAATACCAAACATATAAATAAAGTTTGCCTTTTATAATTTGATGTATGTAACCCTCGGGAACGTAGCCGCCTGATTAAATATGTCCGGAATATTTACAAAATTTCAGTTTCAATATTTGTCTTTTCCATTTTATCATTATTTCCATTTTAATTTATTTCATTTTCGTTTTATAATGAGATTCGTTCATGCCGAAACAATAGAACTGCGCTAAATTACGCGCAATTGATAATATTGTTCCCGACTGTGATTGACTTGGGTATCTGATATGTTATTCGGCATCAGTTACACACACCATTCATTATAACTTTAATTCTCAAGTAACGCAATACAATATCTATATACAAAGACGAAGATTCTGTTTCTTATTTATATTATAGTACAATCGGACACACAGCTCCATAAATTTAATGAAATACACGTATGACCACAATAATACATTGGTCAAATTTTCTAAAGAATCATACGGCCATGTCTGAATTTTATGTGATCCAGTTCAGCGAACCCAAAATGAATGCCTGAATCCTTAATAAAAATACACACATTGAAAATACAAGAGAATTAATGTAGAGAAAACGCACGGTCCTAGAAATTTGCTAACAAAATGTAAAACATGTTGAATATAATCAATCAAAAGTCAGAGAATATTTAATGTACATAATTTGAATTTAAAATTAAAATATTCAATATAATGCTATATTTTTATAACTCAATGTGTGGATGGATAGTGTGGAAAATTATATATATATGAAAAGTGTGAACACTGAGATGACATTTGACAGAGCAGAGTGGAAAGGAAAACATGTTGTGCCGACACGACTCAGGTGGGCTAAGGGTAATGCTAGTCCCATATCTGCCGCTAAAAATTAACCTCAAAATTAATTCGATAAAGGCACAAAATAACGTTTACACGCCATTGTCATTTTACTAGTAACTCGAAATTAGCGTCTCCAAGTTCCTTTAATGTGTGTAAAAACCGCGGCCCCAGTTATCGTGCAGCGTGTATCGTCACGCAATCCGATAGTTCGTAACTCATAAGGGTAATGTCTTCCCACATCTGCATTTACTCTGATCATAGACAAAACTTCGTGCCGATACACGCAGGTATGGGAGTAGCATAATAGTCAATCAATTTTATATGAGGTCGGATATAGCGTTTGCTCATTCCACGTTTTGACACGTGAAAGCGATCGCTAATCGCGCTCCTCTATTTCTATCATTCCCCCCACCAGAACACTTCAATACGCCAATTAACCAACTATTTAATTTTGTTTAAATATTTAATAGCTAAAAGAAACCGTTTATAATTGCTAAATGGATCAAATCTTCCAATTTTTTTTTTTTTTTTTTTATATTATAGGGGGCAAACGAGCAGGTGGGTCACCTGATGGTAAGTGATCACCACCGTCCATAGACACTAGCAACACCAGGGGAGTCGCAAGTGCGTTGCCGGCCTTTTAATATATGTGGGCCTCCGGCGCTCTCACTGACCGAACGAAACGCAACAGTGCGAGCACTGTTACTTCACGTCGGTTTTCTGTGAGAGGGTGGTACTACCCCGGGAGAGCCGACCCATTCATGCTGAAACCAGTAATAATTTCAGCGTAGCTCTACCACCTACAAATACAACAATTAGAATGATGATAGTCATGTTAGTATTTATATTCATGTTTAAGTACTAAATTTAATTATATAAAATGCATGGACGGACGGACATCTGTTGACATATAGTGATTAATAAGTTAATTAATAAAATTCACATTAATATATATCAATTAAAAAAAAAAACCTGACAATAGATGGTAGAAAAATCAATTATACAAAAATATAATTTAGAAAAATGGAAGCCCTATTTTGTGATGTTAATTCCCTCGGGCATTGTCTTTCAAAGTATTCCTAACGTCAAGGATTATTCAGAAGTAAAACGATTTCTCGAACTCATATATCACAATAAATGATAGGCAATTACTGGTTGCGATGGGATCTTATTACTTTAGTCTTAATCTGTAATGGACAGGGGCCCTAATAATGGGATTAAATGTTTGAAAAATCTTATAAAGCTGATCCGTGACCCTTTCGGACGCAGAATCGATCTTTCTTGTACCTGAAAACGAAATTAATCTTAATTCTTGATCAAGGATAATAATTTTAATTCTTTTTCTGGTCCTTATGCTTTTTTTTTATTAACGTGGGGAAATCCATCATGGACACGCCACCCTCTCGGGGGAGAGAGTGGGTAGTATGAGACTCTTACTCACTCACTAAAACCCCAAGGTGCTTTGGTAGGGGCAACATGGGATCGTGCAGTGCTATCACCATGCCGCCCCAGGCGTCCGCCGGGCGTCATCCTAATAATGAGAGGCAAGCTGAGTACTCACCAGCCGCCCCCTGCTGGTCAGCCGAACCTGTGGAGTGAGGAGATGGGCTCCCCGGCCCATCCCCCCATTACATTCGGCTACGGAGGTGGAAGGAGACGGACAAAACGCCACCCACTCCCTTCGACTCTGTGTTAGCGGAAAGGGTCACTCAGAGGATTCTTTTCGCGAACCCTATCCGTCACCCCCTTCTGCGAGAATCTTGCAGCTATGTTCGGCAGCGACAAATCGTTCCCCACCAGCCGCAGCCAGAGTACGACGAGTTATTTGACCTATTCCTCGGGAACATTACTTTTTTTATATGATTCTTTAAGTATCTTCTAGATATTTCTAAGAATCCTTTTCTGTACCCTTGATAACTTCTTTGCATCGTCATTCAAACAAAATTAATCAAAGTCAAAGTTGCTTCGTAAATATTTTTACACAACTGTTTTTTTTTTATTGAGCGAAAACACAGTTTGTAAAAGGCAGATTTAGTCTGTACCCAACGGGAATAAAATATTTAGTTTGATATGCACAAATACTATGCTAATAGATTAAAAAAATATTTGTATGTTATCCGTAGTAGACAGGTATATATCACAGTAGACACTTTTATGGGCTTTTTTTAAAACATACAATTCTGTTATACATTATTTTGATTTATCTAGCTATATAAAGATGTTTTAGCCTTTTATACGTGTAAACATTTTATAAATCTATAATATTATAATACGTACAAATATCCTTGAAATTACTATAACAAAATTCAGTGCATAGTCTAGAAGAACTAAGCATAACATAGACAAACTCGGACGCGACTTTGTTGATGATTGACTCTAAAAGTAACATTCAAATATATAAACACACCCTATTACACGATTTTTCACGACATTCCGACAACAAATCGACTGGAATACTGGACGTAATTCATTACAGATTATTTACGGGACGAAAGTAGAACCCCTCCGACCTAAGAATACCTTATGTAATCTTATGTTTCCCGATAATTAAATTGGTAAAAATATATTACACTACAGTATTTTAGGTCTATCTGTACCTGAAATGTTTGCCAGTACAATAAACGAATCGTAATATATAATAACAGAGTATAAAGATATTTAAGGTTATGTTGGAATTTCGATGACATTGTCTGTAATATTTTTCGCTAGCAAGTCGATACACAGTAATTGGGATTATACCAGTTATATAATACCGATGTAGGTATTAATATCATGCCTTTGTCCATTTTTTTTTGTTGTTTATCATGTTTCTTCTGTAAACATTTAATATTTTTTATCGTGAAATGGCTATGTTTGCGGAGTTTCTTATTCTTTGTTGTATATTGTTTAATTATTGCATATTGGGTATTGTGTCAATAATTGCAAAAACATCGATAGACGATAATGCTAACATATAATTAGAAGATAAAATGAAAAGAGGTGATATTTTTTTAAAGTAATAGCCACTTACAATGTTAATAAAACGGCCAACAATGTTATCTTAAATTTGCCGTTTTTTTTTTTATTAAATGGCGATCTTAACCGATCGTGCTAACGCTCTGCAAGCGTGAAATGATATGAATTCAGTGCATTTGTAATAGTTCTCAGAACGAGTTATAATTATTATTCAATTATAGTGCAGTATCTATTTACCTTTGTGTTAACAAATTATAACGAACAGTTATTTGCTAATTAATTTATGAAAGTTCAGTTTAATAGCACTAGATGACCACTTTTCAGACTTTTATTCGTGCAAACGTTGAATCTTTCTTTCTGGATTTTATCTGCACAATATTATCTCGATACAAATTTAATTATACTATCACTAAATTCGAACTACATAGTACTAAAAAAAAAGTGTGTGTGTACTTATGTACACGCGTTAGAAGTTATACTTCTTCGGTGTAACAAGATAAAAATCTACTCAATATTTTTATCTTTCACCTTATTCTACGTTAGTAGAACAAACGACACTAACAATAGAAAAAAGGTATTTAATACATACATACTTGTTTTTGAATAAAATGTTGACTATAGCTAACTTCAGGGTGTCGTCGGTTTTTCGTGTACGGTGTGTGCGCGCGCATCGTAAAAATTTACTCTCATCATTGTTCCCTAACGCGCCAAGAGAGGTATAATTTCAAAAATCATGCAATTTTACTTGCTTCACAATTGTATCTCTTCAGAATATGTCTCAGGAACTCTCTACATTCTATGACAATATCGATACTACGACGTAGCGCGCGGTGTCCGACCATGTTTATTCGCCACCACCGCGCCGGCTCATTATAGCATCAGAATTATTCATTCCTTGCCGAAGCCCGCATTCCTTTGTGTTGTAACAAGCGAATACATTTTTCATTATTTTCCCTATTCCATTGAAAACATTAATATGCTAATGTATATTATTTCAAGCGTCGCGTTTTCTCATCTTTTATTAATGCCTTGTAGTAAACGAATTGATTATAAAGATTCAAAATGAAAGAGACTTACAAATGATAGGAATTTCTTCTTCTTCTTCTTCTTCTTGTTTTGGCACCGCAGAAGCACTTGCCAGTGTCAATGTTTTGTTTCAAGTAAGTGTCTTGTGATAATTATAATGTTCTAACGAGATGGTGGTTTCCCTGTTAGAACTTTCCATGGAGTTTTAGCGGCATCTCAGAATGCATGCTCCGTAGTATTATTTCCCATCCACTTCACTTGTGCACAATAATCGAACTATATTACGTAAAACACCACTAATATTACAAAATATAGAGTCTAATAACACAAGATTATGAATAAAATATAAAAGCCACTGCATGACAGACCAAGATCCCGCCAAAAACTCCGATAGAGAATTTAATATTTGACAATCCTCTAATTGTAGTTATTCTTCAAATATGGAATTAGTAGCGACCGCACGCGACTTTGCTTATATTTGCATTTTTATACATAATGTTACCCACTATACATTATATTCTTGCAACTCTGACGGTTTATAAAGCACATGCTGAGATAGAATTCTGATGAATGGATTTTTTCAAATCATTTGACGCTTGCCGTTATATTTGAAACCAAATTAAAGAATATTGTAATAAATTATACTTAATGAGTTATTCTGATGATTTTATGAATGTGGTATTTAATATTATGGAAACTCAGTTAATAAAATATGACAGGACAAATCCTGTTTCTAGTGATATTAGGTATTGTATGCAGTTAAATTTCCATTTTACGTAACAACCTCTAAAAGCAGTAAATCGCAAATAGTAAAATTAATCTGCGTAACATTCATTTGAAAATTATAAATTTGAAATCAGAATTTTTTAGAGTTCTTCTTTTACAGAATAAAAAATATGAAGCGGTATCTCCGAAACGCAGTATATGTGCTTCTTTAACAAGAACCTCTGTCACACGAGCAAACTTGTCAGACGTTAATATTATTGTTCTGTATGAATACAAGCTTTATAGTAGATGTTTAAGCTTATCAAAGGTAAATGATAATCGGACACTTGGACTCACCTCACTCACTTCGACACTTGGAATCGTTCCCTGTCTTGTTGCACTTTCTAGAGTTTTATATTACAGTTTATTTTCACTTCTGATTGATTTTAAGGGAGCACTCGCGCGGCGACGCGGACGTTATTTTTGCTTTTTCGTATGCGTGTCAAAGCTTCGTTACACAGGTGTCGCTAGTGCTGCGTGAATCGTGAGGTCGTGCGTTTTGTTTTACGCAGGGAAAGGATAGAAAGGATTAAAGTTATCCAGTATTACTCTGCTTATATTGAGTGTTGAATGGATCTTCTGATTGACCTTTGATAACAATTAAATATTTCTAAAATGCATAGCGATAAATGTTTTATATATTGATTTCTCAATGCCATAAATAAAATTGGACAAACAAAAAGTGCATTTTTTTCTTTATACATTTTTTGTTCAATATTTTATATATTTGAGCATAATCTTGCCTGGTGTTAACGACAATGTGGTCCAAGATGGTACGTACATACGTTAAAACTAGAGAGGCTGGCTGTTGTCAAGCATAGCTGTCGGAACACAACTATAGTTACTTGGCGAAAGATTTGCAACTCGAGGGTGTGGTAGTTAACGAGGCGGGCTTCGAAAAAGTCCTACCGCTATGAAAAAAGCTGTACCAAAATGAGAAAAACGGCTACCACCACGACAAAAAGTCCTACCACTATACTTGCTTTTTAATAGTTGTTTATATCTGGTTTGTAATCCAGCCGCTACGAGAACGTCATTTGTCGATTATGTTATCGTAATTCTATGTTATTTTACATTTAGTTAGTTACCTATTGTTTATATTTAAAAACCTAAGAGAAACGGAATTCAAAAGTAATCATAAAATATCTCCATTTTTTTTTAGTGTTAACTTTACTTAAAGATGTTAAAAACTAATGTATTTTTTATATAATTCCCATTATTTATTAATTTATATACTTTGACAGATATTTCTATATCTATATAAATCAAACATCCTAACTATTAACCAATATTACAAAGGTGAATGTCAGTTTGTTTACTTGTATGTTACGCTTTCATGCCTTAACTACTCAAGCGAATATAATTAAACTTTGCATACACGTTGTCAAGAGTACAGAACCTTTTGTTTTTGTTTTGTCTCCTTATCCCCATACTTTTTATGATGGAACTATGTACTGTTCCCGGGAGATATATTAAATCCATATTAACACACGAGTGAAGCAACGGGAACTGCTAGTTTTAGTGACAATAGAAAAGCAAGAAATACATCTATTAATTTCATACTAAGCATTCAGACTTTACAGTTATTCCAAATTCTTAAAAAAACCTTTAAATTAGCTTATAGTTCTTTCCAATTATCTAAAAAAAACGTAAAAAAAATTCGTAGACTTTCGTATTCGAATATGAGTTGTACTATAATACATGCCGGTATACAAAGCAAATTATGCCGACAAAATTAAACGAACTGTGTTATTTTGAACAATAATATTTATATATATCGGTGTGTATGTTATTACCTCGACCATTATTAGCACCCGATTAAAGCAAGTTTATTTGATTCAATCTTTGCTACTTTATAAACATCGACTAAACGTTTTACGATGGATTTCCGAAAAGTAACAACACCTTCATCAGAGATCACTTTAAACATAAGTTAAAACTGAAATAGCCCAATTGAGAAATACAAAAGAGAGTCGTAAAATGGAATCCGCTTTAGCTGTATCGATTGAACTGTTCTAATCTACTTCTCAATCCAAACAATTCCGCTGTACGTGGCGGCGCTCGGATACGATCCTTTTTCGATTAGTTTTCCATTACCAGACTGTTCAGTTAAGGCGGTTGCGCCGTTACACCTTCTCACGGTTAATAGGTAAAAAAATATCTTCTATATATTCAATTGGTAAAAAATAGTGACGTCGGTGGAAAGTCTGTCAAATGTTAAACATCGAACTTTCGAATAAAAGAAATAAACAGAAAATGAAATAATAAATACATAATATAAAAAATATCGAACATGTACAATTATCAAGTACATAAAGTGAACGATAGATGGCGGTAAAATAAATGTAATAGTTGACCTTGTGATCATATCAAGGTACACAATACCTTAAGTACAGCCTTGAATACAATATTTTTTTTATAATCTTCTAAAGTTAGGTAACGTTGTGGCTAAGGACTATGTCGCACTAGTAAGTGGTTGATGTCAGACTTTTGTCTTGAGGGCTTTAGTTTACCATAGCTTACCATGAGTTACTAGATAATGCCTTGAGTTTATATTTATAGAGAAGTTTTGACTACAATAACGTTATTATTCCAAAACCTTAAGTACTTTAAAGATTGTTTGCAAGAAATTAAACATATTGTCAGCTTATCAGCGTTATAAATATACACAAATTGCGTAAAAAAAATTATAATCTATGTTACACTATGTAATACTACGTCGTAACCTTTAAGTGCAAAGAGAATATCATAAAAAATGTAGGTCAGAAAGTACCTTAAGTGAGATCTAAGTGCGCGCGCGGTGCGAGGTATCCGGGGCGCAGGACGGATTCATAGCTTGATAAGAGCATTATCGAGAAGCGGCGAACTGAGAATTCGTATGCCTCAGATGCTACGTAAGCTCGCTACACAACAGTCAAACTTTTTAGCGAATTTGTTTACACCTATCTAACTGTGTTGACAGTAATTTAGAATTAAACGCAATTGAAACCGCCAGGTACAGTAGGTATTGTATAAAAGACTGTGTGGAATCTACCTTCAATTGAGGGCGCCATTGTTACCTAGCGACTGAGGAGTTACTTCGCTCTAATTAGAAGTTAGTTCGAGAAAGTTCGAAAGTTTGACAATCTTACGGTCTTGATTGATATTTGTTATACGAACTGTATGGAAGCAAAAGTCAAAACTTCATATCGGACGAGTGAAAGATCACTCACGGTACAACTGCTCTTAATAAATAATATTTGAAGTACAAACTGTCATATACTCTCGCAGTTATTCGATACTAAGTGGTAGGTTATTTATATTATGGCAACCAAATAATTCATATGTCAAAAATTGTTCTTAAAAAACAAAAACTTTTGGGGAGACAATTCGAGGATGGCAGTGTCACGGTGTTATGTCATTAGTGGTGAGCTTTAAGCGGAATCTTAATTTGTCATGCGGTGGTTTCTACTTTAATTCACAAACTGACGTTCTTATGATCCTTTTTTTATTAACATGGGGAGAGAGTGGGTTATGTCCGACTCGAACGGACTAAAACCCCACGGTGTACTGGCCGCCGCTTTTGGTTGGGGCGGCATGGGACCGTGCTGAGCTATCACCATGCCGACCCCAGCGGTCAGCACGACGGAAAGTGGCCGCCGGGCTCCGTCCTTATAGGGAGGTAGACTGGGTACATAACCAGCTTCCTGCCCTCGTCAGCCGAACCTGTGCAATGAGGAGATGGGCCCCTCCGCCCACACCGTCAGGTCCTTCCACCGACCCTCCTTTGGCAGAGAGAGCCGCTAAGAGGGTCCAGCTCTCGGACCCTCTCCGCCGCCTCCTTCCGTGAGATGACTTCCTCGCGGAAGGAGACCATCGCCATCCATGCCTCTTCGCTGCCGAGCATAGCCACAACCGCGCTCGGCAGCGACACGTTCTTATGATCCTCTATCATTTAATATTGACGAGATTTTGCGTGATTCATTTCGCTTAGTGTGCATAAGTGAAATGGCTGTTAATAACAGCACGGACTTTAACTTTTGTTTTTTTTTTTTAATTATTATCCCCTTATAATTATACTACTATATTATAACGTCTCCTGTGAATATATTTACTTATGCATGTCTATTTCATTGACCTAAATGTAAAAATGTAGCCTAAATGAATTGATGAATTGATTTGTGGTTTGATGATGGTTGATGATTTCAAGACGTATGTCGTTGGTTCCATTTTAATTGAGTGATTGATGTATTATTTGACTATAACATTTGTGATTTTCAAAGATAGGTACGATTAATATAAGTTTTTTAAAGCACAAACACCAAAACCGAATCAATAACTCGTTCATCTTATTCATATTATGAACAAGGAAGTTTGGATTTATGTTACCCTTTTATAATACAAGTAGTTATTAAACGGATTTTGATGAAGCTTTACAGTAATATAGCAGTAAGCTATACTAGCTGCTTTGCTAGTAAGCAGGCCCGGTGGACGTTTTCCATGCCTGATAATAAAAAAATATATACTTATGTGCATGAAATGCTTAAGGCGGCTTGACTTTTTCCGATTCTTTCAACAATTATCATTATATTTCAACCAATTTACACAGAAACCTTGACAAATTATATACCTAAACCTTCCCCGTGAATTACTCTATTTATTAGTGAAGACCACATTACAAACCGTTCAGTAGTTTTTGAGTTTATCACGAACATCCAGACAGACAGACAGACAGAGGCTGTGGACGACTTTGTTTTATAATATGTATTGATACATCAAAATAATATATAGTCTTTAATGTATGGTGATATTTTTTAAATACATTAAAATATAAAAATAACAGTGGGGGAATTTGGAATTTAGAGAGATTACAGTTACCTCGGCGCGCACTCTACAAAATGTTAGGACTCTTTCAGAGTGCAGGCGTCAGCACAGCATCATTGAGAATGCTAGCGGTGTCAACGTACATTTCAACTACACGCATACACGCCAGCCCCCGAACTCACCTGCACGCTGAAACAGATCTTAGCCTTACACGAATATGGTATATGGTGTTATGACTTATAAAGAAATACAGACGAAGTCACAAGAGACCGTTAATTTGAACTAAATGTATAAGTGCGAGAATGAGTTTTATTTTTTACACTTTCATTGCCTTATCTATTCAACCGATTATTATGAAATCCCATACACGTTGTCAAGAGTACAGATAAGGACATAGGATGTCTTTAAACCAGAGTAAATGTACTATTTCCAAACCTACATTAACGAGAACGAACCTGTGGGAAAAAGCTAATGGTTTACTTGCGACTCCCCTACTGTCGCTAGTGTCTATGGACGGCGGTGATCACTTACCATGAGGTGACCCACCTGTTCGTTTGCCCCCTATAGTATAAAAAAAAACATTGCTTTGTTATACCTCCATGAAAATAAAGTGATTACATAATGATATGTTATCGTACTGCCAATTTAGTAAGAATAACATATTATAATAGTAGAAGTTATTGGAGTGTGTTCTCGAAGATTCTACTTTGGTTTAGTCGAATAAAGTTATGTAGAAACTAATCCATTATTATTGATTCTGGCTCGTAGACTCGTTAGTATTCACCAACATATAGATTTATATATTTGTTACTATTAGCCTAACATATTGACTTAACAATAGATTTGAAATAACATATAGTAATTGACATTTTGATTCAAAACTTTCATGGAATAACATTACAGTATAGTAAGGCAGACACGCATGCAAAAACCAAATAACATTGAACTGCTAATAGCTTGTAAAAAAAATTACACCGACGGACTCTGATTAATTAATAGCTTATTTTGAACAGCTTATAATTGAACAGTTAACGATAATAAATTGTCAGGCATGGTTCGATATTGCTGAATCGGGTTTAGTCGGCTCCAATCGTCATCAACCACGTGTACTGCCTGTGAAAGGGTGCATCGTTCCAATAATTACGTTTCTTTTATTATTACATATAATAAAAAAAAATGTGTCTGTCAGCTCCGACGCACGGTTGGGATTTACTCCTTAAAAACGATTGAGTTTGAACAGGTACAAAAAAATGCTTACTTGACTAAAAAAAAATCAATATAATATCAAAGGGTAAATAAACGCATCTGTATGAAAATATTTAAAGAATGTATATATATTTTTATTCTATTTACATTTTTTATGATTATTCGGTAAATTATTATACTTCAAAACATACCGAGCGCCTTATTTGAAAATCGATTCTTAAGGAGTAATTTCCAAAAAAAAAGTACTTGTGTGCTTATGACCATACAAAATGAAAATATCTTTATAAAAAGTACAATAAAAGGCTCTCGGGCGGTCACCCATACAATTACTAACCACGCCCGACGTTGCTTAACTTCGGTAATCGAACGAGAATCGGTGTTTTCAACACCCTTCAGAATTTAAAAAGCCCTCCTATAAGAAGTTTAACTTCAGTAATAAAACAATATAATTCATGTGATCAGTGTAGTATTTCAAATGTTATTATGCGTATTCAGTTAGTTTTTAATACTTCATTTAAAAATTTTCACTTCTATCTTGTGTTCCTAACCACACACCCACTTTTTTTATAGTTATTATGTTAACAGCTACCTGTGCCCTCGGCTCCGTACGTATGAACTAAAAACATATCATGATGGTATTTTTAATAAAAAAATTCGAACACAAAATCGATTATCTATATCTAAACATTTCTTAGAAGATTTCTCTGTATACAAATCATTAAGGGAAATAAGTTCTATGCCGTGAAAGACTAATATTTTAATTATAAATATGAACATTATATAATTGACTAAAGATTAGTGTAATGCATGTTGCTTTTAATATTGTCAGTATTCATTTATTACGTAAGAAGTAAGTACTTTTAATACTTTTATATTTGAATTCTAATAAATAGTCTGTTTTTATTTTTTTTATATTATAGGGGGCAAATGAACAGGTGGGACACCTGATGGTAAGTGATCACCGCCGTCCATAGACACTAGCGACACCAGGGGAGTCGCAAGTGCGTTGCCGGCCTTTTAACTATGTGGGCCTCCGGCGCTCTCACTGACCGAACGAAACGCAACAGCGCAAGCACTGTTACTTCACGTCGGTTTCCTGTGAGAGGGTGGTACTACCCCGGGCGAGCTGACTCATTCATGCTGAAACCAGTGATAGCTTCAGCGTAGCTCTACCACCTACAAGTATTGTATTCGTTTATATTTTAATACTTCCGTTAAACAAAACGATACCCGTAACCTTCCTTTATCGATTTAATTTACTTCTAATCTCATGGCTTATTCCATATATTACCTACTGTCAAAATCCATACCAAATCCTAAACAGAGAACCCTAGTATGAATAAGTAAAAATTGAAATATAACCTGTGGTTTCTGAGTTATATACACACAAGCGAACAGATAGACAAAGATACATTGTCTTTTATAATAAATGTCAACAGATTAGATAATTTTACAATACAATTGCTTTACAAAAGAACATTGCGCAATTTGGGTATCTTATTAAAAAATACATATACTTGGTTCTTACTTCTATGCAATTACATTTTATTATTCTGTCTGTCAACAACTCTCGACTTGAATCTACTTATGTATGAGTGACATTGGAAATTTAACAAAGCAAAGAAATAAGTAAATAAATGGTAGATACATTTAGAAATATGAATATTTAAACGCAGTCCATAATCGTAACTTGATCTGGAGTATCTCTTGAACTTTATACAAACAGCCATCGAAATTATTAATTATTCAAAAACTTTCTAATAACAAATGTTGGACTACAAAAGGGGTTTTAGTCCGAGTTTATATTATCCGATTTCATCTTTATCTCAATATCAAGATATTATTGACCTTACTTTATGTTTTATATGTTTGCCTGATATCTTGACTTCAATTGCTTATATAATACTAGGTGATAGCGACGACTTCGTCTGCTTCATTTATTATCTTAACAAAATATACTTTAAGTACAGAAAACAACAAAAAATATAATCAGCGCAACGTGAAAGTTGTCAAATAAATATGTGAACATTCTGGAAATATACATCGCTATATGCGTAGTGCTTATATTAACCATAGTTTTATATTAAATGAAAAAGTAAAGTTAAAAAAAATGTTCTGAGTGTGTATAGTAGGTGAGTGGTACGCGCATAACGACAGACCTTTATCATTTGATTTATATACATAGAACCCGGACCAAACCGCGGGCGTTTGCTAGTTAAATTCACTGATGCAATATTGATTATTTATATACATATTTAGTTTCAATATTTATAAAAAATCTTTATATATTAAATGAGAAATATAATAATGCTGTGTTGTGTCGTATCGCGACGCATATTCTAATGGCGGAGTCTGTACATTTTGTGCTGTGTCGTGACACGCTATGCCCCTATTCTTGAACTGTGTTAATGAAGCTTTTGTAGCATTAAATCTTAGAATGTTTTAATTAGGTTACACTAATGAATTTAAAGAGTTTAATTCATTTTAAATCTATTTTAATTTCATATAAGTATGTAGTATTAGCTTATTCACATTGTTAATTGTTCACGAGCCTGGAATCACATACTAGTGTGTTGCGTCACGACACGTCACAACCCTACCATTTTTCTTCATAAAAAACTCAGACTAACAAGTTTTAATGTGGAATTTCGATTTCATTTAATTTTTGCAGCCCTTAATAGTGGCAACCCCTATGATTTGTTATCAGAGGCAACATTAATTAAATTTCGTTCTGGAAACTTTATAATTACCTTTAAAGCTCATTTTAGGTACAGTTTAATTATAAAATATGAATTTTGAGAGAACTGTATGAGATATTTTTATTTTATTTTCTAAATGCTTGTTTTTAATTAAGATTTAGTACTTTTATAGGTATGTGTTGTTGAATGGATCGTTTAGTGCTTCTATTCTTACTTAACTGCACAGTAAATGTGTATGTATGCCAGTTGTTTTATGGTCCAAATTGGCTTGATAGATTTTAACTTATGAGATCTCTTTCGTCTCGCTTCAATCGTGTGAGCGGCGTAAGTCACCTAGTGATAGCAGCCACCCACGACTTTGCCTGCGTTTGTAATTTTTTGGTAGGTACAATATTTTTGTGCAACTCTAAAGGATTATGCAGACCGCGCAAAGTTAGGTCTCCGATGCCAGGATTTTTTCACACTTCCAACACTGATCCTTTAGGCAAGTTAGACAATCCTAATTAATATTGTAAGGCAAGTGTGAGTTTTTTTATACTTTATAGGTTAGCGTTTGACCACAATCTCATCCGAAGTTAAATGTTGATGTGGTCTAAGATGGTGATCACGCTAAGCCTAGAGGGAGACTGGCTCTCAAGTGCAGCTGCCGGAACACACCAACATGTGCTTGACAATAGATTTTCAAATTGCAAAAAGCCCCTACCACTACGCTATTGTTTATTATTCTTTCGGCCTTAAACTACGCAACCAATCATCACGAATTCTTGCTTACAAATTGTCAGGGTTACAGTACTGGTCCTGAGGTATTGGTCAAGTCTATATTAACTCGAGCGAAACCGCGCGCAAAAGTTAATGTATTTATAAATGATAACCTTTGTGCTACCCCCATCTTATACTACTGTAAAGTTTGCTCAAAATCCTTTCGGTAGTTTTTGCATGAATTAATAATATACATTCATCCAATCCTACTTTCACTTATTTATTGAAATCCTAATTTATACATAAATAAAAATGAAGTGTCTGTATGTAATATCACACTAACTACTTTTTACTGATTGGATATGAACACGGAAGAAAGAGAAGAGGGATATGAACGTTACACGATACTGATAACAAAAATACAATTTTGAACATTTTTGTCTGTCTGTCAGTCTATTTGTTCCGGGTAATCTTGGAAACGGTTAGACCGATTTTGACAGAAATTTCACTGACGGATAGTTAAAATTACAGCGGGTGACATACTTTATTTTAGACTAGCTGTCATCCGTGGCTTCGTCTGTAGTACCGTCTGTAGTAAAAAAATATCTCCAAAACGATCGGACCTATTTTCATGAGACTTTCACTGACAGATAGCTAACGTTATAAAAAGTAATTAAAGCTTTTTTATTTTGGATTAGCTTCCATGGCTTCGCTTGTAGTACTATCTCCAAAACGTTTGAACCATTTTTCACGAACCTTTCACTAACAGATAGCTGATCTTATAAGAAGTAATTTACAATTATAAAAAAACGCATGCGGAGCTGCGGGTAACAGCTAGTGTAATATGATAAAAAAGGTTTCACCGTCGTGTTTTTAAATTGAATCGTTTTTGTTTCGTTCATCTATCGGCAGTCGTATTACAGCTGGCCACGGAATAGGGGTAAAATGAAAGGCGTTCGGCTGAGCAGCCAAGGCCAATATGCCGGCACCCGTGGCTCAATTCCAAATGATTCAATAATTTAAATAAATATTGTGCACAGTTTTGGAGAAGATTAAAAAAGCAATTTTAATATCATAAATCGAATAATTATCCGATTTTTTTTAAATAAATGTCTACGATTCGAAAACGTTTCACTTGCAACGTAGTTTCTTAAAACCACACAAATTTTTATGTAACTCCGAAATGGATGTAATTCCAATTGTTAATTGGAAAACTTGCGTTAATTCACTTCTGCGCCTCTGATAAAGTTTTTTTTTTAATATCGGCATCTTAGAATCAAAACTTCTCCATTTATCTTACTTAAATTAGACACATTAATAAACTTTTTAATTGTTACGTGGTAACTGAAATATTTACAATTAAGTAATCACTTTATTTTACGATTTCTTTAATAGCAGAACCCTCTGAAAAGAATTTCCCGGAAACGGTAAAATTCTTGAAGAGAATGTTGAATAATATCTATACCCAATTTAACTCCAATGAGGGTAACGAAGTGAAATCGTTTGTTGAGAATTTTAGGGGATTTTTTAATAAAAGAAACACCCTGTCGACACGACTTAAGCAACCGCGTTGATTAATCAAATGTGATGGCTCGCGCGAACAAATTGGAAATTCAATATCTTTTTATACAGTACTAAAGAATTCCCGCCCGCATTGTTGTTGGCCATTAAAAATTTGCTCAATCGAATCCAAAATATAAGAAGTAGCCTTGGACCATCTAAGGAAAATTCCGCATCGAATGGTCATAAACCTACGCCGATACGTTCAGTAGTTTTGAAGTAACTATGTTTTCATTATCTCTCTGCACTTCTGTATAAACAACAACCAATTGTGAAATGTAGATATGTGCGCGCATCACTTCAGAACGACTGCACCTATTTGACTGACTCTTTTTTTGTCCTGTTTGTAATTGTTAGGACAACGTTTTTACTTTGTATGTGGTAGAGCTACGATGAAGCTATTACTGGTTTCAGCATGAATGGGTCGGCTTGCCCGGGGTAGTACCACCCTCTCACAGAAAACAGACGTGAAGTAACAGTGCGCCCGCACTGTTGCGTTTCGTTCGGTCAGTGAGAGCGCCGGAGGCCCATATATTTAAAAGGCCGGCAACGCACTTGCGACTCCCCTGGTGTTGCTAGTGTCTATGGACGGCGGTGATCACTTACCATCAGGTGACCCACCTGTTCGTTTGCCACCTATAACATAAAAAAAGAAAGAAAATGTTTGAAAAATCATAAGGAAAAGTGAAAAATTTTAAGGTTAGAAAATCTCCATACAAAAAAATGAGTAAATGAATACATAAGACAATAGGGGATGATCTTTATAAATATTGCCGGGAATTGAGGTATTATCACGTTCAGAGTTGTCGTTTTCCTTTTACATGGTCGTACTGTATAGGAAAGATTTTGTAACTTATATATGTAAGTATAAAAAGGACTCCAAAAGGACTGCAGTTTTGAGGTCAATTGTAATAGATGTCTCAGTTCGAACTTTCCATAAACAGAAATAAGTGTGCCTTCGAGCTGTCAAAGTTTTTATTTCCACAAAATATCAACAAAGCACAAATACATGATTATTACTTGTTTACAGACGTCGCTATATTCATTTATATGTCTACTATCACTTTTGTAGTCCAAACTGAGGTTATATACCGAACAAGTGAGGCATTTAAACTATTTAAAAACAAAGAGTTTCTCAATTATTCAGGTTGTATTTTTTATTTTTTGTTAATTCTGAATTATGTTATTTATAAACTGATTTGGAAAAATAGTTTTTTATTGGAAATAGATTATTTTCAAGGGGTTCCCTTTTCAATAGCATTAGACCTTGGACTTCGAAGATATACCAGATAACTCCTCAAAATCGTATAGGAAATAGTCATCGATACATTGATAAATACATGACAATCTGAAACTAATTGCGTACCTAACTATGGCAAAAGACGTTCCGGTGTATTGTCTTAGAACAGTTGTTTTCTTTAAGTCAGATTTTTTTTTTGTTAAAATTTTGTTGTTTGAATTATAGATAGTTTAATTTTATAAAAATAGTGGAGATTAACATAAATGACATACATCGAAACGTTATACACAAATAGTTTGAAAACATTCTGGCGCGATTCGGAGAAAGAAATAATTAGTTTCTCAAGAAAGTCGACGTTTTTCTTTTTATCATCATAGTATCACTAACTACTGTTATTAATATGGCATCAAATTTCCTCACATCAAATAACGATATAGCAACGTATTGAAGTTAAAATAAAACATGTGGTTATTTCGAGCTCCCATCCCAGCAGAAAATTATAAAGAAAAATTGTCGCATAAAATGTGTTAATAAAGAGAGAAAATTTAAAAGCAGTCAACCGCCAATTTTGGCAGTAATTTTATGAAAAAAAAAACTCCGTCCAGGGTAGGCAGTTTAATTTTATTCAAACCCAACTCCAACTCTTTTATATTACACAGGACGGGGTAATTCATTTTGAATATTTAAATTTTATGTTCGTCAAATACAATATTATTACGAAGTATCTCCTGTGTTAGTAGTCGGGTGAAAATATTCAACTACAATTCTAATCAGTGCCGAAATTGTAATCGAATCTCATATAATAAAAATGAAGTGTCTGTATGTAATATCAAAATAACGACTTTTTACTGATTGGATATAACGTATACACAATACTGATAACAAAAATACAATTTTTTAAATTTTGACTATCTGTCTGTCTGTTTGTTCCGGGTAATCTCCGAAACAGCTGGATCTATTTTGACAAAAATTTCTCTGACGGATAGTTAAAATTACAGCGGGTGACATATGTTACATTATTTTAGACTAGCTATCATCCGTGGCTTCGCCTGTAGTACTTTATCTCCGAAACGATTGGACCTATTTTCATGGGACTTTCACTGACAGGTAGCTGACGTTATAAAAAGTAATTAAAGCTTTTTTATTTTGGACTAGCTTTTACCCATGGCTTCGTTTGCAGTACTATCTCCAAAACGTATGAACCATTCTTCACGGACCTTTCACTTACAGATAGCTGAACTTATAAGAAGTAAATTACAATTATAAAAAAAACGCATGCAGAGCTGCGGGCAACAGCTAATATTAACTAATATAGGAGAATATGTTTATTCATTTAGATTATATGTTTATATAAAATTTGCTTTATATTTAAAAGGTTGCTAAATCTAAAAATTTTCGAGCAACAGAAATTATGACGTGATAAGATTTTTTTTTTCATACTGACTACACTGCTGACCTGGCAAGACCTTTACAGTTTCACCGGACTACTAAGGGGAGCGCTTAAGGCACTCATCCGATTTTATATAGGACATAGATAAGACTATTATTGGCGTTAATAGATTTGGTGACTAAACGACATGACAACATCTTAATTTTGCTTATTATAATTATTTCTGCTTGGGTTTCATCTAACTTGCTTCATGTAACTCTTTTAAAAAAACATTTGTTTATTTATTTCATAGATGCATGGATATATGTATTTTAAATTTGTTTATGGTTAAGACTTTTGAATGTTAAATGAGTGATGTATAGTTGAATGTTTGCCGGGAAAGTTTGAGAGCTGCTTGAAAACCACAGCCATCTTGTAAATAATGTTACAGGCGGCAAGTACGCTGACGCCGGGTCTTTTGTCATGGATTTACTCCAAGGGTTTTTTTATACTCCTTTATCTCTATGACAATAAATATTTTTTTCTTTTTTTTTATATAAAAAATTATTTAACTTATCACCTACATACTAACCTCTACTTACATTATACGGAACGCTCATGACCATAAGGCAACAATTCAAAAGCTTCTATTACCGCATTTTTAAATCCCTTTAATATTAAAAACGAGAAATGTTATGTCAATGGATGCATATTTGATAATGTATTTGGTAAGCTACTGGACGCATTTTTTATGAAATTTCACAGTAATATAGCTTGTACATCAAAATAACACAGGTTATAATTGGCATACGCTGAATAAACTGTCAAAGTTACATCGAGTTAATGTATTAGTGTCATACATATACGAACGAATTTATTTAACGAAAAATCAGTACCTTTGTAAAAACTGATACTTTCTATATTTTAGAACAATATGTATATAGAAATATCAATAACAATAGATGAAGCGACGTGGACCGAAGTAACAAGACGGTGATAAATAAATCCCAATTTTAGATTCCTACAATACAATTTTAACTTCATTTTATATCAAACTAATGTTTCTAGTAGGTACACAATTTTAGTTTTCTAAACAGATTAGTTTAATTTAAGCATTGTCTGTCTGTCAGACGTTAACAATTTTATTAAGAACATATTTTCCAACAGTATGTTACTTATTAGATTATTTCTCGAGGGTGCGATGTCTTCTTTCGACGTCAGCTGCTGAAATTGCTAAATGCGTTCCCAGAATTCATACGAAACGGCCTTACAATTTACTGTGAGCATGATGAAGTACCTACCTAATATTAATAACAATAAACATTTTTATTTATTGTTTATTTGTAGGCGTGGTGCTTGACTACAAATTTCCAACTTGAGAGTGGTAGCAAATCAGCCAAATATTAGAAGATGTCCTACCATCTTGATTTTATCAGTGTCTCCATATTTATATAATCAACCATCACAAGAAGCCTACGATGAAAAAAATATCGAAATTAAAAAAAAAACAACATTTTTATGTAAACCAAAACTTGACACTGGCAAATTCTTTAATAATGCCAACCGAAGAAAAGTAAGCGCGATTGTTAAATAAATTTAATAGACATAACAGAGACTCGATGTACGAGTGACAGTACAAAAGAAAACCTGTCCAATATTAATAAACAATGTAAGAGATCCAGGTCAAAGCAGCCAGGTGTTATTTTCATACGCGAAATAGCGTCGCCCGCTCGCTTCATATGGAAAGGAAATCGAATAAAACTCGTTCAGATATGTTACGTTTAAGACAGCCGGGGAATATTTTGACGCGAGACATTTTTCCCTCTTACGGTCCCTGCGTTCTCGTTCATTTTAGTCAAACATTTTTATCTATGACGCTCAGTATTTTATACTTAATGTGTATGTATAAATAATCAATAGTATTAAATAAAAATAAATAATATCTCCCGTTTTTAAATCGAACCAAAAAGTGTACATTTTCTGCTTTTAATTCTGATTGGATACTCGATGAAATGGGAAATCGACATTAAAAAGAGACAAACATACATATCTATAGAATGTTATGTGGGAGAGAATGAGATACAATACATTATACATTATTTCTTCTATTCGCGGTCTCCTCATTGTATTTTGCACTATTAGACCTCTAATCTAATACGGTTCGGGTGAATATTTTAGACTTTTTCTTAGGTTTCACTCCTACCGCATAATAACTGCTTTTTTATTGTAGCGCGACAAAATGCCTTTACTTTCATTCGATTAAACCGAGAGAGTTACAATATATCGGCAGTAGTAGGGATAAAAAGTCACTTTTACGGGTGTACGGGCTACATGGTGGTAGGGATATAGTTAGGTACAGATCTCTACCACTCCGTTTCATTATTGGATCCAGCAGATCCCGAAACGCTATACTTCTCAGCGTGACACTTGACAGTGTGATGATTTGTGATGATGATAAGTCTAAGCACCCTAAGGACATAAGTCGTGCTACGGCAATATTATAAGCAAAGCGCAAAGTGACAGGATTAATTCCCTTTACTTTAAGAATAATAATAAATTCAAAGTATTATTTTTGCCTTAACGAATGTATGCCTTTTATTCGTTTCATTCTCATTTTTAACATTCTGCCCTTACAACTAGTAATGTTAGTGAGTATCTCAGTATAATTTCTATATCAAGCAAACCCCTAAATGTTATTAAAGTAGATCCGCGCACGACATAAATCCAAGTTAATTATCTGCGGCGACACGGGCTATGATACATTACGTTAATTGTACCGATAGCTAGGGCTGTCAAAAACCGTTTACAAACAGCTTAGTGGATGATAAGCTTAACGGTAAGAAATGAAAGCACCTCGTAACGAATAAAGTGGTTTTTAAAGACTGTGATTACTACTTGCCAGAAGTTATTTTTCTTAGATAACTTCTATTATGATACTAAATTCGATTGTAATGTACATCTTTTTGATTATTTAATTTTCATGCTCACAACATGGTCTTGTATATAAAAAGTTGTAAATATCAATTTTAGTTTCATATTTCACCATTTTTAAGGTAACTTCTACGCATACAGCATAAATATTTGCCTAGAAATCAATACTTTTCCCATTTAAACTTGTACTTACAGTTAGAGAATATCATATATGTAATCCTACAATCAAATTACAGTGGCATAGACAACATGATGTTTTATAAATCCTAACTATTATTATAAATGTGAATGTGAGTCTGTTTGTCTGTTACGCTTTCAAGCTTTAACTACTCAACCTATCACCATTAAATTTTGCTTACACGTTGCTTACACGTTGCTTATCTCTTAAGATACAGAGAAGAACATCGCGTCTCTTTCATGCAGATAAAAAAGTACTATTCCTGAAAATAGATCGGAACTACACTAACTAAAAGCTACTTGATACTAGAAGAGAAAGGGAAAGATAAACATAGAACTTACTTGTATTAGAAAAGAACAACATAAATTACGCTTCAGTTATGTTTTATTATTTAATTTGATGGTAACACTAGTTATTTTTATATTTCACGTGAATGATAACATATCATATGTCTCAAGCTGTACATACACAAGCGATGATGGCTTCGATGGTTCGAATCCTAGCAACTGAATCGGAGCTTTCGGTGAAGGAAAACATTGTGATGAAACCATAGCATAGTGGTAGGATTTTTTCTCTAAGTCCGCTTGGCTAGCTACCACCCTCAAATTGAAAATCTGTCGCCAAGCAACTGTTGATGTGTTCCGACAGCTGCACTTGAGAGCAAGCCTTCCTCTAGGTTTAGCGTGACTACCATCTTAGACCACATCATCATTTAACATCAGATGAGACTGTGGTCAAACGTTAACCTTTAAAATATATATAAAAAAAACATATTTGTACAAACCTACGTACATTTCATAAATTTTATTCCTGTGTCGCCCTACTTATCATGTGCAAATCAGCACAATGTGTATTGAATTATATTTATTATATCCATTGTATGTTAGCCGCGTTGAAGCACTCAACACTTATACAGTGTTCAGTTAGATAGCGCGACATTATTGTAACATATTAATAAAATAATTGTGTTCTAAGAAATAAACTTTATCCCCACAAACGGGCTACCGAAACATCTGTAAGGCAAGGACTTAGTTCTCAACCCTACACAAGTATCAAATAACTACCAATACATTTGTTATATTTAATGTTCGTGTATGCGTACATACATGCTGCATACATATCCATTGTAAACTGTAGCCTATTCATCACAAAACCAGTTAATATCGTAAAAATGAAATGTTCGCGTAAAAATGTACATAAATTTAATAATGTGTCACCCCTGGTATCATTACACCACTGTCGCGTACACGCGTACGATATTATTCCATGATATAATTTCATTTATATTAAAGAGAGGTGGCAGCCCTAACCCATTAGTTGCACGTGTACAGCGAGAGCACTATGATGCACTTAGCTATGTAAGTTCGTATAAAGGCATAGTTTTTTTAATCTGATATTGAGGAGTCAAATTAATTTCATTTATATTAAAGAGAGGTGGCAGCCCTAACCCATTAGTTGCACGTGTACAGCGAGAGCACTATGATGCACTTAGCTATGTAAGTTCGTATAAAGGCATAGTTTTTTTAATCTGATATTGAGGAGTCAAATGTACTTTTTCGAAAAACAATACGTCTCTATCAATGTGCTTTTTCCGAGTATAAAAAAAAAAATAGTTTGAGGCATTAATGTCCTAGACGATTCATACAAACGCATTTCGATTTTCATGAAACAAATGATTGTCGTAACTTATATTTTTTATTAAACTACTCATGAAGGAGTTAAGCGTAAGCGTACAATCATTTGAGAATTGTTATTTTTATTTGGAAATATTCGATAATGCTTTTCTTCGTTATTTTGTGTTACACATATTTTCTTTTGCTGGTATGAATCGTTTGTTTATGGTTCATAAGCAAAATTAAGTGAAAAAAAAAAACGCATCGAGGTATTTCAGAGAGACATACCAAAAAAACTCATAAACAACATTAGTGTGCTCACAATATTTTAGCTAAGATATAATCGACCACACGAAACGATTCCTCACTGGATAATGGTGGCAATAATCATCAATCAAGAGGATTAATTGCTAACATAAAGGAGAGATACTAAATAGAACGTACGAAGCCTTTATATTGATACTAGCTGTTACCAGAGGCTTCGCTCGCTTTAATATTTATATGACTTATCCCTCGGGAACAGTTTATTTTTCTGGATAAATGGTACTCTATCTTTTTTTGGGTAGTAAAGGCGTGAAAGGTAACAGAGGAAAATTCCCATTTATACGTGGTCTTAGTAAGGATATGAATAGAATGAGATTTAACATTACCAACAATTAATGTTAAGAAGAAAATAAAAAGAAAATATGGCCTATAATGATAACCGTAAGGTTAAAGAAGCTGTTTCTTAAGGCAACTACAGAAATACCTATAAATGCTTAGTAATAGATTTTCTATTTAAGCTTAGTAGCTAACCAGTCGGGTAATACAAAATGATCTACCACCTTACTGTAGATTCATCTCGAAGTTTTCTCCCACTAAAAGTTTAATTTCATTCATTTCTATTCACCTCAAATGTACTCGCGGTCTTATTTATAAATTAGAACGAATTAACGAGACAATAATTAAATTTATTGTACTGGATTGTGAGATAAGGTCGGCCATTGTGTCGTTACAGAATCTTATCTATCCTCCATTGTGACTAGATTGGAGATTAGACGAGACTCGTCGAGAAAGTACTATATTTTGTCTGAGTGTTTTCTATTAAAGACTGTTCTAGGTAAGTAGATTTGATTGTTAGTTAGACGAGCTTATTATTAAATGACAAAGACTACAAGTGCATTAAGCCTACGCAAGGAATAATATATTTATCACTGTTTATTATTCGTTGTTCGTTATTATTATTGATAACGTAAATGATCGGTCGATGTTATCGCAACGTGTGAACAAGCAAGCGTTATACAACATTCCATAGGTGAAACAAGGAGAGCATTTCACGTTACTTACACTCCAAAATCACGCAATGGAAATAACATACGATACAAAACAGAAATTTACTCAACAGCAGGATAATGGATAGTAGTTATAACAACAATAATTTTAAAATAACACAACAGCGTAATTCGTTATTACTATCTATAGTTAATTGCAATAGAATGTCAATATCTCAGTGAATATCAGTGTGTTTTTTTTTTATAATTCACACTTCAAGGATGGATAAGATTAAGAATGAGTATATCAGAGGAAGTTTGAAAATAGCATCAGTGACAGAGAAGTTGAGGAGTAATAGGTTAGCATGGTACGGACATATTATGAGAAGAGATGAAAGTCATGTAACAAGAAAAGTTTTAAGTTTGAAAGTGGATGGAGGAGTAGAGGAAGACTAAAAAAGGTGTGGATGGATTGTGTGAAAAATTATATGTGTATAAAAAGTGTGAATACTGAGATGACATCTGACAGGGGAGAGTGGAGAAGGAAAACATGTTGTGTCGACCCTACTTAGGTGGGATAAGGGTAAGATGATGATGATGATGATGACTTCATTTTAAAAAATACATCTTGACGTTTATCCTCATGAATTGAATACACGCGAAACGTTTTTTAAGAATGAGAAGGCTTTGTCCATCCGTGGGGGAATTAACATAGCGTTATTGAAGTTATTTATCACATTATATATAATCATTATTATCATCCTGTAAGAGACCCTCACTGCAAGGCCATAGGCCCTTGACGTATTGCGATTTCAAACTCCGGAAAATCCACAGTTCTATATTTTTCCACACACCATCGTATGTATATATGGCAGTACAAGAACAACTATCAGGTTCAGGTAACCCCGTGATGTTTTCTCTCACCGTTAGCTGATATTATTACAATTAGTAAATGTACGTAAATCCCGAAAGAATCGTTGATACATGCCGTTGCTGTATCCTGTAGACGTCAAATTGACTTGTCAAACCACTAGACAACAACGATTACACTATATGATGTGTTACAGATTTCAGCGCAGGAAGTATTAATTACAAATAGTATTTAGAAATGATCTTTGTTCATAAGATTGAGTGATAATTTCCATTGATTAGTATTTCAGTATAAACGGTAATATTATTGTTCAGTATAAATTATTAAATAGTTCGTTACATGATTCGTCTATAAAAGCCGGTGTGTCACATTGTTTAGGATGAATCGTTTCGTAACCACCGCCAAGTTCAGTTGTATGGGGAAACTCTGCCCGATTGTATTGGAATTATTATAAGAGTGTAATCGTATTCTATATTATCGTCGCTATCCCGATTATCTGCCGTTTGATTACAGATGTCATATAGTGTAAGAATTTTTATGTTGGCAGTTTCCCTGCGTGGCGTTTGCCTTCATATGACACGAGTCGCGTGTCCCGGCTGAGCTTGGTTGTGATTAATCGTGCAGTGACATTACTCTTTCGTGTAGCGCAATAACTCATTGCCCTTGCCCTGTGTAATACAACTAAAGGGAAACTGTTTTTTTTTTTTTTGTTTAGATCACAGTGTAGTGTTTTGCTTTGAATTGTATTGTTTTGTTGATATTTCTTATTTAAAATATATTGCGATTAGATAATTGACTAAAAAACTGGCAGGAAGATTAAGTTCTGCTGCATTTTTTTTTCTTTTATATTATAGGGGGCAAACGAACAGGTGGGTCACCTGATGGTAAGTGATCACCGCCGTCCATAGACACTAGCGACACCAGGGGATTCGCGAGTGCGTTGCCGGCCTTTTAAATATGTGGGCCTCCGGCGCTCTCACTGGCCGAACGAAACGCAACAGTGCAACCACTGTTACTTCACGTCGGTTTTCTATGAGAGGGTGGTACTACCCCGGGCGAGCCGACCCATTCATGCTGAAACCAGTAATAGCTTCAGCGTAGCTCTACCACCTACAAAGTTTGCAGTTCGAAAGATTCGCCAACTAACAGATATTGCCACTGCTATGTTGGTCTACTTCGCTTACTTCCATAGCTTAATGTCTTATGGTATTTTGCTGTGTGGGACAGAAACTGAGGTAGGGACCATATTTTTACTACAAAAACGGGCAGTTCGAGCAATTAATGATATGGGGCCTCGCGAATCATTAAAGGCCAAGTTCCCGGAGTTCGGTATCCTGACCCTGCCTTCCCAATACATAATTGAAAATGTAATGTACGTCCGTAAAAACTTAGATAAGCTAGATTTCGTAAAGGACCGACATAATTTAAATACAAGAAATAATAACAAATTGGTAATTCCATGTTTTAGGCTCACTATACATAATTTAAAATGTAATGTACGTCCGTAAAAACTTAGATAAGCTAGATTTCGTAAAGGACCGACATAATTTAAATACAAGAAATAATAACAAATTGGTCATTCCATGTTTTAGGCTCACTAGGACCGGTAACAGTTTTTTAGGTAATAGTGTTAGGTTTTATAATAAAATTCCAAAACACGTTACCGATTTGCCGGATACTAATTTCAAGCACCATGTCAAGCAGGTTTTAGTGTCTAAAGGCTATTACAGGGTGGATCAATATGTGAACGACGGTGACGTCTGGAAATGACTTCCTCTCTGTGCATCCACCAAAACCGAATGTAATTATTTATAACTATGTTTTGAAATACGAGTTATAATATGTTTAATGAAAAGATAAACCAGATCGAGTTTCTTGCCGGTTCTTCTCGATGACTGGGTTGTTTTCAGAACCGGTGGTAACTTTGACGTTCATAAGCGCCTTCTCAGGGCCTAAAATGAACAAAGTGATTTTGATTTGATTTGACTCTAGGATAACATGTTTTCACACCTTCTTAATAAAGGGAACGTCAAATTTGAGTTTTTTTTTATTTCTTCGTAAGTAAACCAATTGGCAAGATACAGGGAAATCTAGTTTGGCAGAGGATCATATAGTTTACTTGTTTTCATATTGTGTGCAATTTAAACGTAATAAGATCTAGGAAAATTGTTGTATGAATAAACTGTAATGTAAAATGTACTTTTCTCGAGCGATGGATCAAATCTCTATTAACCGGAGCAAAGCCTCGAGCAAAAACTAGTATATTATAAATGGGATTCCTTTTCTATTTTTTTTTTGTATGATAAAGCATAAAAAGACAAATGTTTTTAGATATGCTAAGCCCAGACGATGATTTAATCGCGGTGGCTTATCTCGACGTTCTGGAATGGCGTGCAAACGTTGCTTTGTCAAAATCGTTTAAATTATTCAAATTTAAAGATAATATTTCTTAGAACTAAGTATAGATATCTCGGTCATAATGGCTAATTTAACGAACGATATTAATTTATTATTGACTAACCGCCCGCCCTGGTTTCGAACGTGTAAACATTTTTTTTTTCTATTTATATAACGAAAAATCTTCTTGAACTTGTTCCATATCAATAGGGTCGGCACAACTAATTCTCTTTCTTCTTGCTGTGAACTGAGACTTAGTTTAGTGTACCTCCTTAATGCCAACCTTACTGGAGATCTCCATGTCTATGTGTAACCAACAACAGATAAATAACCACTATTAAAAATATTAAGAATAAACAAACTAATGTATTTCATTTTGAAATCAATATAGAGAGAACTCATTATAACTCTGTAGCTACTAAGTAACTAAGTAAGGCTAAATCTCGCTGCAGGTAGGGCCATACATCATATCCTGCATAATCGTGTACACGTGAAGCAGTATACTATCGATCACAAATTGATAGTAGGTGGGAGAGCTACGCTGAAACTATTACTGGTTTCAGAATGAATGGGTCGGCTCGCCTGGGGTAGTACCACCCTCTCACAGAAAACCGCCGTGAAGTAACAGTGCTTGCACTGTTGCATTTCGTTCGGTCAGTGAGAGCACCGGAGGCCCACATACATTACAAGGCCGGCAACGCACTTGCGACTCCCCTGGTGTAGCTAGTGTCTATGGACGGCGGTGATCACTTACCATCAAGTGACTCACCTGTTCGTTTGCCCCCTATAATAATAAAAAAAATTGATCCGAGATGGTGGCTCACGTAAAGCGTAATGCGCGCACATTAATTTGTGATTTTTGTAACGCATCATTGCTAACACTTCTTTGCATATTTGAACACTTAACGAGATGAGGGCTTATACACTACACGTTATACTGCGTTTTAGTCGCATGTTTTATTGTCGCACCAGCAGCTAGATTATGATTCTACTATATAGTAATAGTACGTATCGCAAAAAAATTTGAATTTATGTAACACAGATCATCATCATCAACAAAGCAAAATTAAAATTTATTTAATTAATCATATAAATAAAAAAGTGATGTGCGATTCACACACGATAGATGTGAAACTTCAGTAAATCGACAAAATAGAATATATATAACAAGGGTAGGATAATTACACAGTGTATTTGTTTAAAAATTAAAGTATTTTGATTAATTTTAAAAGATATTTTTTATTTTATTTAACATATGTTACATAATTTATTGCTCAAGTTCCATATTTTTAGTTTCAACAAACAAGATATAAAAATACTCACGAACACATTTCAATAATAACACACCACGCTGACTTCTTACTAAAAAGCTGTAATACGCGCTGCGCATGCAGTAGTACACGTACTTTTCACATATACTAACACACGTTAAATGCTCAAATACAAGCAAGTATTAAACAGTGTGCAATATACATACACACCGACAATTGCTCTCTCGCTCTGGATGCACATTTTTGTATTTGTGTCTCTTACCTGTCGTTTTTCCGTTGCATCCGGTTTGAAAACACAACGGTTCTAAAGAAGTTTGACTTTAAAAAGTTGTGGCAGTCATAACGAATGCGTGCGCTATACTACGCGTCGCTTGTCTGGCGCTAGCATAATAATACGTCACGAGTACGTCAAGGTCACTGGTAACGCGAACACATAAATTTTCCCCTAGCAAAAATCGCTCAACGCGGTTGAAGTAGTAAAATGTATATACACCTTCAATTAAGTTACAAAAAAAATTAAATAAAAGCTTATAAAGAAGAATTTTTTCATTACATTTCGTGTGTAATTGGCGGTCTGTTATCGTAAAACGAATCATAAACCTTAATAAAGGTGAGATGCAAAATGTCGAGCCGTTATCTAAATTATGGTCCTAGGGGATACCAGTAAAAAGTTGCTACATTATTACGAATTTATAAATTTTATAGCGAATTTATCTTTATTGTACTCGTAATTCAGTTTACGAGATAACATAATTGTGTTGGTTCTAAAGTAGTCAGAGGGACTAGTCGTTTTTGCTCGTCGAGTTAGAATTCAGTCAATTGTAACAATTAATTAATTTATTATTTATTTAAACATTTTTTGTTACCTTTTAATCATCGAGGTGAATTTAGTACAGCTTATTATTATTAATGTAAATAATGACATTTGTTGTAATAAAATATTTTAACTGTAGTTACATGTTAGTTGGTAGAGCTACGCTGAAGCTATTACTGGTTTCAGCATGAATGGGTCGGCTCGTCCGGAGTAGTACCACCCTCTCACAGAAAGCCGACGTGAAGTAACAGTGCTTGCACTGTTGCGTTTCGGTCGGTCAGTGAGAGCGCCGGAGGCCCACATATTTAAAAGGCTGGCAACGCACTTGCGACTCCCCTGGTGTTGCTATTGTTTATGGAGGGCGGTGATCACTTACCATCAGGTGACCCACCTGTTCATTTGCCCCCTATAATATAAAAAAAAATGTTTAAATTAGCCACGAAAATAACAACTATTTTTAACAGACTTCCAAAAAGGAGATTCTTTTTTCGACCCGTTTCTATGTATGTGTGTATGTTTGTATGTCCGCGATTTTCTCAGAAACTATTGATTCGATTAGGATGATATTTACATTGTTAGATGCTTATTGCTTCAGTGAATGCTTTAGTATATAATACATTAGAATCTGATGAGGATTTTTACAAGCCGAGGCGCACCGTGTGCCCTTTTGCTAGTTGCCTATAATAAATGGGATGAGTGCCTTAAGCGCTCCTCTTAGTAGTCCGGTAAGTCTGTAGAGGCCTTTGGGTCAACAGCATTGTCGGTTCGAAAAAAAAAAATGAAGATTTTCCTAGATAGGTAATATAACACTTCCATAACTAACAGCAAATGGCTCGCAAGTTTTCTTTCTTACCTTAATAATGGAACCGAATTGTATATTCTAAAGGTCTAAATAAAATCAAAGGGTACTTCCATTCAGACAAAATTTACGTACCTACTCTTATATGAGGGCCAGGCAGAATCTACATTAAGGCGAACGAAGACACGAGCAAAAGCTAGTAGGTATATAAATACAACTGGAATAATATTCGTCAAAATTTAATTTAGGAGAGATGAATTTACTAGATTTCATTTTAAATTATACGAAGCAAATATCTCGTCCTTGTTAAAAATTCCCAGACAAATTACCGTTTCGAATGAACAGTTAATTATTAATTTCACTTGGCATATTTACCATTTCTATTTATTAACATTCCGTCTTTGCAATAAATGAAATATATAATTTCTAATAAAACAACATAACAATTAGAGAAGTATATTTTATACAAGTAAAATCACTACATAGTATAAAACAAAGTCGCTTTCTCTGTCCCTATGTCCCTATGTAAGCTTAAATCTTTAAAACTACGAAACGGATTTTGATACGGTTTTTTTTAATAGATAGAGTGATTGAAGAGGAAGGTTTATATGTATAATAACATAAATTAAATAGTGAAGAAATACTGTTATAACAAAATTAACATACAATAAATAAAAGTTGAATAAATAACATAAACGAATTATATAAAGTATTATGTATATTTAAGATATTTATTTGTATAATATTTCAAAAGAAACTGCTTATCGACTAACTTCATGGTGTGTTACAGCGCGCACGCGAATTCCGTTTCAGACTAAAATTTCACTCTCAGCAATTTATATATTTATAACGCGTAAAAAAAAATATAAATACAAAAAAAAAGCACAATATTACAATACTGAAGTCAGCGCGAGGTGTGCTATCAAAGTTTTAATAAGAAACGCAAAGCTTAATAACTTTTTTATGAGACCCTAATTTAAAAGAAAATGTAGCGGATTATTTTCCCTTTTTCATAATTTTAACTATACTAACCTACGTAATAGCAGAAGCGATAACGGTACCATGGTACATTTCGGACGTAACATTTATCTATATACGTTCAATGTCTACAAGAGGCGTGCTTTTAGTGAAAGAAAAAATTGCCATGGAACCATTATAGCATGATGGACGTCGCCAAACATTTATACAGGTTTCTTATAAAAACTGCATTCGGGCCCCAGTTTTTCTAGACAAACAGGAGAAAAAGGTCCTGAACTGTTTCGTCTTCGTTTATACTTGACAATAATACATGTGTACAATTATTTGCATTTGTACAATAATACTTTTGTATACTTTATAATAATGTACTCAGCGATTGACACATAGACTAGTTAATTGTCGTCCAATAGACTAGATTCAACCATGATCGTCTAACCCTTTAAGTTTTAATTTTACTCAGGTGTTTTTTTTTTGCCAAAGAGTGTATAATTATTGTAGATTAATACATCGAAGTATCGTGAAGAGACTTACAATTTAAGGCTCCACCGACTCGTCAATCGTAAGGAAAATAACAAATGTTTCCAATTTTTTTATTGATATTTTAGCTCGCCATATGTATTCCGATATATTTAACACGTTAATAGCCAAAGCAAAAGTTACCTGCTAAACAGAGGTACCCAAACGTTTTATATTCATATATTTATAGATGTTATTAAGATTCGAATCAGTAGTCTCGTAAAGTACCTCTCACAGACATATTCACAAACTTAAACACTTTATTGTAATAGGGGTTTATATAGATTTAAGAAGAACCAAACGAAAATATCATAAAAAATCTGATATAACTGTAAACCAGACCGTAAGGATGTAAGCCCGCGCGAGACGATACCGAAAGAGTCGGCTATCTAAAGTTTCACAAAGAAACTTTGCAAGAATTCGCAGGAACGAACAATTTCAGTAATATAAAATTACGTCTGATACCTTTCCACTGTGACAGGGATGTTTTCAAGAGCAATTACGAGAAACTTATCCGCTTGTTTCCTGTTGGAAG
Organism: Antheraea assamensis; assembly: GCA_035772565.1. Classification (NCBI taxonomy): domain Eukaryota; kingdom Metazoa; phylum Arthropoda; class Insecta; order Lepidoptera; family Saturniidae; genus Antheraea; species Antheraea assamensis. Next base: position 155,952 of record JAQQSE010000240.1, on the reverse strand, counting down.
AAGGCGAGGTTAGAACGAAAATATTACTTCATTAAATACTGACTGGAGTTCGCGACTACGTTCTCACAAAATTTAGTCATATTGTTTCACGAGAACTACGTTTTTAAATCTTTTAATGATTTTAAGCTACCTCTGTTCAACTTTACTTTTAAACCTATGGTAAAGCCTAATTATAGCTCTTTAGTAGGTTCTCTATCGACCAATAATATTATGATGAAAATTGATTCAGCTATTTTAGGAGATTAGCCTGGAAAAACAACATTGCTAGTTTACGCAGGCAGCTTTATTAGTGTTCAATTAAAACCCTTTTTATTTTCAGGTTCGATTAAAAAATACACCTAAGAAGCATTTAAAAAAAAAAACAATTAAAATGAATAAACAATGGGACTTAAGGCAAAAGGGACTGCCTCTAATATAGAAAGATTCTATGAGTGTTTGGCGACAATTTTCAACATAAACGCGGTAATAAGTCGATCCGAACGACTTATTTTTATGTTATTCTTCCTTGAAAGAAAGCCCAAGATTAATTCAAGATTCGAACCAAACCTATCGATGCGGTGTCTGTACAAATTACTTCTCAGCCATCATCGCCTTAATTCTCGGACTTATTTTTAAAAATGCTGTACAGTTTATAAGGCAAAGTTTCAATGCTCAAAACGCAATTTTTTAACCAAAGTATATATATATATATATATATTATACTAGATGACCCGGTGAACTTCGTGTCACTTACATATATTGATACAAAAAGTGGTCAAAACCTAATAAAAAAAATATATTTACATTAGAAAAGCAACACAGTTATGCACTTAATCAATTTAAAGCTTTCTCATGTACTATTTTTATTTCTATAATATAATTGTTTTCTATTCCAATAAAACAGACCAATGAGATCGGACCTCATACTACAGCTATGAAACCGACAAATTTCTGAACGCACCTATAAATATTTGACAAACGAATGACAATTTTTTATCTAGGTATATAATGACAAAAGACATCAAATGTTTCATAGTTAGGAACATTCTGTATTTGAAAATTAAATTGTCTTTTTGTAGTATTTTCCTTTACTTATTATTTATATTTCTCACCATTTAAACCCTCCATCAACGTCCACAAATATTTCCAGAGCAAAATTAGCTAAATCGGTCCAGCCATTATCGAGTTTTAGCGAGACAAACGGACAGCAATTCATTTATATATATAGATTAGTGGACGTATGAACCATGAAATTAAAGCGAGAACTTAAATATCTGTAATTATAAATTATTATACATCTGAATTAGTAGTTTGTAATCTGACAACAATGTATCAGATCTACCAATTAAGGACGTCCCATATATTAGTAATTCATATAAATTAATATGTATAAACTGTGTATTCTACATCCATCTAAACGCCGCCAAAGAAATACGCTTTTTACGTAAAACCTAATTTCGTTTGATACAAAAAAGGTAATTTATTCATAGACAAAATATTTAATAACTTCGCGTAATAGAAAAAAAAAACATAATCAAGTTTTTTATGTTATACTTTCTAACTACAGTATGGCGTAACGTCTTTCACAGTTTTCAATATACACCCGACTACCTAAAAGCTGTTATAAGCCATAATTAAGCATAATTATATAACAAGTAATATTGTGGAATCATGTGATACGTTATTTACTTGAAAATTAAAATGGCCGTTTCATATCCCGCGAGTGTAATTTTAATTCATGCATATCAACGTACATCACAATTCGCAGAATTAGTGAATTCACCTGTGAATGGGAAAAAATACCAGAGACGCGTGTTAGAATTTACAAACTGTAATGTTTTGAATTACTGAAAATGTTTTATAAATCGGAAAATAAGAAGGAATAATGTAAGAAAATATTTCTCTTGCTATAATTAATTTATATATGTAATCATCATATGCAAATTATAATTTGTAGTGAAATATTACCCGTGAAATAACAGTGGTAGCAAATAACTACGAAGAATTATAACTACATTAAATCGGTTATAACAGATTTAACATTTTTCCAATTTAATAATAATTTCTGTTGTTCCTACATTTAAGTTTTTATTCATTACCACCAGAAGAATTGCTATAATTTTGGTATTTGTAGGAGGGTTTGAAATTTGGCGTCATTTTTTCTAAAACCAAAAATTTCGGCGTAAATAAATAAATATAACTTCAGAATACTGTGTGTTAATAATCGACTGAGAATTACAGCCGAGTATATAAAGAAAAGACGAAAAGAAAAAGATGAATTTAGAATTATCTAGAGCCAGCAACCGTTCAAAGTACACACGTACATAACGTAGATTATTCCATTTTAGGAGTGGATATAGTTTGTTTAGATTATAAACATTTAAATGCTTAGAATAATAATATATTATATTTACCAACAGACCAGCAAATAAACGCTACATTTCTTTTGTTCGATAATTTATGATGAAAGATTCTTATAAAATCACTCGGTACTGAATTTATCAGGTCATTTGTCAAGGTCCTTTTATTCAAAAAGGGCTTGTGTATAAAGTTGAAATTAATTTCGGTTGAAGATCTACTGCTGTGACAATCAATATTCTAGCTTAAGGCATCAAGGAGATACGACAATTCATATTAAAAGTACCTAGTGATCGATTATCGATTACTTGAAGAGAATTTACTAGGGACCACCGTACTTTGATGCAGAATTAGTGCCATTGGCAGTTGCTGCTCCCCGGCCAAATAGGTGTGAGAAGGCACCATGGGGTTTTAGTCCGTGGGAATCGGACATATCCCACCCTCCGTTGCCCGACGGGGTGGGTATCCATTACGGATATTCCCCAAGAAAAAACAAAAAGGGACCACCGTACTTGAACTTTGACTCAACGTTATTTACAATGAATATTTACAATTTATGAAGGTGGTAGAGCTACGCTGAAGCTATTACTGGTTTTAGCATGAATGGGTCGGCTTGCCCGGGGTAGTACCACCCTCTCACAGAAAACCGACGTGAAGTAACAGTGGTTGCACTGTTGCGTTTCGTTCGGCCAGTGAGAGCGCCGGAGGCCCACATATTTATAAGGCCGGCAACGCACTTGCGACTCCCCTGGTGTTGCTAGTGTCTATGGACGGCGGTGATCACTTACCATCAGGTGACCCACCTGTTCGTTTGCCCCCTATAACATAAAAAAAAACAATAAATCCGCAATTCTGTTACAAATTACTTATAATCACGAATATATAATAGAAGTTATATTTGCAGTTGAGAATAACTGTTACTGTTTACTGTACGATCACCAGCAATATAAAAGTTTATCAATAAAGCACGCGTCGTCGCGTCTCTGAAACCTTGGAGAAAGTTGAAAAAAATATTTACACTCTATAGACAATTATGTAATATTAAAAATAAAAAAACATAAACAGATGTAATTCGAACCGTTGCTTCAATAAAACGAATAAAACTGCGGTCGATTCGTTAATTAAAACAATTGGAGCTTGTAATTGAAAACTCACAATTTCGCTTCTGTTATAAAAGGTTATTCGCGTTTTGTTTGACGTTCAAACACGTTCAATTTTATTAATAAAATAGAGTTATCTTTGTTATGGCATCACTTCAGACGGGCTACTACACCTAATGAACGAATTCTTTTTTAGTTATGTTTGTAGATGTCAAGAAAATGTTCGTATGACAAAAAATGATTGGGAGACCGTACGAAACAGTGAACAGTTTGGGTTACAAAAATCTCCGTGGAAAATGAGTGAATGAGACAAAAGACAGTAGGGGAATCTTTAATAATATTGGCAGAATTGAGAGATCGACGTACATTCTTCATCTTTGGAGTTTTATGTCACTACATGGTACCTAATACTGCAAACGGGAAATTTGACCTAATTTTCTTCTTTAGTACACCGGTGCGACATCGGGGCGGAGAACTAGTATGTTTATATTTCGTCGGTCGTAAAGACTGATGAGAAATCGAAATGTAAGATGCAGGGTCTAACACTTAGCATGCGTCAACGATTGACATAATCATTAAATATTCGACCTCAAAGATTTAAAGATGTTATGTATATTACCATAATTTAGTAAAAAACAGTTCATAACTAATAATAAGTTGTGTAATAAGTAAGGTATTTAAACCAAGAGACTGTGATTGGTTACTCGTTCGTTAGTCTTTGTCCAATAGTGGATGATTTTTTGGTGTCACATAAATGTCTTTCACAAAAAAATCCTTTTTTACTGTCGCGTATATGTAGCTAACTTATTAAAACCATTCAAAATTAATATATGATAAAATATAAACATGGTCTCAAGCATTACGGACTGTCTAAGAAGTGCACTACTTCGAAACATTGAAAAAGTATCTGAAATAATCAAGAATTCTCTACAAACATTGCGAATAAAATTATAGTGACAGATGAAGCAACGTGGTGACTTAGTGATAGGCAGAACATGCACACTGTCACTGCGAAGTACTCTAACCTTTGTACGTTACCGTTACCATATATCTCATTTTAATTGCGTTCTATAGATGTCTACTCGTTGTTTTAAGGCATATAAAATAAGTTTTAACAAATTCCGTATAAAATGGGACTCACCAAAGTCAGTTCAAAGTCAACCACGGGACTGAGCCTAGCGGCATTACGTCACGATGACGTAGGCATTCATAGTTCGACATTTCTCGTTAATACTCAGTTCTCAACCGTTCGTTCTCGCTTAGTACACTTTTTGACCGGTATTTTGAATAGTTTTTGCTCCAGCCGTAAGGAGCCGAAATTATAGCAAAAAAGGTATTAAAATTAACAGCGTGTTATAAAAAAGAAGAAGGGAACCTAAAAACCGACTGTTTTAGTTTAGAATGATGTATAAAATGTATATTTCTATATACCTCTTAGCCATTATGACAGTGTGAGTTACATGGAAATTTGATATCCGTTGCTCTATCACATCAAGGAAAGGGATTACGATTCACGTGTTCAGGAAGCATAAACCTTCGGGTTTTATTACTTAATCCAATCTATGGGATGATATTAAAGCGGGTGAAATCAAACCGCAGGGGTAAGAGACATTTTAAAACATTAAGGCGGTCGTCTACAGCGGTGCACGGGTGTTGCATTTAGTTTAATTTTTTGTATGATAAATTTTCGCAATTACAATCCTTTAACGGTAGGATCGCTGGATGGCGTCATGCATTTTAAATTGTCACAAGCCAAATAGATTTGGTAATGACCAAATTTTATTTGTTCAACTGCAAATTAAGAAAAAAAAAGAAATTTCCACTCAAGAGAAGCTCACTCCGAGGGAACTTATAAACATAAGTGAACGGCACAAAATATCCACATATATATATATATACTCGTATGTATCATTATATGTATAGTATCATTTCTTTGTATGTACTTGTGTACACAAATAATTGGCCAGATTGAGATTAGAACTCTCAACGTTTATAATATCTATGTAATATCCGTGCTTCTCGTTTTTACAATAGTCTATCAAATGGGTGTGAGCGAAATAGATTAATCAACCAAATAACAGATAACACGATCTAATTAAAAATTCGCTTTGCAAAGAGGATTCCTTATTACGAAACGACTTACTATAATTTTGGTTTATTTCAAATAAATACTAGGTGTGTCTCATTTTAGCTTATGACAATATTATACGAAAAACAAAGACAAGAATAGTTGCTTCATTTTTTATTGGCTGTTCTGTTATTTGAAGCTACGTTACTGACCGGCTGTTATCGAATACTGAAAATGTTGATTGTAGATAGTGGTTGAGTAACTTGAGTATTGTGTTTTTAACAGATATAACGACATCGCAAGAACAACTGTTATCTGTTATCTTCGGATACTTGTGATTTATATCTGTTATGATAAATACGCCTCACTCCTAAACGTTAATCGCTGCGCTCTTTGTGCAATATATGACAAACAATTAACTATTTGGATATATTTGCTTAAACCCTATTGCCCATTTCTCATATTTGGGAGTCATTCCATCTACTCGTATAGTTGTAAAAAGCATTGAAAAACTATATTCTCTTATTTTATCAATTCAACCCTTTCTCGTGTACTCCTGTTATCTATTCAACAAACACCAACTAAAGATGTATGCAAATTGGTTTTACACGAACGTGCGCCGCTATCGGTGTTTGCCTTTACGTTCAGCGTATAACATTTAACGGTTCCCATTTGTAGGTACATCGGATTCTCGTAAAATCTCGTAAGTGAGCTCGTTCTATTTGAAAGTGGATTTTCTTATATCAATCTATTACGTACCTGCTACTTCTTTAAAACGTGAAGGAGTCCAATTAAATCTCCATAAACGGTGGCAACGTTTTCATAGAGATTGTTGTGAGAATTTTAGTCACTTGCAAATGTTTTTTTTTAAATGTTAGTATCCCAATATATGTATTGTACGTTTCTAAGGCAGTGTTTTCTTTGTTAATCTTTTGGCAACCATACGGCCTCTTTCGCGTAACATAAACATTGGCGCTTACGTCAATATAGAATGCAACGTAGCTTTTACAACCTTTTACAAACGTCATTTTTTGGCGGGCGCCTACCGGTTAATAATGTATGTATAACTTTTAGGTTAAGACTTTTTGGCGCATTGAATAGGGTAAGAAAGTGAATCGTCGCTCGAGATCAAGTGTGTTCAGTTCGGCGACTCTTTTTTTTTGTGGGGACATCCCCGTCATGGACACGCCATCATCCCGGGAAGAGGGTGCGTAGTATGAGACTCCTACTCACTAAAACCCCACGGTGTACATCCGCCGCTTTTGTTGGGGCGGTACGAGTTCTAAATCGTGTATACTCGACTCTACTCGTAATATCCTATGTTTACAATCTGAATAAAGTACATCGTTCCATTAAGAACCTTTTTATTATTACGTATTATAACAATACATTTTGTTTTATTCGGATAATCTGAAGGTTTCACTTCTATCTCATGGTAATAAGCACACACCTTTTTTATCCTGTACAATGATCAAATATTTTATTCATCTAACGCTTTGAAAATGCTCTCTGGTTCTACTGAAAAAAAAAACACAAAGTCATATGCAACACACTGTAAATTTTGGAAGAAGCTAGAACTTTTTAAAAGCACGAATATGGAATACACGTACCAGAATTTATAAAAAACTTTTATAATACCTATTACTAGACAACTATGTCAAGAAATAACTTTTCAATAAGTTAACAAAAGCTTTGTAATAAAAAATATTTTAGAAAACCTCGCTGTGGCTGTTAAGTATGAGACTAGATACAGAAAGATTGTTCAGTTGTTACTTTATGACAAACACCAACAGGACCACTTTATCATTCACTATTTTTTTCAATCACACTTGTAAAAGAAAAAATAGAGATGAAAAAGCTTATATAATAATTTCACGTCAGCGAAATTTCTAGAAAGAAGCGTAGCAGTATGTAAATATGACCTTGGATGTGAGATTCCTTTTGATGGAATCAGGCAATTTCGTCAAACATAAATACATTATAAATCAACTTTCCGGCGCGACGCGACGCGATGCGAGCTCTCATATTGGGGCTGTCGAATGAAATTGTATACATTTTCATTAAATTCGATATCTGCAAATACGAACCCGACGAGTATCAAGGACCTTTGAAATTTTGCGTAGCTCTATTAATTCAAATCAAACTATCAACTCATCATCATCGTCTTACCCTTATCCCGCCTAAGTAGGGTCGGCAACACATGTTTTGCTTTTCCACTCTCCCCTGTCAAAAATCATCTCAGTATTCACACCTTTTATACACATATCATTTTCCACACTACCCAACCATACCTTTTTCGGTCTTCCTCTACCTCTATATCCATCCTCTTTCAAACTCAAAACTTTTCTTGTTACATGACTTTCATCTTTTCTCGTAATATGCCCGTACCATGCTAACCTATTACTCCTCAACTTCTCTGTCACTGGTGCTATTTTCAAACTTCCTCTGATATACTCATTCTTAATCTTATCCATTCTAGTTACACCACACATCCATCTTAACATTCGCATTTCTGCCACATGTAATATTTTCTCATCCGTCTCTTTCATAGCCCAGCACTCGGATCCATATAACACGACTGGTCTGATTATAGACTTATACACCTTCCCCTTAAGTTTCAAGGGCATTCATGGGTCACAAGCTACCCCAGACACCTTTCGCCAATTCATCCACCCTGCATTTATCTTAAACCAAACTATCAACTAGCAGTGAAATAAAACATATTAAAGAATCCCGAAACTGAAAAAAACTTCTAGCGTTATCACCGTAATAGTGGGAAAAATATAGAAACCCAGAAGTGGGATTCTCATAGACCTACATTGTTATACATTATACTGGCTATTTTACTCATATTTAGACAAAAAAATTGAGGTTATATGTTTTTCTTTCGTTTGAGAAATCTACCTGGCCCTACTATAGTTAAAAACCATGCAGGTGTCCTTATAAAAGCGAAAAAATCATGAAGATTGGTAAAGCCCTTTAGGAGGAAAAGAATTACGGACACAACACACACACACACACACCGGATTTTTATACTTGAAAATTACATTGGAAACTAAAGTGGGCTGTCATTTTAATTTTAAGTAATTGTACATTATTTCGTAGTGTATTAGTTTCATTACCTGCGAATGAGATGACACGACATTCTGATTAAGCGGCGAAATTTTTATATTCTAAACGTTTTTTTTTAAATCGTAAAACACGATTGTATGTCTCATTATCTGTACAAAACATTCGTCGCATTCGTACCTGTTTATTAAATTTAGCAACCCTAACGTACGTGTAGGTGTCAAAGAGAGTACGACAAAAACGAATCAGAGGTCGGAAATATCGACGCGAATTGATTTAATTATCGGAGCCAATATCGACAGGGAAGCGTTTCGGTGATACTGCGCCGCGTCGGAATAAACTTGCGGCTTGGACGCTGCGCCGTATCGGATCTTATCTACTGACTGCTGAAATAAACTATAAAATAGTTCACCCAATATCGTTATACAGTCGATTCAATTTCTTTTTCATTTTCTGTATACATTTCCCGGGCGTCGCAATTTTTAAGCATTACTAGCAACCGTCCGCACGACCTCGTTTGTATTTATATTTTTATAAACGTTGATTCCATATATTATCTACGTGTAATTTTAATGCTACATGCAGATAACGCCGAGATAGTTAGTACACTTTTTACAAAGCGAGTCGTCTCCTACGCTATAGTTTGCTAACAGCGCTTTAAATAGATCCTTCATTTTTATTACTGATAGAATACATTCCTACTGGGTAAACCGTGCTTAGTTACACGAGTAGCTAAATTTTTCTAGAAATTGATATTATTAGTGGGAAACATTCTTGAGTACCTACTTCAATTGTGTAAAACAGAACTTCAAAATTATGAAAAAAAATGTATCAACAATTAACGTACAAAAATTCAAAAATCTTGTATCTACTGCCAGTCTCGTGGAAATTGTTAAGATGGAGCTGTTATCTTATATTTTTTATGTGACCGACGGCAAATGAGCAAGTGGGTCACCTGGTGGTGAGTGATCACCGCCGCCCATGCCTTACCAGCTCTTGAGAAACGAGTTTTCTGAAAGTTTGTAAATTATATTCGTCTGGATACGCCCCCACTGGGAGTTAATTCCAAAGAACCGATGTACCTAGATAAAATGCACGCGAATACCGCACAGTAGTAGACGATTTCTAACTATCAAGGTGACATGGATAGAATTTCTATTTATGGAACTCAGCTGCGGGTGTCAAGAAACACTTCGAAACACTCTCCTTGATAGATTTTGTAAAAGATGCAAAGTGATGCAACGTCCCTACAAAGCGCCAAAGGGTCGAGCCTGAAATGTAAAATAAAACTTTTGTAAAGTTATCCCGATCTGACTTCAGTTTTATTTTGACATTATTGACATTTTTTTTGTCCATGAAACATATGAGTACACATTTTTTTTTAAACTATGCACTATTATGACATTTAGCTAATTTATTGAAAACATATTTTATTAAATTCATGGAGAAATTATATTTATTAAATGTAATTTTTTTATCGACTTCTAAGTGATAACTTTTTTTAATTATTTTAATAAAGATTCTCTAAAACTCGTATCTACTTAAAATCGTAACTTCTTCTTCTTTTTCTTTATTTTTTTGGCTCCGTCACGGTTTGTGCACTCGCCAGCGTCAAGTAATAAGATTTTGCCAAGTAAGTGTCTTGCGATAATTATAATGTTCTAACAAGATGGTGGTTTCCTTGTTAGAACTTTCCATGGAGTTTTGGTGGCATCTCAGAATGCAGTTATACATTTGTACTCGTATAAACTAACTAATCTTTACATGTATTTTGCATCAGACTGTTGCCTAAACGAAACTAATTCAGTTCGAATAAGAAAAGAAGAAAGCCCTTCCAGTATATGTGTACTTTACTGTGTGTACGTATGTGGGGTGATCTGTGTGTGTAGAGCCAGTGAGTGCTGAGCCATTTTATCACGCTAGTAACATACACGACGGTTCCCCTCCGAGGGACGGATTTAGGTTCGAGATGCTACCAGAGGAGACGCGACTAGTGTGGGGAAATGGTGTATAAGTCTCCGTCCACGGCGACGTGGACACAAGCACACACTGTTTTGTTTTTGTAGGTGGTAGAGCTACGCTGAAACTATTACTGGTTTCAGAATGAATGGGTCGGTTCGCCCGGGATAGTACCGCCCTCTCACAGAAAACCGACGTGAAGTAACAGTGCTTGCCCTGTTGCGTTTCGTTCGGCCAGTGAGAGTGCCGGAGGCCCACATATTTAAAATGCCAGCAATGCAATTGCGACTCCTGTGGTGTTGCTAGTGTCTATGGACGGCGTTGATCACTTACCATCAAGTGACCCACCTGTTCGTTTATCCCCTATAATATATATTTAAAAAAACTGTTTAAAAAGATCGGATAGAAGCGATGTTATACGATGCTACTGTACCGAATGCGTAAGTCCTAATAATTCAGAAATTTAGAGAGGGATAGACATAAACACGCGGATTTATTCTATCCATATTTAGAGTGATTTATTTAGTTGAGACGGTGGCCGCGATGCCCTACGCACGGCCCTAACGCGCTGGTTTATACTCAGCGAACATTTTTTGCTAAATTCCAGACAGACGTAGACGAAGATAACAGCTAATATGTACATAATGCTAATCGCTATTCAGGTCCTCCCGTCGTCCGTGTCATCTAAAATAAACAAAATATAGATCTTTCGACTTACGTCAAACTGGAATGGCCCTTTATGCAAAATGAGTTTAATATCACATAATATAGGGTCATATAACACAAGTTCACTAATAAAAATCGTAAGACTACGTAAAAAAAATTATACATACATTTAAATAGTCATCAAAACTAAATAATAAAGAAGTTTTATAATAATGTAAATTTATTACAACGAAATCTTATTATCAAAAGATATTAATTCGAGCGGAGTTTATACTCTAGAACCAATTTAGAAACTGTAAGCGAACGTAAAATGTAAATTAATGTAACTCGTACCCGAACGGGAGCGAAGGGAAAACTGCGTAATGTTGAAAAGTTTTCGCTAAAACTCAAAGATATTCTGGTACAAATTCGTTAATTTTCTAAAAAAACAAAACAGTGAAGTATTTGTTTACGTATATCATTCTTTGACATAAAAAAGGTGTGTGTGCGATTCACACACGATAGAAGTGAAACTTCAGTAAATCGACAAAAGAATGAAATGAATATATATAACAAAGGTAGGATAATTACAAAGCTTATTTGTTTAAAAATGAAAGTATTTTGATTAATTTCAAAAGATATTTTATATTTTATTTAACATATGTTACATAATTTATTGCTCAAGTTCCATATTTTCAGTTTCAACAAACAAGATATCAAAATACTCACAAACACTGCTAAATAATAACACACGGCACGCTGACTTGTTACTAAAAAGCTGTAATACGCAGCCGCATACAGTGTACCACGGAATAAAGAATCAGTGTACAGTAGTACACGTACTTTTCACATATACTAGCACACGTTAAATGTTCAAATACAAGCAAGTATTAAACAGTGCGCAATATACATACACACCGACATTTGCTCACTCGCTCTGGATACACATTTTTGTATTTGTGTCTCTTACCTGTCGTTTTTCCGTTGCATCCGGTCTGAAATCACAACGATTCTAAAGAAGTTTCACTTCTAAACTGTTGTCCTTGTTTCAAAGCAAGTTTGGTATAAAAATCCTTATGAACGCCTCACATAATTAATTGACGCCCCTTTAAATAACCAATTGTTCCAATAATACACGGGTAATATAAAGCACTTTGCCCTTACAAACTAATTGATGGATAGATGGATTAATCGACATAATTACGCCAGCAATATTTTCCATATACAAGCGTGTAATCGCTTACGTTCAAAGTGATATAATCTCTTCATATAATGCTATTCATCTAAGCGACTCAAAGCTTTCATAAAATATTCTCGAGATACGCAAGTATATAATAATATATTGAAGAAAATTGTTTTTCGATTCATTGGCTTCATATGAGAATATATATCCCGATAATAAGCGCGTGGGAAGGTCTCATCACAATAAGATATCCTATAAGTATTTTAAGATTCAACGTCATTGAAGAGAAAACTTATTTAGATGTATTTTGCGTTCTTTACAACAGTAAAGGAAAATGAATCGTTACGCTCGAGTCGATATGCTCGACTTCAGTAGTGTAGTCTGGTGAAACTGTAGAGGCCTTGCCAGGTCAAACAGTGTTGTCAGTTTAGAAAAAAAAAAAAAAAACTTCAGTAGTCATCGACCACTTTTACTGTCAGACAAGGAGTGTACCGTTCTAATATACGATATATTCTTATTCTCTAATTTATTACTATTATTTTCTAATATTGTCTATTTTATAACTTTTCACTTCTATCATCATCTTGTCTATTGTCATAAGCACATACTAACTTTTTTATAATTTTGTAATTAAAACTATTTGGACGCGATTAGTGTCAAAATCCATGGTCAAATTTTATTGCAACATTTAGATAAAACCGTTTTTAACGCAATATTTCTGATACTAAATAGATATTTGACTAGAGAAAAAACAAAGCTACTGCGCTAGAAACGAAAAGGATAGTCAAAGGTAACAGAATGAGTTAAAAATACACGAAAAGTTGTTTGTCGTTTTGTTATTTATCAAATAATAATTTTCGTATCAAATAAATTGTTGGTAAGCTGTCAATATATTTATCCCTCTAACAATATCTCTACATGTGATAAATATATTACTAAAGTATATATATATGACATATATAAATAAGAACCTGCTAGCTTTCTGCTATATAGAGTTTACACCAGTCCGCTTCAGCGTATGTCAACATGTGTGTGGATATATATCCCTTGGCACGAAACTAATATAGACAAAGGTTGATGGAAAACCTGTAACCGTTTTTTTTCATACTTTATAAATTTTAGTTTTAGTTTCACAAACTCACCTGACGTTAAATCGTGGTCTAAAATAAACACAGTAAACCTCTAAGGGACTGGCTCTCACGTGCAGCAGTCAGACATGTAGGCTCATTCGCAAGAGTTTAAATCTACTTCGACGCGGTATCCGAACACGTTCGCCACTTTGCTTCAAAACTTTAGACACTTATCGAGTGAACCGTATTACTCGTCTGACCTAGTATAAAAGAAAAAAAAGATTAAAGCTCCTCTCTAAGTAACATAAAGTCAATAGACAATACGAACTTATTCAACCAATCCATATAAAAGTCGCCGAAGAAATACTAAAAGTGCGGATTCAATTGGCCCCAAACAATACAACGCGGTCCCGGGTACATAATAAAAACGTCTTCAAGACCTTCCGTTTACGAGGCTCTCGACATTTCGCAATTGTTTTTTTAATGTTATACAATTTTTTTTTGTGCGCAATCGACGTCGCTGGAACGTTTGCCAATGTCAATATACTTTATTTCAATGGTAATAATGATTCAAGCTCTCATAGCTTTTTTCATTCTACGTCTATATTCACGTAATTAAGTCACGTTATATAAAGAGGGTGGATATTTTAGTAAAGCCTTTTAAGGGTGTTTTATGAAAAGTGTGGATTTACGAAGTTCACTACTTATAGGAGGACTTTAAAATTGTGTTCCGCAACCTTTTTCTGTGACGAAACGTGGTGGAAGTAAAAACATTGTGTCGGATAGAGTGTTAATAACTCGGGTTCTCGTCCGATCACCGAAGTTAGGTAGTGTTGACGTCAGGTGCGCTCTTTACTTGGATGGATGACCATCTGGGAACACCACTTGACGTTGGCTTTTCGTTGTACATTTTATAAAAAAGTTTTCACTTCCTTCGTGTGGGTCATTAGCACACACATACACTTTTTTAATTTTTTAAACACAACAGACACTTGATTCGCGCTTTTATACAAAAATGTTTTTAATCTAGTTCACAATGAAAATACGAAATATATAATTATTTATAGTGATAACTGTATCTGATAGTTCAATACATATACAGGGTCTTGCATAATCTAAGGGACCCCTATTGTTGTGTACCATTACTCAACTCCACTGCTTCTACTTCTCTATCTGTGTTCATACAGATCAGGCCGCTCGATATATTCTTCCTAATAAGGAGGTTCTTAAGAGGGCACGATCTTATAGTGAATTAAAGAGGGGTTTTGTTGATGTTGATACTCCTTTTCAATTCTACTGCGTATAAATTGACCACATAGCTTATTTTTAAGACAAATATTTTTACATATTAAAAGAAGCTGGAATCTAAATTGTTCATTCATTTATATAAACAATTGTGACTTTTTCTCGTATCCAGTTAAAGTGCATATTGTTGTTACATCGATTTAAAATGCTTAGTGATCACCGATCGTAATCGATTTCTTTAATAGCGCCACTAATATATTCATATAAATTTCATATCCAATCAAATTTAAATATCGATGAATTTACTGAGCTTGGAAAAAAAAATTAATATAATATATTTTCTAACAGCGTCCCTAATTGAAACAACGTGAAAATAAAATTGTCGATACAAAGAATCGAAGCGTATTACAATATTTTTATAATAATAAAATCATCTCGGAGCTATGGTATCTCAGAAGTACCGTTTTGAAATAACACGTAAATTAATTCCACTCCTGTAGAGACCTAGAGCTTTTAACGAAGGAAAACCTGGTGATGAGACGGTAGCGTGATGACAGAACTTTTTCTATTGCCCGTCCGGCTGAACATCACTCTCAACCCGAAGCCTCATCAAGCACCTACAGGTCTGTTCCGGTAGTAGCACTTAAACGCCAGCTCTTTTCTACATTTAACATACTTATTGAATATGATGTTATCAGTTCTCACTGAAAAACTAACTGTCATCATTTTTCCCGAACGCGCCAAAAGAAGTAGGTACTTAACTTCAAAAATACTCGACCATAATAATATGACGTTAACACAAAAACACAAAAAAATCTATAACTGTTTTTTACTCTTCTACAAAGTAATTGCTTCGCCCCGGAAAAATGTTAAACGACGAACTACTCCGGACTCAATTAGGGTCGGCCCGTAGAGATACTAGACATTAGTTGCGTCATCCCCGCTTAATCTTATTTATGGGGTGAACGAAAGAAACAAAAACGTTTAGCCTCAATACGATCACTCCTATGTGTACAACAAACAAAATACGAACATATTTTTATTTATTCTTGATATGGAGGCTGTTTACCAAGTTTGAGTTACCATATTTATAAAGTTATAAAGTATTAAATTTATAAAGTTCCATAGGTGGTAGAGCTACGCTGAAGCTATTACTGGTTTCAGCATGAATGGGTCGGCTCGCCCGACGCGCGGGGTAGTACCACCCGACACACAGAAAACCGACGTGAAGTAACAGTGCTTGCATTGTTGCGTTTTGTTCGGTCAGTGAGATCGCCGGAGGCCCACATATTTAAAAGGCCGGCAACGCACTTGCGACTCCCCTGGTGTTGCTAGTATCTATGGACGGCGGTGATCACCTATCATCAGGTGACCCACCTGTTCGTTTGCTCCCTATAATATAAAAAAAAATATATATATCGTAACTTTCTAATCCAACTGATATAATGAATACGCGTGTGGCTTGGTTTGTTACGGTTTCACGCCTTACCTACTCAACCAGTCATTATAATATATTTTGGATACACACCAGCGCCGGTTTGCGTTGTTTTACTATCCTTAAGGCGTCGAAGAATTCATGGTGACACATGCTTCCTCGCAATATGATAGATACATAGCTAATACGACGTCCCTACTTCTCTACTTTCAACCTATAATATCCGACCATGCCCGATATGAATAACGTCGGATATAATAATGTGTAGCTTTGATACACGCTACAATACTTAAAGTTAAGAAATATATGTTTTCTCATAAGGATTCTAAATTATTGAGTTGGATTCTAAGCGGCTGCGAATATTTAATAGAGTAGGATAACATCTTCTATACATATGAATAATATTGGAGTGTCTGTATGCAATGTCAAAATAACTGATAACAAAAATACAATTTTTTAAATTTTTGTCCGTCTGTCTGTCTGTTTGTTCCGGGTAATCTGCGAAACGGCTGGACCGATTTTGACAGAAATTTCACTGACGGATAGTTAAAATTACAGCGGGTGACATAGGCTACTTTATTTTAGACTAGCTGTCATCCGTGGTTTCGTCTGTAGTACTATCTCCAAAACGATTGGACCTATTTTCATGGGACTTTCACTGATAGATAGCTAACGTTATAAAAATAAATTAAGGCTTTTTTATTTTCGACTAGCTTATACCCATGGCTTCGTTTGCAGTGCCATCTCCAAAACGTTTGATACATTTTTCACAGAACTTTCACTAACAGATAGCTGATGTTATAAGAAGTAATTTACAATTATAAAAAACGCATGTGGAGCTGCGGGCAACAGCTAGTTATATAATATATGGAACAAGATTTTTATGTTTTACGATAACACGCCAGCAGGTGGCGCGTCCGTTCATCCCCTTCCGTACACTAAAATTTAGTAGATTTCAACTCGAGCAACATTTACAAAATACAAATTTTATTACAATTCAATTATTTATTAAGACGAATTATAAAGACACCCAGAACCGCGGGCTAAGTTATAATTAAAAATCAATTTGCTAAAGCGCATCACTTTAGAACGGTTACTCCTATTTGTATAATTATTTTTTGTTATGTACATTGTCAGGGCAATGTTTGAAACATGAATAGTGAAAAATTTGGGTTATAACATCTCGGTATACAAGTAAGTGAGCGAGAGTGGGGAAATAAATATTAGTCAAATATTAACAGAATTGACAGATTGACAATTGTTTAGTTGCCATTTTAAAGGCAAGAAGACTCGGTCTGATTTTCTTCGTCGGTAAACCCGTCCGAAGCCGAGGCTGGTAACTAGTGAATTATACAAGAAAAAAAAACATAACGAATCCTATTAAACGAAATAAGTCATTTGGATTCAAAATTCGGTGAGAACGACCGCCGTGACACGTAAAAATCGAAATTAACAGCCTATCATTTCGTAATGGCTCATAACTTTCTCATTTCTTGATACATTACATCGAGGTATTACCCTGATAACTGACTATAACGTGTAGCTATAATATATTCTACTGTTTTATTTAGCATAGATTTTTAAAAATAATACTCGTTTCGCTATTAATTTTTTACTATCATTTTTGTTATTCTAGTAACCACAGATAAACAAAAGAACATTTCAACATGTTTACAACAATCGCCGAATAAATATCCTCTGTATTTAACAAATTACTTATTTCCGTACTTTTTTTTTTTTTATATCATAGGGGCAAACGAACAGGTGTGTCACCTGATGGTAAGTAATCACCGCCGTCCATAGACACTAGCAACACCAGGGGAGTCGCAAGTGTTTTTTTTTTTTTTTTTTTTTTTCGAACTGACTACGCTGTTGACCCGGAGGCCGCTACAGTTTTACCGGACTACTAAGGGGAGCGCTTAAGGCACTCACCCGATTTGTATAGACGACTAGCACAAGGGCGCACGGCACACCTCGGCTTGGGCTGTCGTCGAATACCCGAATCTGACTAGCTAAGCTAAACTAAGCTAAACCTATCCGTATCATACCTGTATGAGTTCGTGAAATATACATGGTTACCAAGCATGAATGTTTCACGATCCCGTACATGTATTTTGTATCTGACTATCTGTGTTCTAAACTATTTCAGTTCGAAAGGGCAAAAAAACAAACAAAAACAGCCCACCACTATATGTACCTACGAGTGTGTGTGTGCACGTGTGTGGGGTGATCGGTGTTGTGTTGTAAAGTCGAGTGTTTGATTAACAGTGTCACTGTGTCCGCGCGAGCAGCATGCTCGAGGGCTCCTTTCCGGAGGATCGTACCTCGGCTTGAGCAGCTGCCGAGGGGGGCCTAAGTATGTGTGCTGGAGCAAAATTCACAGCCAAACCGCGGCGGCGTGATCTGTGATTACGCGGGCGTGGGCGCGCACACGCTTTATTTCGAGGAACGGAAGGGTAATCTGCGTTAGCTACCGTAATTTTATCGGGAGGATCGGAAAAAATATGTCGCGGACGTCTTTTATAACGCGGCGCGTTCGGTACGGCATCGTAAGTTACCGCGGATACCACTAAAGGACTGGGATGATTCTTTGCATTCTCAAAATAATTACTAGTGAGGGTCTTAACGTACGCCCAGACAGACGGCATTTCCAGGTCCTTGTGGAGGTCGACTCCCCGGACGTACCACGGGGCACCGACCGCCCTACGAAGAAATCGGTTCTGCAGTATTTGCAATCTCTTGAAGAGATTTTCTGACATGTGTGCGAAAATGGGACAGCTATATGTCAGAATGGGTCGGATACACATTTTGTACAGCGTGAGCTTGTGTCTGAGGGACATCTTGCTCTTGGAACAAACTAAGGGATGTAAGCGGCCCAAGACCATGGCGGCCTTGTTTCGCACTCTCTTAACGTGGGATCTAAAAGTGAGACGCCTATCAAGGGAAACTCCGAGATACTTGACCTCGGAGGCCCAGGGGATCGCTACGTTATAAAGTTTAAGGGGCTTGAGTTTACACGGCCGCTGGATGGGATCGAAAAAGACAGCGGCACTCTTATCGGGATTGACTTCTATTCGCCATTGACGGTACCATTCGCCGAGAACGCGAACGGCCCGTTTCATGCGATTCCTAAGTACAGTCGGCCGCCAGCCGGAAGCGTAGATCACTGTGTCATCAGCATAACAACCTAGCTCGATCCCCGGGGACCGAGGTAGGTCACTGATGAACAGGTTGAAGAGTGAGGGCGCAAGTATGGACCCTTGGGGTACACCTGAGCGTATCGGGTGGGGTGGGGACAGTTCACCTTCCACTCTAAAGCGGAAAGTCCTATCTGATAGAAAATCGCGAATTATATGAACTAAAATATCGGGAACGCGAGACAGAATGAGTTTATGAACGAGCCCGGCGTGCCAGACCTTGTCGAAGGCCTTGGCGACGTCGAAGAAGACTGCTATTGTGCGTTTCGGTTTAGGCTTCTTCGGATTTACATCCGGATTGGGATCTTCGTTCCAATTGCCGAAGATGTACTCCGTGAGGCGGTGTACCTGATGTGTGCAAGAGTGTTTGGCACGAAAACCAAACTGCTCAGGTGGTAGCAGACTTAACTGGGATATGGAGGCTTGGAGACGGTTCAGAAGGAGCCGCTCATATAACTTGCCTAACGTGTCGAGGAGGCTGATCGGCCGATAGCTATCGGGAAGCGTAGCTGTCTTGCCGGGTTTGTGGATACCTATTACTACGGCCTTTTTCCAGACGGCTGGAAAGTAGCCCTGGGACATGGCCGCATTGAAGATGCAGACCAGAAGAGCTATGATGTGGTCAGGAAGGAGCTTCAGTACCTCGTTCCTGATCCCATCAGGACCTGGGGACTTCCTATTTTTAAGACGCTTGATGGCGGCCGACACTTCATCGAAAGTGACCGGGGTTTGGGTATCCGCGGGCGGGGACGCGAGTGCATGTTCCACCGAGGATTCGATCGATCCAATATGGATAGGGTCAGTGTTATCAGTGTTAGGTGAACACTGTTTCTCTAAACTATTCGCGAGACATTCGGCTTTATCTACACTATCGAACGCGGGAGGCAACCCAGGACCTCTGTCAAGGGGGGGCATAGGAGTGCTACTATCTGACTTTAATTTTCGCGCTATATTCCAGTACGCCACGTGGGACGGGGAGATATCCTCCAAAAGCCTGTCCCACCTGTCGCCCCGGATCTCCTGTATTCTAGATCTTACGAGTCTCCGTAACGAACGTAAACGAACGCGGTTTGCCTCGGTCGGGTAGGCGTCGTGAGCACGAGTCGCGGCGTTCTTTTCCGTGATCAACGCCCTCACGTCGTCCGGGAGTATAAAACGGCGATCGTTCGCCGCTTGTACCTCTTTCGAGGTCTCCCTTACGGCGGTCTGAAGGTAGTCGACCAGGGAATCGATAGCCAGATCCGCGTCGGCTCTAGACACCAACACGTCCGGAATCCTATCTAAACTAGCCGATGAGAGATTCTCACTAAGATAGACGCGAAGCGAAGGATAATCAGCCACTCTGACCGACAGAGGACTGGTATCGGAAGGCGAACCTAGTTGCAACACCACCGGGCGGTGATCTGAGTCAAGTTCGTGTACGACTTGTATGAGTCGTACCTGAAGCCTGACACTCTTAAGTAGAGCTACATCTAATACTGTCGGACGACAGTTATCCTGAAAGTGAGTGGGTTCCGGCGGGGCTATGACGTCAAAATCGAGAACGTCACCTAGCCTATCGAGTCTCATCCCGTTACGAGAAGTACTCGGACTATTCCAGATAACGTTCCCGCTGTTGAGGTCCCCGGCTACTATGACCGATGGTCCTAAATTGAACAAAGCTTGGAGGTCGGACCCCAGAAGCTCTTTGGACGGCGGAAGATACGCGGAAACTAAAATAATTGACGGATGACCGGTCATCCCTAGTCTACACACTGACACTTCCATGTTGGACAGAGCGGGCGGATCGACCGGCATGCAATAAAGCGATCTTTTATAATAAATCAGGGTGCCACCCCCGCGAGTGACCCTGTCGTTCCTGACTATACAGTAATTCGCGATCGCGGGACTACGCGCTTTAGGTTTTAATAACGTTTCCTGTACGAGGAGAACGTCTATCTGCCGTTCGCGTAAGAAAGAAGCTACTAAGTCGCGTTGAGGTAAGAGATTCCTAGCATTAAAGAACGAGAGGGATAGACCGCGCGGTTTTATTCTATTCATAGCCGCGAATGCTATATCTATTTTTCGTGAGAAGCACGGGCTAGGCGCTGTATCGTAGCAGCCACGTTAGGGAATTGTGATATCGCGTTCAGCATGCCCAAGTCCTTGCTGGAGTTGAGGACGGCGTTAAAAGCGATGATCTCCTGGAGATCATGATAGATGAGGATCTGAGTGATCCAGGCGAATCCGGGCAAATCAAATGAGAAGGCGGGACTGGTTGGTGCAGGAGCGGGAGCGCTCTTCGGAGGCTGAACCTGAGGCCTGGCGGCCTGAGGCTGAGGTCTGGGTGCCCAGGGGGCCACAGGGGCCCGTCCAGGCTGGGGAGCGCGCGGCACAGAAGGTGCTTCACGCAGCTTGGGAACGGCCACTACCGGGCGAGAAGCGCCCGGCAGGCGCGGGAAGGTCTCCACGGACATGAGAGGTGGAGGCGGGGGGCGGGCGGCGGCGGCAGGCGCCCTGGGCGCTTGCCTCGCCTGACGAGGGCGTTGTGTTCGCGGGGCGCGGGGACAGCCGCGATAATTCGCGGGATGGCCCGCGTTACCGCAGAGCACGCAGCTGGGAGGATCGAGGGAGGCCGGAGTGCGAGAGCACTCCCGAGTGGAGTGATCACCCAAGCACTTCACACACCTGGGACGCAGGTGACAGTTCCGTGCCGAGTGACCGTATCCCTGGCAGTTGTGACACTGCGAAGGCGTATTGGACTTGTGCGGTGGCTCGACGGTGACGCCCGTGAGACCGCAGACCGACTTAAGGTCGAAGATGGCCTTGCCCTCCTTAGTGCGGTCAAGAATGACCAACACCAAGTTGAACTTGGCCTTTGTGCGCGGGTGGTACATTCGATGTACCTCCCTGACAGGGAAATTTAGCTCCTTAAGGGAGTCTTCGACATCCTCGATCGACACCTCGACCGGGACGCGACGGAGGACTACACGGAGGAGACGCTCCTCCTCTAGGGCGTGCGTGAAGTACTGTAACTTCGATTCCCTAAGGAATGAAGTTAGAGCACGATGGTCATTGGTGGTAGGCACCTTGACCTGAATTCCCGCTGGAATGTTGAGGGCGGACGTGTAATAAATGTTCCTCGCCTTAAGGGCGGAGGAAATAGCCACCCAAGACGACTTGTCTTGGATGGTGACGGGGGGCGGGGGGCGGGGCTTCTTCGCCTCAGCTGCGGAACTCGCAGCTTCGGCTTGAGTGGGTGTGGGAGCGGGAGCGCAACGGCCGGAGGAAGCGGGGGCGTGCGGGACGGAGGGGGTGGGTTTGCGCCAAGAGACGCAGCTGTCTCCCTGCCTTGGCTCCGGACGAACGGAGGCAGGGGGGGTTGCAACTACAGGGGAGCGGGGGGGGCCGGCCGGCCGGCGGTACGACACGACTTGAAAGCCGTCGTCGTCTAAGGCTGCCGCGGGAACCGACGGATCGACATCCATGTCGGAGTCGGGAAGGGGCTGAGCGAGGCTCCCGATGTTCTGGGGGGTCGGGTCGGGGGAAAGGGGTGAATCTAAGGAGGGGAGGGCGGGGGTAGCAGGAGCTTTCTCCTTTCGCGACCTGGGCTTGCTTTTGACTTTCGCAACCGGGGAACGCGAGCGACCCGAGTCGCTGTCGGACGCGTCCTCGCACTCTGAGTGCGAGGGAGAGGACGTTAGGGAGTGACACGAGTCTACTAACGAGACAGGAGTCGCAAGTGCGTTGCCGGCCTTTTAATATATGTGGGCCTCCGGCGCTCTCACTGGCCGAACGAAACGCAACAGTGCGGGCGCACTGTTACTTCACGTCGACTCACGTCTGTGTGTCGGATGGTACTACCCCGCGCATCGGGCGAGCCGACCCATTCATGCTGAAACCAGTAATGGCTTCAGCGTAGCTCTACCACCTACAATTTCCGTACGTTTTTTTTTTCAATTACTTATCATGTCATTTACTCTTCTTTTAATTTTTTGTAATTTGTGCTACAAACCAAATACCTCACGTCCGCTGACAAGCAAACTCTAAAATGCTCTGTATATCTTCTTTGATAAAATTGAACATATAATAGAGCTTAAATTGGAAAATTGATAATTATTCTACATAAATAAGATTTTACAGCTAATTATAAGAACTACAGTTCGGGATAACTAACTATGTTTTAAAAATGTGAGTTATAATATGTTAATGAAAAGATAAACCAGATCGAGTTTCTTGCCGGTTCTTCTCGTTGACTGGGTTGTTTTTCCGAACCGGTGCTAACTTTGACGTTCATAAGCGCCTTCTCAGGGCCTAAACTGAATAAAGTATTTTTGATTTTGATTTTGGGATCCACGGTCGATTTTTGCTAGTGATTACTACCGAGCTAATTTTCCGTGAATATCTTCATTTTTATGAGACGACCAACTTTTTCTATCAGAAACATTTTCAATTGCGTTAGGTAACAGGGGTAACAGGGATAAAATATATCGATTTTATGATTCTCAAAAATGTATTACTAACTGGTTTTTTTTTTCGTTAAATCTTAAGATAAATAATCTGAATTTTTAGGAAAAATATTTGTCCTTCAATATATATGGTTTGACCAAACAGTTCCCTCCATCCAACATATATCGATAACGAGGTCTTCAAAAATAATAACTAACCAGCTGATATTTTTTTCTGTTGCTTTGTATATATTTATATTATTTAACAGCCATACTGTCCTCCAAACAGCGTGGTTGGCTATCCCGGACCTTGTTAATACCACAAGACCATTTTTCTCATTACTAACTGTAAGACAAAAATATTACGTAATAGCTTAGTGTGTTTTCGGTCCAAATGAAAACACAATATCCTCCAAGTAAATAGGTATGTATCACTAGTCCGACAAGGATTGACATTTTTTCGTTATCCTATTTATATGATATCATAAAGTGAAAATACATTTTTCCTAAAATTTAAATAGTAAAAAGCGTATTAAATATTTTACAGATATTACAAATTATAAAGAACGTGAAGTATGTCGAATAGAGATTTAAAAATAAAATCTATTCATAGATGTTATTAAAAAAAAAGAAAAGCACGTCAATAACAACGAAGGGAAAACAAAAGAAATTGATTGAAAAGGAGATGATAGCTTACCAAAGCATTTCATATTCGAATATTTATATGTAGATATTATCGGGTGTCCTATGAAATTTAGTAAACTAAAAAATAAATAAATAATATCTCAGCGGTCGCGTGCTGAAATAACGCGCCGATTCACGTATATTCCAATACTTGCGAATAAGTCGAAGTTTTCGGTGAAGGAAGGCACGCAAAAAAAAGTATAGGATGGTGGTATTATTTTTTCTAAGAACACCGCCCGTTATCACTTACAAGTTGAAAATTTATCGTCGAGCACCTATACTATAAGTATGTTCCGGCAGGTGCACTTGAAACTAGTTCTTTTTATGTTTAGTGTGTGTTTTACCATATCAAGCTTAATCGCCATTTAAAATCAAAAGCTACATAGTTAAGAAAATCTATATTAATAAATTTATAGTTCTTTCTGAACTTTTGTTGGATAGTTTTTCTATAAGAGAGGCCCACTGATCGCGAATATTGCGTTAAAACAATGGTCTGGTTCTCTGTTTAATTTAAAAATGTCTATTGTGAATGGGTATTTTAAGTTTTTTTTTATTCTACCTTAAAGATATCGAATTTTACTTGAACTTGTTGGATAATCAATAATTAATATAAAGTATCAAGCAAAAATAGGGAGCTAAACGACCCCATATAAATTCCTACAGTCAGTTACAGAAAATCCGAACAAGTAAGTTCATTGAAGCGTAATAAAACACAACACCAGCATTATTGTCGAATGTAATCTAAAACTAAGAACAGTGGGTGTATACCTATTTATCATTATATATTATATAAAATCAGACTATCACATTGCTTTTTTATAAATATAAAGAAAACTTATTCAAAAATATACAAAATAAAATAAACGTTACTGACAGGTTAAAGGTGGTAGAGCTACGCTGAAGCTATTACTGGTTTCAGCATGAATGGGTCGGCTCGCCCGGGGTAGTACCACCCTCTCACAGAAAGCCGACGTGAAGTAACGGTGCCCGCACTGTTGCGTTTCGTTCGGCCAGTGAGAGCGCCGGAGGCCCACATTTTTAAAATGCCGGCAACGCACTTGCGACTACCCTGGTGTTGCTAGTGTCTATGGACGGTGGTGATCACTTACCATCAGGTGACACACCTGTTCGTTTGTATAATATAAAAAAAAAAAAAAAAAAAACAGCGGCAACTCAAGCTCACGTTAGCGTCTGTAGTAACCGTGGAATTATGTCACAGACGCGCCAGCATGATAAAATTGTGTGTAGTAAAAAATTAATGTCCTTCGGCTCGAACCACTCAGCTCTACTGATCGACGCTCAGCTTAATCCTAGTCATGTTATCGTAAATTTATAACCTTTGGCATTTCACGAAAATACCACTTCGACATAAATAAGTGTCATTAACGTTTTTGTTGTCTTAGTTCTAAAGTAGATTCATGGCGAAAGTGTACCGCTTTGAAAGTCTTGGAAGTTTACTCGTTAAAATATAACTAAAAGTAAATTTTACATCATCATTCTTGAATAAGGTTGTCAGTCGGCGAATATATATTTTCGATAAATTGTCCTAGACTTATTTAAAGAAAACGAAAATTTAATAATTCGAAAATTGTTAACTCGAACAATGAATTGAACTTTTCAGAATAGGTGACAGCGGGCGGATTAAAGTCAAGTTATTGGGTTATTTCGAAACTTCAAACAAATTCGGCTTCATTTATAAATGTAGATTAAATATAAGCGTTTTAATTTATCTTTATTTTCTTCTAACTTATATTGTTGATGAATGACACCAATTGATGCTGGTGGGCTACGAGCCTTCGAAGGACCTAAACTGTAAATGATTTTACTCCTGGAATTCAGTATTCGAGTGTACCCCAAGCCAGCTAAAGGTCTACAATTAACAATACAAATCCACTCACCGTTCTTCTGGACCGTCCAGCTTCCCGTAGTAGATTCTATTGACGTGATGACGGTCACTTACAGATATTTGCGGCACACGGCGCGAGAGACACTTGCTGGTTATTGGCGGTTCACCCACGAGCGTAATGTCATTTCAAAATTACTGGTACGACCGTTATGTCACGATAGGGATGTGCCCTATCGTTCGGTACTGCTGTCATATCCGTCGGTTCAGTTTATTAACCTATATTGTTATTGTGAACCTAACCGACAAGAAATACTGAATACCGAACAAATAAGTATTAGACGTAAAGGGAAATACTTTAGTCGGAGTTCACATTTTAACAGATTTTCATATTAATAAGGTCGGTTGTCCATTACGACGTATATGGGTACTTTTTTTTTTATTTGCTTTTTGACAACCAATCTTCCAGATTCTTTTCTCAGACATCTGTATTGTGATAATTGTAATGCTCTAACAAGATGGCGGCTCACCTGTTAGAACATTCTATGGAGTTTTTGTGGCATCCCAAAATTAATGCTTCGTAGTATTATTTCCCACTTCATTTGTGCACAGTAACCGAACTATATTACGTAAAACACCACCATTATTACAAAATGTAGAATCAAATAACACAACATTATGAATAAAATATAAAGTCCACTACATGACAGGATAAGATCCCGCCAAAAACTTCTATGTGTATTCAGAGAGTCTATTTCAATACAGACTATAGCCCGGCATCTAGTCGCGTGGGCTTGCCAGATGTGATCTAATTAATAATATATGTAATGCATTCTTATGGAGTTTTTCATTCAAAGGATTGTGTCAAAAAATAACGTAGTTTATGGACGTGCAAGATTTCAGATTCTAATAGCGTAAAAAGGAGACTTTTATCGAAAAACGTATAATGAATAATAATGTAAATAAGTCCTGAAATAACAGAGAGAAAGAGAGTATTAAACAGGTTATTAAATCGTTCTTATAAACGTGACCAATCAGATTAATTCAGTGTACAAATATTATATTTCTATTTTACGTAATAAAACATTAAATATTTATATTTACTTATATATATTAACCCTTTAACTAACGCTTTCATATTAGGACCCTTATTAAAATATCCTTCTGTGATTTTAAGAATTGTCACTTTTAACAATTACTTTTTAATTTCCTAAATCTTAATAAAAGCGTTATGGCATAAAATAGAATATAATTAAACATTTGTATCGAAATATTATTTATAAATAAGTTTAATCTTCGTTATATACTTATATAGTATACTTATATACTATGCATTGTCAGGTTTTTAAAACCATAATAACTGAATACTTTAAAATATGAATACACTCCCGTATTATTATATTGATTGCAGTATTTTTATCACAGTCCGAGTGTTATAATTAATGTTATATATCACTTGTTCGACAAATTAGGCATAAAATCATCGCTTTGGAATTAAACGTTTTGAATAACGAAATATAGGATCAGTATTATTTGTCATCTGTGGATGTTTGTATCCATCCAGCTATCTGTACTTTGTGAATTATTTTTAATGCTTCCATACGACAAAAACTGGATATTTGCACACGCACTACAACAAACCTTTCCGAATTTATAACAAGTTTTTGTGCCAAATTAAAACTGTATTAAAATTAAACATAAAATTAACAATTACATATTCTAATATATCTACATCGTCGTAAAATCACTTCTTTGTCATGTTATATGTTATACCGCGTGCGTTATTTCACAACCAGTTATACGTTACACGTAGTTACACAATACAATACAAAAAACAATAACACAACGTCACAGCGAAGTATGGCGATGAGAAGTAATACAATATAACAATAATTTATCACGATCCCAAAGTAATTTCCAATTTAATAAAAAAACTTCGAGTAAATCAAAGTGTAATCATGTTGCAAATAGGATTCAATTTCAATTTAAGAGGCTGTTACTTTTAGCTGGTTGCACGTTTCGTTGTAATCTTGTTATTATCTCTTTTTAAATTCTGAACATTGTATAATAAATTCGCTCATGTGTTCAAGCTCGCTTAAAGGGCTCTTCAATGCCTGTAGCTGATTTAACACGTGATTTTTGTTATGATTTATTATATTGCCAGTGATACGTGAAATGTTACATTCCTAAGTATAATAGATATGATATTGAACATAATTCTACTTCTATTATGTTTTTATTAACCGTTAATCACATTTAAGTATTCGAAACATATAATCTGTTGATAATACTATAATTTTTATTCGTTTATAATTTTGACCCTTATTCATTATAACAAGGCCTTGCTAAGTGAAAATAATAAAATACATTTTAAAAATTCTCAATATTTGGTTATCAAATAAAATTTTGTTCATTTACTTGTCAGAAGTAAATGAAAAACCAGAATTGCTTTAAAGAAAAAAGTAGCAAACGTAGGTATTGAAGTATGAGAAATCTGAAGGTTTCTTGGAAACCGTTTTTTAGATCGTCGTATTATAATTTAATAGTAAGGCGATTTCTATGAAACAATTTTCAAAGAATTTAAATACATGTAATTGAAATATTATTATGTATAAAAACTCATTTCAAACTGGTTTTTTTATTTCAATAAGCATTACGATAAGACGTACCGTATATAAATAGATTAGAAGTTCCAAACAAGCGAAGACTAGAAAAATGCTCAAACAGTTGAATTACCCATACTCACGCAAACGTACATGTGTGTTGGTTAAAGAAATTTAGAATACGTTCAAAGACTGACTAGGAAACATTACCCCTATATCAATGTTTCCCCCAAAGCATCAGTGCTCCCACTATTATTTTGAATCCCGGATCTCGCACAAGCAAAAGAAATCTTGAAGAAGTAAATAAAAGAAAGATGTATTGGCTAAAAGCTACTGAGAAAGAAAAGAATATTTGTGTACATAAAAAGAAACATTACGGAATTACCTGATAAAAAATAGCTGCTTACGTTAAGAACCGATGTCGGGGACAAGCGTGCGAGATAAATGAATCTATGTTGTTCCCGGCGATTGTTGCCAACTCTGTAAATAGAGAATTCCAGGAACGGAGTAAAATAACAGAAAGAAAATAATTGATTTACTAGGAAAAGAAAAAAATAGATATATGCAGAAAACAAAATGTTAAATAAAAACTTGACTTGGGATAAAGGTAGTCATAGAACAGCGCTGTTTTTCGACCAAACCGCCAACACAACGTGCCCTTGTGTATCTATCTCGCGTTTCATTGCATTTTCATGGCATTTCAATAACAATAAAAAAACCTGGAATTACGACTTAATAAGATAGGGTTATAAAAAAATTTAATGATTTCATGTTTCATTATAAATCAAATGTGATATGGAGGGTGCCAAATAACAATTTGAGACGCTTAAGTCAGTAAAAGCATGTGATACTGATACGTCTAATACGAGGAACTGCCGAATACTGGGCGATGAGTTAGTGCTCTTACGGCCGAGTGGATAGCTACCACCAATATATCATATTTACCTTATTAGCTTTATACGTCGACATGGTGATAGATATATCTCTAAACAAACACCATTCTTTTGGACTAAGCCTACCATCAGTTGAAATACATTAATTGTACAAAGTTGAAATACATTCATTGTACACAGTTGAAATACATTCATTGTACAAAGTTTAGATGTCAAAAATTATAAACACAGTTTGCATTGAACGGTCTCAATAAAGCGCAGTTAATTCAAATCCTTGTCAATAAGTTAATATATAATTATAAATATTGCCCATACTATTTATCAATCTACTTACCATCCTACTATCATTTCTGTCTGTCAACTTTGCTATTGTTTGGAATTATGGGCATGCATTTGAACTTAATCACGTTAAATGTTAAGATAAGTGTACGCGCTAAGTTACAAAAGGGTCTCAAGTGCTACTGCAGGAATATATTTTTAACTGATTTATGAGGAAGTACTATCGACATGAGTTTGCTCAAGTAGGTTTACTGAATATTTAAAATATCAAGGGTTTTTTTTTTTTAAATTTGCCTAAAAAATCCTAGGAAATCCAGACATTTCTAGAGAGTTAGCATCCCTTACTGATCGTACCTACCCAGCGATTGATTATTACGTACGTGACCTTTAAGCCGTTTCACGTGTTCTTGAGACTTGATATATGGTAAATGTTACCAGAGTAATCATTTTATTTTCCAATCATCATGGTACAATTTGTTAAATTCTTCCTTCATATATCCTGTTGTAGCATGATTAATTTACTTATTCACCAGCTTAGGTGTAAATACCCGCGGTAAGTTTGAGATCACAATGATGAGAAACATTGTGAAGAAATCATGAGACTTTTTCTAATGAGCGCTTGGCTAACTATCACACTCATGTTAAAAATCTGTCGCCTGGCAATTATAGGTGTGTTCCTGCAGCTACTCTTGAGAATCAGTGCTCATCTATGATTACCGTGTTGAGAGGAGAACTTTACTTAACGACGGGTGATATTTTGGTTAATGATAAACCTTTAAAAGTATAAAAATAATTTTAATAATGAAGAGGTTTCTCATTTATATCCAATAGATACATGATTTTCTTGACTTTTTTTTACTTATATATAACTATAAGTATATTATCTCCACTACGTGGAGTTTCTATTCTTAAAAGATAAGCAACTATACACAGTAGCAGTTACTAAAGCTTAACGATTTGAATGTCATTTCAAATTATGATATTATACTTCAATCTAGTTTTAGACATTACTAGCAGACCCGGTGGACGTTGTCCTGCCCTGATAATAAAAATATACACTTGTGTGCATGAAATGCTTAAGGCGGATTGACTTTTTCCGATTCTTTCAACAGTTATCATTATATTTCTACCAATTTACAAAAAAAACCTTCACATCTTATACTTAAACCTTCCCCGTGGATTACTCTATCTATTGGTGAAGACCACATTATATTCCGTTCAATAGTTTTTGAGCTTATCGCGAACATCCAGACAGACAGACAGAAGCGGCGCACGACTTTGTTTTATACTATACTAGCGGCCCGCTCCGGCTTCGTACGAGTATAAAATATATAGCCTACGTCATTCACTGAAAAAATGATTAAAATCGATCCAGTAGTTTTGATTTATTCATTACTGCCCGTCGCCCGCACGCGTCACATTTGGAGCAACCTCAAAAATAACAGTATTTCTCAACTATTTAATGTATTATACATATAAACATATAAACCTTCCTCTTCAATCACTCTATCTATTAAAAAAACCGCATCAAAATCCGTTGCGTAGTTTTAAAGATTTAAGCATACATAGGGATATAGGGACAGAGAAAGCGACTTTGTTTTATACTATGTAGTGATATAATAATAATTCAAATTAAGATTCGCAAACCTCGAGTAGTTTTATGAACCAATCCTAAGATATTACGAACGAAATAAAGACACGTAAAAAATTAAAAGCGCTTTATCGAAATCAATAATATAATGTTATTGGAACACTTCGTATGTAACCATTTCAATAGAAACAAGATTATTTATTTAGTACTTTTTTTCATTTATTATTAACGGGCTAGGGGTTATTACATAACAGAATTATTTAGGGATCTGTCGTTGAAAAAGATTACTGAAAAATACTGCCGCAAATAATCAGAAACTAGCGCTATAGTAAAGAAATCGCTACAAAGAAGCTAAGTCCACATTTCATTCGTTTTAATTGACCGAAATGAATTGTATTTTAAATGATAAATTGATTGATTAAATACATTAATGAAACAAACTAAGATATGGTTACACTTGCTCGGGCCGTAATTTACAAATTATACTAAGTAATGATAAATGCCAATTAAGCGTGTATTACGACTTTTATCTCTCTTAGTCCATAGTAGATCAAGACTTTTGCCTTTAACCCGCTGAGCTATAGTAGTAATTTTATGAAGTGCCTCTTACCGGTTTATTACCCCAGGCTAGCTTAATTTTAAGTGACTATGTGATCCAAGACGTTAACAGACTAAGTCTAGTTCTTTTGAGCAGAAAGAAGTCAATTAAAGGCACTTGAACGAGAGATTTTTAACCTGCGAGCGCTAACTGAGTCAGGTGAAATTTAAAAAAAGCTACTATTTGAACACGATATTTTCCTATACCAAGATCTAGGGCTTATGCTACAAACTTCTAATCTACATTAATAGATGCGTAGTCAGAAGGGGCTATCATCCATCATCGCCTTAAATTGCAACACTTTATATATGAAAACAAATTAATTTATTCTCGTATATTGCTCTCGTAAAGTTTGTACTCGCCGATACGTTTTTAAAAACTTTGTAGAGAGAGAGCGCGCTGGGGCTGGTAAAAAGTCCGGACAGAAATAAAGATTAGCACGTTAAGTGAAGCGGAAAATGACGAGCATTACCGGGGACGTGTGCGGGGGCCGGGCCGAGGATGAGTCGTAACGTAGGGCTGTACCTCGATTAAATATATTTATTTTACAATAAGCAGAGATTTTTTTAAATATTGTATCCTTTTTTTTATTATCGTGGGGAAATCCATTATGGATACCCACCCTCTCGGGGGAGAGCGTGGGTTATGTCCAACTCGGACAGGCTAAAACCCACGGTGTACCGACCGACCGAACTTGTTGGCGGTGGCAAGGAATCGTTCAGTGCTAATCACCTTGTATAGTCGCCCCAACGATCCGCCGGGCGGAAGGTGACCGCCGGGCTCCTACCTAATAGAGAGACAGACTGGGTACACTCCAGCTGCCTCCCCTCGTCAGCCGGACCTGTGCAATGAGGAGATGGGCCCCCCGGCCCAGCCCCTCAGTTTTAGCTATGGTGGAGGTAGAAGGCGGGCAAATCGCCGACTCCCTCCTCTAGTTCTCCGTTGGCGGAGACGGCCGCTCAGAGGGTCGTCATCGTGGGTCCTCTCCGCCACCTCCTTCTGCGAGATAACGTCCTCGCAGAAGGAGGCTAAATATTGTATCCTATCCTAACTAATATTATAAATGCGTGAGTTTCGTTTGTTACGCTTTCACGCCTTAAATACTCAACCAGTCATGGTGGAATTTTGCATATACGTTGTCCACGACACAGACAAGGACACGGAGTACTTTAACGCGAGCAAAGTGACAAGTAAAAGCTAGTTAGTATTATAAACGAGACAGTTTATGAGGATGCATGTGTATTACTACTTCATACAAAACTACTAAACTAATATATAATATACTATATACATCATAATAACATATAGGTTACAGTGTATAATATAAATATCTATATAAATCTATAATACAAATATTAATTCAATTGGTCATAATATAAAGGTAATTCAAAGTCAAGTACTTTGGAAAAAATCCTGCCGTATATAACTATCTCAGTGTGCGTTGCATCAACCGTTTGAGTTACATGAAGAGAATGTTGGTGTAGTCCTAACTACTAATAATATAAATGCAAATGTGAGTTTGTTTTTCGCTCTTTCACACCTTAACTACTCAATCAATCATCAGAAAATCTTACCATGCATGTTCTCAGGGATGCAGAAAACGAAAGAGGAAGAAAAGAGAATCCATTCACAAAAAATATACTATTCTCGAGGGGTTATATAAAAATTACATTACCGTGAGACAAAAGCGATGATGGCTGAGTTGGTAATGTGTTCGGACACAGTGTCGAAGGATGTAGATTCGAATCCAAGCAACTGAGTCGGATCTTTCGGTGAAGGAAAAACATCGTGATGAAACCATAGCATGGTGGGGTAGGGCGTTTTCTAAGGCCGTCTGGCTAGCTACCACCCTCAAGTTGAAAACCTGTCGCCAAGCACCTGTTGGTGCGTTTCGGCAGCTGCACTTGAGAGCCAGTCACCCTCTAGGTTAAGCGTGACTTACCATCTTAGACCACATCATCATTTAATATCAGATGAGATTGTGGTCAAAACGTGGACAAAACGTTTACCTATAAAGTATTCAAAAAAGCTAATCTTTTGTAAAAAAAATTCACACGCATTTGAAGTCGCGTGAGAATACTAATCTTATATAATCGTTTTAACTGTGATCACCAATTATATTTTCTATAGCAAATTCTAAATTTTTAATCGATTTCATTCGTTTTAAGCCTTTGATAGAGTAATCCCGTGACAAACGGATTAACTTGGCGTATTTCTCACTAAAGTTACCACTGTCAGTTGACAGATTTGCGAGAAATATTATTCAAATATGAGAGACCCTTAAAAAAAATTGAAGAAGAATCTTATAAAGAAACCTTAGCCTAGCGATAAGGCTTGTTAAAATTCACCTGGATGGTTACCGCCCTCAAGCCAAAAAAATATTCCCAAGCACCTGTTGTTATATGCCAGCATTGCATCTGCATTTGTGAGACAGTCGTCACTCTGGATTTAGCGTTTTCACCATCTTAGACCACATTGTCATATAACATCAAGTGAGATTGTGATCAAACGCTAAAGAATATAAAATATTTTAAATTATAAAAAAAAAACAGTGGTACTAAGATTGACAACCCTAAGTCAAAAAGCCCTTATACACCTAAATAACGGTGACGTGAGTGGATAAATTATTCACCCTCAGGAAACGCTATCATATAAACATAATTTACTCGAGCACCGTCGAGTAAACGACGCACTCGGAAGAAAAAAAATGATGTATTATAAATATTTTATTCCATTCATGTTATCTACAAATTTGTTAGTATATGACAATATACCAAAAATTACTAAGGATTTCGAGTACTTAATCAACTGGCAACACTGTCCTCATTTAGGGGGGAAACCCAGAACTATAAAATTACCACTGCTTGATATCGTCAAACTATTGTCGTTTTTTTTAAAGCATGCGTATGACAAATCAAAACAGAGTTATAATGACTGGTGTATCACTATGCGTATGATAGTTCCGACTCAGTCAAATCAATCAAATCAAAAATACTTTATTAAATTTAGGCCCTAAGAATGCGCTTATGAACGTCAAAACTTCCACCGGTTCGGAAAACAATCCAGTCATCGAGAAGAACCGGCAAGAAACTGGATCGGGTTTATCTTTTTAACATATATTTAAATAATTAAAATTCATTATACATTACAATCCATTTTAGTGGATGCACAGAGAGGAGTCAATTCCAGACATCACCATCGTTCATATATTGATCCACTCTATAATAGCCCTTTGACACCAAAACCCGCTTTTTTTTTTCGAACTGACCTACACTGCCAGCAATAATGCCGTCACAGTTTCACCGGACTACTCCAAAACCCGCTTAACGTGCCACTTAAATTTATAGTCTGGCAAATCGGTAAATGCTTTGGGACTTTGTTATAAAACCTAACACTATTACCTAAAAAACTGTTACTGGTTTTACTGAGTCTAAAACATGGAACGACCAGTTTCTCACAGTTTCTAGTCTTTAAATCATGCTTGTGTTTTACGAACTCCAGCTTATCAAAGTTTTTGCCAACATAAATTAAATATACATTACAGTCGGGTAAATATCCCTATTGTATTGTATATCCAGCGAGATATTTCAAAACGCGATATCCATACGCATGTCGCTATGTTAGGTGTAGTACTTAGTGTATGGTGGTTGTGTTTTAATCGGACATAACTGTCTTACTACACACCCAAAAATATGTTGTGGAGCGACATTATTTAATTATTATTTTCCTTCACAAAAAATATTTTGGCATTTCGACGAGTGTTGAGTGTTCGAATCCCACAGAGCAAAATTATTTGTGTGGTAACTGTTTGTTTAGTCTTAAAATAAATTAAAAAACGAGTACATCAAAATATTACAAAAAAATGATAATCAATTTTTGATATTTTAATTTTCATTTGTGTACCCCGTACATGAACAATTCCATTATGTTATATGTTCAGCACTTAAGGTGTGAAAGTGTAACAAACAAACAAATGTATATTCCTATTTATACTATTAGTGAAGATTACGTATTAATGTTCACTAGATTTGTATGAAATATATTCGCTAAGATTTGCCTAAAATGCTCTTTATCCGCGTGGTATTCAGTCTTCGATCAATGAATCAGAAAATATACTAATATTTTAATAATAGGCCGTCGTCTATAAGCACTGATAGCGTTAATATTACAAGAGATGTGAAACACACAACGCAAACAGTTCACAACTCTCCACTCAAGTGACACGACACGAGCAATTCAGTTACAGTTTACAGAGTGCTGCTACACCGAGCTGTTATCTACCGGATCCCTGTAGTTGCTTTCTGTTGAAGGGCGAACTCAGATTAAATATGAGGTCTGACCCACCAGCGTTTTAAAAAGAAATGACGCGAGTTAAGATCGCGCCATATAGCTGGAGCCATATATAGCGTTTCTGTAAACTGGGCGGAGCGTGGAAGTAATGTCTTTTGATGTAATCTTCCTATAAAATATATTGAAGTTAAGGTTAATATTTGTGTAAGCATGTGAAATGGTGATGGTCGAATAACTGCGCCCGGTGGAAGAACTATTCATGTTTTGAAATTGGTTAAAATAAAGTTATTTGTCTAATTACAATATTCAAATTTAAGTTTGGTAGAATATCATCTATAATTTTGTATAACTATAGTTCACAGTGTTTTATGGTTGTATTTAAAATAATGCCAAAATTAATGGTATTGTAGCGACACACATACCTACATTAAACGTGGTATGTGTGTACTACAACAATGCAGGCGAAAAACCAGCGGCATTACAAAGTCCGAAATTAGATGGCTTAACAACGCGATTAATTAAGACTTGCCGCCCAGGTGGCGACCACATGTTGTTACCTGGGTGCAATTATAACCTTACCAACAAACCGCAAATAATGCGATGAATTGTTATTATAGCTTATTGTTTAATTATTTTACTGCCCAGATGTTAGTTCTTAGATTTATTTTGTTTTATAACTCCTTTTATTTTATAAGATTTTTTGTATTGCCGGTTCACTTTATCCCTAAGTCTTTGCACATGTTGTGGTTGTTATAAATATGCACTCAACTCAATAAACAGGAGATTCGTAATCCAGCTGCCAAAGCGATTACTAGTCAACACAAACGGAGTCAGTTATTTTATTTCAACCTTCTGAAGTTAGCAAGTGGTATCCATAGTACCACTTCCGCTAAAGTATACTTGAGTTTTGTAAATAATGACCGATATTATTCGAAGCCATAATGACTCAGCCTGTTCTGACACTGCGTCAATCGACGTAGGTTTTAATACGAATGAGCCAGATTTTACGCTGAAGGAAAATATCGTGATGTAATGATAAGATAGTGATAGTGCATTTTCTAGGCCCACGTGATTAGATAATACCCTCGGTTTAATGTCTGCCGTCAAGCACCTATAGGTGTGTTTCAGAAGCTACACTTGAGAGCCAGTTCCCCTTTAAATTTAGAGTGTTTACCATAAAGATGGTAGACCAAATCGTCATTTGATATCACGTAAGATTGTGGTCAAATGTCAAAACCTATAAAGTATATGTAAATATCTAATGCCTAACAGTGTTCAAAGGACTCCAATACTTCTTAACATTATTCACCAACAAAATGTATTTCAAAATACTATTTTCATCGAGACTTTTAGGTATAAAACAAAAGTTGGGAGCAGAAATTGCAAAAAGTTAATGTGGCCCCCAAACAAAATACTGAGTGCATATCTGTGTTTGTAGTACTTATATGTGGTCGCTGTTATCTAAGATCTAGTCTCACTAGAGGCAGTAATTACTGGGTCTGGCAAGACAGGATCCTAAATAAATTACAATACCTTACGCAACGGAGACAGCATTCCTGTTGCCACTGTCTAGAATATATGATTTATAGCTTAATATCAAAATCCGAATGGGGCTTCGAGAGAACGCGATATCAACCACTGATTACTCAGGTACCTATAATCATATTAGGGAGACTTTTACTGCTTTATTATACATATTTATATTTTTGTTCTATTGATTGAAATAGTTTAATGAACATTCACTTTTAGTAAAGAGATGTTTGAGGCCTCAAATTTTTTTTTTTGTAGTGCACTAGTGCTGATATAGATAATGCATGTTAAGCTGTATGTTTCTGCAGATTTTTGCAATTATTACAAACGTCGTCGTAAGAACCGTGCAGTTGATCAGGCGATCGTACTATTGACTACCGTTTATACTATTGACCCGTACTAAATTACTATTGGCTCGAAGTATAGACTGTCCCATATTTACATAATTACTGTTGTTATCTATTATTGACTGAAGACCCTAAATGACGGTCGACAGCTAAGAGGGCTGAGCGCCTTCCACGCGGCAATAGCTACCAAGCCCGATGAAGATGCGATAGCCTTTACGGCCAGCAGCTTTAGTCACTTCGATAAAATATATGTCATAGGATATTGTCATTTATATTGTCGGACTACTGACATGTCTGTAGATATCTCGCAACTGTATTAAAAGTTTTATTGCTGTTTCTTTTATGGAATGTATTGACTTTTATAATCAATATAAGATTGACGGATTAAACTTCACATTTTAAACATGGCGTCAATCATAATGACGTAACGCTTTTAAAACTCTAGATGTTTTTCCTAATACATTGATTGTAAACAATTTTTGTAATATAATGCAATTTTACAAGTGAAATATTTGTTTTCTTTGTATTCGTTCGAATTATTTGTAACATATAGTTTGTAATCTTTTATTATAATGAATTTAATTTAGTTTCCATAGCCCAGTTTGTACATATTAAATATATAAACGTGTTTGTACTTCAAATTATTAATTTGACCTCGCAAAGTTGCAGGATGTGTGGATTAATTATGAACAAGGCAACACACAAACTTGTTCGTAGTTTTCTAAAACTACCTAATATACAATACAGAGAGTCTTTGGCAGTAAAAGTTAAAACAAATTGTTTGTTATATAGTACGTTTGTTTTTAAGTGACAGTCCTGCTTTATTTTTGCCTTTACATTTTAAATTTTGATAGCATTTTCCTTGATTGTTGTTTATTTGTTCTAAATCTAAACGTGGATTAGGTTTCAAGTGGAGCTGCCGGAACACGCTTGTAGGGTGCTCGGCGAATGGTTTTGAACTCGAGGTTGGTAGCTAGCTAGACGGACTTACAAAACGCCCCACTATCATCATGGTCTGGTTTCAACGCCACGTTTTTCTACACCAGAAGCTTCGGCTAATTCGCAATGAATCGAACATACATCCATTGACGCGTTGTCCAAACACACTAACTAATGAGCCATCATCTAGTCAAAAATATATACTAGCTATATATGAGTAATACGAATTCAAACCATGGAGGGGGCATTTCAAGTTGCTTTATATATTTCCCAAATTTCAATATAATTTTGAATATAGAGTGAGTTCTTTACATTGTATATCTACTTTCATAACTGTAATTCAATAGATAGTTAATAATATTAAATAAAATATTAATTTTAATAGACTCTTCTGCAGAGCCAATAAAAAAGAAATTATTTAATAAATTGTCTATGGTAATTCCTTCACAATACTTCTCATGTAATTTCTGAAATTAAATATTGTTATTTAAATTTTAAAATCAAACTAATGAGACGTTTTAACTTTTTACGAAAAAAAAAGCACTCTCCATTAACTCGACAATAAAAATGGCGTGATATATCTCAATAAAAAAAAAGTAATGCATTATCTAAATGACTCCGCGAACAAACTCATTCTGCCGAGTTCACCGGAGTCGTTTCGCGGTATCTTGACGTCACAGGGGAAGCTAATGGCTTTCATTCGTGTACAGCTGCGATACAAACAAACTTGGATATATAACTAAGCCGTGTAGGTTCTTTTGAACTCGATTTATCTATCTTCTTATAGGATAATGAAACTATAAATGAGTCATTATCACTACATAGTATAAAACAAAGTCGCTTTCTCTGTCCCTATATCCCTATATATGCATAAATCTTTAAAACTACGCAACGGATTT
Organism: Antheraea assamensis; assembly: GCA_035772565.1. Taxonomy (NCBI): domain Eukaryota; kingdom Metazoa; phylum Arthropoda; class Insecta; order Lepidoptera; family Saturniidae; genus Antheraea; species Antheraea assamensis. The sequence goes on along the minus strand of JAQQSE010000240.1, from coordinate 115,721 downwards.
TGATGCGGTTTTTCTTAATAGATAGAGTGATTGAAGAGGAAGGTTTATATGGATAATAACATAAATTAAATAATGGAGAAATACTGTTATTTTTGAGGTTATTCCAAATTGAACGTGTGCGGGCCACGGGCAGTAGTGAATAAATCAAAACTACTGGATCGATTTTAATCATTTTTTTAGTGAATGACATAGGCTATATATGTTATGCCAGTGCGAAGCCGGAGTGGGCCGCTAGTAAAATATAATTATATATACTGCGAACCAAGTGAAAAATAATGTCTAGTAAATGAAGAGTCATAACTGAGTAGCAACAATAGTCATAAAATGTCACTAGGGAGTAAGACATGGCAATTATGTCTGGCTGGATTGCGACCACCATGCACCAGGTGTGATACCTACCTCGGTGGCTTAGGTGTGTTATATTCCAGAAGTAGAGTGCTTGTAGCCTGTATCCGTTTAAATAATGGTAAATTCGTAACTGTGACTCTCTTTTTCAGTATATATTCAACTAACGGGACACTTACAGACCAATATGACAACGGCGATTTCCGATGAATTGTAGATTTCCTGAAGGTTAACGTTGTTTTCGGATTGCATTGTGCTTACCAAAAGGTACAGCGCCGTCGTCTAGTCGTGATACTATTGTTCGAAATTATAACTATAATTATTATTGAAAACTGTCCAAAAATAAATGAATAACATGACTAGGCAATTAAAAAGTTAATTTAATCCGATATTTTAATATCATATGAAGAACAATATATGTAAAACTCATTGCTTGTTGACAATATCCTCATTTGTAACAATTTGGTGATTTTCAAACAACAAATTTAAAATATGTGCGTATTCAAAGGTCAAGGAAAAACAATAATTGTTTCCAACTTATTTTAATGATATCGCCTAAAGCTCGTTAATAATTTGTAAATAATAAAACATAGAAACGGTTAACAAAAAGAGTAGATACTGATACTGGGCTATTTTATCTTCGCCTAGTAATTATTATTTGTACCTAGTACAGAAAAAGGAATTTTATAGTCTACTTTGTATGTTACTTTTGAGAATGTCAATACCTAATTTCACAGCATCTATCGAAGTACCCGGAGCGCACATAACACCGTAACCACCGTGTCCGTAACAATGGACCACTTTCAAACCGTCGACAATTTCCGCTTCCACTCGCACCGGTGTCCTGTGTGGTCGTAGTCCAACTTTGTGAGAGATTATTTCCGCTTTGCTCAAAGACGGGACGAGCTGACAGCACCTTTCAAAAATGGCGGCCGCGTCGTGTCTGCAAACTTGTAGATTATAACTGTCATACTGTCTCACGCCCCCTAAAGTGGCCATTCCGTTCATTCCAGGTATAACATACGTATCGTAGTCTCCGTAAAACGATGTTTTAATCCATGGTGCTTTAACTTTTATCACTTGCCCACGTATCGGGACTAAAGCGTTATCGTTACACAGATATTTCGCTCCCATTCCCGTACAATTGAAAACCAAATCGTATTTTGATAGTGATTTGAACGATTCAATTTTAGAGTTAACTATTTTGCCTCTGTTTAGTTTAAACTCTTTTTCGTTCCACGGTAGATATTTATCGCATTCAATTTTTAATGTTAAATAATATGAACCATACTTCCAACCTTCGCCACATAACCTCAGCTCATCTTCATCAACTGTTCTGTAAATAGGTACAACATTTTCTATCAAATGATTCCTTGTCACGTGGTAATTTTCTTTTGAAAATATATATGTAGGCAACGGTATGATGCCAGCGTTAACACTGTCTGGAGATAACATGATTTCGTGCCAATAATTCCATGACTCCTGGATCCATTTCTTGGTTGTATCTTTATTAGGACCTATGAAGCTCGGACCTGGTCTGAAGATTCCGGCTGCGACACAACTCGTTGTTTCTTCTCCAAAAGAATCCGCGATAATTGTCACATTCGCATTTCTTAGTTCTTTCTGTACTAATTTTGCTACTGTTGATCCGATAACTCCAGCACCTACTACTGCTATGTTTATATTGTTATCTTTATTCATTTTTAATGTTTAAAATGTATCTGTAAGAAATACCAATATATCATTAACACAAGTGTACATACGATATATACATACATATAGGCTATTTACATATATAAACTAATAAACATTAAATTATTACTGGATTATTAAAATAAAATTAAAAACTGGAATTGAACAATAATAGCTGTATAACAAAGTAATAGATATAGCTAGAATAATAAGAATTCGCTACGCCATGTATTTGTAGGTTATAATTAGCTCTAGATATCATTTGATCACCACCTGATCTTGAGTTTTGAGTGATCGTGTAGTCAGGTCAGTTGAATGATCCGGCTTTTACAGTATTTGTTTCTGTCTGTAGATTATATTACTACTATACACTGTGTAGCTATTACGTATGTCGTTACAATTTGTTACGAATTCGTAAGAAACATTTATTTATAATGAAGCAACGGCTTCCATAGAAATATCATTTTTCAAAGTGGACGAGTGCTCTAACAATATATACTAATAATAACTAAATATCAACAAGTAACAATAAATAGAAAAAAATAAATAAAATAATGAATATCAACAAGAAAAAAGAAGAAACGGATATAGCAATAACATGTCATTGACAACAACGAAACTATTCTGAATGTGACTGTACTGCAACTATCACGCACACTAAACACGTGTCAGAACTTGTGCAATAGGGGGTGAGGAAAGAGCGCAAGCGAGTCTGCTCCACTTCCACCTTTTACACGTTCCTCTAATACCTATTTTTGTGTTCTGCGCATCTATTTCAGAGCGGTCAAGAAGTTTGACGCGGACTTTAGAGCTCCAATATTGTATCTATAGAATCTAAGAGTCAAGGGTAACTCCAACTTTTTCGTAACAAGTTACAAGCTACAAAGGCATTTATGATAAACGAAATCACAAATACAAGTGTGAAAATTGACTTTCATATCAAGTGATATATATCACTTGTAAAATACACGTGTAGGTTAGATAAACGCATTCTTGTAAAAATGCACTAATTTTCAAAATGCTTGTAATACAAGGCTTGTAACGTTTGATAAAGGGGCACAGCTCGAATGCATGGTATTTCGGTATCAGTAAAAAATAGATTCAGTTCTGTACTATTTAAAAAACAAATATGATTATTTGTGGTTGACAGTTTGTTTGTATTTGGAAAGGATTTTGTTTTTTGACAGTACCTAACCTTTTTTGATTTGGAATATTCTAGACTTAATATCAGGTTTAAAATGACGTAATTATTTGTAATCATAAACAATTACTTTACACCACGGATAAAATCTGGTCATAAATATTACATAAAAATCTATACAAGTACATAAAAAATAATCTTTACATGTGACACAGAAGGATTCCCATGAAAATGAATACACCTGAATGTTTTTCATGGTGAAAGTTTTCATATTGTCCTATTTTTTATAACTCGCCACTAGGTGGTGTTGTATCACATAAACTTCTGTACCATTCAACCTATTAACATGAAAATTATCTCAACTATTTGTTACAGGTAATAATTATAATGGATAATTATAAACGCGCGCGGAGTTATGAACACAGATGACAATATGATAAAATATTATAAACATATATTAAACTAAAAGAGCACTTACGTAATTCGAATTGCGTTTTATGAAATAGACAGTGCTATGTCAGAGTTCACTTATAGCGAATGGCCGCGCTGATACACATGTTAAACGGTCTCGCAAAGGGACATTGGTGAGCGTAAAACAATCAAATGCAAATTGTTTACTTCATGTGTCACAAACACGAGTGACACTGACTATATTACACATTATTGCCTTTGTATTGCGTTCACGATAAGCTACATAATAAACACGTTCTATTTAATGTTTATTTAGTAAACAAAGAAATAATTAAATTACATAGTATACTCAAATAACGTTAAGAAAGGAATACTTGAACTTCAGAATTAAAATAAACTTTTTTTTTAAATTATCAACTAAGTGCTCACCACAACTCCGCACGTGTGCACTAACGAAGAAAACGAGCCAAAATATTCCATTTACAGTACGACCATGTTATGAAATAAAACGGCAATGATAATGACCGAATGTTAATCTGTCGATCTGTCCATAACCCCTAATCTGTCCAAAACCATAAGGGTTCAAGCTCCATATAAACGAATGTAGACCTTATGATGCACTGGCCAACGAACAGTGTTGGCAGAATAAGTTTCAAAAAAATATTATGTAATGTAACATTATAACTTTTATGTAAAATTAATTATTAAATTATTTTTCATTACCAAGAACTTTTTTTACTAAACCATAAAATTTATAATTTAACTATTGGCTTTTGTCTTGTGTTTAAGTTAGAAAAAATATTATGCAAGTAAATATATTTATCAGTACTTTGGCATAATTATAACATGTTGCGATATCTAATGTTTGGAATACATATACTTGTAACGTCAATTTTTATAACAAAACTCTGTGTTGACTTTGTTCAGATGACAATATCTCCCTTATAAATATAACACTTATTCAGAGCACGACAATTTATTCGCTAAATCGTCTAGACCAGTGATTTCCAAAGTGGTCTATATCGACCCCTAGGGGTCTATGACAAACTGCAAGGGGTCTACGTCAGCGAAAAAAAATTTGGGGGTCCATGAAATGAAAATGGGGGTCCACGATAGTGGATCTCAACACATACACTGATAGTACCTATTTACTTACATCATACTGTCTTATAATATCAAAAGATATACATTATTTATAAAAGTACCTATGAAGTAAAAAAAAATATTATATATATTTATAAAATTGTGTAAGTTGTAGGATGTTGGTATTCGCTTTGTGGTCGCAATACATTTTGAACTTGTAAAAACCTGAGAGTCGCAGTCTCAGAGCTTCGCTACCTTGCACCGACTTGTTCAATTCGGCACTCTATAAATACGAATGTGGGACAAATACGTTTATTCGTTTCCTGAATCTTGAAAAGGAAAGTGCTAAGAAAATATTTTAAAAAATATAAACAGATAGTATTTAAGTTTTTAACACTAACTTGACTACAGTTAGAAATTTACAGGAAATCAATATGAGGTAAGTAGGGGGTCTACCCAACACGGAAAAACATGGCAAGGGGTCTACGATACAAAAAAGTTTGGGGAACTCTGGTCTAGACGTTAAGACATAATCTTGCCGCCGCGATTTTTTATTTTGAAACTTTAATTCTGCGCCATCTATCGGGTAGAGCAGTACTACATATAATGTGATACATAACAACTTTCCATCATTTCGTCTGCGTTAAATTACAATAAAATACATAATAATATTAAAATTGATCACATAAATAGTTAAAACCTTCTCCATGAAAATAGCTCAGGGAAGCCAACGTTCATGAAGATCGCCCAAACGCTATTGGAGTACATCCATCTAAGATGTGCTAACATAACTTTACTATAAGCTAACACAACGAAAATATATACAAACTTATTATTTCAAGTTGACACTCTATTTCGCTTGACATCAGATTACTAATAGGCATATTAGAGTACTCGGCTTTAATTGGTACTTCGGGGAGAAGACCGAGAAAACGTATAGTGTTATCTCTGTCTAGCGCAATCGTGGCGCTGTGCGATAGAGAAAATACTTTAGAAAACCGAAGCAAACGGATTTTAGCCGCACATCTCACTCTTCTCCCCGACGTGCCAAATCAAACGCCAGGTATTGTAACTCATTATAATCTTCTTATCTTTATCATACGTAAGTATGGTCAGCACATACATGTTTTCCTCTTCCACTCGCCTCTGGCAAATGTTATCTTAAATATTAACAACTTTTTTACACATAGCATTCATCACAGTTTCACACAATTCAACCAAACTTTTTTCGGTCTTTCTCTAGTCCTAAATTCGTCCATTTTCATATTTACAATCTTTCTGATTAAGACATGAAAACCATGCCATCTCTCCATACTCTCCATATGATGATAACCTATTACTTGTTAACTTTTCTGTCACTGGTGCTATTTTAAGTAAGTAAGTAGAGTAACATAATATTAATCAAAAGTTTAACTGCAAATTATTTTACCCAAACTTGTTAAAATATTTATTTTCAATTCACAAGATATTAAAAGCGAACTTTGTTCAAAGTTATTACTTTAATATTTAATAATTTACAATCTTGTTTTATGTAACATTGAACGCTTATCTATTTACCCATAACATTTTTAAGTCTATGAAATGACTTGTACAATTTTATCTCCATATTTTGAACACATAGCCTAGTGAAATTAAGAGTTATTTTACGATTTGGAAAATTCATTCACGATAAAAAGGGGTAGTTAGTTTGTACAACCAAAAATAATTGTCTTCTCTAAGATTTCTAGATATACTAATGGACAACGAATCGTAAAAATTCGACCATAATAACTGCTACAAAGCTTTTTCATCGCATATTATTATATAGATATGATTAGGTGTATCTCTTTTTATTAATTTTTTAAAATGGTAAAAACCGTGTTCTGTGTTATACAAATATTTTAGACTAGATTTGCTCGTAGTTTTGATATACCTATACCTCGGTATTAGTACTCTTCCCTGGATGAAAGATACGCTATATTCTTTTTTACTCCTTACAACGTATACAAGAAGTTGTACCGTGGTTACTTCAGTAGTTAAGGAGTGAAAGCGAAACAAAGAAATAGACAAATTTACATTGACATTTGTAATAATAGTAACGATAATACTAATTACGAATAGATTTGTAGACGTAAGTAGCGTGAAATATACCGAGTAGAGACTTATTAATAAAGTCTTGGACTCCTGGCTGCTATGAAAAAGACTATTTAAAAAAATATATATGATGACACTAAATCTAATCAATGACTGTTAAACAAAAAAAATCTGATGACAGACACGAGAATGAGGTACTAAACTGGGCTGGGCTAAATAAATATATATAGATATATGTACAGCACAGTATGTATATACCCCAACAGTTTTCTAATTTATATTTCATTATAAAAAGTGATTTATACAAAAATATACATATTCTGTTAATAATATACACGTTTTCATACACCGTTTTTTATATACTTAATAGGTGACCACAATCTTCCTTGATGATTAAATGACGATTGTGGTCTAAGATGATAAGCACGCTAAGCCTACAGTTGGACTGGCTCTTAAGTGTAACTGCTGGAACACATCTATAGGCGTTTGGCGATAGATATTCAACTTCGGGCTAATAACTAGTCATGATATATTTAAAAAAAGCGCTTCCATTATGCTATGGTTTCATTACGATGTTTTCCTTCACCAAAAACTCCAACTCATTGAAAAAGATTCGAACCTACGTCGACCGTCGCAGTGTTTGAGCACGCTAACTATTGAACTATCATCACTTAATACCTGAAAATTATGGGTCTCAATGTAATTAGACAACATAAAAGACATTTCGTTTATTTTATTTGCAGAGTCACGTCCACCTAGAAAAGATTACAATCAACTATCGTCGAATGAAAAACTCGACAACAGACAGACAGATGATATTCACATCGAAGAGGCAGAAGTAGAATCAGATGCGAGTAGCACTGATTTGGAAGAACGTGATACCCGAGGTGTCTGCCCACCTTGTGTGCATGATCGGTATAATAACAACGTGCGACGACGTCAACATGATGATTTTAGCGACGATACAGATTATGGTATGTTTTTATTACTTTTTTAATAGACATCAAACGGTTTATTTTTTTACTAATAAATTGATTGTACAATTGTTTGGTCTTTAAAATATGTACGAGGAGAAGTGAGATATCGATTTGTACACGTGCATTAACAACAGCGAGCGAGCTTTGTAATTATAGATAACTCATATTGAAGTAAAAAGTTGTCTATGTAAAGATGACGTTAAACGTCAATGTCATTATAACTGACAGCAATGACATAATGTTTTAAAACATCACAAAAGATCGTCATCACCGTCTCTTGTATGTTTTGTACACGAATTAATTACGCGGGGATTACTCATTGCCACACTTTAAACGCGAACAAAGTGAGTAACAATTAAAATGGCCAACTTGAAGTCTGATTTGGATCAATACTTGTTACAAAATGAGAGCCGGAAAAGTTACAAATTTAGTTTACCATTTTCAACCCCAAGTTTTATGTCGAGAAGTAGTGAAGAGACGCCCTCCAGTAGTACCAGTGAGAGTTGGTTTGAAAATGTCCAGAAGGAGTACTTCACGTTGGTAAGTATCATATGAACTCTTTACCTTATTACTGTACGCAACACAAAGACGACCTACTTCATAATAATAGTCTAGTATTTAATCATGTGCACGTAAGTTCCTTTTATAGTTGTTCCCTAAGCCTGGAAATTTTCTGGCTTGATCAATTTAGATGATTTTTGTGATCGTAGTGGATTTTTGAGGGCTTTTCTGACTTGCTGCCGACATCAAAATCATTTTTTTCATCAAACATTTACCAATGTGTCCCTGTTGCCGTAGCTGTAGGCTAGGTCCTCTTTTTAGACCTAGTAGTATATTAGCATATAAACTTTTTGATATTATTTAATGTTTATTTATTTATTGATACTACATAACATGAATAGATAATTATACATTTAAATGTCATTAATTGTTTTATTTCTCACTCACTTTATTAAATACTTATATGTATTGTTATAAAAAGAAAATATTTCTTTGTCTTACTACTCTGATTTTGGAAAGTACTACACTCATAGAGTACATATTCATTTTTATTCTGATTAGATCGTATATTGTATTCAGTGAGAATGAATTACAAGTTTTAATACAAATTAAATAACTGTAATAATAAATAAACTTGCTGGAGGCCCGTTCATTATTATATTAGTCTGTAATTAAAACCATGGATGATCACAACTCTTTTGTAAAGCAAATAACATATTATATTTCTTATTTTATGTTGTCCAGTGAATCTGTAGAGGCCTCAGGGGCAACAGGGTGTCAGTTCGAAAAAAAAAAAGTGTATGTGTACTTATGTACACGTGTTAGAAGTTATACTTCTTTGACATGACAAGATAAAAATCTTTTAAATTTTTTATCTTTCAACTTATTCTTCGTTTGTAGAAAAAACGATACTAACAATAGAAAAAAGGTATTTAATACATACATACTTTTTTTGAATAAAATGTTGACTACAGCTAACTACAGGGTGTTGGTTTTTCATGACGGTGGCCCTAACGCATCAAAAGAAGTATAACTTCAAAAAGTCTTATTTTGTTTTCAGACACGAACTCAGAGGTTCCTTGGTTTTGGAATATGTCTGTTCTTTGGAATACTTTGCTTCATTCTCTCATTCCTGTACATTCCAGTTTTGTTGTTACAAGCGAGAAAATTCGCCCTACTCTTCACTTTAGGAAGTTTGTTCTTTATACTAAGGTAAGAATTTTATATATGGCATAACTAACAGTAATAATATAACAACAGGTCATTTTTTTTTTTCAATGTAGCTAGTATTTTATTACTTTCAATGATATTACAGTAAGCTAGTACACAAGTATCTATGACATCATGTCTAGAAAAGAGATTAAATGATTGTAGCAACATTCAGAATATATTACAAGCTTGCTGATAGATTTTGTATTTAATCATGATAGTTAGTGAGGTAAATATTAATAATTCCTTGAATATTTGCAACATTTGCTATCATTCGTCAAAAGAATGCAAACTCTCATGCTATGAAGTATAATTATGCCAGCAATCATTACTTTAGTGTCATACTGTACATGAAGTATAATTAATATTATTGATAACTATAAAAGGTTAAAGTAAATGTGAAAAATAAAAAATGATATAGAAAAATAATTGACTAAAAATAACAAATATAATTATCACATCAGTTAGTTCATGATAACCAATTTAATTAGTTAGTGAGAAATTATGTGTAGGCTGTAAATACTTTTTAACACTCGCTACAGATAAGTGGTTTTAATTTGAAATAAAAAATATCATTATTAAATTATTGCCTGGTGTTAAAATTAATAACAATGTGGTCTGTAATGGTAGTATGTACACTAAATTTAGAGGAGCATTGATTCTCGAATGCAATTACCAGAACACACCTAACATATGCTTGATGACAAATTTTCAACTGAAGGGAGGTAGTTAACTAAACAAGTTATGAAATAACTCTTCCACAATGCATTTGTTTGATTAGAATGTTTTCATTCACTGAAAATTCTGGCTTATTGCTGGAACTGTAAACCTACCTTGTTCAGTATATAATAATATTTTGCTTTTAAGCTTCAGTCAAAGTTGATACATTAAATCTTAGTGTATATGTTGTAATTAAATAAACACTATGTATTTAATTATTTTATGAAAGAAGGCCAAAATTTTCTGATATAAAAAAAGCATTTCTCTAACTTCGGTGTACATCTGAATAAACAAATTTATAAATGCTTTTTATATATAGCTTTTTAAGAATGTCCTGTGCTTTAATCACTATGGCATGAATTAAATTAATCCTTTTTAAACAGTTTCAGCTTTCTGTATGGTCCATGGTCACACCTGAAGTCAATGTTTTCAAAGGAACGAGCACTGACTACATCTATTTATGGAATAACATTAATAGCTACATTGTACTGTGCGTTACATCTACAGAGTACACCATGGACAATCGTATGTGCAGTCCTCCAAGTCATGGCTCTGTTTTGGATGATGATGGGATCAATACCAGGAGGATCATCTGGCATGAGGTTGTTTGGTAGCATGTTTAAATCTTCAGTTTCGAATACTCTACCAATATAACGCAAGGCTCAAGTAATTAGGCTAACTATTCATTTTTACATGGTTGATATGTGGAATTCAGTTTGGTTAATGTTAAGGTATTATTAAAACTCATAAAGATTCCTCTCGTGAGTCTTTTTCTAATTATACTAAATTTAACAAGGTATAATTTCTGGAATTGTAATATCAATATTATTTACCTTCAACTTTTTTTTTTAATATGTCTTCAATGGTTTTAATTCACATTTCTGCCAGTGTCATATAACTGATGTATAATCCAAACAAAAGAAAGTTCATATATTTTATACTTGCTAAATTTACACATGAAAGGACGAAAATCTTGTACATGTTATTTATGTTTGTGAAATTATAGGCCAAATGATTGATAAATTAGCATAAGTTATTATTATTATTTTTTATTTCACTTTTAGTAGGTTCCTAGAAGTAAAAAATTATGTGTAAATATATAAAACATATATTTTGGACTTTTTGGTGGATTTTAGTTTGTCATGTCGTGTTACTGTGCATAATATCGGTGACATTTATGGGTTAAAAATAATATCATGGATGGAACAAAAATTCCCAAAAAAGTTTTAACTAAGAATCATTTTGTTCGAAAACTGATGTCTCCAGGAAATGATAATGTATAATACAAAATTATTGCCCACTTTATAATGTCAGTAATAATAATATTTCCAAACTAAAGAAGAAACGCAACTGTAATAGTAATGTTTTAATGCAATCATCCAACAACTCACTGTACCCATATAAATAACTAAATGGATAATACTCGTACACGTTGCTTTGTTCAATATGTTTTTTTACTGTCAAGCCTGTAATTAATGCATATTTGAAATCTGCATCATCATCTTTTCACAGTCCAATAATGACTAAATAATGTTTTTTTTTAAACAATATCTTTAATTCCATAAAGAATTGTATCGTTATAAAATTTTATAAATATGTTTTCGAAATGAAAGATCTTCGATCGCGATAAGAATAATGTGTTAAATTCGAATTGTAACGTCTTATGTGCAACGTTTTCCAACAAAACGCTACTTTGCGCAATAAGCAAAGCAATAAAATATGTACTCGGTCAGAACGAGATAGGTGAACGCAATGGAATGAGAAGAGATAATAATGCTAGTCCCATACCTGCGCGACTGAAGCTTCGATCACTTGTGCCGCTAAAAAGTAACCTCAAAATTAATTCCGATAAAGGCGTAGAATAACGTTTATACACCATTGTCATTTCAATAGTAACACGAAATTAGCGTCTCCAAGTTCCTTTGATGTGTGTAGAAACCGCGGCCCCAGTTATCGTGCTACGTGTATCGTCACGTAATCCGATAGTTCGTAACGCATAACGATAATATCTTTCCACATCTGCATTTAGTCTGACCATAGACAAAACTTCGTGTCGATACACGCAGGTATGGGACTAGCATAAGTCCACGAGGAGGTGAATGTCGTGCGTCGTCTGAAGAAGCGAACGATGTCATTCATATGTATATGGCAACTCTACTAAATTTTTGGTCATTTCATTGTTAATTTTTACTTGTGGTTTCTGTTAATTTATGTAAAACGCACAGAAGAATTAGACACTGTTTACATAAAATTGCTTTCACGCGCATTACTTTGCGCTCTTTTTTAAAATATTATATATACTTCTTTATACATTTTAAATATCTGTGTCGTAGTTGACAACAAATTACAAATTCTTGATATGTATATAACAGTATATATGTAAAATAAGTATATTTACTTCGAGGTTTGACTACTTAATATCGTGAATAGTTCAGCGGGTCGACGAGTTGTTAACATATCATTCGTGAATTTGATTTATGTTAATTATTGCTAATTACATTACACTAACGAGGAAAAAGGTTATTTGACTTTAAGAGATGCAAAGTTGAATTATTTTTTGACAAACTACCGAACTATTTCACTGTTTTCTAGAGTGTTCGACTTTCCACAGATACGACAAAGCACAAGAGATTGTGATACAAACCAAAATATTGAGAAAAAGCTTAACAATGCGTCATCATTGTTAATATTTAATAGAAAAATATAATACATAAATACTTGAACGAAGAAAAGAATATTTAAATTCTAAAAAAATAATCGATATGAATAAAATCAGCACAAAGACAACATCGAAATAATAACTTTTTAATTTTAAATTAGTATACTTACAATTAACATGACGCAGTCTCTATCTGCAGGTTACTGTTAATTAATCTATATTTTTTCATGAACAATGAATTGCAAATTTAATTGTACCCAAATACATAAATAATGGCCGATACTCGTGAATCTCGAGGCGGATTGATTGACAAATCCATTGGAATTTATAAATATACTAGAGACAACATACGCATGAAGCGTTACCGCTTGATACAATTATTTGTCTATATTAACATGCTGGCGACAGCGTTATTGATTGATAAGTTTATTTGAATTAATAACATGCTTGAGAATGCATTTATGTGAAGCGTTAATGATTGAAGACTTTATTTGAATTGATTCATATAATGTGAATAGTTTGCCTTTCATTTTATCAAATTATTGCTTTATAATTATCGTAAAGATATTTTATAATTTCGTTTGTAATACCTTCTTGCCCGTTGCTGTATTGTGGATCGGATAAATTAGGGTCGTAATTTATATAACTTGAATGGATTAATTATGTATTTTTATAAGAACTTGTAAATAAAATGTAAACGAAATACATATCGATGTTTTATTTATTTGTTTTTTTTTTGTTATCATAAAATTCGTCTAGTGTATCGGCAGCGGCTATTAATGGGTCTACTATATTTCTGATAAATATGAGGCATAATCTTAATGGGTACAATGTCGGATAAAGTTTATTCGGACGACCAGTAAGTTAGTATTTTATTTTTATTTTATTTTAGAATAGTAGGTGATCTTACAGCTAACAAAAGAACAAATAAAGTAGTAATAACATAAATAAAGCCATTTAAAAGTTCACACATATATGATTATTTGGGTGTTTGGGTGTGTTCAGATAATAATCCCCACTGCAAAATAAAGTTGGTGACGATAGTGATGCGTGCTGGTGCGTGTATTCTTTAAGATTATAAGTATTTTTCTAGTAATGTTGCATCTTCACAAACTTTCTGATGACTGTTATAGTTCAAATCTAAACGTGAATAAACAGGAATGCGCTCGCTATTGCCTGCTCTATGGGTACAATACACGCTGGAAAACACCAACAACCAAAAGTTACTTCTACTGACGTAGTAAAGAAGTGAAAAAATTATAGTGAAACTAAAAATGTGGCCTCAAATTCAAGGCTAGTTTACTGCAAGACTTCTGAGGCATTACAGTTATTTTAGCGACTTTGCCTAGCGCAGAGGTCGCCATACTTTGCTGACCAAGGGCAACATAACACATATAACCTGATGGTGTATAGTTTTTGTATGGCAATAGCAACCTATGAAGTCACTTATTTGCCAGCTCAATTGATTAACTATTAAATGATTTCAAAGCAACTAAAGGTCTAAATGCGATTAGGTACACGTATGTTAGAGTAATTGTGTTCTGGAATTATTGGTTAAGTGTGTCACCTATCCAATTGCATATAACGCAGGTAGCATTATGAAAGTGGACGTGAATATATAATGTATATTAAAAGAATAATATTTTTAAATACACCAATATGTACTCACTCCAATTTGTCTTCCCGTCCCGCGTACTTTTATTTAGTACCTGTGCATTTATTTAGTACATGTGCATTTATTTAATACATTCGCATTTATTTAGTACATGTGCATTTATTCAATACATGTGCATTTATTTGGTACATATGCATTTATTTAGTATATGTCCATTTATTTAGTACATGTGCAAATCAGTTGTGATAAATTTCCTATGTCGCTCGCCACACAAATACCTATCACTAGACCCATGCGGCCCGCGAGACGCAATTTGACAACCACAGGTCTAGTACGTTTCAAACCGACGCAACGTAAACTCACCATAGTCTCATCCCTTAATAAATCTAGTGCTCATTTTGTACTTTCCAGATGAAGCACTGACATGCAACGTGTGCGATCGATCATTCTCGACGCGTCGTCAACTCGGCGATCATCAACAGAAGAAGCGACATTTCGGGTTTGTTTATTTAACAATTAACATAGTTTTAGGTATATAATGTTGTTACCTGAATATTTATAGACCAAAGAAATTAACTTCTTTATAGAGTTCAGTTCTATTACAGCATAACTGTAATTAAGCAACGTAACTCAAGTATAATTAGCGGAACAATTCACATATAGGTACTTTCTGGTTGCAGATTTGTTTGTTCAACTAATAATAATCTATTATTTTGTCATTATTATGGATATCAGGGCGCGCAATCGAATGCAATGTTGAAGACTTAAATTTCTATTCTACAATTGTTTTGAGTTTAAATCCCTCCTCCCCATCGATCGGCGTAAGTTCGAGTCCATATAAGAGTCCGTCCGTTCGTTCGGTGAAGAAAAACAACGTTATCGAAACCATATCGTGGTACCAGATTTGTTTCTAAACTCATCTAATTATGTAACAATCGCAAGTAGAAGCGCCTATAAATGTGTGCCACACACAAGCGAAGTGTGTTATCGTCTTGGGTCGTATCGGCATTTAACATCAACAAACAAGTGAGATTGTGGTGAAACGGTAAACTTTGAAAAAATAAAAAAGTATTGTGTGGTACAAGATAATCTTAATACTCGAAGTATTGTGAGCCAATAAAATAATCTAAGCTACTATTTATAAGGTTAGCTATCTGCTAGTGAAAATCTCATAAAAATCGGTCTAACCGTTTTGGAGATTGATCTGCAAATGATGTTGCGGTCCACAGCTAATCTAAAATAAACTAAATTACATCTTATAAGGTCAGCTATGTGCGAGTGAAACTTCCGTGAAAATTGGTCTTACCGTCATGGATATATCACTATAGATGAAGTCACAGATAATAGTCTAAAATAAAATAGCTTAAATTAATTCTTATAAGATCAGATAACTGTCAGTCGAAGTCCCGTGAAAATTGGTCCTTCCGCTTTGGAGATAGTACTGCAGAGGAAGCCACGGGTAATAGCTAGTCTAAAATAAAGTAACCTATGTCACCCGCTATAATTTTAACTATCTGTCAGTACAATACCTGTCAAAATCTGTCCAGCGGTTTCGGAGATTACCCGGAACAAATAGACAGACAAAGCGACAAACATTTTAAAAATTGTTTTTTTGTTATCAGTACAAGTTTGTTCAGTTAATAGTTGTTATTTTGATATTACATACGGACGCTTCATTTTCATTATATCTATAGATTATATACAACATTCGCTCCCCAGATGCAGCGCATGTGACAGTCTATTCCCGTCTCTGATGGCGCTGGAGCACCACAAAGAGGAGTTCCAACATTGGAGCGACTCTTCATATTGCTCGCACTCGGACTCTGACGACAGCGAGCTGGACACGTGCCACGAGGATCGTCATCGACTACTATAATGCCACCACCTCATTATTGCCGGGGAGAGACCTACTAAACTGGGAACATTCGTCTAAATATTCACCTTCACGTTTGCATTTTTACTCTGTTCGTATGAAAAGATCTCCGTCACTGCAAGTCGCGGGAAATTAATCATTTATCGATAAAATACGTACAAACCCTTTTTTAAAATAAATTGTGAATCAACCAGTAGATTCGATTTAATATTTCAAATACCTATTACATATTAGGTGAACACCTCTTTTTGTCTATAGGAAGCCACCATACTAAATATGTTATTTAAATTTCTTCAAATCCAGAAACTGATAAGGCTGTAGAACTGAGCGAATATAATCACGTAAACAGATAAATGCTTCACCATAACATATGACGTTAAAACGTTCTGGCGTTCATAATTTAATATATTCATATTTAATGCCCGACCTATACCTGCGTGACCAAGGTTCGATTATCGTCACAGAACAAAGAAATAAGTGGAAGTGCTACATCGCGTATGAACGGTGCCGGTGTGACCAAAATCAAGCAAACTAAATGTACAACACTAATGAAACTCGCTGTCATTTGGTAATAGAAATAAGTTCCGCTAACCTCCAAACCATTAATTTGACGTTTAGAAACGATAACTCGCTCCCTACGCAAATAAATCTTCAACTGTATATTATTCATTGATAGACTTTAATTTATTTAGCATCTCTTATTTACGTACACAATTTTTACATAAGAACGGTACTGGAGACGTCGTCCGAATGAAGTTTACTCTATTTTTACTTGATATTAATAATACCAGTAATCGATTTACCCAGATCTGATTGGGTAGCGAATACATTATTACTTGAATAGCGAGGTATTGTCAATTTAAAAAATACTTTATTCCATTAAATTAAAGTTATTTATTGATGATAGAATTTTATACCTTCATTTATTTAAAGTATGTTTTATGCTAAATAAATAAATAGACGATACTCCCCGATGGCACATAATACCTTTAGCATATATTTATTTCTACTGTCATTACTAACAATCCCTAACTGAACAATAAACCACGATTTATTTCGATCACGTAAAATTAATAATACAATCATTCTGTCGTGATGTTGAAACACGATTAAGTACTTGAGTGCAAATATGGGGAACTACACAAATAAATGGGTGACGTTTCGCGCCTATTCAGCACTTCCACTCTTCTCTTTCGTGCAATATCATTATGCGTTACGAACTATCAGAGTGCGTGACGATAGGCGCAGTACGATGACTAGGCCCGCGGTTCGTACACATATAAATTCGACTGATTTCGTGTTATTAATGGAACAAAAACGGTATGCGAACATCATTCTGCACCTTGATGTTAATTTTTAGCGAGACAAGTAACCTAAGCTTGGTCACACAGGTATAGGATCAGCTTAAGAGAAACAGTGTTATTTAGAATAATATGACATCAAGCGTAAGCGTTTTTACGGGAATCATTTAAATTAACGTATGAAATAAAATGTTCGTAGATATAACGGACATATATTATATCCCGATAAAAACTATAAAGACTTTCACTTTTTTATCAACAATTTGCATTCTTAATTATATAATTATGTAGCCTTATTTTTTATTTGAACATGAAAAAACAATGTAAAAGAAAATACAATTACCGCAATAGCGAAATCATGTAGTCACTAAAATGTTTATAAAAGAGAAATAAAGTTTTATAATTATTGGAATGAGATGATGAAAAGTAATATTCTGTCAAATTTTTAAAATAAAACCTTTATAACTCATAAGTGACGTAAATAAATATTTGGCCAGAGCAAAAAGAGGACACATTGATATATATATATATAGAGAGAGAGAAATGAGTACAAAAAAACAAGACAGATAAAATAGAAATAAATGGTCGTTGTCATCACACCATCAAATTCTACTTTTTAATTCTGAATTGTCTATGGAAGTTCCGATTCTAAATTACGAGCGATCTTTTTCATCATAATATACGTAATGACTGGCAAATAAAGCACAAATATTAAATTTAATCTAAAAATTGTATCTACAAAGAATATACCACCAGTATTTCATCTATACTGGATGTTCACATAGAATTGACGAGGAATACAACTTTTTTTTTTGTATAAAAAAATTGCACATATCGTATTGTAAAATTTCTTCTTAAATTCAATTCAATCAAAAAATCTATACTATTTTGTAGAAGCCATACGCTGTATAAGAATAAATAAGTCGATATATTATATATAATCCAATTATTATTATAGAGTTTTGCACGACATTTTTTCTGTTACAGAACTTGGTTAGATGATTTTTTTTTTATTTTATGATTTATTTCATTATTAAAATTATACGATGTTATTAGAAAAACAACCTTATTACAAAATTATCTTGTTACTATTAGCTTACTGTTCATATTCTTCAGGAATGTTAAAAACTTTATGTGTTCGCTTGTATAAATATATCACACAAGTTTATTCTTTTAGATATAGAAATATGTATAACCTATAACGATGTTACTGCAAAACATTAAGAATATGGTTAAATTTATTTATCATTTAAGATTGAGAATCATATAGTTATATATTTATTACAAAAAAAAAACTTGTTGGATAGTTGTGGTTCATATGAGATATTAAAAAAAAAATTAACAACATATCAACTATTTCCATATTTTTAATTTAATTAAGAGATATATTTTTAAAGTAATCCAAATTCCAATTTCTAAAGTGTACATTGAATTTATTAAAGTTTTGCAATATCAACGAGTGCTAGTGCTATTTGTATTTTATCGATATTACATTAACCCCACAGAGGTCACTAAACGTGTTTATGATAGAGACAAATGTAAGTTTTTATTGCATTTTCTACTTACATTGAGTGTTAAATTTTCTAATCTGTCTTCATGTTGAATATGGCCAAATATTATTCCCCCCTCCCTCCTGTGTCATATCACACTTGCCTTGAGATGTCCCGGCAATAATGCATATCACTTTATTGTAAGTTAATAATAATGACTGATACTTAGTGTCCTACTTGTAAATAATTTTTAATGTTTGTGGAACTATTTTCAGTGTTTAAAGTCCAGCATCAGACTAAATGTACTGGATCCTTCCCAACTTATAGTATTACTAGTTTTAATTACATAATAATCTATGTAACACCTCTAGTCGTACTATTTTTATAATTAATTGTATAGATGTGTATTGTGACAACGTTAATCATTCATAGCTGATGGAATGTTATGGAATTAATAATATTTGTACAAATAAAAATACAATTGAAAATATGTACAGAAACGTTTATTTTATAGGAAATCACATAACCACAGAGTACAGGTTACGTTACGTTACGTTACGGTACGACACACGTATGTACTGCGCTATGTCCGATCTCCCATAAAGTTGCCGAGAGGCGGTCGGGGCCGGTCGGGGCCGGCTCGGGGCCTCCGGGGGCCGTTCGTGAGCCGGTTGCTATCGTCCGGGAGTGACGTACACATCTTTAATTTTTCATATTTATCGAGTAATCAGGAATACAAATCACGAATCTCTTACAAAAGCATAATACGAGTAAGTCTAGTCGATGCACGAGGCCGGCGCGTGCTGGGGCGGCGCGGGGCCGGGAGGGGGCGCGCGGGGCGCTCTCCCGAGTCGATACACGATACTTTATGTTAACGTTAGGATAATAATATCGGCGAGTGTTCGCGGCGGTCAAGTCAAGGCTCGCGGGGCGCGGCGCGGCGCGCTCGGGCCGACCCGCGGCCGCGCGGGGGCGCTGCGGGACCCGCTCTACGCGGTGCCGTTCAGCACGGGCTCCACCTTCGGCTTCGCGAGCGGCGACCGGCGCTTGTTGCCCGAGCGCTTGTCGCGCGGCGCTTCCGCCCCCACGCCCGCCGGCGCCACCGTCGCCGCCGCCGCCGCCACGCCCGCACCCGCCGCCGCTACGCCCGCGCCCGCCACGCCCGCCAAGCCCGCCGCCGCCGTGCCCTCCGGCCCGCCGACAGAGTTCAGCTGCGGCGTTCCGGTGGCGCCGACGCCGTTCTTCCACCCGCCGCCACCGCCTCCTGCACACAGAGACCGCACTAAGCAATACGACACAACCAGTATCAGTATCGAGATAAGTGATTTGAGAGGAAGGCCCGCGGCCCGGACTCACCGTTTAATCGATTTTATTCACAAACATGTTAAATACAAAAATATGCAATTAAATCTGAAAATCTTACGTCATGTGACGAAACCTTTATTACTAGACATGCAATAGCACTACAATTATAATATTACGTCGATATTAATATTAAATTCTATACTAACTTACTTCAAACATAAAATATCACCATACTTAGTTTGCAAAGATATTATATCTACATACCATTTTCTTAATCATTATGAAAAAAACATCACTGGTAATAAATAGCAGTCAGTCACATTATACATATGTAACCAGAACCTTAATAATAAATATAATCAACATGACAAAGCCAGTTTGAAAGTATCATTTAAAAATGCTTAAATTACATTTGAATTTAATGAACAAATAAACCCAGTAAATTATATATAAGCAATACAATATAAATGAAAAATGATACACATGCATATAGTCAATAAACAAACCTGAATATTGAATGTTTAAAAAAAATGAATTGTATATTGCCATGTCCATCATATGATGAGGTAATTGTGAGTAATTATGAGAGAAGATATAAAATTGTGTGCAATACAAAAACCACCCGCATCACACAATCATATTCATTCACTAAATGAAATGCACCAAACCAAAGCGAAATCACTTAAATAATTTAATGTATTTTCAGTTTTCATGTATCAATCGATTTTACTTATGGACCCTCAAGCATTTGTTATACATTCATAATAATAATAAAGTATTTATAAGCATTTACAATTTTTTCATTTTTTATATATTAATAAATGAATAGGACCAATTTATAGATAACCAAAACAGATAACAAATTGGTGTCCTAAATAGTGTTTCATTCTCAACTTAGCACATTTTAACTGTGTATAAAAACATACATAGAACATAGCTAGTGTGGCACTTTAGTGCAATAATAATGGAGGTAAGTCACAAGTACGCACTGTCAGATTCAGTGTGGGGGTCTGTGTGCGTGTGGGGTGGTGTGTGCGTGGGGTGGTGTGTGCGTGGGGTGGTGTGTGCGTGTGGGGTGGTGTGCGCGTGGGGTGGTGTGTGCGTGTGGGGGGTGGTGTGCGCGTGGGGTGGAGTGGTGTGCGCGGGACGGTACCTTGCCTCCTCCTGCGTCGACGCCTGGCGGTGGGCGCCTCCCCCGCACCCCCCGCGCGTCCCTCCTCCGACGTCGCCGAGTCTGCGCAACACACCCGCGCCAACCTCAGTCCTCTGCTTTGCCCTGGCCCTACTCTACCTACCCTACTCACAAACCGGGGGAACAGTCGTTTGCTACTCCTACCTCACATTCTAATATCCATAGCACGTATTGTCACAATCAAAACAAATTCCTCAAAACAGTTAATACTAATAAAATTCCGTTTGCAAGTGATAGACGCATTTCAGTTCCCTACTTCATTGAATAACAAGTCTCTAGAAATTTTTGAATCTTTTTTGCTGCTATAAAGGATATGACAATCCCATGTTCAGATACATGGAAGACAGTAATGTGATGTGATGATGAATTTTCATGTGATTTAGAAAAACAGTCTCAAATCATTATATAAAAAATGGAATTTTGAATAGAAAGTTAACATTTTTTTTTAATACAAGTAATTAATTACAGTAAACCTTTCGTGACACATAAATGCAAGCAATTAACTGTTTTGAGGATTTCAACTATACCCAGTTACTACATACCCATATGCTCAGTACAGAAATGAATTTGTAATGTAATACGTAAGTAATGCTCTATGCAAATTATGTATTCCAATTTTTTTAATATTAACACCAGAGTTATACAGAATAAAATGAATGAACAAAATTGTTCTTTTTATTACACCAATACCACCACAAACCCGAAATAAGTAGGTGCACTAAACAAATTCGATAAAAAATAATATAAGAAATCAAACCATCCTGACAAAGTGAGTAGAAAAAAAATTGCACGATTACAATCTTTGGGGACACCCATCACCAAAGAATGAGAAACACAACCATATATTAACTACAAAAAATAGCAAACAACTATTCACACCAAGAAATCTAATTCAATAATAATCCCATTCGTACATCTACAGAGAACTTTTTCATGTACTAATTAAAATGTATAATATATGCGGGGTGCATAATAAAATTAAAATACATATGACAAATGCATAAATACAAACTTATATACTATAAAGGATCAAATATAAAAACACTACAACTACATTTTAACTAGCACATTTGAGTAATATTTTCAGATTTCTTATTATTCAATCGTTTATTTTATTTACCATGTGATAAATTTTGATAACTTAAAAGTACAGACCTATTACTTAATAAAGCCATAAAGTTATTCTTATGCTAGTCCCATATACTTCGCGACGAAACTTCGGTCACTTGTACCGGTAAAAAGTAACCTCAAAATTAAATCCGATAAAGGCGTAGAATAACGTTTGCACACCATTTTCATTTCAATAGTAACTCTGCGTTAGTGTCTCCAAGTTCCTTTGATGTGTGTAGAAACCGCGGCCCCAGTTATCGTCCGATAGTTCGTAACGCGTAACGATAATGTCTTCCCACATCTGCATTTACTCTGACCATAGACAAAACTTCGTGCCGATACACGCAGGTATGGGAGTAGCATTAGAAATATCTTAATTAAAGTGTTCTCAAAACCTCTAAATTATGAATTGAGCTAAAACTTCTTATTGACATATTCAAATGGTAAAATCATGATCTAGTGTATTTAAATCTAAATTTATAGAATATTTTATATAATTTGTTCATTACATGTTATAATAAA
This sequence comes from Antheraea assamensis, assembly GCA_035772565.1. NCBI lineage: Eukaryota > Metazoa > Arthropoda > Insecta > Lepidoptera > Saturniidae > Antheraea > Antheraea assamensis. The sequence goes on along the minus strand of JAQQSE010000240.1, from coordinate 92,502 downwards.
TAAAAAAATCAGTGATGTGAAATATATTTATGATTAAATGAAGTTAGTATATCCTATACTGTGAAGAAGTGGAATTGAGAAGAATCATAATGATTTAATGAAATATATATTATAAAACATCAGTTGAATACGTCAAATGAAAATGTGTAATGGTGTGTTTGAATTATGTTCCGTAAGATGTCTGCCGTTTGGAATTCATACTGGATATATCTCTATTTTAAACTTGTATATCTTTGTACTTGTAAGTCAATATATGCTTAAACCTACAATGGAACGTAAAAAATTATAAATCTCTCAATAAATTATTTGAAGATCTTAAAATTTCATCGGGTATTGGGTGAAGGAAAACAGAAACTTGAACTTGAGAAATGTTTTCTCACTACCATTGTTTGTATATGGGAAAATACAGAACTGTGAATTTGTCATAGTTTGAAATTGGCAATATGTCATAGGCTGGCGTGGTGATTATGCCCATACCTTTCTTTGGGAAGTGGCCTCTGGCCTTGCAGTGGGTCTCATACAGAATGATGTGATGAATCTCTTATAAATGGTGGAAGTATGGATGTCATAATGATTTGTAAGTCCTGACAACTGAGAATTTTTTTAATCAATGCTATTTTAGATATTGGAGAGTAATCATATTTATATTTAGAAAGGGAGAACTTTTTCAGACGTCTTGTAATCTTGATGGATTGATAAATGTTGGTTTTAGAGGTTAAACTTTGTGATCTTCAAATGTTCTATATGTAAGGAAAGAGAGTGGCACCTAACTAAAGTACAAACCATAGAGAAAACAAAAAAATTATAGCTTGCAGTTTCAATGAAGTACTAACTGTTCTTCATTTCGAAATCTCTAAATGATTTTTACATAAAGTATCATTCGAGAACAGAAGTTTATTGGTAAATAAAAAATATAATTACATGTGGCTTTCTTTCCAATTCAAGATACATGTAAAGATCAATATAAAAAAATGGACAGATGCATTAATCTTTCTTTGCATAAGAGTATTGTTGGTGTATAGAGTTGTTCGGAAAATGGGCGGCCGGTTCCGGTGCAGCGAGCGTGTAGGGGCGTGTAGGAGCGTGGAGGGTGTGAGGGTGTATGAGCGTGCATGTGTAGAGGGCGGGGGGCGGGGGTACCTCTGTCGGCGCTGGAGACGTCCTGGCTGTCCAGCACGGAGCTCTCGTCGTCGGTCTGCCTCCGCCTGTCGTCGCGCCGCCTGCCGCCACCGCCGCCGCCACCGCCACCGCCGCCGCCACCGCCACCGCTCTGCAGTCACACCGCAACCGCATCGGAAAACATTTATTATTACTCTATTCCCATACAGAATTACGTTATTCTCTGACTTTGGATATTTTAACCACAATATATTAACTAACAGTATCACATAAGATTCTTTGTAAATTTCATAGTTTAGTAAAAAATAATTTATAAATACATTTTATATAGACATTATGATTTTATAATACATCATTTATTATTTTTTAAAGTTTTCTAATAAACCAGGTATTTTGAAGCTTTTCTGTTGACCTGTACCGCGTGAGGTCTACATTAGTTTTCACGAAACTTAAACCTTTATGATTCTGAACCGCCCAGGGGTTTAAAATATGATTTTACAATAACAAATGAGAAAATTGGGCATACATTATAGTATTATAAGTTGTATAAAATCAAAGACGACAAAGAAGATGTGGTCAAAAAGACCTAAATAAATATGTAAAAACAGTAATATTTTGTTAATGTTGCCTACTATATTTTACTTTGAATTATAAATAAAATAAAAATAAACAATTATCTATGATTTTTTTTAAATACGCCGTTATAACACAAGTCAACATCAAAAACATATCTGTATTATAATAAAATCTTCTCTAGACATTCTAATACACTTGTTGCTATAAATGTAACAATATGGCATTTATCAATATCTAGGAGGAAAAAATGTAGCTGATTAAATATTATATTTTTATCGCTCTGAATATTATTGTAAACAATCAGTCTATTTCAAAGAAGGAAAAGAAAGAACAAATGTATCATGGACCTAATGATAGATTTTTATAATAATGTCTAAGTATGACCACAGCACAACGCTGTAATGGTTAATTTTCACAAGTACAGTTAATTTATTTTTTTACTTTAAACATTATCCTCTAGCATAGTAAAAAGACGAAATTATTTTTCCACTAATACATTTTTATAGCTTTAAATGATATTGATTAATGGCGATGGCGGGCAATATGATTATCGACTGCAAATTTTTTTTTTCTCAATAATATATAGTCAACATTAAAGTGGGAATCTCATGACAAATTTTATTACACTGTTTGGCCGTGACGATAAAATAGCATATTTTCATTAACTGGTTTATTTCGCAAACGGTTGGGCAGAATTTGACAGGAGTTTTAGTGGTAGATAGGTGATGTTATAGGGCGTAAGTTATTACTTATAAGTAGAAAAGCGTACAGACAGTAATAATAATATAAGGAGTGGTTTAAAGAGTACGCGTTGAGAGTGAGTGACTGACCGGCGCGTGGTGCGTGTGATGCGTGTGGTGCGCGCCCCGCGGGTCCGAGCGCGCCGCCCGCTGCGTCGCCTGCCCGGTCTGCGCGTGCGCACTCTGCGCCACGTGCGCGCGCCCGTTCTCCGCGCCGCGCCCGCCCCGCTCTCCTCGCTCTCCCCTCTCTCCGCGCTCACTCGACCTGCGACCAAACCAACGTTACCTATTCTCTTTTGAGCGCTGCCTCACTCGCATTCATATACATCTCACATATCTCTTAGCACAGACACACTACTCTTTTCTTCATTTATAATGCTTAATAGCAAGTTATGCCGATGATTCTATCATACCCGGTTACAAGCGCAACACCACATATATTGCGTTACTGGTAAAATATTCAAGTGCACACAATGCACCAATAATATATTATACCTGAAATATAATTCACTTTACTCATTACAAATCTTTTCTCTATGTATTATTAATTTACATAATACTGTCTGTTGTAATTAAACTTATTCCAAATATACATAAAACATTTAAATATACAATACAGTCAAAACAAGTACCAATTTCATTAAAAATATCTTACGACAAAGTGAATAATACCTATTATTACATATAGTATGCATAACTAATAATATCCATACAAATTGCTATCTATCAATATGATAAGAGCTAGTTATTTTTCACCAATATAAAAATTGTTCAAAAAAAAAAACAATCAGTAAATATAGTATAGATGGGGGGTAAAACGTGAGAATATAACGCACCTGTTGATGCGCGGCGGGCGCCCCCCTCGCGGCCGGTACCCGTCCCCGCGCTCCCCCCTCTCGGCCCGCTCCTCCCCCAGCTCCGGCGTCATGCGTCTCCCTCCTGCACGCGTAACAAACAACATTCATATATTAAACATCTCATTCCTTAACAAAATAAGCACAACCAGTTTATTTAGAAAATTTTAATACATTAATTACATAATATTAAAATAAACACCTACAATCTCATATAATAAAATTTAACTATACATATTTTCTCTCTCTCAAATACACATTTTTTTTATCTGTAAAATGGCACAGAAATGTAGTCAATATATGCAAAATTAGATAGGATTTTATACAAAAACTATCTATATTACCCACAAAAAAAAGATACATATTTGGCGTTTTTCACGATACTTCGAAATCAGCACAAAAATGCACGTCTAATATTATTTATTTTGTTTTAAGTGTACATTTAGTAATAGGATAATAGGCAAGAGTATCGGGTGAGGGAATGTAGTAGCGTACCCGTGGGGTAGCGCGCGTTGGGCGGACGCGTGCGGCGCGCGCGGGCGGAGGCGGCGCCGCGCGGGGGAGGGTACGCCGACCCGCCGCCGCCGCCCATCACCACGCGCAGCTGCTGGTCTATCTCCAGCTTCTCCGCGCGCAGCTGCTCCACCTCCTGCAACCAAACCCACACACACACGTCCTCATCAACTTCCTCGCTCACTTAAACAATATATCACGACATACGACATCACATCATCAATATAATAACATCATAAACATACTTCATTTTTAGAACAAAATTACTTATCGCACGGTACAGAGTTACGGATACAGGATAGGCAAAAAAAAAACATTTCCAACACAACCCTTTCTGCGCGCTTATTGATTCAAAGGCAGCCAATAAATTCCCACCGACTGCGCATATATAGTTTGTACACGGCATACGCGTCAGCCATTTCGTGGCGTATTGTGTGTAGTTGCGTACTTATACTTATGTTTATTTTTAATAAACTTGTTACTTCTTAATAAACTCGCTGCATAAACTAATTACGTAGTTGGCCGTCAATAGGAAGTTTTTAAAAGGAAAAGCAATTTTTGTCCTTACGAACTTTAGTTGCGATAACTAACTACTTACAATATATTACTTATATTTAATTGAATCTAACTTGTCAACCTCTAAGCTCAAGCGATCGAGCTAGATTGATTCTTCGTAACCATTCTTTTGTCCCACGATACGTTATTTTATATAGTCTACAGTTTTACACAATGAGTCACATAGAATATATCACAATAGCTGAATCTTTCAAAAGTCTGAATTTATTCAGACATTTAAAAAATGATTGAATCAATTTTAACAACCAGCAGATAGGCAAATTTCCATAGTGTCATTTAGGCATGATAACACTTTACTCATGGGAGCTATACAGCCCTCATACAATTTAACAAAGGTAAGTGAAAAGACAAAATCAATAAAACATACAAATACACCTCACTAATCCATCTGTTTTAAAAAGTCATCATCTTGTCTATGGAATGCATGGACCAAAATACACAAATGCAAATATATGCAGTATTTTTTAAATAGTCAGTCTTTCTATACACTGAGGTATGCGTGAATATTTTTTAAACTAGAAAAATTGTGCCGTTATTTCTAATTTAAATGACGTTACAATAGATCGACTTCAAATGATTTTGAAATCCAATAAAAATTGAAGTAACTGTAATAATGTTTTAACATTTTTACCTTTTCTTTCTGTTACATTACATTACTGTAATGGAACAAAAATCCGAATTATAGAGGTTTCAACCTTGAACGGGTTACATGTTGACGTTGAATAAATAAGGAAGAGCGAGTTAGAGTTGGAATAGAGTGTAGTAGAGAGTGTGGGTGTGTACCTTGAGATGTGCGACGTGGTACTCGACGAGCACCATGGCGTTGGCGATGTTCTCGCGCGTGCCCACGAACACGAACGGCACGAAGCCCTCCTCGTGCGGCGTCGACGGCTGCGGCTCGTTGTCGCCCTCCACCTTCACCTGTCGTCCACAAACAATTACCCTCACTCCTGCGTCACGCTACTTCTAAATTATAATCAACCATCGCTTCAAAATAACCAATGATGCCTCAGTTGGTAGTGTGTTCGAAGGACGTAGGTTCGAATACAAGCAACGGACTCGGAGCGCGCGGTGAACGAAACATCGTGATGAAACCATAGCATGGTGATAGGGCTTTTTCTAAGTCCGCCGCCCGCTAGCTACCATCCTCAAGTTAAAAATCTGTCGCCAAGCACCTGTTGGTGTGTTCCGGCAGCTGCACTTGAGAGCCAGTTTCCTCTTAGATTAAATGTAACTTACCATCTTAGAGCACATCACCATTTAATATCAGATGAAATTGTGGTCAAACACTTACCTACAAAGTACATAAAAAAAAAAATCTCAATTTCATTCAAAAAAGCTCTCAACTCATTTTCATAAACTTAACAAATGCCATACAAAAATGACTATTACATAGAGAATTGAACGAGTGAGCGAGCTGTATACCATAATGATGTACTGAAATCACTCGTTAATGTTCACCTGTCATAGAATGGTGTCCCTGGGTACAGTAACACTCTTTTCTTTTTAAAAAGATAAATGCTCAGGTAAATGCGGGTCGTATTATATGAGATGTAAGGTTTAAAATGTAAAAAAGTTCGAGGTCGTAGGGTGTACAATGGCTAGTAGAGTGAGGTAGGAGATAGAGTACTGACGCGCACGACTCCGCTCTTGTCGACGATCTCCTGAATGACCTTGCCGCTCTTGCCGATGACCTTCCCGACGAGGTCGCGCGGCACCTTGATGGACTCCTCCGCGAACTCCAGCAGCGAGCGCGCCTCCCGCACCGCCTCCGTCGACTGCACAGATCACAGTATATCAAATCTTACATCTCTATTCTCCATTTCCAACTAATTATGTTCCTTAAACACCTACAACATCTAATTATTTATAGTCCTTCTATCACAAATATACCTCCTATCTCTACACTAAACGGAAAATACCGTAACTACATCTCAAAGGCCTAAATTGTGTTTGAAAACATTCGATTTATTTTAATGAGCACTACACCCTAGTGCCATCTGCATCCAGCCTAAAACTAAGCTACAGTCTTGACTTAGGTAGGCAACTGACTTAAAGCCTATCCTTGAAGAATTGTGGTGTACGCGCGCATCGTAAACATTTACTCTCATCATTTTTCTCTAATGCACCAAAAGATGTATAACTTCAAAACCCAATCAAAATCACAGACATATAAATATAGAACCTTCTTTTTTGTAATGTCCGTTAAAAAACCAAATAGAACAATGACTACAGTCTTCCTTATTATTCTACCATAATTTAAAAATATATAAATTAGTGTAAAAATAAATAAAATCTATACATTATTGTTTTTCTCTATTTATTGTTTAGTATTAAAATTGAAACAAAAATGATGTCAATTCCTGTTTCTGCCTTTACTTACACACATTTAAATTAATTTATTTCACCTTCAAAAGGGATAAAATACCCGGAGACAAAACAATACTTAAATATGACACAAATAATGAGCCTTTGATGGATTGGAAACCTTGATACTAGGAGCTGGATGTAGGAGAGTAGAGTGACCGTATGTTGTTACCTCTCCGCAGATCTTAAAAGTGCATGAGAGCTCCTCGAGCTCGATGTTGGTGACTCCGGTGACTTTGCGCGCCTGCTGTATGTTGGCGCCGTGCGTTCCGATGGCGAGCCCCATCAGGTCCTCGCGCACCGAGAACTCTTCTGTGTATCTGAGACATTCAACTTTATTTCATCTATACATATCACAAAACAAATTCCCTATATATCTAGAACTCCTTCCGAAACATTATGTGTATAATGTAACAATTACATTTCTTATCAAGTCATAATAAGATCCTTTAGAAGACATCATACCAATGAATGTCTTAGAACAGATTACAGATATGAAGTTATGTATCAACGTAATACTTAAAAAAGGATCTAAATCGTTTATATACTTATAACACCTGCATTAGCATTTTGTATTGTACTTGTGTAAAGTCGGGATGTGTCACTAGTATGTTATATACACATTTTATAATCTAACCCTACAAGTTATGTAAAACTTAAAGGTGAATTTAGAACAGCTTTGCAGGGACATGAACTTGCTACCTCTTAAAACCACTGTAAAAGTTGTTGGACTACTACAGCAGAGAAAGAATACAGAGCACGACTCACCCGCCTTGATTGTGTATTTTAGTGGACTCCAACTGCCTAGCTGCCTCTTCGGTTTTTTTCAGTAACATTAATTTTTGAGTTAAATTCCTGTGACAGAATAAAAAAGAAGGTATTACGGTCGTCCAGTTTCCAGGAGACTTATTTACCTCATCATCTCATCGATAAGCCGATAGGATAGCATTCGTAGGGCAAAATTAATATATAATTTTAATCACTTCACAAGTGGTTATAAAAATTCAGATTAATCTGAAACTATACGAGATACATTATTCTTAGTGTGAATTAAAATAAAATAACATGGAACACTCCAATAATGAAACTTGAATAAGGTAAAAGAAAACAATCATGACACCTCTAGAAAAATTAATTGGACAACACTGTTTTTAACTTTGACATTAGTGATTGTCAATTTACACTAAGGCCGAGTTGCACCAGTCAATGTTAACGTCAAAAGTTCGGTTGAAGTAATTGTTAGGTGATAAATAAGTTGCACCAGTTAACAATGGTTAAAATAACGTTAACAATTACCGGTCGATATAGACGTTACATTAACGTTATTGTTATTGTCAACTTTTCAACTTCTTGTCCGTTTAGTAGTAATACTTTAAAATATTATATAGTTACTACAAGAAATCCTATGGGAAACTCAAAATAGTTCTTCCGATGAACAAAAATAATACATATTTGCGTCTTAGAAAATTGATCTTCCTAAAGTTGATCGGTTCGCTAAATGAGGTAAACAAATATCATTGAACAAATTCTTGTATTTCTTTTCTCCGAATTAACCATTGATATAAATATATGAATATTGAAATATCTAATATACAACTTCATGGAAAAAGATACGAAGTAAAAAAACAAAGGATGGTAATTATAACACATTGATTTTTTGTGCGCAATGACCATCTGGCGAGGGATATAAAGACTTGTCAAGTAAAAAATGTTATTCTTTTCCATTTTAGGGACTAATTGCTTTATTTAGGTTGCAACCCTAATAACTTTAACTATTACAAAACGTTTCATGGTGCAACTAGTTCTGGTAAATGTAGCTGTTAGTGGATCTTGTCCTTGTTATAGTTAACTTTAACCATTACAATAACCAAAGTTGCAACTCAGACTAAGAGATTAGTCAATGGAGTATCTTTTTGTTCAGTTTTTGATTTCTGATCCGTTGTAATGAGTCGATTTTAATCCGTTGCTGTTCAAATCTCCTATTGATTCCCTACAATTCATATTTAACAAAATAACCACAGAACACTAGCAGAATTGTAGAATAATTTTATTGGGGTCATAATATGAGTACACTATTTATTAAGTGAATGTAGTATTAAAAAAAGAAAACGGATTATGGTATGTATGTTGCATGCATGTTCATTTTATCATGCAACACATGAATTTTTGTGAAAATCATTTTGAAAATTATGTCGAAAACTTAATACTACCATCGCGGTACGAAGCTCAATACCGGTGGCCCTGTAGCTTTCATTTACTATAAGCACTGTGATGTTGTTTGAGCAGTGAGTCGGCTGCTCAAATCAATAGAACCCCAAATCAAATTTCAGAAGTGAGATCCTCAATATGTGCTACATTCCCTACATTAAACATACTTCATATAATGTAAGACCCAGAGAAAAGGTCCTCATGAATATCAAAGATCAAAACATCCACTGGTACCGGGAACAATGAAAAAACAGTCAAGAAATTTGATTGGAAATATGCATACTGTTATCCTGAAGTAGATTTTTCATTTAACATGTTTACAGAAGGAAGTTGAGTTGACGACCCCCTACTGTGCAATAATTCTGCACAATCACAAAGTCTCATTCCATACTTTGTGTAGAACATTACTCAGACCATAATACAAATCAAAAGATAATTTTAAAAGTGTATCATATCAATTTCTCATTCAATTTTGGCAATTACATTCCATTTTTTGGATTACAGTTAAAATTAAGTTTAGAAACGCATACAAGAATACGTTTTTTAGAAAAAAATTAAGTGATGATGGGTCAGTAGATAGCACACCGCGTCGTTCGACTTAGGTTCCAATCCTAGAGTGTCTCTAGTGTGAATGTGATCCACATATGTGCTATTGCCGGAAGAAGTACAATGGCATCTGGCAAAAGTTCTGCAGTATTAATATACTTACTTATACGTTTTAGTAGGTTGAGTACAATGTTATCTGATGTTAAATGGCATTGTGGTGTAAGATGACAAATGTTGTAAACCTAGAGGGATTGGTTGAGAAGGGCAGTTGGCAAGATAGTATGCGTTACCTAAAGTGCATCTCGTGCAGCATCTGGGCGCGCTTCTGCGAGGTGTCGCAGCGCGAGATGACGGCGAGCACGGCGCGCTCCGGCACGTACCACACGAGCGCGGCGCCGATCACCTTCTGGAACTCCTTGTGCGCGTTCTCCACGCGAGCGCTGTGGACGTCACACCATACCACTCAACTAAATCTTTCCTTCCAAGCAATCATATTTCACATCACAAACCATTACCAACATCAGAAACTTAGCCCAGAACCAATCAATCTTTTGCAACTTAACAATTCTATATATAAATAAGTCCCATGTGGTCACCACAATGAACAATCCATGAGTAGAAAACTATACACTCAAGCTATACTGGAATTTTTGGCATCAACTTGCAGAGACAGTGTAACATTGTTTTATACGTAAATTGCATTAGTCTTCTCTTTACTCCACAATATGATGGCATTGTGCATAATATTATTTGGGCACTACACACATGGTATGGATCAGAAATAATGTGGAGGAACATACATTTTTAATTTGCCAGAGAAGATCAATGGAGAATTGTAGCAATAAAGCCATTTTACTAAAACACTGTTTTAAGATTATAAAAATAATACAAAATCCGGCCTTAAGATATTGTATTCAAAATTATAAAACAAGACAATTTTAACAAAAAAAAAAAACTGACTTCAAAAATTTCTATTATAAAACAATGCACCAGAACATCTTCAACACATTCCAATACACATGTACATGTTAAAATTGATCTTCAGGCTATAAGTCAATCAATATGTGGTTAGGTGTAGGTACCTACCTAGCCTTATATTGCCATTAACCTGCCAATATCTTAATCACTATAGATTCATTCCATTTTGAGTTCCCTGATGTATTTTCAAAATTCATTTTCCATATCATGAGAATGTTCAGAGGTAACAAACATTAAAAAAGAATACAAAGGTAGAATACAACCAAGGAGGCTTGAAATTGGTTAAATAATCATAGTGTACAGATAATTATGGATAAAAGCTTATCAATTTATCAAATGTGCATGCGACAGTTTAGCATATCTATGAAGCAAATGTGAAAAACTCATTACATATATAAATATTATTAATAAATATGAACACACTTAGGAGAGGACTACATATAAGAGTTTTAAATATGCAACAACTACAGACAAAGAAACCAAAACATGGCTAAGACAGTATGGGCATGTAAAAAGGTGTATATACAACCATTTGGTCTAAGTAGCTTTGAACCTACCCAAATAAAATAGAGGTTCAGGTCGCCCACCTTCGACATACTGGTCAAATATTAGGAAATTACTTAAAAATGCCTAGTTACATGAATCAACTACCTTCGAAAAATTGGCGTGATGCAAAAATGTGACAAGACCTTACTCCAGATAATGAAATTCCTGTTATGCATATAAACTCAAGAGGATAGATTGAGTATAGGTGAATTACTTTCACTTAGTTACACTATAATATTTTTAGGTATTAAAAAAAGTTAAAAAAAAAGTTACTCACTATTCCTTGAGATCATCAGGTACCGAAATTTCAAACTTGTGAAAAGTATTTTTGTCAATAGGAGTTTTCGTCACCTTAACCCGCAAACGATCTTTTGGCACTATTTCTGTGTAGCAGTTGTCCCATTCTAGATATTCTATCACAAGGAATTCACCTCTCATCATCTGAAATTAAATGTTATCCTGTTATTACCAAGTAATTTGTAACAAACGCACAAGAGTGTTATGACTTAATGGACATAAATGAAGATATCAAGAGAAGCTTTTATTTTTATATTCACACAGACGAAAGAAACACAAACAAACAATTGTATATAAATTGACTTACAAATTCAAACTTTACTACATAAATATTGCACTTGTAGGAAAGTAAAAATGCTTTTATACTAATAATAATAAATGATGTGAAAGTCTGTTTACTGTACAATTATTTTTAACATTTATGTTCACTTCACTGATTGTTTTCTTTTTTTTTTTAATAAACTATCAGTAAAATAAGTTTTATTAGAATTAATATTTACTAGTCTCTTCACTATTCTCACTATATAAAAACTTCTTTTTTACATCCCATAAGATCAAAAGAAAATAAAACATACCAGTAATGTGGCAAATAGAGTTTTAACTATTATGTTTTCAATTCAACTGTCACCGTACTAGATTTATAATTTAATGTTTTCTATTCAAAATACAATCCAAGAAGGAACTTGTAAAACTTAAGTTCCATTACTAGTTCAGAACATCATTAGAGTACTAAGTAAATATCTAGCCATGTCATAAGGTTTATCTAGAATATAAATATAATTATTAGAGCTTAAATACTTTTAGCTCATGTATAGTTTCTACTTAAAATCTATATGGTTACTTTTAATGAAATTATAGTATAATGTTATGCATGTTATAAACAAAATAGATGGTATTTTATTTCTTTAATAGGAATATTATTTCTCAAAAACACAAGACCTCGATTATCTACTGCAAAGTAGTATATCTAATATATCCATACATCATTAAAATTACAATATTTTTTAAATACATTAGAATCTTAATGGGCAAGATTATCTATTTTATAATTTAACTATTACTTGAACCCACTTCTGATGTAGTAACTCCCACAAACCAAAATTCTCTTGATAGAATTTACAAACCAATCCAATACTATTTACTATATGAATACATAGAAATATAAAGGAAAAAAAGTATATTAATAAGTTATTTGGACATAAGTACAATACACAAAAACAACTTTTATGAGATCTGCCCTAAAACTAGATAAACAAATAAAAAGACATAATTAATAATTACTATTGTAAACATCATATAGATAACATTCATGAAACTATGAATATAAGTATTGTAAAAGCTGCCTTTGTGCATTTACAAACTCCAAATCTACAGTACTTTATCAAATAACACCTGGCTATTAAAATAAAAAGCAAGGGGTCAAATACAGGTTTCACAGTATATAAGCTACTAAAAACACTGAACAAAAGAGGGTAGCCGTTTTTCAAAACAATATTCTAGATGGTTCTTGCTTATCATTGGATTTCGTAGGTACTTTCGATGTATCATAATATAATACTTGCCTTGATATTAGCAGTCCACCACCCACATGCTTCCTTCTCGTTAGACCTCGCGTATACCTCCACCTCTTGGTTGTCCACGAATTCTGTGTGTTTGCCGGTGTCTTTCGGTGGTAAGAACACTTGAGAAAAAGGAAACTTCGACTCGGGCTGCCAGCTAAAACCCAGCAAAAAAATAGTAATGTAAATAAATAACTATTATAGAGATTCATACAAAGAAACGGCAATGTTATGCGAAGTAAAACGTAAACTCACTCATTTTCAAAGGCTACGAGAACCTCGTTGTCGAGCACGTCGGTGACAATGGCCTAAAAATAAAGAATTTTTTAGCACATTCAAACGAACTACAGAACTTAGTGGTGCGCTAGAAATAAGTTATCTAGGTCACATACATGAATATGTACAAATGTAGAAAAGCTGTTATTGACATTCCGGTTTTTTTAATCCATTAATGAGGCTAAAAATACGGAAAGTAACACTATCGTTACAACACATGGAAAAATCACGCCCTGACAGACGGACATGGCGTCCATTCCAGCCGTGATGATCTTCCCGGAAAAATATTTTTGTAAGTATGAGACAAAACTCTTTCTTAATAGTTGGAAATTGATGATAAGGTTTTGCACTAGAAAATATAACGCACGTTTATAGAAATTAAACGTACTTCACGACTTACAAACCTTATAATAAGCACCATTATCACCGTACACCTCGACCGACAAATCCTCCATTTTGGTTTGAAAGCGTATTTGGCGTTTTCGGAACGAGAACGAATACTCGCAGCGGTTCACTGACCAATCATCAGTGAGAATTTAAGCATAGAGTCGAATGTATTTATTTTTTAAAAGACTGCAAAGCATAACTCCTTGTGAGTCACTATTTAGTTAACCCTTTTGAATTTGGAATCCCCTACATTTCCAAATTAAAACGAAAAAATAGTTCAAGGTTTTTTTATAATTAATTTAACATTCATTGTCATTGTTTGTCCCTTTTTTTGTAAAGTGAGTACATAATTAACCACTCGTTGCTTTCAATCATAAATTACGAGTTTAAATTTTGATAGAGGGTTGGTTTGGAAGACACTTTTCACTAACAGTATAATATTGTTCATTATTAAATTCTCCGTCTCTGTGGACTACAGTATAACGAATACAGTTAGTTGAAAAACTGTTGTTTAAATTCTAATATATTATTGTAATCGAACTATAAGGTTTGATAAATAACGTGAAACCCTAAGTAATAGCTTGCTGTTGCCACATAAAGTGATTGATAGATTATTAAGTTATTTAATATTATTAATAGATAAAATGCAGATCGTTAATTTTTAATTTTTTTAAATAATTTTAGGAAGCAATTTGTGATTATACCTACAAACTATTGTTGACAAATTATTATTAGATTATGCTTGTGTTAAGGTAGTAGTGGATTTATGTTTATGTATGGTATGAGTATGGTCACATAAATCACAGGCCACAAGATTACGCTGGAACAGATGTCTCAACATCACCGTACAAGGGTTTAGATCTCGCGGCAGGCCCAAAAAACGTTGGCTGAACGTTGTGATGGTGGACATGAAGGAGAATGACCTCACAGAAAAGGACGCCAAAGAGCGGGCAAAGTGGAGAAAGCTAAGTAGGAAAGCGGACCCTGGTACCAAGCCGGGAAAACGCTAGGTAGAAGAAGAAGAAATAGCGTATTTACCATAAATTGTAGCCTACATATATCAATCTGTCTGTGAGCGTAAATATGATATTCTCAGGCAAAATTTCATTCAATGTTGTCAATGTCACATCATTTTGTAGACGAATGTTTATATGTACCCTGCTCTACACTATCTATTTCACACGTACTAATAGTCTGTGGAATATTTCGCCTGTCCTGTTGGACGAATATTATTACTACTAGTCTGTGGAATAGACTACTGACATCTGTCAGAAGTCTTGACGTTGTAATTTTGGCAGCAAAAATAATTGTGGCGAATTACATATATACATACTGTTATTTTGCATTTTCGTTTGTTTTGCCACATAATCAGATAAATTTGAATAATCCAACATTTAAAACCCTATCGTATATAGTTATCCTGAGCCTATGTAGTTTTTTTAGTTTGAAACGTATTTGTTTAGAAAATGTCCAGTGAAAGACTTACTATATTAGTTACCGGGGGTTCGGGTCTTGTCGGACAAGCGATAAAGACAGTGGTGGAGACCGAGAAGCGGCAAGGGGTCGAGTCCACTGTTAATGAGGAGTGGATTTTTTGTGGTTCCAAAGACGGCGACCTTCGGTTAGTTTTCTTATCGTGCAACATACTTATAGATAAGTGGTACAAGGAATGTCAATAGAGATTATATCTATTGAAGTTCATTAACTTATACAATTTTCAAACAAATGTTTGGTATTTCCCGTGGCGTAATTGGCTCTATTGGGGTCTAGTCTTAAAATCTACTGGGAGCTTTTTACTGCTGTATTATGTCGGTGATTTCCACTATGTGTGACTTAGAAACGTATTACATATAAAATGTAAGCAGGAAATTTTGTAAATTAATATCAATACCTCTTTCCTGAAAAAATTAAGGTATTTTGGGTAATTCCTCTAAAATATTTTGCTTTACTTCAAACCTCTAAGGGTAAGGAATTTTTGTTGTACCTATTTTTCGCATTTTATTAATGTATTAATGACATTGAAAATCTAATATTTAATCATTATGAGGTTAAAGTTGTATGAAGTCGTTGCATCATATATTAATTTAAATAAATAATGATTTGTTAATAACAGTTTTTATTAATAGAAATTGAAAGCTATTGGTAAGGTTTTTCAAATTGTTGTTTGTACACATTCGGACCCACTGAATCTTTCTTAGAGTTAATGCCGAATGTAATTGACTGTTATTTGTGTGATAGATATAATTCTCAGTTTTCTTTTTGTGTTAAATATCTACATATTTATGCGTATCAGCTGTTTCCTTTTTGTAATACAATTTATGCATATTATTTTAATTAAATAACAGTTTTTGGCATTATGTCCTCATATTTGTACAAATAAATATTAGATCAATAATGATAGTACAATGTTTAATGATATAGTTATTAAATTTGATATTTACTGTGGTGTGTAGCTAATTTTTGTAAATTTATTAATAAATTCTTTGGGTTACAGGGATAAAGCTCAGACTGAGGCACTATTTGACAAATACAAACCAACTCATGTAATTCATTTGGCAGCAATGGTCGGAGGTTTGTTCCACAACATGACACATAATTTAGATTTCTTTGTGAGTTTCATTTTTATTACGACAATATGAAATATTTTCAATTTAAGGGAAATGTTTGTAAATATTTTAAAATGTTTATGTAAATCAATAATGTTATTATCAATTGCTAATATTTATTGTAAACTAGCTGTTGCCCGCAGCTCCGCATGCGTTTTTTTTAATTGTATATTACTTCTTATAAGATCAGCTATCTGTTAGTGAAAGTTCCGTGAAAAATGGTTCAAACATCTTGGAGATAGTACTGCAAACAAAGTTATGGGTAAAAGCTAGTCCAAAATAAAAAAGCTTTAATTACTTTTTATAATGTCAGCTATCTGTCAATGAAAGTCCCATGAAAATAGGTCCAATCGTTTTGGAGATAGTACTACAGACGAAGCCACGGATGACTGCTAGTCTAAAATAAAGTAGCCTTTGTCACCCGCTGTAATTTTAACTATCCGTCAGTGAAGTTTCTGTTTAAAAACGGTCCAGCCATTTCAGAGATTACCGGGAACATACAGACAGACAAAAATTTTAAAAATAGTATTTTTGTTATCAGTGTCTTGTATACATTCATATCCATTTAGTAAGAAGTCGTTATTTTGATATTACAAACAGATACTCCAATTTATTTATATGTATAGATAATTGATTCTTTGGAATCCCCAAAAATCAAAATCTATGCTTCCATCAAAATCCATGAAAGTACTTAAACATTACACTTGTACATTTCATATAATTTGCAGTGCAATAAAATTGTTAGTTAAGCTATTAATGTTAATTTACATTAATAACTGTTAATTGACTGTCATATATCGATTTAACAATTAATCTCAATATTTGATTCGTTAGTATACGTTTTGATGGCTTTTGGAATAATGCCCAGATATATTACTTGATTGTTTTTTCTAAACTTATTTTTTGATAAAAGAGTTTATATAGTTTTTAATGAACCCAAGGTTGTAAATATATTTTCACCCAATGTTAAGATGTAATTTTAGTCTGTAGTTATTTAAGAGTATAATAATAAATGAGGTTAGTCTATGGTAGATTACTGTTGTTAAGAACTGTAGATAGCAATTGTTTTACTATGATTGTTCTGCTCAATTATTCTGCTGTAGAGTAAACTCCTGTTTGGTATTGGAATTTGTAACAATAACATGATATTTTTTTTTATTCATACTTACATACCCTGTTGGCACTGGGGCGGCTACAGATTCACCGGACTATATGATAATTAAATAACTATTGACTGTTCATATTTACCTTTAAGTGTTAGTAAAATGAAGATCTCTTCCATTCACACCTATCGGTTTATGCATAGTAGTTACTTGTTTATAGGTTGTAATAACATTGTTTGGCAATTTTGATTGTCAATAAAAATAACAGGCAGTAATTAATCAATAGCAGAATAACGTTATCTACAATATCTTGTTATCTATTACCTAGGCATAACATATTACATTATTAGTTTGATTAAACACCTTTTATTTCTGTGAGCACTGTCCGTTTACACCAGAAAAGGTATGGCAGTCACTCCACTGCAGTTAATGTTTTAGCAATTCTGACATTTTTACCTGTACAATTATTTTTCAGAGGGAAAACATGGCTATTAATGATAACGTTCTATATGCAAGTCATAAAAATGGTGTCAAAAAAGTAGTGTCCTGTTTATCAACTTGTATATTTCCCGATAAGACCACCTATCCCATAGATGAAACAATGGTACATAATGGTCCACCACATACTTCTAACTACGGCTATAGTTATGCAAAGAGAATGATTGATGTTTTAAACAAGTAAGTTTTTTGTATCAATGTAAAAATTAAGCTTTCAATACAATGTTATAGGAAAAAAGTTAAACAAACCTGGAAAATTAACTGTCAAGTGGTTTCATCGAACTACACTCATTGGTTAATTATTGATTTACAACATAATGGTGGTAGGCTAGCTGGAGAAGCTATACTCACATTTATTATACGATTCTAACGGATTACAATCGACCCAGTGTTGAAACATGCTATCACTAAGACATCTCTATAGTTTGAATTCAATGATTAATTACAGTTATGCTAGACCCGTACCTACGTGATGAAGGTTTGACTACTTGTTGTGCTAGAAACTAACCTCAAAAGTAATTCCGATAAAGACTCGAAAAAATGTTCGCACACCTTTTTTCATCTCAATAATAACTTGAAATTAGCTTTTCCAATTCTTTTTGTTTTGTGTAAATATCGTGGGCCCTGTTATCGTGTTGCGTTTATAGTCAGGTAGTCCGATAGTTCGCATAGCTCATAACACATAGTGATAATATCTTCCCATACCGTCATTTATGGCGATCATAGACAAAACTTCGTTGCGATACACATAGGTGTGGGAGTAGCATTATGCTATTTGTGTAATTACTATGTATTTCCTACTCAATCTGAGCTTAGCCTTTGTAAATGGGTCAACCTTGTGCATGCTTTCCAATTACATCATTTACTTGAGCAAAACCATTAGAGTGATGGTAAAAAATTCCAGGGGCTACCACGAGTCCTATGGCTGTACATTTACATCTGTGATCCCTTGCAACGTGTTTGGACCTCATGATAACTACAGCCTTGATTCTAGTCATGTGATACCTGCGCTCATTCGAAGGATGGATGATGCGGTAAGACAAGGTAAACAATGATATTTCTTTCTCTTTTTTATTGTATGTGATGTTATTATTGTTGATACTGTACTACAACTATGATACTGCAACGATATTCCTCTGCTTGTTATGGTCCATGAAAATAGCACACTAGTTAAAGGTAACACACCTTCCTGTTTATACACTCGTTAGCAAAAAAATCTCAAAAATATATAAGTTAAAAAATATTTATGAAGTATGGTCGAATTACGACCATTGGACGACCAGTAGTTAAAATAATGTTTTAAGATAAAAACTCACGCCCGACGTGGGACTTGAACCCACAACCTTAAGATAAAGATTCTAATGGTCTTAAACATTACCCATTTATTATATTTGCGTTCAGGCGACCCCACGTTCACAGTAATGGGCAGCGGACGGCCTCTACGCCAGTTCATCTACTCATTAGACTTGGCGAAGCTGTTCATTTGGGTTCTGAGGAGTTACGACAACGTTGAACCTATTATATTGTCTGGTATGACTAAATTTACATTTTTAACAATAGGGCTTTTAATAAGATCCATTTGGAAGAGTAACATAATTTTTCAAAGTTCTCTAGAACCATCATCACATCGTGGTCTTCACCATATGATTGAAAACACAATACTTCATGATTCGTCACGACTAATTCCTCGTGAGTGGCCACAGCATTTCCTGATGTCTGAATTGTGTTCCTTTATGAAGCCGATGATTAGTTAGCTAGAGAATTTGGTAAACAATGAATATGAGGTGGTTGGATATTTCAAAAGTCAATAGGTGGTCATGTTAAAATTAATTTATGGATAGTCTGGGATGGTTAGATTTTAGTCTCATTTTATTTGTAGAGGAAAAGGCACTCACGTGAACAAATCTTTGTTGTAAATGTTTTTACTATGGTTTAATGCTATCGTTTGACAATTTTAATCGTCAGTTGCAATTAAAAATATGTGATTCGAGAGATGATTGTTTAGTGCAATGAATATGAGGTTTTGGGGAAGGAAAACACCGTGAGGAAATGCTTAATGTTGGTGTATTTTTAGTATGCGACTTACTGATTACACCGTACCTGATGGTAAACACAGTGCAGGCCAAAAACAACGGCGACCATCGATAGCTTTGTCGCTGACTTTTTGACCTGCAAACGTCTCGATATTTGAATGTACGCTGACGACAACATGGTGGTAGAAATTCAGTCGAAGACAGATATCGTATCTCCCCGCTGAGACATTCCGTCTTCTCGCTTAGACATTCCATCTCCCCGCTTAGACATCCTATCTTCCCGCTTAGATATCCCATCTCCCCCTAAGGCATCCTGTTTCCCCGCTTAGACATCCCATCTCCCCGTTGAGACATCCCATCTCCTCACTTAGACATCCTATCTCCCCACTTAAATATCCCATTTACCCTCTGAGACATCCCATCTCCTCGCTTGATCAGTGCGAGAAAACTTAATATATA
This sequence comes from Antheraea assamensis, assembly GCA_035772565.1. Classification (NCBI taxonomy): domain Eukaryota; kingdom Metazoa; phylum Arthropoda; class Insecta; order Lepidoptera; family Saturniidae; genus Antheraea; species Antheraea assamensis. The sequence goes on along the minus strand of JAQQSE010000240.1, from coordinate 72,261 downwards.
GTGGTCGCAATCCATTTGGACACAAAGTCATAGGACTAAATACTTATATAGAGTAAAATAAATTCCAGTCGATGAAGAAGACGAGGTAACGATAAGCCAAGTAGCTGAAGTAATAAAGAAAGCGCATGGTTACCAAGGAGAAATAGTATATGATACAACAAAAGCAGACGGTCAATACAAAAAGACCGCGTCCAACAAGAAACTCAGGTCTTTGTACAAAGAGTTCAAGTTCACGCCGTTCGAGACCGCCATCCAAGAATCGGTCGAGTGGTTCAAGCAGAACAGGGAGTCCGCTAGAACTTGAGACTTCTAGAAACATCTAAGATGTCATTAGTTAGGAACTATATGGAAATAAATTATATCAGAAAACATTTTATGTTTTAATTGAATTCCTATACCTTAATTTGTAATCATTATTCTTCAGGTCTACGATTTTTTAGAATCCAGCTAAAAAACTTGACAGTGTATTTGAGATGTTGATATGTAATGGGTATTCCCTTGCCAGACATATTACATAAACTATGCGCGCGTTTAAAAAACAACTTAATGCTACTCCTATACCTGCGTGTATCGCCACGAAGTTTTGTCTATGGTTGCAATAAATGTTCGTTAAAAATTATCGTTATGTGTTACAAACTATCGGGCTGCGTGACGATAGACCCATTACGGTAACTGGGCCGGCTGTTGTCACACGCATCAAAGGAACTTTGATGGTTAATTTCAGATTATTATTGCAGTAAAATGGTGTGCCAATGTTTTTCTGCGCCTTTACTTTAAGGTTATCTTTAATGCAACAAGTAGCCGAAGATTTGTCAAACAGGTATGGGACCAGCACAAGATATCCATTCCATCTTTGTTTTAAAATAAAATGAGTATTTTACAGTACAATGCGCTTTTTTTGTTAAGCACTTTAAAGTAACCTTGTACGGTTTCTACTCTTGAATCCCTTTGATCTTATTCCGGAGATTTCTAATTGAATATTTAATAATTGCCCGCGACTCTGAACGTATTAAATCAAATCAAAAATACCTTATTCAAAGTAGGCCTTCGGAAAGCGCTTATGAACGTCAAAACTATCACCGATTCGGAAAACGACCCAGTCATAGAGAAGAAGAAAAAAGAAACTCAGTTGGGCTTATCTTTCTAACGTACAATATGTACGTTACATACTTATATATATAAACTAAAATTATAAAAGCTTTTAGCGAATGCACAGAGGGGTAAGTTAATTCTAGACATCACTGTCGTTCAGGTATTGTTCTATCCCTTAATAGCCTATTGATATCAAAAGGCACTTGACATTGTGCTTGTAGTTACTATACGACAAATTATACTTTTGGTTATCGGTAATATGCTTTGGGACTTTGTTGTAAAATACAACATTATTACCTAAAAAACTCTTACGGAGTCTGAGAAATGGGATGATCTGTTTGTTACAGTTTCTAAAGTTTACTAAAAATAATCTGAATGTAAAAATGTTTTCAGAATACGCTTTTTAGCACGGCGATGAAGTATATTTTAAATACTAAGTAAGCCAAAATACCAAAACTATAAAGAAATAGTATTCAAAGAGCTTTGAGGCATAAACTCTAACTACACTATGTTACTCTCCGTACTAAAAAAAGCAAAATTAATAAATAAGAATGTATGCACGGGAATTTCGCTTATTTGCCTGTAATAGTCCAACGAAACTGTAGAGGCCTTGCCAGGTCAACAGTTTGCTTAGTTCGAAAAAAAAAAATATTTTGCCAATTCGATAAAGTATATCACGATACGCGGCACTTCAAATCGGTTATTGATAAATAAAACACTGTACCAGATATAAAATATTGTATATTAATAAACTACGATATCACAGGAATGTTATTTTTGTTAATTATTCTCATGATTAATGTCCTAATTATAGTAGTTGTGAGACCGTGAACAAATATGCATTAAAAATGTTTTACAATTAGAAGCGACTTTTTATTATTGACCTTTGCTTTCCGCTATACACTTTGTATAACATGTTCATAGACTTTAAAATATGTATTTCTTAAAAGAAGCTAGATTAAGAAATACTTAATAACAGACGTTTCGTTGCCAGTTGTTTACTATTCACAGTAACGATTTCGTTAAAGCGAAAAAAAATTTCTTAATATATTGATTAAAATCACGAAGTATAGTCAGATGAAAGGTAATCGAGTAAAAAGTCTTCAAGTTCCCTGGCAAAAGGCCGCAACAATCTTTGAAATTGCTCAAGATCAGCGAAGACTAAACAGTTTACACTGGAAAAACAGTGAAAGTTGCCAAGAAAAGTTCAGGATTCATATGTATTTAGAATATATTAATGTTACCTCGGTTTTAGCGATCGGTTTTATCTTTTTTAAATTTGTATCTGTAATCTACAAACAACGCACTACCATATAAAAGACATAGCAGTAAATTGTGTTCGTGATTAAAAACTGAAATGATTTAACCTTCGATAAATTAATCCTTCTAGGTTCTTTTATATCACATTAAATACGGCTGACCGTTAAATTTACACGGTTTTTCCTTTTGTTTATAATTATTTAAGATTTTTTCTACCAGAGAAGAGTGCCGCAGCGAAAAATGGTTACGAGAACCACTGACAGTTATAAAGAGTTTGTTATCAAGACCCTAAATTCGTTTCACAAATAGAATACCTATGTATCTTTCCAATTATCGACATTATCCTATTAGTACAAACCAATCTTTATATAGGACCAAATAATTTGTCCTGGAGTAACGAAACCTAGTAATTACTCTTATTATCCAAGTTTGTACTCTGAAGTAAGTACGTGAAACACAGGCATGATTTCAAAACTAGAAACTGTGACAAACTGGTCGTTCCATGTTTTAGACTCAGTAAAACCAATAACAGTTTTTTAGGTAATCGTGTTAGGTTTTATAACAAAGTCCCAAAGCATATTACCGATTTGCCAGACTATAACTTTAAGTGCCATGTTAAGCGGGTTTTGGTGTCAAAGGGTTATCATAGAGTGGATCAATATGTGAACGATAGTGATGTCTGGAATTGACTCCTCTCTGTGCATCCACTAAAATCGATTGTAATGTATAATGAATTTTAATTATATAAGTATATGTTAAAAAGATAAACCCGATCGAGTTTCTTGCCGGTTCTTCTCGATGACTGGGATGTATTCCGAACCGGTGGTAGTTTTGACGTTCATAAGCGCCTTCTTAGGGCCTAAATTGAATAAAGTAATTTTGATTTTGATTTTCAAGTGCCAAATGACCATTGCCAGTTATTCCATACTCTTGCAATTCGTAATTATATTTCATATAATACAAGGAAGTCATATCCTAACTAAAGAAGTAACATAAGAAACTGTTACTAATGATAAAAAATGGGTAAGATTTCTCTCATAAAGCAAGCCCGTGTTCGTCGTAAGTAACAAATATCTTTTCTATAGAAGTGATGTAGGCGGCGGTGCGGAGGTCCAGGTATAATTTGTGGGTATTTGCTGCTCGCTTGACGTTCTGAAAGTTCAAATGACAACAATGGCTTTATGTAGCACTTATATTATAGAAATTATAACCTCAAAAGTTGCTGGCTGCGAATTTTATTAATTCACGCCTTTCACTGATCTATAGCATCAATACCTAGAGATAATTCTTAAAGGATTCTCGTATTCTCACCTCACAAGCGTTGGTCATTGAGTATTCTAGACCCGAATTGACAATGTGCTCCTCACTGGCACCTGATATCATAGTCTTGAACTCCGTAGTCGGTTCTATCTTCACATCAACGTTCGCAGCCTTCAAAGATTTCTCAACGGAATCTGGGCAAAACAATACACACAATTTTTTGATGAATGGACGATCTTAAAACCTCTTCGTAAACTTGAATATAAATCAAAACTTCGACCATAGATAATGCAAGGTTATGTAATCACCTAAAAGAGCCGTATTGGAATCCCTCCAAAACTTTATGCTTAGTTTGCCGAAGCTGACGTGGTTGAGGTTCTTGAGGAACTCGAAGTAGGAGACGGTGACTCCGCCAGCGTTCGCCAGCAAGTCCGGAAGAACTAAGATCTTCCGCTGCTGGAGCACAACGTCTGCAGCTGGCGTAGTCGGTCCGTTTGCTCCCTCGCCTATTATCTTTTAATTATTGTGATATTACGTAAGCTTCTAAAATATAACAATACTCTAAAGCAATTACCATCAAGTAATGAATATATAGAGAAGTATATACAACTAATCAATAGGTTGTGTCTAGCTACGTAAAAGCTTTTGCCATCCATTGTTTTTGAATTTCCTTTAACGCTAAAGTCAACAGTGAAATCTAATGCAGTGACAATGCCTATATTCAAATTACTTTGCAATTTAATTTTGCAGCATTGTCTTGATTAATCGTTTTCTCCATTGCTGCCACAACCAAGATGTCGCATTTTTCGAACAACAGCTCAGGACCGACTTCCTTTGCTCCGGGATACCCTTTGGCGCTTCCCCTGTTTTTCGCTTTATATTGTAACAATTCCTGATGAGAAATAGAATTCAAATTTATCAACATATATTACCGTCGGTATTTTCATAATCAGTTCTGTAAACACAGAACTTATAATACGCGCTAAATCTAGACTCGGTCAAAGACAGTTGTTTTAAAGCAAATCGAACTAAAAAGCGAAAAATAAATAAATCATAGATAAACAAACTAAAATAACACGCTTTTAGAGATAATCAAAGTAAAAAATAATTCTTAGTCTAAGAAGAAAATTACTCATCAGAAAATTAATGTCACTATTCTAAAAGCGTGTTGTCAGTTTACAAGCCATAAATATGAATATATGTGTTTTGAACAGTTACATTTTGATTTCGAAAACACATTCAAAGTTTTTATCGCATGCGTAGTTCGCGCACTAGCTCTATCTCTCTTACTCTCATAAGAAAATAAATTATGAATCCTGGCAAATGGAATCAGGATAATCGAATATTTTGATCGAATTATTGTATTGTCATGGGTCTTCCACGAGTGCAAAATTTGATTCAAATCTGATCATTCAAAGTGGGGCAAAATCACGTTCAAAGATTGCGTTACTTTCATTTAATGAATTAATTATAAATTATGTTTACTATGTCTATGCCAAACTTTCAGTTTTGTCAATGATGTTACGCTACTATGAAATAATATTAAATTTATAATTTAATTCTTGTGGTATATAAAGAGGAATAGTAAACCGTTGCATTAATGCCATCCGCATTTTGCAAGTTACAATCGACTTCCATGACGCCTATGATCTTGACACCGTGCTGTTCGAGATACACCGCTGTGTAGCTACCGACATTACCGTAACCTTGAATCATCGCCGTTTTGTTCTACAAATTGAAGAAACGTTGTATTGAGTAAAAATTATAACTTCTCTTTTTGAATTGTAAGTTAGGCATTAATTAGGCATGTTCGTGATCACACGATAGTTGCAGAGGAGTTATTTTAAGCGATGATGGCTGCGTTCGTAGTGTGTTCGGACACAGCGTCGAAGGATGTAGGTTCGAATCCGAGCAACTGAGTCGCAGCTTTCGGTGAAGGAAAACATCGTGATGAAACCATAGCAGTGGTAGGGCTTTTTCTAAGTCCGTCTGGCTAGCTACCACCCTCGAGTTGAAAATCTGTCACCAAGCACCTGTTGGTGTGTTCCTGCAGCTGCACTTGAGAGCCAGTCTTCCTGTAGGTTAAGCGTGACTTACCATCTTAGACCACATCATCATTTAACATCAGATGAAATTGTGGTCAAACGTTTCCCTATAAAGTATAAAAAAAAAAAAATATACATAATTACAAAAGGTAAGGTTCTAAAAAACGGCTGAAGTAAACACACGTCAAACAATTTTCAGAAAGTTTGTCGAATATTGTTATGGAATTAAAGTCAAGTACAGAAAAACCCGCCCTTCTATCATTATAGAATTATATTTTTTTTTGGAAAACAAAACCGAACCAAAACAAGACCTATCTATTTTACACTACATAGTGAATAGCAGTAGTAGAAAACGCTACGGATCTCGCACTTTTGGAACCAACTTGAGAAGAACAGAAAAATATGTTACTTTTCAACTGGAAGACCTCTAATAATAATGGTTTTAAATATATTAATGGTATTGTTTGTAATTTCACAAAATTAAATCAAAACCTTAAACTATGCAACTTTACCTCTAGGCTACATGAAACAAATCCTAAATCCAACACTGTCTTCGATGTGGCAAATCACACTAATCATTTATTTTAGTTCTTTTTTTCCTACATTTACTAGTCCCGTTAGTAAGCTATGCCAGAGGGGAATCTGACCTGGAATCCAGGCTCGAGATCGATGAGTTTCATCCAGTAATCATCATGTATAAAATTACTGATGGTCATGAATACGCCGCGGCCGGTAGCCTCAACACGTCCGTGAATTCCTCCGCCGTTTATCGGTTTACCGGTAACGCATGCCGCGGCATTTAAATCATTGTAGCCTGTATATAACAACGTTTTAGTGTTAAGGCGTAACACGCTAAATTTAGAAAGATTATTAGCTTTCCAGGGCAGTTGCAAAAGAATATACCAAATCACGATTTTTTCTAAGCTAACATTCAAGTGTGAATGGTAGCCAAAGAAGCACTAGTTAATATCTTAAAACTATGCCATGGTTATAATATATTGCTTCACAAAAAGATAAAGTTAATTGTAAAATTCATTTCTAGAATGTAATATCCAAGTTACCACTGAGACATCATTAAATTAAATTAAAAGTCCGCGACGAAACTTTCTGCTAATAATAATAATGGCTAAAGCTCATTCCCAATACCTACATAATATTCTTAAGGCAATACATACAGGAAATCCCAAACGAAATGAATTTTGCTTCACATTACCTAGAGTTTTAATATAAGTATCCACAATCCAAGACATCTCGCGTCCGGAAGTGTTTACATCTGGAGCTGGTACGTCGATACCCGCACCTGGAAACGACAAATCTTCCACTGGGGATTGTGTTTAATAATTTCGTGTGTTCTTTATTAAAGTTTTTAGGTGGATTAAGCAATGGAACACTTTACTTTGAATCCAAAGATATTTGATATTTACATTTTCAAAGCTCAAAAAATCCTCACTGAAATGTAGACAGTTAAAGGATCATTTATGTTTTATTACCAATGTAATTTTTCTTCGCCAATTCCAAGGTGTAGCGTCTCGTGATGCGTTGCAGTTCAGCGACTGTGAACTTCTTTGGGTTTATCGCCACACCTTCCAATTAAAGTAATAGTAATCAATATTTAAAACAAAAGTAGAGTGTTTCTTGAGAATACGTGCCAGTAAAATTTGAAGTAAAAGAAACGTTTTACTAAATCTGCATATAGAAAACAAATGATTGGCAAAAAAAACTTGCCTCCTTTAGAGCCACCAAATGGTATACTAGAGCATGCACATTTGTAAGTCATGAGAGCAGCCAGAGCTTTGACTTCTTCCAAATTAACTTCATCTGAAAACCTAATACCTGAAATACGAAATTATAAAAGTAAACTCACGGTGGGTCACTGAAATTGGGAACTGTTCACCTAGGAGAATTCCTTATATTTATTTAGAAATAGGTAGGAACGAATACGATGAAGCGAAATATGTAATTGTGAGAGCCTTTTATTATAATCATTTAAAATAGAGAATGTATTTTTATTATTTGACTCAAAGCAAATAAGTCAAAGTAAAGAAATCGCCAAAATGACCTAGTTATCAGTTGCTACTAGGAGCTTAGTAATTCTTAAAGCGCGGTATTGTTAGTATTCGACCATGGTCTAAACCTGAGACTTCCTACACGTATTAATTATCTACTTTTTATACCTTATAGGTTTTAGCTTTTGCCCACAACCTCATCTGATGTTAAATAACGAGGTGTTCTAATATGGTAAACACGCCATACCTGTAGATGGGACTAGCTGTCAATTGCTTGGCGACAAATTTTTAACTTGCGGGTTGGGGCTTGCTAAATGGACCTAGAAAAAGAGCTATAACCATGTTATGGTTTCATCACGATGTTTTTCCATCACCGAAAGCTCTGAATCAGTCGCAAGGATTCGAAACTGCTTTCATGGACGCGGTGTCCGAACACACTATCAACTGAGTTTGTTTCAAAACAAAATTAAACCTATATTTAATCTCGTAATAATGGTATATACATATAAGGTATAACGGTAATAATAATGGTTACTTCTTAAAAATGTTTTAGAAAAACTAGCCTGTTTAATATTCAGATATTAGTGAAAAATGGAAATTCAAATTTTTGTTGCCGAGTGCCCCATAAATTGGGTAATGGGATTTCTCATTCACTTTTTTGTAGGTGTGTGGACTAACAACAGTCTCTCGTGAAATCTGGTTAAGAAAACACTCACCTCCTTTGCACGGCAAACGATGGACGCTGTGTTGCGAACGGTATCCACGTATTATCTCGTAATCACCATTTTTACGTTGCAATGGAAACTCAAACTGCAAAGAACTATTGCAGGAGCCCATTACCTAGCAATTATTAACACCAATAAATGGTAAAGCTTTTTTTTATTAAGCACTTGATATTGTTTTTATGAACAGGGTACAAGTTCATAGATGCATACCTGATATTATGTCAAATTCGAAAGGAATTTCACAATATATATATATAAAATAACTCAATTCTAATATATTATAACTGGGCATGTTCGATTATCCGCTACGAATTGAAAATATGGTTGATAGAGAAGGAACTCGCTATGAAACTAGAGATTGAAACGGGTGTGTAAAATACTGAATCAAGTAGACGGGCAACGCTACTATTGTGGAAGGTCTAAATAAATTAGAGTAAAAAAGTAGAACATGTCTGAATCTTGATATTAGAAAAAATATTTCATTAAACTAATTATTTACGGTACATATCTTTTGCATTACTAGAATAATATAGTTTATTAAGATCAAGGAACAATTCATGAAAACGGAATAGAGATAGGAGAATATATGGTTATAAAATTAAAAATTGTGGGGCCTCTATTGAATTTTTTTGGACAGGAAAGATGATGAGAATGAAACTGAATACCAAAAAGTAACTCAAGAAGTTAAAGACGAGTGCAGACTAAACACTACAAGGAAACTAGTCAAAAAGATTAGAACGAAGATGAACCTTTAAGATCCCAGCGACTCTTTGCCTCCGTTTCTTCTCAGACAAGTGTGTATGCTTCTTTAAGTAAGCTTCGAGACTAGGTTCGCAAACTTGGACAGCATTATGATAGAAGAACTCTACCATTCTATAAAAACTCGGATTCGGATCGGAAGCGACATTTTTCAGACGCTCCGGTATTTCGTAATACCTCACGCTTAGCTTCAAAGGTGACAGACCTTTGACCACCTTTAAATTATGTATAAATTGTTTGAACATTCTTAAAAATACTATAATACACAAGCTCAGTATTCGTTAACCGGCATGTTGTTGTTTTTACATAACAATCTTTCAACTCTCTATTTTCTTTTGATGTTTAAAACAGGCTGCATAGTTTAATGTACTTTGACGGCTAAACATTGTATGAGAAATCTATAAGTGGATGCATTTTCTTTTATTTTGACATATACTATATTAAGCATGTCATATTTTGGACATACACGAATACGAATGTCAAAAATGGCATAAAAATTAATTTAGTCTGTTCCGGTATCGGCCAACTATACCAGTCCAAATAAAGGATGTAATTTATTCAGTTTTTTTTAATCACGAATTTACTCTTTTTCGTATAATAAGAGTGCGGGCAATTGTCTGTAGTGTATAGTAATATGATCGAAATTTGTTGTGTCAGATATAGCTAAGGCCAGATATTGAAGTATAGTTAAATATACTTTGGTAAAGCTGAATTGAAAGTATTCTTAACTTCAGATTAGGCAGCAAGAGGAACCTCTCGTTGCGTCCTCCCACGCTGCGACTTAAGCATAGGTGCGAGCTTCAGTTTTATATATTACGGGTTTTTTTTGGTTAGGTTTTAGCATTTGTGCATAATATCACGTTATGTTAAATTACGATGTAATCTAAAACGGTAAACACGCTAAACCTAGAGAGAACTGGCTCTAAAGTGCAGCTGCCGGAAAACACCAATAAGTGCTTGGCGACTGAATTTAAGAGTGGTATATTGACATAGAAAAATACCTACCACCATGCTATTGGTTTCATCACGATATTTTCCTTCACTGAAACCTCCGGATTGTTCTCAAGGATTCGAACCGACATCGACAACGCGGTATCCGAACACGGTAACCACTTAGCCATCGTTGTTTCAGCCACGTAGTTGGTAAAGCACAGTGACACTTCATTCAGTAGCTCACAACACACAAAGCGATAAGATCATCAGATCAGATGAACTAAATGCATTGGATTAACTTGAATGGATATTTAGATTCACATTGCGATTATATGTGGAGTGTGCCTTTTCCACTTTGGTAACTTTTTGCTAATTACCATTTCTTCTGTACTCGTTACCAACTTTGGTGAAGTTGTCAAGCATCTTAAGAACGGAATTAGTTCATAAAAAAAGGAAGAAATAATAAAACAAATGAGCAAATATTATAAGATTTTAATGGCATAATTCATTTATCGAGCCTGCAAATGGGGTTGTTGTATACCATTTGCAGGTCGACTTTAGGACCGACGAGGTCCCTGATGTTGTTGAGGCCGTACTTGATCATGGTGGGCCGCTCGAGGGAGAGGCCCCACGCGATCACATTCACGTCCTCCGGCAAACCCATCGGCAACAACATCTCCGGCCGGAACACACCAGAGTTACCGATTTCTATCCATTTGCTTAACCCTGCAATATCGTTGCAAATATTGAATCGTCTAAAAACCATTAGACTAGATGTTTATTGTTATACATTTAAGGACATATTGTAAAATCGATTGTACACATCGTCACAATGGAACTTATTTTCACGCCATCTATCCGCTCATTCATAGTACTAAATTGTTTACTGTAAATGTTTCATATTTTCATGTGGTAATTTTATTTAGTAGTAATTCTTTGTCTTTTCAAAATGTCTTTTTGTTATACCTGAGGACATTTGATGCTATGATTCGAGTGCGTCAATCGTTTGTAAAATCAATTAATAAACAATAAATCGGAACGTAGGACACGGTAAATGTGTCCGATTGGTTCGCGACCACCATATACTAGATTTAACACCTGCAATAGCGATACACTCAGACCGGTTGCGTTCCCAAATCAGCTGTTACATATACAGTTACCAGACAATATGATGTGGATTGGAGGGTAAATGGTGATAAGCCCGTCATTGACTCTAGTAACTGGAATAAGCTACCCAACAAGGCAGGCAAGCGACGCTTGCCGATGAAGTTTAGATCTCTGTGGTCACCGTTGACTTTAGATTGCACTGTGTTTCTCATCAGGCATTGTGTAGTCACTTTGTTGTATTACAATAAAAAAAATTACAACATTAGCATTCCATAACCGAAAGACTCACCATTGTGATACGCAAATATTTCCATACTGGGCTCGGTGTAAGGATTGTACGCGGGTTTGAACTGGAGCCTGTCGAAACCGAGCCGCTTGAAGAATGCATCCAGAACACCGATGAGGTCAGCCAGACCCAGGCCCCGGTCCGCTACCACCCCCTCAACCTGGTGGAACTCTGCTAGATGCGTCGCATCGAGAGTCTCGTTTCTGAACACCTAAAAATTTATTCGGGTTTATTTTTACAAGACCCGGTAGACGTTTTGCCACAGATCTCAATATATTATGAACATAAAAATATAAAATTGAAATACAGATCTATTAACAAATGTCTAATCTCCACACAATGGCAGATACCGGTTCCAACTATAAATATTTTTACTTTTTTTTTTATCAAAAAGCACTGATGATTTCGTATAGGTGATGTTTTACAGTTTGTTAAAACCCTACATCCATTTCCTGTACGGTCATTGTTTCAAAATAAATAAAAAATACTTTTTTGCTATGAGCGCCGATAATTCTGTGTCAAATCATCAAACCTCAGCCTAAATTAAAAAGGATTACATTTCCTAAAAGAGTATTGTGGTCAGATTATCTAAAAAACCGTTTTTAAGGTAGGCAAAATTTTTTGATAAAACTTTCGGTAGTTTTCTAAGGATACCTTTGAAACCATAGATCTGAAGTATTTTTCATGGTCGAATCCAAAAACTACACAGTTGAAGCTACAATTTACTTTTTTATGTGGTCATTTACCACCGAACCACAGGCTGTTGAAAATGACCTAAAAGTTAGTTTTTTATATCTTAGTTAGTTAGTTTATATCTCTTAGTTATTGTGACTAATGTACATTTTCCTTCTGTTAAATTTTATATTATCCCATATGAAAAATCATAACCATATGCAGCCTAAATAATGCTGCAAAGAGTCCTGTATCTATAGATAAGGGCTTTACTTTAATAGATTCCGTCGTTTCAAAGATAAGCTCGCACAAACAACAGACACATAAATTTAGTCTATATGTATATATTACCTTGTCGATGCTGAAGTACTTCTGAGGTTTAAAGCCAGTTTGTGCTAACTTGTAAAGCATCCTCGCGCTCACAGCCGTCGTATGAGTCCGCAGCAAGTTCTTCTGCGCCTCCTCTATCTTCCACTCGTATCTGTAACCCTGGAAAAATGTGATCAAATGGAGAACTTCAAAGCAACATGTCAATTAAATATTTTTTAAATACCCTCATAATTTTGGCAAATTTTTGACAGGGTTCTTTGGCAAAGTGTTCGGCTTTTGTTTCCAATTGTATAATATATGGAAATAGTCGTCACCATTAGTCTACTGTTGATCATATGTTGCCTGTTATTAATATTGACAATGACAATGAATGGCCGCTGTTATCGTAACGTGCGAACAAGCAAGCGTTATGCAATAAGGCGCATATAATTTTTACATAAATATTGATTACTAGCTGATATCCGTGACTTTTTCCGCGTAATCCTACGCATGTACACTAGACCACGGTCCCCCTTCCCCGCGGTAGTACTTATAAAAATCATGCTTTCTTTAAACTGAAATAACATTATAATGAAGATATAGTGATAATTTTCTTTTTAGATAACTATTACCAAGTGTCTGAGAAGTAAAACTAATAAACTTCAGCTAAATATATCGCGTAGTTTTTACCTGACGCGCGCACAACCGCAGACCTCTATCGCTTTAACGATATATGCTATTCTAGCTGTTGCCCGCATCTCCGTATGCGTTTTTTATAATTGTAAATTACTTTTTATAACGTTAGCTATCCGGCAGTGAATGTTCCATGAAAATAGGTCCAATCGTTTTGGAGATAGTACTACGGACGAAGCCACGGACGACAGCTAGTCTAAAATAAAATAGCCTATGTCACCTGCTGTAATTTTAACTATCCGTCAGTGAAATTTCTGTCAAAATCGGTTCAGCCGTTTCGGAGATTACCTACCCGGAAGAAACAAACAGACAGACAAAAATTTTAAAAATTGTATTTTTGTTATCAGTATCGTGTATACGTTCATATCCAATTAGCAAAACGTTGTTATTTTGATGTTACATACAGACACTTCATTTTTATTATATGTATAGGTAGAAAAAGATTTATATATTAACCCTTACATTTTCCAAAGTTTCTGACGCATAACATAGTCGCGTAATAATTACTATTCAAATTTCGTTGTATTCCTTCTTGACAAGTATCAAGATTGTTAAGTTCTCGAGACTCGAGAAGTATCCTTTAGATTCTGAGCAGAATTTTATTAACAGTAACAGTAGGAAACCATAAACCTCAGTATTTGAATCATGTTTAACTCTATATCCGTAAGCTGTAAGAAAAGGAAAGATAGACGGACAGCCAAATCAACCTATAAGAGTCCCATTTATCATCATGAAGCATGGAACATTATAAATAATAATATAATGACAAATTGGAAGATAACATATTGAGAGAGAAAAACACAGAATCTACCTGTGAACCATAACCTCCCACGCTATGAACCTTCTTAACCCGTTCCAAATAGTCCATAGGAAAGTCTTCTGATTTTGCAGGCGAAGACATGAAGAAAGTGTCATGTGCGTCCCTAGCAGGGTGCTGCTGAGGCTGGAATAGAGCATCGAAATTCCAGAAGGAACTCTCCACATACTGGTTTGTTGGCATCTCAGTAAAACCCATCTCCAGGAAGATCTCGCGGAACTCGGACCGAACTTTTAAAAGAGGGTGAAGGTGACCACATTCTGGAGGCTGTCCTAAAAAGTACAAAATAAGAAATATCAATAAGAGTAAGTATCGGTAACTATCAATGTATAAGCTACTTTAGCATTAACTCGCAGGCCCGGCGAACGTTGTCCTGTCCTGATAATAAAAAATATATAAACTTATGAGCATAAAATGCTTAAGGTAACTAATATATTTTATTACATAAGGATTAATACTGTATCCGTCTAAATAGCATTCCGATTACCTCATTATATGTGACCATTTTTAGAAGATAGATGGGTAGAGTAAACTATCCCACAAAGATAGGTATATGCCATCATAGATATTTTTGTAGATCTATAAAACAGGAATATCTTAGTATTCATTATTTTGTTATATCTCAAATGGAATAGGCAGCGTTTTCGACGAAAACTCCCAGGCAGCTCGACTTTTTCTGATTCTTTCAACAATTATCATTATATTTCAATCAATTTACAGAAAAACCTTGACAATTTTTTATAATATACTTTATTGTTTTTTTTTTATAAAATAGAAATATCACGGATTTAAAATTACATGCATAAAGTTTTTTGTGTGAAGATTCTCATGTCCTTTCTGTGACTTTGATAAGTGTAAATGTCCAAAAAAAAAAAGGAACAAAATCCTATAAAAATAAAGGATACCATTCTAGTACATTGTGTCCAATTAAATTGTACATGAGACCCCATTGAAGTCAACATAGATTTCAAGAAAAATATATAGAAGAATTATTTAAATCTCACTGGTAGCTCAACATCTTTTCAAATAAATAGCAACCTATCTTTAACCACTGGAATATTATTAATAAAAAATCCATCCAAATCTACTGACCTAAAGCATCAAAGTTATAAGGTTTGAATTGTAAACTCTTCCAGGAACCCGTCAACAACATTTCACTTGTCAAGTCTGTTTCCAATTTCTTTATAGTGGTTGCAAACTGTGACCCCTTAGAGAGCATGAAACTTTTTACCGTCACCTCCTGAAGCAACTTCCGTTTTTTGTAATCACTTCTAATATTATCTGGTAAATTGTCAATGCCTTTCTTAATTTCATTGAGATGTTCCTGAACTGTGTCTATGATGGAATCAACTTTTTGTTTAACAAGGGGTGCTCCACCAGACTTATCAATCCAGATCCAGCCAGATGACATTGCTTTACTGAATCCTACTTTAGCATTTGGTACTGTCTGAAAATTGTATCAAAATTGAATAGCTTTTGGACAGAAGAGGTAACATATTTAACAGTCAAATTATGAATACAGAACATACAAACATTTCAGAAAGCGGTTATTGGTTTATTTTTTTAATGTAGTGGAAATTTGTATTCATATATAGTAGAAATTCAACCACAATTAATAACGTTTAAAAGTTTCAATATTATTTAAGTTTTTTTTATATATATTATAGATTATAAGACCTAAAAATCATAAAGTATGATGAATAGAGGATTATATACAAAGGTCTTGACTCTTCTACAACATGAAAAAATTTAGTGTTAACAAAAAAAAAATGATAATACTAAAGCTTGACAAAATGTACTAAATAAAAAAGAATAATAAAGAAAATTTATTGAGAAAGAGAGGAGGAAGATGTTCTTGACTGTTTTGTCTCTACCGATTTATAAATAGCTAATAATGATTTTTGATATTTCATAGATGAAGTTATTATATATATTTTTGTATACATTATATATATCTTTTTATTTACTAGTTTTGGATTTCACTTTTTAGGTATACACCAACATATAATGTGGTAAAAAACATAACAGCAACCAATGTATTTTAGGAGCAAGTAGTAGAGTACCAAACACTCAAGTTTTGATAATTATTTAACAAAACTTTATCAGAGTAGCCACTTTTATCTCTGTTACCTCTATAAATTGCATTAATAAATTATTAATTATACATCAATTTACCACTTATTCTGCTGTTGGTTAATTCACTATATTGTATCATATCAGAATTTGTAATAATTCAATGAATGTTAGCTGTTTGTATCATGACTTTGAGAGTGAATCCTTCACACCTGTTGGTTTTCACACAAAACTTGCTTGTTTTTACTAAAAAGTGGCCACGGTACATCATTGTCCTATCAATAACAATAATGAACAAAATATAAAGAAAGATAGTATGACACTTCCAATAACTTATTAGAAAGAATTAATAATAACATATATAAATGTATTTGTACATTGTGTCATTTAAATAAATTAGCGTGAATGCAACCTAAATAACACAGTAAGACCCGAAATCTTGTTTTATAAAATTTTCATAGCATAATAAAAGTAATTAATTCATAATATATATAACTGTTTTCTTGAGTGCCTGGATCAAACCTAATGAAGATTGGCGTGAAAGTCGATTGTATCTAAGACAGTTGTATTATTCATAGAGAAATGTTTAATTAGAGATACTAAGATAACAAAAGTATACAAATTAATTTGAATACATACCTTCATAACTTCAGCCTGTGTTATACCATTATCTGGAATACTTCTATATAAAACAGCTTCATGACTGCCCTTGTCGGCAACCAGCTGCCCTTCCTCGGTTAGCTCCCACTTTGTGGTTTTCAAAGTCTCAGAAACCACCATATCAAGAGCTTCCAAACTTTTGACAGCACCTACAATTTTTTGATGTTCTACATTAAATTCATTAGCCAGTTTAATAGTGTCCGCTTTATTATTTACATCTAAATAACACAGAATTCTTTCGTTTAACTCCATGTTTACGTTTCCACTGAAACTTTTAGGTTATATTCAGAATAATAACTCGAATGACGTCTCTCATAGATTATAGAGCAATAGACACTGTTGTTGCCAAACTAAAAAACGTCAGCTCACCATTAAAAAAGCTGGAGAAAACAGTAGGCAAAGTAAAAAAAAAACAGATTTCATGCTTTTCTTATATAATTAAAACAATTGTCTACTTTTATTAGTTAGCAGGACTCATATGCATTGTTATATTGTAATATTGATCACAACATAGTAAATAAAATTATTTTCCACTTTCATCGTGAATTGCCCCATCTTCAGTATTTTCAGACTTATTTTCCTTTTTAAAACCATACATATTTTTAATACTTTTCTTCATGTGCCTTTCTGCGGCTTCAGATGAGTAGCAATCGCTTATTTCAGATTAGTGTGTAGTACTCCTTTAATAGTTGTAGTCGATATCCTGTTGCGTAATTTGGTTTTCATAATATTTATAGCTGAAAATAATCTTACCACGGTGGCACTGCTATGTGGTAGCCACAAAAGTTTCTTCACTAATTCAAATATGACCGTTAGTCACATAGACTGTAGTCGGGGAATTCCCTCAAATCCATACAAGAGTAGATACTGCCGTCTAATGTCATTGCGTTTTATTACATAGTAGTTATCAAAAAATGTGTGCATGGTGTAATAGGTGACGCTGAACGCTAATTGAAAACCAATAAAAATTAGGAATGTAACAGAAAACAGGGACATCAATGGGAAAATAGTAAAACTACTGTTGAAACAGTAAGGTTGATAACACAGGCAATAGATTGTAATAGAGTAAGTACTTACTCTAATATCCATAGATATAAAAATCATGAATGTTTTAGATGTTATAAGAAGTCTTTCTTACATTTGATTCTTTATTTTCTGTAGTTGGGTCGAATCTTAATTACATCTGTGTATTGGAGGATAATGTTTGATAATGATTTGTACAGAAGGATTAGTTCTGTGCTCGCCGGCAAGTACACAGGGCTAATTACCTGTTATTTAATTTTAATTAACGATCTTATACATACATGTGATAATAAAAAATATTGAAGTCTAGGTAGGAGAGCTATCTGGTGTAAATCTAATATAAATATGAAACTGTATCAAACCCAAAAAATATAATGAAAACTACAATATTCTTAATCTATTATACCAAAAACATCTTTACTCTAGTTTGATAGGGAGTCTAAAAATTGTAATGTATCATAATTTAGCCACGTAACCATAAACATAGAGTTTATGTTAAATAAGTACAAGTTTTCCAATCATACGTGTACTTGTATTAAATTCTACTGTTATTTTTTTAGTTCAACTCAGTCTAAGCAGTACTAAAAATATATGTGATTATTCAAAATCCAAATGTAAATATTAATAGAATAGTAATATTTACTAGTAAAGTATATATTTTATTTACATAATAGTAAACCACTGTTAATTAGAAAGAGATGAAAGAAAAACTGTGTATAAATTTAAGGGAATACTTAATTGTGTGATGTCGATGTAAATATATCGATACTGTATTTTTTAATAAATGTTGTTTATGCTATCTAGATACCTCTATCAGTGTCAGCCATATTAAGGAATTTCCAATAAGCTATTAGCCTTGATCCAGCCTCTGGAAGGGAAATACTGCTTTTTTCTAGTGATCTAATAAAAATCAATTTCAGTTAGTAAAAAGGCCGTTACTAAGCCACTTACACATTTGCAAATACTTTTATACTTAATTTCAGAAGTATTTGCTTTCATTGTGTAGGCAGAACTGAATTTGATTATATATAACGGATCTCATATGTCCATTATGGTGTTAGAATGGTGATGTACTTGTGAAAAGAATTCGAGTGAATTGGAGTTGACTGAACTTGGTAAATTATTAACAAACCATGTCCCTTGGGAAATCCCCGCGAATAATGTAGCGAACTGCACATCTTCAATCAAGGTGGTTTTCCCACGCGACAGACAACTAACCTCTGGGTTATTCCAACTCATCGGTACTGTGTTCACGATGTTGCGAGTAGGCACCGACAAGGTTACGGTGCAAGTTAAAAATACATAACTTTAACAATGTGATGATGATTAAATGATTCTTCATAATTGAGGGCGTGGCGGTGTTTCAACAAGGTTTACGCATGACACGCATTTCATAAGCGATTCGATAGAAATCACGAACGCCATGGCTATGCCCATGGTGAAAATAACAAATGTATTCCCTAGGCTCGATATTTAGGAAAACGCAGTTACAAGATTCCGTCAAACCATTTATCCATCTGGAAAAGAATAATTTAATATAATATAGCAGTTGATTAAATATTTAATGTTAATTAATTGTTTATTATTTATATTACTAAATGTTTTGTCACAAAATATGAAACAATCAACTCATTTTTTACAAATATATTATTTTTATTTTAGGGATAAAAAAATTATATAGTGGATACTTTAGTGGTCCTGAGAGTATCACCGCTTCTTGTTAGTAGTTTTTTGGTAGTGTCATACACACACTCGAATTTCGGGAGCAATTATAATTGTTATTAATAAAATAAAAATTAATAATTTAATTTATAATTATGATGTATGCCTATTTTAGAAGTAGTTTATTATATTCTATCGCTTATCATGAAGTAAAATTATTATTATTATTATTAAAGAGCTAGTTTAATCGTTGGCAACACCAATCTCTTTCTGAGTTTGTGTGGTGTTGGCGACATAGTACCTATAGTATTATTCCCACAGAGTACATTGAATGTTACTCTTGGCGGAGGTTAGCGCGGTAATAGCAGCAACACAGAGTACATTTGTATATAGGAGAAAGCAGCGATTTATTTGCTGTTTGAGTAAAGTTTACAAGAAAAATAAGGTAAATTTTGTATTACTAGTTAATTAACAATTGTTTTATATCTATGATTATAAAGCAGGTATGTGTATATTTGTTCTTTTTGTATTGTCGTGACCGATAACATGCCATAAAAATTACGCCGTCTTCAATATTTACCCGGCATGTTTAAAATAAAGATAATAATTGGATTTTAATAAAGATATTTAATGTGTAAAAAGCTTTTCATTAGCATTCTACATTTTTAAACTATACTACCCGTCTTTTAGAAATTTTTATTGTATTGAAAAGATACTTTATATAAATATATAATAATGTCGTTCAACTTGTTAGCCCATACCACAGAATAATATTACTCCTACCCATACAACAAATCGATGTCAAGTTCAGTAAACTTTTGGAATTGGTCGTTCAAATCCATCAATCGAAACTTCGAGAAATTAAATTTAATTGCTTGCCTACCTACTTACTATTTAATTTTTTGATTTTGTATTGTGATAGTAATTTGCAAATATTGTTATATCATTATAATATATTATATAATCGCTAATTTTTCATTAAATCTTTCACCATACTTTTATTGTTTTAGGAAAATTTGAAAGTTAAATTCTACTTTTTTTTTTTGCTATGATAAATTGCAGCAAAGTCAATTGAGATTTCAAAACACTGGAAAAATGTTATACGAATGTAGTATAGAATTATACTATTTTTGCAAATATAGTTTCATAATATATTATTTTATATATATAAAAATAGGCATTTGTTTATATGTATGAGAGACTAACAACCTATGACCAATCACTTGATAGTAGCCAATACTAAGTGTTTTTACAGAGGTTTTTGTGATACCCATTTTATTATTACCCTCCACAAGTTGGAACTGGGATATAATTTATTGTTATTAAGTTTTATTATAATATGTGTGGTTAGTCTAATTAAAAAAATTGTAATTAACATTCTTGTTCTAACAGATATGTTTAGTGGAGGAAAAAAAGGATTAAGAATATAAATAAATTATACAGAACCTGAGATAAAGCTACTTTTTATATTGACTACTACAGATTTTACTCTGGTGTTGTTTGTTTAGACAGTTGGTTTGGTTTTACTCAATATTTTAAAGCATAATGTTAATATTTTTCCTATATTTTCGTCCTTTTTTTTATCGTGGCACGGCAAAGTGACTGCACTATACCTGATGTTAAGCACAGTACAATCCAAAAAGAACGGCGATCAGCATAACACAACTAGTCCATCGCCAGTCGCCGCTGTCACGCCGGCCTCCGTAAATGCCTCTTCACGTTACGCTTGAAGGGACCCCATGTCTTGGGAAGAAGGGAAGACACTGGCCGGGAGATTGTCCCACAAATTCACGGTACGGCAAAGATGAGAAGTTGCGAACTTTTTAGTTCGTGCCCAGAAAGAATTTACTGTAAAACTGTCGCTCCGCAGACCAGCGCGCGTGGTTCGGTTGTAGAAAGAAGAGGAAGGGATTAAATTGAATAGCTCTTCAGAACACTCGCCGTGATACAGACGGTAGAACACGCTCAGTGAGGCAATGTCCCTGCGCAATTGGAGCGGCTCTATATACTCTGTAATATCTGCATCGTTAACAATGCGGACAGCCCGTCTCTACAACCTGTCCAGGGTATCCAGAAGGTACTTTGCGGAACCGTCCTACAGGTGCGAATAGTACTCCACGCAAAGCCGAACTTGTGCCTTATAAAGAAGATATAGCTGATCAGGCGTGAAAAACTTTCGCACCTTGTTCAGAGTTTTAAGACTCCGAGATGCAGTGGAGATTACGCTCACGATGTAATCACTGGGGTTTAAGGTCATTGCGAATATCTATACTTAAGATATCGAGACTGTCTCGCATTGCTAGCGAGACGTTCTGAAAAGCAGGAAGAGGTTTAAATGGGGGTTTTTTTGCATCTAAACGCGCTCACCTGTGTTTTATTGGACTATAATTTATATTAAACTCGACCAAAATACTTGCTCCCCACGTTGATATGCGACGCAAGGATTGGTCGAGTTCAATGACAAGTTCCTGCCGTCTCTTTTCTGTTTCTCCTCAACTGCAAGAAGGCTTGCTGTAATAGGACCCATGGATGATGCTGTCGTCTACATAGCAATGAATATGACCTAAAGGCAACATATCATTGATATGCAGAAGAAACATAGTAGGTGAAAGTACAGAGCTTTGAGGAACTCCAGCATTTATTGACGTGAGCTGCGAATCATATCTTTCAACGAGGACACGAATTCTGCGCTCATGTAGAAAGCCAGATATCCATCTGCATAGATTGTCAAGGAGTCCGTACGCCGGGAGTTTGCATTCTTGTCCATCACTGGCTTTTGTTGAAGATATTTCTTCTGTAGTTGTCTAGCCAACATTAATGTACTCTGTTCTTGATGATTCTTTAAGAAATATAATAATTAAAACTTCTTACATCATTTCATGTTCAAGCAATTTGATATATCATTTAGTGAGTCATACAGACTTTTTAAATAAACATACTCCAATATATTTCCATTGTTGGATGAGTAATATGTGACCAGTCTATTAGCAACATTATTTTGCTTTCATTACATATTTACATTTTGCTAAATCATTGTTACTTAAAAAACTGACGGTTTCAATTTGTATGATTCTCATTTCATACATTTTCCTGTAGTATTTTGACAGTGTTAGTAATAAAAATATATTCTGTAAATGCAGCAAATGTATTTTATAAATTCTGTTAATATCTTTTGTCTTTATTTTTATTGTTCGTTAAGTTTTTTTTGCACTTCATTTTTGACTAGCGGCCCGCTCCGGCTTCTCACGGGTATAAAATATATAGCCTATGTCATTCACTGAGAAAATGATTAAAATCGAGTTTTGATTTATTCATTACTGCCCGTGGCCCGCACGCATTAAATTTAGAGTAACCTCAAAAATAACAGTATTTCGCCACTATTTAATTTATGTTATTATACATATAAACCTTCCTCTTCAATCACTCTATGTAATAAAAGAACCGCATCAAAGTCCGCTGCGTAGTTTTAAAGATTTAAGCATACATAGGGATATAGGGACAGAGAAAGCGACTTTGTTTTATACTATGTAGTGATAGTCTATTTTCATTCGTATGTAAGAGGTATAAATAATATTTTTTACTGTTTTGTACAGTGTAAAAGTGCGCGTAATCCTTGCGCGGTTCTGGACACTGTTTCTTTAGTTTATTATATTTGTGCAGGCCTAATTTTATTTTCTAAAATAAAGTTGACCTAATTACTCCTTATAACATCAGTTAGCTGCCAGTTATAGTCTAGTCAAATTCAGTCTTATCGTTTCGGATATTATCGTGAACAAGCAAACAGGCAAAAAAGAAAAAATATATATATTTTGTAATCTTGTCATAAATACCGTATATACTTTCATATACATTTAGTAAAAACACAGCAATGTTCAAACTTAGAAAAAAAAAAGCGAATGATGGTCGTATTTCGACCGCTACTATTCTGCCGTGTCCTATATATACCAGTGAAAGTTTCATAAAAATTTGGTCCAGAGATTAGCTTGGGCTTAATTTTATTTGTATATATAGATTTACAATATTATTTGACTGACTGTTCTGTAATTGTTTTCTAGATGTCAAGAATAGACTTGGTTATCTTCGGAGCGACCGGTTTCACCGGAAAGCACGCCGCTGAGAAGATGGTGAGTTTCGCGAAGAAGTACCCCGGGGTGAGCTGGGCGGTCGCGGGCCGTTCTGAGAAGAAATTGCAGACCTTGTTGATGGAGATCTCGAAGAAAACTGGTGGGTGCTTATTTTAATCCGATTCCTTCTGCGCGGAAGGGTGTTTTTCGAATGTATGCGGCTTCCACGCAAAATCAGATGGTTGCTATGAAAAACAAAAAGAGATCAAAATAAGTTTGCAATTGCTTATTGCAATATTATCTAATACTTAACATATATAAAAATGTTTTTATGTTTTTGTTTATTAACTAGCTGATACCCGCAGCTTCGCACGCGTTTTTTAAATTGTATTAAAGTAATATAAAATAGTGAAAAGAGGTTGAATTACAGAAATGCTCTTTTAAAATCATTTGTAGGTATAATACGGATGCCACCTACTGTGATATATAACGTGTACATTAAATATGTAAATACTAACAATGTGCTGGATGGGATTTAGCAACAACAACATATTTGGAAGTTTAACTTGCTATATAATCCCTTCAATGGTCACTTACACAGTATAAAAAAGTAATTAAAATTTCTTGTTATACAATTTCTCTTAAAGATGTTGTTATATTGATATTGTTAACATATTTAAGTTTTTGCGATCATACAGAAAGTAATCGCTTCTTTATTTTGCAAGAAATTTTATAATGGAACTGTTAAGGTAATACGTGTCTGGTCTAATATTGAAAAAAAAACCTCTTCTATTTTGGAAATACCTATAAATTATGATGTTAAATTATAAACAATGAGTTGATAAGTATTTTTTAAATTAAAATACAGAATGAATTGAAGTCTTAAAATTTTGTATTAATATAAATCAATATATAAAACTCTATATCCATCTGTAATCAGTTTTTAATATTTACGAATTAAAACAGTGCTCATTGAACTCGACGCAATATGCAAATGTAAAGCGTTGCTATGGTTTATAGCACCGGGAAATTGACCCCTCATTTTTCGCAAAACGATTTGAAAATTCGTAGAGGGTTTGCCCATTGATTCCCCACTTTTGACCACCTTTTTTGCCGACTTTTATAAAAAAAGTTATGAAAGCTTAAATTGCGTGAGCTAGCAGGGTCCGAAAAAACTTTCAAAAAATGAAAATGTCAAGGTGGATTCTTGAAGTATGTCATTTGCCCATATTTTGCTGTTTTGAAAAGTCAATTTGTACGGTGCGGTAAGGGGAAGAGGAGGGGGAAGAAAAAATTGAGGAATCGAAAATTATTGAATCATGCATTTGAAATAATATCCTTTGCCAACGTTTGCCCATCTTTTACTTTTTAGAAAAGTCAATTTCTAAAGGGTGAAAATAGTGGGGAAAGAAAGTTTGAGGAATCGAGAATTTTGAAATTATGTATCTATTAATTATGCATGGGCGAGCAATCGAAAAAAAATTATGGGCAATCGAAAGGATGCCCGTCTATATAGGAATGAGCCTTATTAAGTCATAGTTTTCCACAATTCATCGTGTGTTAGGCAAAACATTTTCGATTACTGCTAGAGTATAAAACGTCATATTCTTCTTAAAATATCTCTGTAAGTAATAGTGGGCAATCAAAGAAAAATAATTGGCGATTGAAAGGATGATCTTCTGTATGGAAATGAACCTTATTAAGTCTTCATTTTTAAAAACCAATCGTGAGGTAGGCACAGTACCATTGATTATTGCTAGAGTGTATACCGTCATATTCTAATTAAAATATTTCTGCAACTAAGGGTGGGCAATCGAAAAAAAATGATGAATTCTCGACCCCTCACTTTTTCTATTCCGTCTAATTTTTCCCCTTAGAAATTGACTTTTCAAAAAAGTTAAAGATGGGTAAACGTGGGCAAAAGAAGTAGATTCAAATGCATCATTTCAAAATTTTCAGCGCCTCAATTTTTTTCCCCCTATTTTTACCCCTTAGACATTGACTTTTCAAAAAAGTAAAAGATTTGCAAACGTAGGTAAATGAAGTTGATTGAATTGCATAATTTCAAAATTCTCGACCTTTCTTTTTCTTTTCCCCCCAATTTTTACCCCTTACAATTTGACTTTTCAAAAAGTAAAAGATGGGCAAACGTGGGCAAAAGATATAAATTCAAATGAACTATTCCAAAATTCTCGATCCCTCAATTTTCTTTATCCCGCATTTTCCGCCCCTTACAAATTGACTTATCAAAAAAATTGAAGATAGGGAAAAAGTGGGCAAACGACATACTTCAAGAATCCACCTTGACAGTTTCAATTTAAGAAAGTTTTATTTAAAATTTAAAATTACAAAATCAAGGAATTCAATGTCATTTATTTTTATTTCATTTTTTTTTCCAGAAGCACTGATAATTTTCTTTACAATCTATAATCGATTTCTTAATTTGTAAGTGGTGTAGTCCGGTGAAACTGTGAAGGCATAATGCTGGCAGTGTAGGTCAGTTCGAAAAAAAAAAATGTAAGTGGACGTACAAAACATTTAAATGTAGTAAATGGAATACGTACAACCTTTAATTAATTGTTAACGAATTTTGAGGGCCAAAATTTAATACTGATTTTTTTAATGCATGTTTTAAAAATTAAAAGCGCAAAATTCTAGAAACCCGTTAAAATCTGAAATTATACCAAAATATTTAAACTTTTTTGAAATAAAATAATTCGGCTATTTCTATCCAAAATTTACTAAAATTGAACTGCTGTAAAATTGTATAGATTTAACTGAGAAAATATATTTTTAATAAATATTTTCACTAATATGAATTTATTATTGTAAAATTGAATTACATTGTAAATTTAAGTTTTCTTTCAAGAACATTTAAATCTTGATTTGTAAATATTTTTTCTTTCGACTTTAATAAACATTTTTAAATAGTGTAAATTGTTGTATCTTTTCCTATAACTATTTGTTTAACAATTCTTCCATATTTTAAAGATACTCGAATAGTTCGATTTTTTTTTCGAAACTCGGATAGAACACAATAGATTTTTTTTTCAAAACTCTGATAGAACATCGTTATTCGATTCGAATCGGTTCAAGCATTATTCGCACAGCCCTAAAAATAAACTTGTTACCATGGCAACGGATATAATATTATTGGTTACTATAACAACGGTTGCGTAATGTCAGGGGCCGTCCGTATCTGTAGGAGAATATATAATTTTAGCTGAAAAATGGATTTAGGATAGTTTTTAACTCACATCCGTTCTTAGTGAGCGTCTACGTTGCAAAAGGAATAACTATGGTTAATTTCAAGTCAATCGAACATACAGTTTTGGAGAAATCGTGATGAGTCAGTCAGTGGTATTCCGCTTATATATATATAGATAATTCATAGTAAATAAACATGTAATTTGAAAAAGTCTATAGCCTTTATTAAAAATATACTTTTTATTATAAATCTCAATTGCATTTTGTACAAAATGTCATATCTTCTAGTTGTCAACGCTCAATTAAATATCTGTATACTTGACGTAAACAATTCCAAATGACATTTGCATTTTTTCTCTGTACATACGTTTAAAGGTCGCAATGTCAACATTATTGTTCACGTGTGTTACCGGACTAAATAATTGTGTGCAAATTTTACTTTATATTTATTTGAAACAAAAATCGTTGTTCTTTTTATTATAGAATATGTTATTAAAAATAAGATTCAAGGTTGCGTTATAAATAAATATTATAGATTAATTAAATAAAAAAAGAACTGTATGGCTTATTCAGATTAATGGTGGATTGCTGCTTAGTCCTTTTATGCAAAAGCATAATGACGTGTAATCTATATCGCACTTTGGGCTTAATTCTATATTAATCTGAACTGCATTCAAACGGGCTTAGCAACTGAACTATAACTTAAAAACATTTTGCATTCGTGTGTCATGAATGTTGAACACAGGAGATTGGATAGTTTATAAAAAACTATTAGTAACATTTAGAAATCATAAAATCCTTACGAATAGTATAAATGCGACAGTGAGTTTGTGTATTTGTTACGTTGATGATGATGGTGTTACGCCATGATTACTCAAACGGTTATCATGAATACAGAAAAATATATAGGATACCTATCATTTAGAGACGTAGATACTTTTTCAGCTGGTTATGTCATATTAGTGCGAGCGAATCCGCGAGCATAAGCTAGTGTAATCATACTTTAACAAAATAAAATCCATATGTGTAAAAAAATACGTGCCGAGACACGGGCATAACTAGTGTTTTATAAAACGTTTCGATCTTTGTTATACAATTAAGGCAATCGTCAATTTATGGGTGACTACTTTTTTCATATATAAATAAGTAAATATGTATATGAAGTCTTTCACAAACAGTAATTTATATGCCAAAATATAAGTAAGTAGTGTATACATAAACCGTAATATATTGAGGTATATATATATATATATATATACCTATAATTCAAATTTTGTGAATCGACGTCTTCATATGTATTTTTGGACAGTTTTATCTCTGCTATAATCAAGCGAACGCGTCATGCTTTCCTTTATTATGATCTTGAACGTGTTTACAATACATTATTATCGATGTATATTAAATAAAATATCTCAATGATTTCATATTTAGTTTATATTGTTATACTGAATACAGATTATACAATTACAATTATTTATACAATAATATGACAAGCGAAGAGAACGCTACGAGAGACGAGGATTATATGAAAATGTATTTACCACTAGCTGTTGGCCGCAGCTCCGCATGCGTTTTTTTTACAATTGTAAATTACTTCTTATGAGATCAGCTACCTGTTAGTGAAAGTTCCGTGAAAAATGGTTCAAACGTTTTGGAGATAGTACTGCAAACAAAGCCATGGGTAAAAGCTAGTCCAAAATGAAAAAGCTTTAATTACTTTTTATAACGTTAGCTATCTGTTAGTCAAAGTCCCATGAAAATAGGTCCAATCGTTTTGGAGATAGTACTACCGACAAAGCCAAGGATGACAGCTAGTGTAAAATAAAGTAGCCTATGCCACCCGCTGTAATTTTAACTATTCGTCAGTGAAATTCCTGTCAAAATCAGTCCAACCGTTTCGGAGATTACCCGGAACAAACAGACGACAGACAGACGGACAAAAATTTTAAAAGTTGTATTCTTGTTATCAGTATCGTGTATACGTTCATATCCAATTAGTATAAAGTCGTTATTTTGATATTACATACAGACACTTCATTTTTATTATATGTAATAGATTAGACCAATTCCTTGAACATTGTCAACTGCACTGCAAATCCGCTTTCTAATATAAATTACAATGACGGCCATGGGGCAGTAGTTTGTAATCCGGTGAAGCTGTTTCGGCATCTCAGGCCAATAGCGTAGTAAACTATATGGCAGCGGCTGTCATGCGTTGTCAGTCCGTGTGCATGCGTTTGCATTCTCCATTTATATACGGACGTACAATCGAGCAAGCGAGATATTTTTCCTCATACGTTAAATGGTACTAAACCTTTTCGTTTGCGTTTCGTTCGTCAGTGTTCGTTTGCCTTGATTTGCCTGGTCTGTACACGACATTAATACGCCATATATTGGTAACACTTTTAAACTTAGATAAAGGAATTATAGAACATTTTATCCCACTATAATGGCGTTTCAGGCTTCAGAGATGAAACAGCACTTTCCCATTTCAATTTTATAAGTTGTGTTTTAAGAGCCGTGCTTTCCCCCAGTGCCGCACGACCCTTATTATTACATTTTATTTTTATTCAACATCCACCATGCTATTTTTTAATAATAATTCGACGAATTATCAGGCTCAAATCTTGTGATTAAAGATGTGTATACATAAAACTATATCTCAATTGTCACATTTACCTCAATAAATAGGCAAATATAGTTTAACATTTAATTGGTATTTCCGGAGTTACCAATTTTGTGTTGCCATAGCAATTACAATTGTTTGGGTCGCATTAAACAGTGATGGCAACAAATAATAACAAATGTCTGCGGAGGTAGTTAGAATATAATAATAATAAGTAGAAGTAGAACCGTATCAGTAGTTACAGAGATTATCTCCTATAGACGTATTCACAACCTTTCCTTTTTATTATCAACAACATTTCAGCGTACCTTGTGCTCGTAATAATTCTTCTAAACGGCTTGATCAGTTTGACAAATTTTTTTTTTAATGGGATTTTACCTATAGTTGGACTGTTTTTTTTTTTTTTTTAATTATATAGATGAAGATCTCTCGAATATCAAGGTGATAACGGCGCATGTGGACGATGAACAGTCTTTAAAGGAGATGTGCGAACAAGCGAAGGTTATCGTGAACTGCGTGGGGCCGTACCGCTTGTACGGCGAGCCGGTTGTTCGCGCGGCCATTGAAGCCAAGGCGCACTATGTCGATGTCAATGGCGAAACCCAAGTGAGTGATGGCCTGGACCATGCTTTCCTTATATATATGTATCCCAGTAACGTTTATCTCCAATAAATCTATTCTAGCCTTCTAGTCTATTAAAAAAAAATCCAATAACATTTTTATTCAATTTCGGTGCCATAAATTGTATTACAGAAAAACTTTGGATAGTTGAATTGTAAAATATCAGATTTCAAACGCATGCCATAAATACTGAAACAAAGAAAAAATTAAAATTTCTATTGCAAATAACATTTATTACTTTTACATTGTGTTAGCTTAATACATAAATATTAAAAAAATATATATATAAAAAGCTTATTCGAAGTGGTCTCCATTGGCTGCAATACAGTCCATTAAACGTTAAGACCAGTTATCAATAGAAGCAGGCAATCTTTCCATGGGAAAATTCTTCACTGCCAATCGTACGGATTGTTTTTGGGACTCCAAATTATCATGGCATTTAGAGCAAGCCGTACTCTAAAACTGATCATAAATCATAATCCAGCGGATTAAGATCAGGACTAGACGACGGCCAGTCTTCAGCTCTGATGAAGTCCGAAACGTTCGTTTCCAACCAAGACTGCATAGGCCGGGCTTTGTGACCCGGCACCGAGTCTTGCTGGAAGGACTATTCTTGCTTATTGAACATGGTGTTGTTAAGGAGCTTCACTATCTTCTCAAGAATGGTATCTTGATACACTTGTGCCGATGTTTTGATACCTTTTTCATAAAAGTATGGCTCAGTCACTCCTTCATAGCTAATACCCCACCAAAATCATCACTGAAGTCGGATATGACCACGTTGCACTCTGTCGACTAATCGGGAAGCTTCCTTAGACTTTTGAGCATAAATACGGTCATTTTGTTTGTTAAAATGTTGCTCAATTGTAAAAAAAATCTCATCCGGAAACAATATTACTCTGAGACCTCTTTTGCGTATCTACCGCTTCAGTAGTTGTTTCGATTTTACTACCCTATTCTTTACCAAATTATCTCTTATAGGCTGCAAGTCCTAAGTCATCTTTTAAAATACGCGACATGGTTCTCGGTGCTATCTCCTGAGATAAAATCTTTTGCTTTCAGACAGGATTTCTTCGAATTCTTTCCCTTACTACTTTGCCCACCTTTTTTGTACGAACACTACGTGGACGGCCAGATCTTTTTCTGTCACAAACAGAGGAGGTCTTATTGTACCTATTAATAGTCCGGTACACAAACATTTTAATAATACCAAGCGTATGGAGAGTTTTAAAAATTGCATTTAACCCCATACCTACTTTGTGTAATGCAATCCCATCGATTCGGTTCTCGTTATCAGCCCATTCAATTTTAATATCGCAAAATATTGTACAATGTATTGGCGTCAAAATGAGAAAGCTCAATCGATAATCATATAAAAATGACAGATTCCAAATTCAAATGTAATATTTTGTTTATTTTTAATTGTAACAGTATTTATGGCCAGACTAAGTATATACTTGAATATCTGTGGTCTGATTTCTGTTTGATTCTTTCTTTGATCTCCATTCATAGATTTTGCAGTGTAATTTAGAGTCGGCACAAAATATGTGAATTATAAAACAAATATCTAATAGATCTTGTTTGCATTGAGAATTGATACGTTTGTAAGTTACTGAGGTTTGACTACTAGAAATGTAAAAAAATAAATACCAAATGAACAATTGCTATACTTAGGCAGTTCCTGTTCCCGGGCCAAAAAGGTGTGTGAAGAATAACACCATGAGATTTTTGTTGAATTACGATCTTGATCCAAAATGTTACTTACATCAAGTGAGATTGTGATTAAATGTTAAAATTTATAAACTAATTAAAAATATATGATATGACAATCACTCGCTGTTAGAACGCGAAGGTCAACAGATGAAACTGGTTATAATGAAATTACCCGTGGGTAGTCGCTTGCATCTCGGTACTGTTCGGTAAACAAATACTTTAAAGCTTACATCACTATAATATGAACAAGGTGACATCAAAAAAGCTACTCTAAAAAAAAAAACACCATAAAGTCTTAGAGAGGATAGTTACGTGGGTAACTATCTAGTCTTAGATTTAACGCAAACCTAGCAATATCTTAAACACTATACATTGCCTATTCCATTTTGAGTTCCCTGATGCATTTTCAATATCCAAGCTCCCACGCTAATGAGTGAAATAGCACCCCTTTGAATATATCTTCTTTCGAACAAAACTATTTTCTAAATCGCATATATAAATCGTGTAGTTCTGAAGTAAATAATATTTTAAAAAATATATCCTAGTTGATAACCTCCTTATTGACATTAGTTAAAAACATGAAAAAAGTCAAGCTTAGAATGATTTGTTTTACTACCACACGTTAAATAATATTACACGATGCATTCGCATCGAATAGGTGCCTACATTAATGGTACCGTAGTATGGTGTTAACGAGAAATGTCTATTTCAATATGGCGTCGCGTCTCCATTGCTAAAAGAATTAACAATTGATTTAACACATACGCATTGTAATATCCGAGAAATTGTTGAACGAATCCGTATGAAGTCAAGAGTTACTTGAATTATTTAACGCCGGATCGATGACTAAAACTAGTATTTTAGACACAAAAAATATAATATTATACAAGCTTCATGATCTCATTAATGCTTTCCGCCTTATTTCATATTAATTTTACATTTTTTATAAACAGAATACGAGGTATTTACGGTAATCGTATACGTAAAATATTTGTACGAGTTTTGTGAATGCGCCTATATTACATTTTGATATTTGCAAAGTAAACAAAGGTCGATATTTGTTACTTTACTCGTCGGGTTTTGAAAATTATCCCTATTAAAATTAACAGAAATTGATATTTGTACATTGTACATGAAAATGATAGTTCTAGCCTTATTAGAATTGAAGTAGGAAATATGAATTCTAGTCGGCAATTATAGGCTACTTTGCAGCATGAGAAATGTTTTCAGACGATTTCTTAACAACACACAAGAAACGACCAAACAACACCAAATAGAGAATACCGGATAGTGCAAAAGCTTTTTAAATTTAGAATTTATTACGTATTGAACGCTTCCAGTATAGATTCCATACAGTTGGTTTTAAAATCGAATTGCGTCATTCCATAATATACGAGGTCGTACGTATCGATCGTTGTGCAGCGCTGTCCTTGCAGAGCATCGGATTACAGTATTACAAAATGCACAAGAGATGGCGCTACACGTTACGTGCAAAATACTGTATCACGGTGTCAAGATTACCGCCGGAATATAGACCCGGTCGGCGCGTGGGAAGCAAAGCATACTTACCTGGCGTAGGGGAAACCGTGATCACGTAGGCGGTTCCCCCAGGGCGAGGCCTGTCCATTGCACTGCGGACGGGTTGACCCCTGCGATTATCCCTAATGCGGATAACTCGGGCGCGTAATTTTTGGTAGTGGGAACTGCGTACGCGCTGTTCCCTTTATAAATATATAATTTTAACACTCTCTGTTATACTTTTGTTCTAGGTTTTATTGTCTGTAGTTTGTTTCCATGTCTATTTGTTATTCTAGTTGCTAAAGAGCAAAAATGTTAAGGAAAATATTTTGATATGCATTATGTGTAATGAAATAAAAACAACCGGTAAAATTAAATTACAGTGACAAAGAAGAAGACTGTGATATTTCTTAAACATAATATTATACTTCATTGTTGTTCATATTATCAGTGGAAAAACAGTACAAGGTCGGTCAAAGAACCGCTTGTATTTATAGCTTTTGTTTATTTGAACGAGGTCTAGGCCCCGCTTATACAC
Organism: Antheraea assamensis; assembly: GCA_035772565.1. Lineage (NCBI taxonomy): Eukaryota > Metazoa > Arthropoda > Insecta > Lepidoptera > Saturniidae > Antheraea > Antheraea assamensis. The sequence goes on along the minus strand of JAQQSE010000240.1, from coordinate 38,592 downwards.
GATTTTTGATGTGGTAATTTATTGTTATGTACGTATAAAAAACATTGTTGACATCTTTATTAATACTAATATAACGGACAATTTAAAATAACGTACATATACCAACTCAATAAGAACGTTGAAAAAGCACAGACGTTAGAACAGAGCTTTACAAGCTATACACGTTGTGCTGTATTTTATAGTTGTTGAGTTTTGTATTGTAATTGAATGCGGGTAAAGTCGTGGGCGATTAATAGTATCGTATATATATTAAAGAAAATAGCTTCCTTACCTGTTATATACCTATACCACACTGTATATACTGCAATCGTATGGTATTGTGTAGGTCACTGTGGCTTATACAAACTAGAAAATATATAAAACATACCTTTATAATATACTGCAATATTTGACATAAAAATAAAAAGCGAGAATAATTGTATAAAATCTTTTATATAAACCACGTTTTTAAAGAGTATTTAAAATGAAATATTTGTTAAATTAAAACGTATAGGGCGTGACATTAGTATATTTTTACTTCCTTTGAGCTTGGTTCGGGCATTGAAACTTACTCTGAAATGATTACGATTTCTATTAGATAGTTCTAGAACGACAGAAACAGAACGAAACGATAGACAACAATTATGAACAACATGATTAGATATTTAATCTGTATTGTAATGTAACCGTCGACAATTTATTCGTATAGACACCTACTTTTGGTTCTGTTGTACAGAACTTTGTATATATCGGTTGCGGTTAGAAGTATCGGGGAGTCTACATGTACCAGAAATAGCAAATACTATGGGCCCAGCGCTTCACCTGGCAAAAAAGTATAATAGACATGTGTGGAACTCCTAGGTTGTGCGGTTTCTTTTGTATTTTCACTAGGTTTTCTTACCTTTTTATTATCACATAAAACCTAAGGTCTTCGTATGATATTGGTGGTTGGCTTCACACTGATTTATTCCACCATTGGGAGATGACAACAAACATGGCATATAATATACATTAAGGGAAGCGGTTTCCATCTGATATTAGTTAATTGCGTGGATAGCTTTCTTGTGTTATGAAGCTTCTATTTAAATTTGCTTATTTATTAATTGATTGATTTACTTATGCTATACAATATAAATTAAACCTTTGGTATAATTTCTTAATTAATCATATTTTATGTAGTATGGTAATAAGAAAAAGAAAAGGGTGAAATGTAAATTAAGTTTAAGATTAAATATAAAAAAAAAAAACATTTCAATTAAAATTGTGATGACTTATTAAATGTTGAAATTTTGATAATGTTTGACTAATAATGTTATGTCAAACAAGTCTAGGTTATTGTATTTAATGAACTCATTTATTCATTATATCCAAGAATTTGTGCCTAAATTAACTGTCGATGGAAGTTCTTTGTCCTCTTTGTCGATTGATATGGGTTCGTGTAATAACGGCAGGTAACTCAGGATAGACACGTTATCTCGTATAATAATTTCTATATAATAGGGGGCATATCGGCTTTTATATACTAACAATTTAATATTGAATATTATTCATTACTATTTATACTGAAAAGTAATCAATGGAAATGATTGGTAATTCTAATGAATAAAGATAATTTCTAAATACTATTTTTAATTAGTAGTTCCTGCGCTGGAAGTCTTTAAGACATGATTGAATATTAAACGAGATTGTGATAAAACAGTGGAAGGTATAAAATGTATTAGAGAATAGTGTAAATATGTAGGTGGACAAGCTTAATCCTTTCTATGAAACAAAACGCACGACCTCACGATTCACGCGGCACTAGCGACACCTGTAAAAGGAAGCTTTAACAGATACGAAAAAGCAAAAATAACGTTCGCATCGCCGCGTGAGTGCTCCCTTAATATCAATCCAAAATGAAAATAAACTGTAATATAAACCTCTAGAATGTGAGACAAGACAGGGAACGATTCCAAGTGTCCTTTACCTCTGATAAGCTTAAACAGTAGGAATATGTCGATTGTGTGGAATAGTTCATGGAGCGCATGCAGCTGCAGTACGGGGAGCGCGCGCGCGACGCCGGCCTCTACGTCGTGAGCGCGTGCGGCTTCGACAGCATCCCCAACGATATGGGCGTCGTCTTCCTCAAACAACACTTCCGAGGTTACACTCATTCTTGTACCATTTGTCATTCTTGTACCATTTGTCTCTATTTAACTAAAGTTACATTTTTTTAGCCCTGCTATATTGTATTTTTGTGTGTGTGTGTGTGTTTTTTTTATATTATAGGGGGCAAACGAACAGGTGGGTCACCTGATGGTAAGTGATCACCGCCGTCGATAGACACTAGCAATACCGGGAGTCGCAAGTGCGTTGCCGGCCTTTTAATATATGTGGGCCTCCGGCGCTCTCACTGTCCGAACGAAACGCAACAGTGCGGGCGCACTGTTACTTCACGTCGACTCACGTCTGTGTGTCGGGTGGTACTACCCCGCGCGTCGGGCGAGCCGACCCATTCATGCTGAAACCAGTAATAGCTATAGCGTAGCTCTAATTAATTTCATTGTTACTCCTGTATATAAATCTAATATCGTTTACATGAAAAAAAATATTCGTAGAGACAAAAATTTAATAGACTTAATTTTTGTCTCTACGAATTTTTTTTACTATCTCATATTTACACTACGGTCGTACTCACACTTTATAACGCTGTGGTCGCAGTCCGTTTGAAGAATTGGCCAATTCTTCGTTTTGTTTCTCTTCATATTTGTTCCGATATTCAGAGTAGGACTGAACTCTGGCGCGTCGTAGCGTGCTTGTGTACGCCATAAAACGGAGGGTGGAAATTTCTGGAACGTCATAATTGGGCAAAATTAGATACATGTTACATTTACAGTAGTGTTGTGTCAATGTGTGTGTTCTTTATTCCCACACTCAATGATTTATCTATGATTTAGTTGGAACAACGAGTTTTTTTACGAGTGTAACACTATGTATGTGTCTTTGGTTATATATACGAATAAATGATTTGTAGGAACGTTGAATTCCGTCGAGTCGTACCTAAGCACGAGCATTGCGCCGGAGTTGCGGTCGGAGGCGACCAAAACTGGTGTAATACATTACGGGACCTGGGAGTCCCTTATATATGGGTAAGAACACATTTTCAACTATTTTTTCAAATTTTTTGTATAACATTTACAAAGATTTAAAACATAACAAAATATCCCATGAACAGTTATAATTGATCTTGTTTTGTTATGAAATTAAAGTTTTAAAGTTACCTACGGTAAGGTACCTACCATAAAAGTGCGCTTAGTTTGTGGCGATTAATTTTCCAAATGACTGGACAGGTTTTTATTATATTTTATTGACATTTTAATGTCTACATTCAATTTTAAAGTTTCAAGTAATTTATATATCGTTCGGTCTAAACAATAAGGATAGAAGTTAAAATCGGTAAAAAGGTTGGAGAGATTCAGTATTAATTACAAAGTTGCAAACAAAAATAATAATAAAAGATCGTCTACAATAAAATCTAAATCGAAAATGGTTTCCATCAAACTAAAGTCATTTTTACGCGAACGAAATTGAAGACACAAGCTAGTTTACACAATAAATGATAATAAGAATTACGAAAAATAATACATATTATTTTGGTATGCGCCAACTTTGCTACGCTTTTACACTTTAACTGCTGAATCGATCTTCATGGTTTTTTGCATACACATTGTCGGAGGTAAGAAAAGGACATGTTACCCTTCACTCAGACGAAATACTAGCTAGTCTAAAATTATAGCGTAAAAATCGCAATTAGAGATGTTCCCCTCACAATTTCTCTTTTATCGATTATCGAATTCGTTCAAACGTCGTGTTCGGTCTGTGTCGAATAAGTTTGACCGAATGTTATCGGAACAATATTGTTATTAAGAATTATATTGAAATAGTTTAAATGCATCGGGTTAAGTTGTTGGGTGTCTTTCTGGGTGAGAAGGTTGTATTTCGCGTATGTGTATATTGGTCTTCTCGAAGGCAAAATCGAGTTAAGGTGTTTTCAGAGAGGTCTTATTTTGTCGCGTGCTAACAAATTTGTATTATTCGTCTATATATAGTGTAACTAATTGGCTTTTACTCGCATTAATGTAGATTATCCTATTTCTGTACCTTTCACAACGGTATGCAAATTTATACAATTGTCGATTAAATAGTGAAAACGTGAAAATGTAACAAACAGACTGACTTTTGCATTTATAACATTGCTTAATAAGAATAATATAGATTTGTATACAAGTGATAGTGAGTTATAAATAATAAGAGGTTGTAACGAGAGAGCCACCAATTTGTTAGAGCATTAAATTGGTGGCAAGACACGTTATAATAATCGATTTGATAATAACAGTAATAATGACGTTTGTAATGAAGTTTTGTCGCGAAATAAAGGAGAGGGAGAGAATTCAAGGAGTATTATTTAGTTTTGATGAATTCGTTGGAGATGTGATGCGTACTGTTATACCCGAACCGTGTACACAAATATACATATATATATATTTTTTATATCATAGGGGACAAACGAACAGTTGGGTCACCTGATGGTAAGTGATCACCGCCGTCCATAGACACTAGCAACACCAGGGGAGTCGCAAGTGCGTTGCCGGCCTTTTAAATATGTGGGCCTTTTATATATGGCGATCTTTCTCTAACATCATAAAACTATACCCTTTCCTAGTATTTAGCGTCAGTGCTTTTGCCTACCCTCTGACGATCCTTAATACCACCCATCAGTTCCTTCTCAGACTCGGTCCGTGACATTATTAATCAGTATACTATAATTAATTGTGAACTTGTTCAAAATAATAAAAATAAATATATAGATATAAATCTTGTTTTTTTTTTAAAAAGGAATGTTTAAATACTCGTATAACAGTACGATGTTGCTGAATGTTAAAGTTGAGCATTAATCTCCCCCAGCATCGGAAACTCCCACGAGCGGGAGCCGCTGAAGAGGCAGCTGTACCCGACCCGCATGCCGACCTTCAAACCGAAGCTACAGAAACGGTAAGTATCAATGGGATTATTCTGTGTGTGATTTCTCCTTTGTGTGAGCGCGGCGGTGTGACGTCACTACTCGACGGCAAGTACACTGTAATTAAATAGAAACGACGGTCACTGAGAAATGTATAGCCTAATAGTAATCATTTCTGTCATGCCGGCCTGCAAGCCTTGTTGCAGCCCGAGATATTTATCACGTATAGGGTGCGTGTAATTAGTGGTTTAACTAGCGGCCCGCTCCGGCTTCGCACCGGTATAAAATATATAGCCTATGTCATTCACTGAACAAATGATTATAATCGATCCATTAGTTTTGATTTATTCATTACTGCCCGTGGCCCGCACGCGTTCAATTTGGAATAACCTCAAAAATAACAGTATTTCTCCACTATTTAATTTATGTTATTATACATATAAACCTTCCTCTTCAATCACTCTATCTATTAAAAAAAACCGCATCAAAATCCGTTTCGTAGTTTTAAAGATTTAAGCATACATAGGAATATAGGGACAGAGAAAGCGACTTTGTTTTATACTGTGTAGTGATGTGAACATTTTATTTATTTTCTATAAACACATTATACAACAGGCATAAAAAAAATTAAAGTTATCAAATCAATGTTAAATACTAATATTTAGCAATAATAGATTGTATATATATTTTATGAAAAAAAAAACAATTAATAGGATAAACTGTCTTATACCCATTTAATAATAACAATTTTTAGGAACACTAACATAAGAACGTAGATTCTGAATAAGTTTAACGAACATATATTCCAGAGTTTCAGTTCTCATCCGTAATTTTAAAATATAAATATTTGTCACGGCATATTGGTGGAATATTGTTCGGATGATGCCAAGATGTTTATGATGGGTTGGTGATATGTCATCTGCGACTCTCCTTCTATGAACCTGGAAAGGGTGAATAAGATGGATATGTCCGTTGAAAGAAATTTTTTGCGAAAAAAAAATCAGATAAGTAGTTTTATGAAACCACGATGTAAGTGAAAATTTTTTTAAAGCGTACTCAAATTTTTTGGATTTTTTTTTTATTTCGGGTATTAAAATCGTGTTTTTAAACTATTTTAATAATTGGAGAACGGGAATGATAATGAGAAATCAATAGTAGACAAGATGTCCAATTGTATATTATAATTTCAATTTGCGTAGTAGAATATGGAATACATAATAAATACAACATTTTAAAAGCACAATATTTATTTAAATCATTGGCATCGTCATATTGGTGTTGGCCGCTCTGCCGAGCGCCTTTCAATTTACCCCAACTTCGCGGCCGGCTGTAATGCGACTGTCGATAGATAAGCTTAATTTTAATAATGAATAAGAGTGTGAGTAGAGATGTTGTATTGCGCGTTTCCAGTGCAGCGATCCACAAGCCGGGGAAGGTGTGGTGCGTCCCGTTCGCGGGAGCCGACGCCTCCGTCGTGTACCGGAGCCAACGCTACTTCTACGAGGAGTGCGACCAGAGGCCGGTCCAGTTCAAGCCGTACGTGGAGGTCTCCGGGCTCCTCTACACGCTGGTGTTCGCCTCCATGGCCTCCCTCATCTTCCTGCTGAGCAAGTTCAGGCTGACGCGAGGGCTGCTGCTGCGGCACCCGCGGCTGTTCTCGCTGGGCGCGGTGACGCGGGAGGGACCCTCGCGAGAGGTCATGGAGGGGACGCGCTTCAGCTTCACGCTCTACGGCGAGGGGTGGGACCAGAGGACCGACGTGGAGACCGCACCGCCGAATAAAAAACTCGTCGCTAGGGTACGCGCTCTGAACCTTTATAATATCTGTTTGTGTCCATGTGTCGAAACTTTCCTTGATATTACTAGTTTATGCTTGCAACTTTAGTCGCATTAACTTATATTTTGAATATAAAATATAGGCCATGCTACTTGCTTATAATGTATTGTATCCTAAATAAAGCCACTTTGCTTAAAATCAGTAAAAGCAGTAAATCTTTATTGTATTTAAAAAAAAAAGTTGTGTGTACTTATGTACACACGTTAGAAGTTATACTTCTTTGGCGTAACATGATAAATCAATATTTTCAAAAATTTTATCTTTTACCTTATTATACGTTTGTAGAAAAAACAACACTAACAATAGAAAAAAGATATTTAATACATACGTGCTTTTTTTGAATAAAATGTTGACTATAGCTAACTTCAGGGTGTCGGTTTATCGTGGCGGATTCGTAAAAATTTACTCTCAACATTTTTCTCAAACGCGTCAAAACAAGTATAACTAGAAAAACTATAAAATAATGTGTGATTGTGCGTGTACAGGTGTCCGGCAGCAACCCCGGGTACGGAGCGACCGTCGTGGCGCTTCTGCTCTCCGCCATCACTATATTAAAGGAGAAGGACAAAATGCCAAGCACGTGAGTTTACATCAATTGATTGATACATTTAACGTTTCACTAATTATTTCTGATTGGGATGGAAAAAAAAAATCATACATTCATTAATTGATACGAATCAAACGAAACGAAATGAATCGTATATACAATCAAAAGTGGTAAACAATTAGATAAATATATACCAATATAGACTTATTTCTGTTAATATCAAACATTATCTGATACAAGTTATAAGTATTAATTTTACACGAGTCGGTTATTAATATATACTACTAAAGATAGTATATAGTGTACATAGTGATCCGTTTGTGTTTGAATATACATATTTTTTAATTTATCGTATTATTTATTGTTGTTTTTTTTATATTAAGAAAAAAAACATTCACAAATTATTTCAGTTGTACGATGTATCTACTGTGCACAACATCGATATAAGGCCGCCATACGTATCGATGCATATATTAAAAGTGTACAGTTAAATTAAATTATACATCTACAAGTTAAATACTATAGTTTTGAAATAGGTAATAGGTAATAGTTGACAATATAATGATCAAAATTTAATGAATGGTAACTATCGTATTCGAAGTCGATATTCGAATGTTGCACGTATATTTTTATTAAATGAAGTTAACATCCTACGTACAAGCACCCGTTGGTATGTTTCGGCAGCTGCACTTGAGAGCCAGTCTCCCTCTAGGTTAATAGTCACTTACCATCTTAGACCACATCATTATTTAATATCAGATGAGATTGTGGTCAAAACGTTTATCTATAAAGTATTAAAAAAAAAACATAATATCGATTACAAAATCGATAGCAATCGATTACAATAGAAAATACATTAAAATCAGTTTTGTATATGGAAACGGAAGTTACGTTGCTGTACCGCTTCCGTAACTATGTGACGTCATCGAATGCGTTTAGTTTACTCTCAGCTGTAATTTAATGTCTAGAAGTGATTACTCTCGTGCAGTAGTAAGAGCTATAACACTTCTCTAAGAGATATGTAAGTGATATAAATAATGATTTGGTCCGACAGCGGCGGAGTGATGACCACCGCCATCGCCTTCCACAACACGACCCTCATCGACAAACTCAACGACAACAACCTCACCTTCGAAATCATCGACCCCACTCCTCCTACTAAATGAAAAAAAAAAAAACAGGTCTCTTTATGCTATTCATTGTGCCTTTTGAAATTTAAACTCCTTAATAACAAAGTAGTTTTTTAGCATAAAAAAATGCTTTCCACATGAATTCAATTTTTTTTTCTTGTTGATCTATTTTAATAGTTATAATAACTAGGTTTTATAATTCCAGTTTATTAAAAACTTATAAGTTAAGTTATCCTCAGTCGCTATTCGCCTATAAGTACAGTTAAAAACGACACATTTTCATAATTACAGTTTGATAATAATAAATGATTGTTTATTTGGCGAACTCTATCAAATAATCTTTGATATTTCAATACATCTATATTAGAAATGAAACAGGATGATACATCGTTATCGTTGTCGATGTAGTATTGCCCAAATACAATTGAAAGCCATGAATAAAATAACTAAAAAAAAAAACATTTAATGTATGTATTTTCCTTAAAATAATTAAAAAAAAAAATAGGTCTTTGACCATAATGTGCTTTATCCATAATGTCGCACTGTTACGACACGTTTGTCGTAAAAGAATGCAATTTGATTTGCATTATACCACGCAGTTGTAAACGTTACGTCGTGCAATAAATGTTTTTACAACATATAAAATGTATGTAGTTTTATTTCCTACCTACAAATAAACAATGTCACTTTATGTATGTAATTGCAGCCGTGTTATTTTATTTCGTTTATTATTTTTAAATTATACGCTGTGATAATATACATGGAATATTTACAAGGTCTCATAGTTATTTATGTTATAACTACGAATGACAATAATAAATCCGAGATAAGATAGGTGTCAGTATGGTGGTGATCGTTCCGGATATTATTATGAGCTACGCTAAATCTTGTAGTAGAAGGCGACTAGCTCGCCATCTATTGGCCCTTTGAAGTATTTATAAACGAATGTATGCAGCAGTACATTAATATTCTAGTTAAGATTTCGTTGCCATCTTAGTGTAACAGATGTCGCTTAGTTTAATTGAATTTTGCACAACAACAGATGTCGCTATAATCAACTTTTATTTGCTTTATAGTGTCACGATAGATGCCGCTACTTACAACTATCTTTGCAACGGTAGTTTATATACACCATGCAATTATTATAAGATCACAGAATGAAAGAATTTTATATTTGTTTCTATATATTTGATACACAACATATTTCAGAGATAAGTTACAAAACAGATGGTGTGATATGGTAAGTTAACAAAAAGTGGAATATTTGAGATGCTTTGTAAGTATATTACCTATATATACACATATATTAATTTTATCCGTTTTTTTTTAATATAAATAACCAACGAGCACCATTTGGGTAATAAGATGAAATAAAATAGCTTATGCCGTAAAGACCCAATAGAAGTGAGGCTTTTGTATTACAGGGAAACTTTTAAATTAAAATATATAACAAAAAGTCACCGTCACGCGGTATTCTCAGGCGTTCACCCATCTAAGTACCGACCGCGCCCGCCTGTGTTTCCAACACTCTTCACGACAGTGTCTGTCAACAATATTTCGTCACACAAAAAGATTGCGGATCAGAATTTCAAACCTATCTCATAAGAAGTTGCATTTCAAAAGAAAGAAGATAAACATTGATATGAAAGTAGTAGTAACACTTACAAATATGTACAGTGGCGGATTTACCAATAGGCTTCAGTCTAGAGCGGCAGATTTAAGGGGTGGCAAATATGAAACCAATTTTTTTTTAAAACGGATCCATACGAACAATTCAATTTGATATACTTTTCACCATTTAGATTCTGAGTCTTATTATATATATAATCATATTGAATAATTTGGAATAAAATGATCTAGAAGTATCTACCAGGTACATATAAAAGACCGTTTGCAATGAATTAATTTTAATTGATAGGTCATTCATAAAATCTCAAACCAGATTGGAGACGAAACAAGAAGGGCGAAATATTTTTCAATAAACTATAATTCGATACCAGACCAAAGCTCATGTGGACCAACTGACCCTCTTCATTAGATAGGCTTTGGAAACAAGCGAACCGTGTCTAACAATTCAGAAGTTTTATACTCGCTAGGGCAAAATAATAGGAAATGTTTTCTGTCATTATTGTCGAACTCAAAACTCTATGCATATAATAGTGCTGTGACTGTCATAGACAATTATATGATATTGCCGTAATATGTCTGGTGTTGACAGTGTAAAAATTCAAAACGATGCACTCTTTATAACCCCTTGACTTTTTGGGTTTTATTGGCGGGATCTTGGTCTGTCATGTAGTGGCTTTTATGTTTTATTCATAATCTTGTGTTATTAGACTCTATATTTTGTAATATTGGTGGTGTTTTACGTAATATAGTTCGGTTATTATGCACAAGTGAAGTGGATGGGAAATAATACCAAGGAGCATGCATTCTGAGATGCCACCAAAACTCCATGGAAAGTTCTAACAAGGAAACCACCATTTTGTTAGAACATTATAATTATCACAAGACACTTACTTGGAACTTCCTACGTTTTAATAAACTTATATTATTTGTAAACATTCTGCTATAATCCCTCTTGAAACAAAACATTGACACTGGTAAATGCTTCTGTGGTGCCAAAAGAAAAAGAAGAAGAAGAACCCCTTGACTTCGACACAAAGCTGGCGAAAATTAATGACTAAAATCGCGAAAACGCTAAAGAGAGTTAATCTGACATATTGGTCAGCTAGAGAGGATGCATGTAGAAGTTTGAGATATTCCTGGCACGAAGTCGTTGAAACTAACTTCGAATTCAATCGAGGATGATTATATCGATAAGACTTTCGTAACGTGAAACGAAGCGACGAGAATACCTTTCCATTTAGAATTTTTGTTAACGGCTGTAATGATTATTGTGTGGAATGCTTTTTTTTTTGGAAAGAATAAACATAATGAATATTCTCATTCAAGCTTTTACCATAGACTTGATCAGTTTTGCCGATTTTTACGAGTATTTTTGTAAGTTATTCGTGGACGAACGAGAACGTTTCGAGTATGTGCAAGAAGGGGGACTTAAGCGTGTTAAAGTAGTGTAAAAGAGACAAGGGCAAAAAGACAACCGAAAAAAAAAAATTATGATGAAACATCCCCGATAATGAAATGGAAATGATCGGTAGTGATACTTTCACAATCTTAACTCTTCCTTCCCAATACATTCTGGATAATTTAATGTATGTTCGTAAAAACTTTGAAAAGCTGGAGTTCGTAAAACACAGGCACGATATAAAGACTAGAAACTGTGACAAACTGGTCGTTCCATGTTTTAGACTCAGTAAAACCAGTAACAGTTTTTTAGGTAATAGTGTGAGGTTTTATAACAAAGTCCCAAAGCATATTACCGATTTGCCAGACTATAAGTTTAAGTGCCATGTTAAGCGGGTTTTGGTGTCAAAGCGCTATTATAGAGTGGATCAATATGTGAACGATGGTGATGTCTGGAATTGACTCCTCTCTGTGCATCCACTAAAATCGATTGTAATGTATAATAAATTTTAAATATATAAGTATACGTTAAAAAGATAAACCCAATCGAGTTTCTTGCCGGTTCTTCTCGATGACTGGGATGTATTCCGAACCGGTGTTAGTTTTGACGTTCGTAAGCGCCTTCTTAGGGCCTAAATTGAATAAAGTATTTTTGATTTGCATTTTGACCACTGGATGACCACTAATCTTACTAATTACCGAAAAAAAAATGCATTAATTACGGCGAAAATTTACAGATCCTAACGTTCATTCACAAAGAAATTGTGATTCATATTATTGAGAACTAGGGTTTTCGGTTGTGGAAATCGGTAGGGGCGGCAAAATTTGAATAGCCTACTAGTGGTAAATGTGCAAATCCGCCATTGAATATAGAAATAAATGCAGGGAAATAATATTATGAAGCCTTTAAATAACCTTCAGGAGGAAAGAAGAATGTTAATATAAAGCTGTCGGCATGCTCTATGGTTATTGGCTTTAGTTTCCTAACGATAATTCGCATTAAACAGAAAGTCAATTTAATGGAGAAATTCATACAATAAAAATAATTTCTTAATGTGTTCCTTGAATATATTTCAGTAGGATGTATGCAGAGAGTTTAATAATATTCGATGCTGCCGAATAAACGAGTTATATGGTTATAGATCGCAAGATAGAAGTGGGGTTACATCTCTAGTGTGAGAATGTCTTCTATGAATAAAAAGGTCAAATTGTGGTGGTTGTTGATGAACATTTGGAGGTCAATCAATAATTATGAAAATTGTTTCTGAAGTGAAACTCCTTTAGAATCGTTGTGATTTCAAATCGGATGCAACGGAAAAACGACAGGTAAGAGACACAAATACAAAAATGTGTTTCCAGAGCGAGAGAGCAAATGTCGGTGTGTATGTATATTGCACACTGTTTAATACTTGCTTGTGTTTGAGCATTTAACGTGTGTTAGTATATGTGAAAAGTACGTGTACTACTGTACACTGTATGCGGCTGCGTATTACAGCTTTTTAGTAAGAAGTCAGCGTGGTGTGTTATTATTTAACAGTGTTTGTGAGTATTTTTAAATCTTGTTTGTTGAAACTGAAAATATGGAACTTGGGTAATAAATTATGTAACATATGTTAAATAAAATAATCAAAATACTTTCATTTTTAAGCAAATAATCTTTGTTATTATCCTACCCTTGTTACATATATCCATCTCATTGTTTTGTCGATTTACTGAAATTTCACTTCTATCGTGTGTTAATCGCACACACACCTTTTTTTTGAGTTTATCCGTTAACAAATAACACAACATTTTTTTTCTCTGTTTATAATAATATCAATTTATATCTTATGTTGCTGTAGTTTGCTTTATTCCACTTCATATCTAAGCGTGTGTTTTTTTGATGAACAAGGAAACTGATATTAAAAATAAAACTTCATAATGAAAATAGATACAATAGTATAATAGTACACGTTACATGGTAATTGTACACGGAGAGGGAACAACATAATTAGTATATACATTCGCATAAATTTGTACATTAAAAAAAAAAAGACTAGTTGTATTGACATATTTCGTTTCATCTCTTACCTATATTTATTTCAAAGGCTTAGTTATGAAGCTCCTACTCTTGTAATTTTTTTTAACCCTTAAATGGACAATGTTGTTTTTAAACAACATACTAAACATCGCAGATAAAATTGACCTTCTTTTAATTTTTTGTTAATTTTGACAACTAGTTCTTATTTCTGAACGAATTTTGTACTTTTTTTAATGTTGGCAAAAAGTATAGTAAATTCATGTCTAGATTTTTTTACTTATTTTTCCTAGACAGTAGTACTACATGTCTATTACACAAATATATTTTTTTAAAACGTGAAACAAAAATCGTCCATTTAAGGGTTAAATGGCTTATATTTCTTTGACGTGAAGTATTGAGAAAGTATTTTTTTTTGTTCAATATAAGAAGAGAGGAAACGTGTATTACGTCTAGAATTATTACTATTACAGTATTAAGTCTTGTCGAAATATACAACAATATAGTATATCGTGAATTTGTATGATGTAGAAAGGATTCATATTTTTTGTAAATAAACAATTTGATTTTATCTCCGCTTTTAATTATATGTCACTCTTCGACTTCATTTAACAATGATTACAATGGAATTTCGATGTAACTTATTACTATTGCCAGGTATGTCATAATATTACGCAACTTTTTTTAAAAATAAATGTTGCCAATCACTACTGATATTGTGTTACTTTTTACCTCCGTGTCAAAATTTTATTATCAATTTAATCCATCGATATCTTTGTTCCAGTGTATATCGAGGCTTTGCATAAATAAAAGTATAAAAGCATGCTGGTCGGCCATGTTAAGTCACAGATATTAAAATTTTTTTTACGTATCTGCACCATTAATAAATTAAAACGATAAAGAACTTTGGTATAAGAAAAAAATTATATGATCTTAAAAAAAATGAATAAATAGAAAAACACATCGTTGTACCAAAACTTATTTAAATTATAGAGTACCTACTACCTATCTAATTCAAAATGAAACATAATGTCTATGGATGTATGTTTGTAATTTTTTTTTAACAAAATGCTAATTAATGTCATAAATACAAATTTTAAAGATGAACGATACTAAATATATCTACCGTTTATTCAAATTTCGAAGCGTTTAACTTAATTTCGCAGTATATTGACACATTATATGTATTATCTACATCTTCTTATTGTTAATCTGTAAACTATCTAATCACATAACCTCTTCATCATTCATAACTTAATCACCATTATTTGTAATTTATCATCACTTATAATTCTACGTTTTACAGGTTACGATGTTATAATCTTCTACACATCTCTTATTTCTCTATTGACAATCTTTCCCTAGACGAGAAATAGAGAGTGCCGTCTGAACGATAAGTTTATTGAACGTAAGATATCGCTATCGACAAATATAGCATGACTCCTCGATAATGCTATAAAACAATATGAAACGAACGTGTAAAAAATTCACTGCGCACAACCAATTTTACATTAATAATATTAATGAATGAATACATTAAATTATAATGTCGAAGAATTATTCATATAAAGTCATTTTGTACAAGCTTTTGGGTAAATCAACACATTTTCGATAGTCCCTTACAATGTACGTTGTTTATTACGTCACACTTTAGCTCGATTCTCGGCTGTTCTCGTTAGAGCCGACGGTGTTCGTCTGTGTTGTCGTCTGGGTCGCCTCGGGAGCAACAATCAGACCCTCTTTGATCCGTTTCTTCTGTTTCATTCTTCTATTCTGAAACCAAATTTTTACTTGCGTCTCGTTCAGTTGCAGCGCGGATGCTATCTCTATCCTTCTCGCTCTCGTTAGGTATTTGTTGAAATGGAATTCTTTTTCTAATTCTGTCAGTTGTTTGTTTGTGAAGTTTGTCCGGCCTGTGTTGTTGAGGTTCAGAAGTGGATTTGCAAGCATCTGCGTGCCTGTCGGGGTGCGCATACCGTCCTGAGGGCTGCCGAGGACGCTCTGGCTGACGAATTCGGCTGGTGGTATCATTAGCTTAGGACCTGGGAAGGGAAAAATAATAATTAGTTAAATACTCTAAAAATATGTATATCTTCTAATATCATTATTATGGTACAATACATGATAGTTCCTGTAGAAGTAACCGTGGGTATTTTCTTTAAAGGGACATAATTTTAGTTTAAAGATAATTCACTTAATGATAATTACATAAGCTTTTATTGACATTTACTAGTTTTAGTAATGCCTGCATAATTTATTGAATTAATTGAATATTTATGTTAAAACAAAGATGGTGAGAGAAAGAACTATAAAATTATGTAACTTTTAATTATAAATGGAAACAAGATTTGACTTGCGTAGAACGAAAGTAACATCTCAACATCAAACAACAAAAATGAAACGATGCACTGAAGACTAATAGCAAAGTCGTAATTGTATCCTACTGGATGGCAACCAGTTGTATGTGGCACTGGCACATTGCACACGCGACATTGTGGGACAGTGGCACAGTGAAAACAACTTTATATGATTAATATTTGGTATCAATTTGTGTACGACGTTTCAGGATAGTATTCTTAACTGTTTATTTTGTATATACTGAATTTTGAAATAAAATAGCCTCCGCCTGAAAAAAAGTCTCATCTTGTTATTCTTAAATTGTCGCTGACTTATTGAAAATAATATAATTGCAGATAAGCTATAGAAATAAGTAAAAAAATCTATCTGTGACATCAAAATACAACTTTCTATTAAATGGATATGAAAGTATAAAGTTACTTATAACCAAAAACATATGCTTTTTAAAACATGACTTTCACTGGCGGATAGCTGAAATAATAAGGAGTAAAGTACCTTTATTTTAGAAAAGAAATAGATTCCCGCGCAATTATAATAAATTAAAGTAATAAGATTCCCACGCGCACGTTTTCAAGAACAATTTTTTTTTTGGTAAATTCCAAGTGGTCGCCGTCGCGGGTAACAGTTCGTATATACACATAAATAAATTCTTGTCCGATAAATAAATATGGCCGAGCTAACGAAACGAATGCACTGTTTTTGAAATATTATCTGTGTTACTCTAACGGTTTATGCAATGCACGTCGGGATAACACTTATTGTTATATGTTGGCCAATTTAAACTATACCAATATAAATTTATTTCTTATTCCGATGTATCATTACATATTATAAAACAAAATCGTCCGCCGCGTCTGTCTGTCTCGATGTTCGCGATAAACTCAAAAACTACTAAACGTATTGTAATGTGGTGTTCTCCAATGGATAGAGTAATTCACGGGGAATTTTTAGGTATATAATTTGTAAAGGTTTTCTTGTAAAACGGTTGAAATATAATGATAAGTGTTGAAAGAATCGGAAAAAGTCAAGCCGTCTTAAACATTTCATGCACATAAGTTTTTTTTTTACTATCAAGACAGGACAACGTCCGCCGGGCCTGCTAGTATAACTATATTATTGTAAAGTTTCATTCAAAATCTGTTCAGTAGTTATAGCGTGAAAGAGAAACAAATATTCGTCCGTCTTCCAAACCCTTTTGTTTATAATGTTAATAGGAAAATATCTTATGATAATTAACTAGGAGTGATTTTAAGAAGTGGATTTTAATTGCAGTTGTATTATATAGTTAGTGTGCGTAAAACTCATGTTTCAAGACTACATCACAACATCCTGCGTCGATACATATTGAACGGTCCGTCAATTCGGGAGATTTTTTTCATTACACTTAGCAGCAGGTTTGTTTACCAAACGTCTCATTGCACGATAATCTTTTTAAAAGCATTACAAAGGTGATCCGTGGGAGCCACTCCGGTCCATTTGTGACAGGTGTCACTTTTTTGTCTACAAAAAGGAACGAGATAAAAGATATTTCAATATTAGCCTAAAGGAGGCGCCCCGCGGCGCAGCAGTTTCTGACTTATCCTTGTTTCACGGTAAACTTGGATTTTGACATGCATTGTTGGTAAGTAAACATTGTTGGTGTTTAATGTTGAATATTTTATTATTTGAATGAAGGTTTTTTTTTTTTACGAAACTTGTTTAAACATTGCCCGAGTGAGGTGAGGTGTTTAATTGAATGAAATCCTTGCGGTTTAGCGACGGTGACCTTGATATTTTTTTAATTTACAGCCGCTGAGCTGCTTAATTTTAAAAGTGATGCTTTTTTTATTTCCGAGTACTATCTGATGTCTTTGTTTAACTTTGGACATATGTAAGATAATTTTGTTTACACAAACAATACAAGTTTTAGTAAGGGAAGGAATCGATGCTTAATGTCTACGGGATAAAGAATTATTAGGAAAAAATTTGCATTGCATGCCAGGTGAATCTTATTCAATATATTTTTTACTCTCTATCGGGTTTATCGTTTGGGTTAGGTGTAGTCGCTGGAACACACTCATAGGTGCTTAGTGACAGATTTTCAAGTTTAGGATAGTAGCTAGCCAGCGGCGGGCTTAGAAAAAGTCCTATCACCGTGCTATCGTGTCATCACGATGTTTTTTTTCACCGATAGCACTATCTCATTCGTAAGCATTCGAACATACGTCGACTGCGCGTTGTGTTCAAATACGCCACGCATTAAGCCATTGCTGGTACCGTAGGCACTCCCGTAGGCGACTTTTCCAGAAACTATATAGCCATCAGAAATTTAGAAAGAATTGTGTCGGATTGACTCTAAAAAACGACTTCTCAATAGACATATCTCTTCATAATACATATTTAAAATGAATTAGAAACAAGATAACAGTCTAATTAACAGAATAACTTCTTGATTGTTTGTATTGTGAACAAATAATTCGGAACCCTAACCCTTGCTGTCCGTATGCCGTTAATCCTTTCGACAAATGTTGCTAAGGGAGCTGATATTAATTACGCTTCGAAACATCTGTTTCTAACGTACTTTATATTGATAATGAAAGGTGAAATTTGTTATTAACTTACTGGGAATCATAAAGCGATTACTTTGGCAACCAAATTAAGCACGAACTGCACTATTGCGCTTAGGAGAATATTGTCACTGAGTTGTACTTGCTCTTTTTAACTAATACACATAATCGCTTAACTAATACATATAATCGCTTAACTAATACACATAATCGCTTAACTAATACACATAATCGCTTAACTAATACACATAATCGCTGTCTATTGAGGGCTTAGGAATCTTATTATTTACGATAGGTAACGTTGTAATTCCAGTTATCGTTAACGAAATGTAAATGTATATTGTTGAAACGGTTTGAATCTATTTGTAACACGCGTAAAGTTATTTTTATTGGTACATTTATACCGCGTACAATTTTTATTTAAAAAAATGACCGTCCATCGACAAAATTGGGTCTTCTAAGTGTTTTTCCTTTGAGGTTTTGTTATACCCACTGTAATATAGCTCACCGCTGACAAACACCGGCTTATATTTTAATGTTATTCAGTTTTGTATTTGAATGTAACGCCAAGACGCAATGTGGTTGGAGTACTGTATAGGTCGTAAGGTACATAAATAAAAAAGGGTTTATAAAATCTTATCTTATGAATTGATATCCATTGAAACGTACCAACAAATATATTATTCAACTAAAACAGGTGAATAAACTTTTGGTAAAATTGATTTTATATTGAGACATCAGAATTGTTTTCTCAAACTTGTTCTTAAAATTTTAACATTTTACTACATTGTTAAATTCAATATTATTTGTTATCTCATTATGAAATAAAAGGGTTCTGTTTAGATGCAACGATAGATTTAAATTTATTTTTGAAATGGATCGCGTTATGTTATATTGCCAGAAACCCGTCGTGAGAGTAAACAAAGCCGGGTGTTTGTGTATGTTTGCGCAATAGCCACTCAGTGGGGACCACTCGAAAATGGAACCGGATTTTTCGGGGTACGTTCTCCATTATATCAGACGACACGGTTTTATATATCCATACTTATAAATTGTATGGTCTCAATATTTAAATTCATAAATCTTTTATTTATTAACGTTACTTCTGCGCATATCAATTGTTTAGTTATTTATATCATAACTTAGTGTTTGAATTTAGTCCTCAATGTTTTTTCGAAACATCAATGCATTTAGTTCCGAAACAAATTTAAAGGTAATCATCGGAACACATTAGTAAATGCTAAATGATTGATTTTCGTCTTATTGTGCGAGCATTATAAATAGTCTTTCCACCAGTTTCAGATGAAAGAATATAATAAAATATATAATATATATATGAATATATAAAACAGTAATATCATTTAAAACCTACCCTTCTTTTAAGCAAGTTTTAACGGTAATCATGAATAAAAGTATTCTCTGACAGCAACCAAACCATGCTTCAACTAGTAATGGTATTTTTTTTTAATTCTTCTATACAAACTGCCTTACTGTATTCCTTAAATCATTTCCTTTAGCTTCTATGCTACCGGTACTACAATTTTTGTTTGTATTCAGAGGCTATCTTTGGCAGAAAACTTCCATACACATTTTCAATACGGCATCTTTCGCATTCAAAAATATAAAAATGGTACCAACTTAATTAGAATTCATCGTATACTTTATAAGTATATTTGAAAGAGTTCTCAACCCGAAAAAAATCGTGTCTGTGCCTTGGTTTATTATATTATAGACTATAGACCGGTTGCTATGGTAATCTGTCCGATATCAATTATTGCCCCAATCTTTGTAGATCCGGTCAATTATAATCTTTTACCAAGACAATACATTGTCTCGCTGTATGTTGTAACGACCACCGATTAAGTTATGACACCGATAGATGTCACTAGTTGACACATTTGTGGCAGGTACTGCTTTAGAAATTAAGAGAGGGTAAGGCGGTAAAAGTACACAAAGGAGGAGCATTGACCGAGACTGGAGAATAAGTTGAATAGTTTTGCGACTGTTATAAGAACAATTTTAAATCCGTTGTTATTTAATTTATCATCAGTGAATCGCAACTGATACGGAGTGAGCTATCTTAACTAATAATTTGAAGTATCAAAAACAATCTAAGCTTCAACATAACTCTGGTTTCATTTCAGTTTACCGTAACGCCCCTGTTAGTTATATTAATTCATAATAACGGTGTACTTTGAGTGACGTAATCGGTACGGCTTCTCATCATACTTGGAGCTGTTTCCCCTACGGAGGTGCACGGACCTACGATCTGGTTGCACTGGAGCCATTAAAGTCTGTAAAACTTAGCTCCATAAACTCATCTCCGGTGAAGATGAACCCGTATCATTACAATGCTTACCAAAACATAGTTTACATTAAATAATTGGTCTATTCAACCTATATTGATATGAATATTCGTATTATTGTTATATACAATTTTGCTAAATTTAATCAAGTATAAATGAACAAGTAAATCAAATAAATAATGAGAACCTTGTTTAAGATATCAGTTTTATAGTTTAGGGGATCTATGTCGTTAAAACTGTCAATGGAAACAAACAACTGTAGTGCGGTTAACTTGCGCGTACGCAGTTCACCTAGGATAAATATTGACAAAAACGCAAAACCACAGACAAATACTACAACTTTGTCTATGGATTGTAAAGTGGGCTTGAAGTGCATCGGCCTTCGGTATTCCAGTTTTTATTGTCTTCTCTATGTACTGTTATTTTAAACTTCCCCGTCAGATAATTTGAGGATTTATATATACTTTTTTAATTGGTTTAAGACGGTATCAGTAAATTGAGTTTAGTGAAATTAATAAATAGATTTCAACCACATATTTCATTCAATGTAGGTCTTAACAAGCCACTCATTTATGTCAAAAACCCTACGACTATCACCAAGGCAGATAATATGTCTGTCACTGAGAATTGCCTGCAAGAAACTATTAGATTTATCAATATTAGGTATTGTTTTTGAATTTTTTGTTCAGGAGTAATGTAGTAATTTTTCTTTTTATGCATAACATTTGGTGATTTCATCCTGTATTCTGTAATATTGGTGACATTTCGTGTAACAGTTTAGTTATTGAGTAACTAGTAAAGTAGATCAAAATAATAACCTAAAATTTGAATTCTGAGATGTCACAAAAACTATTATTTTGTTATAGCTCTGATATCATTCGAATTCGCTAACTATGTATATAATGATATTTTTGTGTTTCGATAATCCTGATGACGCAGCAATTAAAAACAAAATTGAGTTTCTGAAATTAAAGTATTTATTTTATTAATAGTATTATGATTCAAACTGTTATACTACTAAATAAACTTTACCTGAGATTAAAGAAACGATATTTAAGGTAAATATAATCACGACGTCCATCCCAAATTATCAGGAATAATGCTTTATATAAATGTTAGTTTTAAATATACTGTAATCTAATGACAGCTCTCCATCCACAGATTAGAATTTTACTACAGATTAAAACAAATAAATCTGTGGTTTTGACTATGATATAACAATGTTAATATTAAAGGAAATACATTTTTCTTTACAATATATATGTAATAACACTGCTTCACTTTGTGATAGTATTTATTTCTTTATTCAAAACTAAGTTTAGATAGGTAATTAAGTGAATGAATCCGGCTGATGATAACTAGCGAAACAGAACAACTGCCAATACTGAACGCGATGACTGCACGCGTCGTTTCAAAGCCGCCGCCAGTGGTTGTTTGACCAGTACTGTAACAGGAGACCGACGGTGCGACATCGCTAATCCATTACGCGAACCACAAATGTTTGCCCGCACTGACTTGCGGCTGATTGCGCTCTGCACGGTACTGTTCAAGTGTTTACATACTCTATGAGGGTGTATAGGAATCGTGTCCATACCCGTAGTCAAAATTCGTTCTTTGTATATCATCATATTTATCATTTTCTTATTTTTTTTATTTATCAAATTGAAGCTGGGCAAAGTTACTTTAATATGCCTGATAGTAAACGGTACAATCCAACAATATTTATATGAATGTAAATGTAAAAAAAAACATGTTTTATAAATTTAACATTTGACTACAAACTTACCCATAGGAACTGGCGTGTGACATTACTGACATTACTGGCTATAAGATGTTTGGCGGCTGATTTTCAACTTGAGAATGGTGGCTAACTAAATGGGCTTTAAAAATACCCCAATACTATAAAAATTATTACTTATTCGATAATTTGAACTACTTCTAGAAAGTGTTGGATGGTAAGGCTCAATTCTGTCCGAATGGTTTGCAACTACCATATTTGTAACTCCCATCATAGTGGCACTTTTGGAGTTGTCACGTACCAACTGCATTGCACTTATGGGACAGAGTCGACACTATATCGTGCTATTATGAAAAAACAAATAACCACAATGTAAAACTTTTCGAATAATTTAGTAACGTGTTTAGTATATACTCGTAAATGGCTACACTCTATAAAACTGGGCTATAGGATACTAATAACGAATCCTAAATAAAACAAGATTCAATACACTCGAACCAAAAAAAAAAGCGATTTTCTGAGTTTTAAGTTAGTAAAATATAGACCAAATCAATCGCTGTAACATATTTACAATAAAACACATTTTCTTTTAAATCAGTGTTAGATAGATGACAGAGAAGTGCTATCTCACTGTATTTAATACTTACCTAATCATATAATTTATTAAGTATTTTGTATTAACATATTTTAGGTACAGTACTTATTTATAACTCTCATAATCAAAGTGTTATATAAGTATATTTCTGTTTAAAATCACGTCAATACGCGACTTTAGTAATTCAAAATAGTAAAATTCATTACACAACAATCATGAGTAAGTATTATCAAAACTTTGGTGGTGTTGCCGCTGTATTCCTGGTACCAAAATTCTCCTATGAATAAGTCTATAGAGAAGAGCGTACATTCTAAGCACGTACATATATAATCTACAACCATAGCTGCATAGCTTTTCTGCTATTGCGAAATATATTAAGGTTGCTTTTTATCGCCTTAACTAATATATAATTTAAATTGTGTTAAACTTAACAATTAACATACCTATTGGCAGTTTAGTGCATCATGATTATGTGTATTACATATTCAAAATTGATACAATTACAATTTGATTGGTAGCGAATATTGAAAATAACACATTTAATATAGAATTTCATCAAATTTACAAATATGTATAGAATGTCGCTATGTTTGATGGAACTGTAGATAATGGAAAAGTATATGTTGCCATGTAAAATATCGCGTAAATGAAAATCATTCACCCTTTATTTACCGGATAGAATGCGGGTGGCAATCCATAACGTTACGCCGCGTTCCAAATTAACCATAATTCAATCAATTCAATTGTAGAACACGACCGGCCATGTACCGACGCGTCAACGCCCTACGGACGCAGAAAGAAAAAAAAAATAACATTCGTATTTCAAACAATTGACAGTCAACTGACAGCTAGGGGAACGGGAGACGATCCGATTGGTCGGAAACGGGACAATGCGGCAGATGCGTTCACGAATATTTTTTTTTTTATACGCGCAACGTACCGCCATGTTTGCTCAAATTCTTCACCGAGAAATGGATATATTAAAAAATATAATGTAAGTAGCAGCTGACGTTTCAATTTGCCGTGAAGAAAGTTGACAGGAGATGCGAGCGATTATGAAACCATACATATTAAATAAATGGGGAATATAGAATGAGGCGATAGAGGATTCCCTTGGAATTATTGTGATCATGCGGATACGGCGTCGTGCGAATGGACATGATGTATCGCTCGTTCGTCCTGTTATATTATTATTACATCCATTTTCTCTTATAGAATACTAAATAATATGAAATGAGTACAATTAATATTGAAAAAGAATAACGGACTGAATTGTTTCGTGTCTATTAATTATGGAGTTTCTTTATTAAGTATTGTAGTAATAGGAAAACTTATTTAATCTCACTTTTCATAGACGTTGTACATGGATATTATAATGAAGATAATTATAACGATATCTCATTTGTTAAAATCCGTCATTCTGACTAATTAATTAGTTATAATAATATAAGTAATAATAATATTATTAGTTAGTTCTATAATTAATTCGATTAGTATAATCAAAGAGTGTGTTAAGGAAATATACATATTTTAAAAAAACACTACCCTTCTTAGACGTACTCGGATGATATTATAATTCATATTATTTGATGTATCATTAGTTAAAAATATGATATGGAGTAGTGTCATAAAGACTAAAGGTGAGAATTATTGCGATTTTTACTTAGCACGCGAATCAGTTTATTTCGCGCGTTATGAATGTTGCTATAATTATAAGAAACCTAAGAAACGACTAGATGAGAACGATAGATTACAGTTATAGGACAAAATAACATTTGGCAATAATAAATCAGCTGTTTAACTAATGAAATGCATTTTCATGTAGTTCGTTTTCAGTGTGGGAGAGAGAGACAAAATAATATATAGTATTTAAAGATGACGTCTGTAAATCTAAAAAAAAACCGATATAAAAATATCTTATTTTACGTACCAATACTCGCGCTCCCCTTAGTAGTCCGGTGAAACTGTAGCGGCCTTGCCAGGCCAACAGTGTAGGTCAGTTCGAATAAAATATATTAAGTACCAATACTCGATTGAACAACTTGGTTTTTAATTCTTAGCGAACGAATACCGCCGCCATACCGGAGCATGACGTGATATATTTCAAAAATTCTGTTAGGTTCGGCTTTAATTATGGACGTTACAATTAAGGGCGATTGGCAATCGTTTCTTGACGCGGTTTGATGTATTTTTCTAGGATCATTGAGTGAAGATACATCGTTTTCTATACGTACTCTCTATTCCTATACTACTTATTGTTGAAGAAAATTCCTTCGTTTTTTCTCGTTCTGGATACAAAGCAGTTTTTTTTAAATCCGTCGATGGATGACATAATATGTGCTCGTCCGTTAAGGGTTACTAGGAAAGTTTCAGAATTTTCACAGTTACACTTTTATTTGTCTATATTAAAAACTAACCGACAGCGCTAGTTTATTCTCGTGAAAATGGTTTTTCTTATTTCATAGAAGCTACGCGTTTTTTTTTAAATAATTTTTAGGCAGTTTATTTTTTTGATTTTAAAATGTAATTTTGTAATCACCGCTTAGTCCCACAGTTCTGTATGCAACTTTTAAGTTAATTTTGTAAAATTTTACATGTAGGGCTTCTTAGCCTCGTAATAAAAAGCGGTAGATATTTCTCTAAAAAGTGCTCTCTCTATCTGCTACTAAAATTCTCTTCTAAATTGATTCAAGTATATCTAAGATTAGCCCGAACATAAAACACAGACGCTTAAATTTTATGTGTACCTATAAATTACTTGCATTTATTGGTATCTCTTACTGAAATGCTTCGAAAAACAATGATAAAACAGTATTCAGATAGTAATAGTGCATTTTTAATCAAATTTACGCTGGAGTAACCGCATATCGCGGTATGACACCCTAAATTGGAGAGCAAAATAAACATATATATCGTAGGTGTACGTAATCCCTTTATCCAGAGCTCCTGGCGTCTGTTATCGTGTCGGCAATATTGTATAATGTGCGTAAGTGATGCTTATAGGTTTTCAATAATAATAACTTTTATGGACTTCGATGCTTAACGGTAAAGGTTCCGTTGATGCATGTTTTTAGACGTTACACCACAGTTATCCTAAATTTCTAGTGAAATCAAACTTTATTTTTCGCCGACTTCCAAGAATGGCGAGTTTGTCAATTCGGTTATATTTTTGTGTTTTTTTTTTTATATTATATGGGGCAAACGAACAGGTGGGTCACCTGATGGTAAGTGATCACCGCCGTCCGTAGACACTAGCGACACCAGGGGAGTCGCAAGTGCGTTGCCGGCCTTTTAATATATGTGGGCCTCCGGCGCTCTCACTGATCGAACGAAACGCAACAGTGCAACTACTGTTACTTCACGTCGGCTTTGTGTGAGAGAGTGGTACTACCCCGGGCGAGCCGACCCATTCATTCTGAAACCAGTAATGGCTTCAGCGTAGCTCTACCACCTATCTTGTTTATGTTTTTTATCTCAAAACTTTAACATTTATGAACCTATTTGCGAAATTGATTTTTCATTAGAAAGGGAATATTTTCAACAGAAATACACTACGAAACTCCTGAAAATCGAATAAGAAAATGGAAATATATATATATATATATATATATATATATAGTGATTAAGATATTGTTAGGCTTATGACAATGACAAGGTGGGTACCTAACTATAGTTTAAAGAGATTTTTGTGCAAATTTTACAGTATTTGTTTTTATAGTGCAAGTCTTTGCTTGGGCAGATTTTTTTAAAGATACTTGCTACCCTAAAATTGAGGCTTTACAAACATGCAATTAACTGTTGCAATGTAGATCCATGCTCGGAACAGTTATAATTGTTGATTATACAAATGTAGACAAAATACGATAGCTTTTGGTAAAGGGAAACATCGTTATGAAAGTATAGTATTGTCGTAGGGGCTTTCTTAAAGCTCGCCTAGCTACCACTCTCAAGTTGAAAATCTATTGGCAAGTACCGAAAAGGGTGTTGGAACAGCTGCACTTAAAAGTCGAGTGTTCTTCTAGGCGGATATTAACCAATTTTGAAGTATAAAATAAAATAAACAACTGCAGCCGAATATAATTACAAGACTGGTAGAATCCGTGTAAAGGTCGACTGCGAGAGCTATTTGTGCTATAAGCAGTGTAGTGCTCGTGCTGCTGTGTCACTTGTACACACACAACCCGTTCCAAGTTTGTTCTCATTACCGTAGTATTATTGGCTGACTTGCAAAATCTTATTGATGTCGAACTCTTATAATACTTCGATTATAAGCTTTATAGTACATCTAATAAAGGTTCTATCTTCAATTATGACAAAGAAAATAAACAGGGATTTAAGAATTCGCTCGAAAAAAGACATGAAACAACAAGCATAAAAAAAAATGCTAGTACGACTTAGTTATATTAAGCTTAATAAATTTAAATATAGGTTTTTAATATTAAAATAAAAAAAAATACATTAAACTTTATATACTTATAATTACTGGACATTGAATGAGTACAAAAATATGTTACACAAGCATTTATTAATGTTCCGAGAGTCAACTGTCGATGAGTAGTGGAGTTTAAGTTGTCATAATATACTCGTAGGTATTTCTTACAGGATTTTGGTCAAACCCTGTTCCAATGATGCCAAAATATTGCATGGCGACTCTTTTCCTATGAACCAAGAAAGAAATTGACCATAATGGGACGGACCACTATGTTCGTTCGAATTAAAGTAAAAAAAACGGATTTAAGTTATGTATCTCAAATGCCCATATTAATACTAATAAATATTATAAGGTTGATTACATATTCCGCACGTGATATAGATTTATAATCCCATGAAACGCGTCGCCGGTAAGCCGGTTATTGTAAACACATAATTTTTTTCCTCGCAAAACCGAAGCCGATCCGTCATTTCGGCTGTCGAGGCCGCATAATGCACGTTACTAGTACAAACATTCTCGAGGGTACCTACTGCTATAGAGGTGGCGGATTTTCTATGAATTACACGGCACGGTCCAACGGTTGAAATATTTATTAATACAAATAATGTACACTTTCACATATCTATCGTTGGCTTAACAATAATTTATTTATTTCAAAGCAGATTAGTTAACAACTACAATACATTATAATTAGATAAATTTAATAGATATATTCTTTATATTTTGTATAATTATTGTATTACTAATAATAGTCAGATAATGACATTCATAAAAATAAATTAGTTTCAAAGCAACTACAGATATATATATCAACAGAGAATAGAAATAATCTAAGGATATATTTTTTAAATAATATGTAAAGAAGAAAATAGGAATAAATATAATTTAAGAGTTAAAAATGTTAAAGAAACAAATTTTACTCTAGTTAATTATAATAAATTAAAATTGAATAATTGTTTAATACATTAATAAATTATAAAGCTTTACCAAAAAAAATAAAACCGACTAAGTCTCTAAACCATAGTTAGGAACCTATCTAGTTTCAGATTTTCATTTCATAGACCGACAAATACCTCAAGCACTACTTTTCTTATTCTATTTTGAGGAGTTCCCTGATTTGTTTTCGAAATATTAGGTCCAATGATAAAGAAATTAAAATAAAATCATATAGAAAATGCTCCCTTTACAATATAAAAGACTTTTCTAAATAGGTAAGTAGACAACGAAGTACTGTAGTTAGATTAGTGGGAGTTCTTGATGTAAGGAAATATTGCGATGAAAGCTTTGCATACTGGTAGAGCATTTTTAAGCTCGCCCGTGCAGCTATCACTCTCAAGTTGAAAATCTGTTGCCAAGTTCCTATAGGTGTTTTCCGTCAGGAGCACTTGAGAACCAGTTTTTCTCTAGATTGAGCGTGTCTGTTATTTTAGACAACACCAATATTTAAATCAGATAGGATTGCGATTAAACGCAAACTCCTATAATGTAAAAGAAAGAGAAAAAGAAATCGGTGATGGCGTAATTTTAATCAATAACAAGGTGAAAATTTTTAAATTTCGGATTCAAGTTTACTACAGTCTGTACAAAAAAATGTTATTTCGTTTTTTCCCGTCGTTTTACAATTACCGTGAATTGTGATAAATCGTTTTATTAGCTGATTAAAGTACACAATATTTTAAACGGGCCACTCGATATCCCGGGAGCGGTCCGAGGGCGAGGATCCCCTGTAATCCGCGACAAAAGCCCTTCCGAGCGGTGTACACCTCTAACAATATTTGTTAAGGGAAATTTGCGTAACGGTCTCTCAATTTTAGACATCAACGCGCTCTAAAGGGCGGGTTTTTTTATCTTGTTTAATTAAACAGGAGTGATTAGATTTTTTTTTGTAGGTGGTAGAGCTACGCTGATGCTATTACTGGTTTCAGCATGAATGGGTCGGCTCGCCCGCGGTAGTACCACCCTCTCACAGAAAACCGACGTGAAGTAACAGTGCTTGCACTGTTGCGTTTCGTTCGGCCAGTGAGAGCGCCGGAGGCCCACATATTTAAAAGGCCGGCAACGCACTTGCGACTCCCCTGGTGTTGCTAGTGTCTATGGACGGCGGTGATCACTTACCATCAGGTAACTCACCTGTTCGTTTGCCCCTACAATATAAAAAAAATAATAAAATCCAGGATTCTTTTTTTATATAGTTTTTCCGTTCGAGACTCACCATTTTCGGTAATGACGGGGAATTTTATACACTAAAACTTAGAAAAATCGTGACATCACTAATGTTTTCTAGAACCTTCTTCATGCGTGGATTCTAAGGTTTTGATTTGAGTTACCCAGCATGATAACAACTTACTGTATTTTCTTTTTTATCATCGAGTGGTTTGCGCATACTGCTTTTTGGCATAAACGTTGGTTTTTAATTATTATCAATTCCGAAAGATTATGATGATGTACTGTAATGAATTACTAAATAATTCCAATATCACTGAACATTTTTTTTTATTTTACACTTATATAATACTAATTATAAAATTACCAGGTGCCACCTGCGACTTCGTTTGCATTTGTGTGTTTATAAATGAGGACACTATAAATACATAATCATGTAACTCTAACGGTTTACGCAAAGGCCGACGTGATAGTTGTCAGTTGACAGAACTTTTTCTAAACTACTTCAGATTTATTGTTCTATTTTAAGCTTGTGTATTCAGATGTATAAGCTATATTACTATAAAGATTCAGCAAAATGTGTTCAGTAGTTGTTTTCGTGTTAAAGAGTAACACATATCAATCCATTCCTACAAATTTCCTCGTTTATGATATTGGTAGTGCTACATAATTTTCTTTAATTAAGAACCGAATAAGGCTCGAGGGTTCTACAGCTTCTAATCCTATATAATCCTAGGATTCAGAAATGTAATAAAAAATGGCCGACACAAAATAATCTCTCAATTCCGAATGAAAACGTATAGATAATATGTAGTAGTGTCCATACCAACACGTCACGGAGATTCGGTCCCTCTCGGGAGGGCGGGAGGTCCGTCACTCCGGACGATTGATCACCTCCCTTGGGATCTGTTGAGCCGTGTTCCTTTGTCGCTTTTATTTCCTATATTTATTTTTTTGCGGAATCCTCGTTTTTGCGATAAAATTGCTCGCTTTTATTTTGTCAGGGTAAATGGGCAAAAGATACAACGAGATGTATGTACCTACTAAGTACATGTTAGGTTATTTAGGTTATATAATCTAGCAATTTGATTATCACCTCAAAGTACTAGGTATGAAATTCGCAATAGGGATTCGTTTTCTGCGATTAGTTGGTCTGTAACCGGTAGTCTAATGGTTCGATTGAATATCTGTATCAGAGTGTTACCACTATATTGGTACTAACCGCGTCGTAGCAACTCCTTTCGTTTTGCTACTTTTCGATAACAATAACTTTGTATTCGACTGTCGAGAGATTTGCAGGCCGGCGTGACAGTAACGGCTCCAATACCAAAATGAAGGTCAGAGTAACAATAAAAGTCGTTACACTAGAAAGAAAATTATCTGTTCTCGTCGAAAGAATTTGAAATAACAAAAACTGCTTTTCGCTTTTATATGAAATATATGGATATATAAATCAATATACTAAATATTGGTATAGATATAAGAAGAGTCGTCAAGCACCAATGAGGTGAAATCTCTAATTAATTGCATATATTAATCCACAAGCAGCTGCCCGCGACTTCGTCCCTCCATGTTCGTCCATGTTATAAACCACGACATCATATATTATCCTCGCGTTTTGTTTTTTTTTTTTATTGTTTTTTCAAACAGACTACACTGGTGACTCGGAGGCCTCTACAGTTTCACCCGACTACTAAGGGAGGCGCTTAAGACACTCAATGAACTGTCGCCGAGTTACTTGTTGTTGCATTGCAGCTAATTTAAATAATGTATTTCTGAATAATAGCGTCTATGTTATTTTGATGTATAGATATGCTATAAAGCTAAATAAAAATAAATAGCTAATAATAATAAAAATCCGTTTCATCGTATTCGGGTCCAAATGTGACAAACATCCATCTATTCCTACAAATATTCCCATTTATAGTTTTAATACTCCACACATAATTGACATTGTCTGCTGTTTACTGTCAGAATAGAACTTTTCAGAATTTTATCGGCCAGTTACATATGAATGTAAAATAAAACCATTTAACAATGAATTATCTTTCCACCACCGTCTTCGTTCGAGCAGCTTAAAATGTGTACACTAAAAATACACTCCCGTGTGCACAGCTCCCAGGTGTCGATTGTTGCAAATGTAACAGGTGAATTTATAAAAAGACAATAATTATTAAATGAATATATACAGAGTGAATAGATAGATTATTTAGATGTGTGTTAATTCTGTAATGGATATTAAGTTTGAAATAGTTTTACCCATAAATACATTATCTCCCATACAAATTATGGTTCCACATTTCACCCTCCCCCGACCTTGAGGGATGAGTTCTGAGAAATACCTACTTCACCGAAGCCTTCATTGTAACTCTATAACTTTTTGAAATGAAAATTTTAAAGATTCGTCAACCAGAGCTTCTATATTTATTAACGGTTATCCGATTATCGAGATTCTACCATAATTAATTAATTGAATTTAGTTTGAACTGTATTGCAGTTTTTTTTTATTAAACATCGTCCTCTATAATCTTGGGATATATATTTTTGTATTTTGTATTGTTACGTTTGGTACAAGAGTGTACAAATACGACATTACCCATTCATTTTTAATTTATCAAAATACACATATATTTCTCGCCAATCTTTTTGACCACTGCGAATATGTACAGACCACAAAGATGAGTATACATACGCGTAACATCGAGACAACTAAAATATAAATATTTCCCACTTTTGACCCCTATAATATAATAATACATATAATAAAAATGAAGTGTCGGTATGTAATATCAAAATAACTACTTTTTAATGATTTGATATGAATGTATACAAATCATTTTGCACTTTAGCTCTAGCAATAGCAACCGCTTTTTTTGCATTTCTCTTACATTCTGCATACATCTTTCTCTTATTTTCTTTAATCGTGCTATCCCTGTAATCAATACTTTTCCACTCTTTAAAAGTTGTTTTCTTTTTTAAAAGAGTACGCAAGACATATATATTTAATTAATTTTGTTTAGAATGAATGTTATTTTGGGCGCAGGGGTTGAATTGGTGAAATTTTCTTGATAGCAACATTACCAATGGTGCGGAACCTTCCTTACACATGCATCTGGAGTATTTGAGGAGTCTTTTATTTGAACACGATAAAGTGGCTGCACGGAACCTGATGGCATGTGCAGTACATTGCATAAACCACGGCGAATATCAATATATGGACAATCCATCAGTAATTATCGCTGTCACACCGGCTTGTATGCATGTGTTGAAATAGATTGATCCCAAAACGCTATAAACAAAAAGAGAGTCACTGTGCTTAGGTTTATCATAAATGCAAGGCTATTCGCGACCCAGTCAGGTATAGATCACTACCAAGCTACTTGATACGTAATTATCGTATCTTAGACCGTTGTCTGTTAGGTTCTAGATTTATATTTCTACAATGCGGTACAGCGCGTCTACTGTGCTATAGAAGACAATGGCAGTAGACATTGACAAAGATATTCTAACGATAGTGACGTCATATCAGAAATCTCGGCTATCTCCCGATGATCATTCACTGATAATGACAATCTCTTGACACGGCTCGTCAAACTACGTCACTTTGTAAATATTTGTCTTCTCTCCTCTTCCTCACGTGTGTGGATTACATCAGGCCGAATGTCTCTCAGGGCATGGTGAAATACATTCTCGGTATACGCGCGGAAGACATGTCTTTAGTAGAGAAATTAGGAAATAAATAACGTCATCGCTATCACGCCAATCTGCAAATACCACAAATGTTCGCGCTCACTAAACAGGCGCCTGAAATCATTCTTGGATTTATTCTACTTTTGGCAGGTTGTGAGAAATCGTTGAGAGTGAATTTTAAGCTTGAAACGAGAGTGACATGCGCGGATGTAACACACCGTGAAGTTAGTTGATAAACGGTATTTTTTGAAATATCATATAAACAATTTACCTTTTAACTATAAAGTTACTCAGGTAGGCATTAAGAAGAGGCGCTATTAACATGTGATATTTTATATTGTAGAAAATTTATTTTTAATTTTTTAAACTTAGTGTTGATATTGTTAGAGTGTAATTTGGGCCAACTAAGAAATGGAAATGTCCCTATATATATATATATACATATTATATACCTACTAGCAGTCGCTCGTAACTTAGAATCTGTTTAATAACACCACACTTTATCTTAATGTAGTTCTAAGAGTTTATGCTGCATACGCCAAAACCGTTCTTAAATGCCATGATTTTTTCAACATTTCTTGATACTTGTTATATTTTGACCAGTTTAAATAATGTTATCATATATTTTATTATAGTTTTTTTTTGTTACTCTGATGTATAAGTATTACTGTAACGTTTTATGAACATCCGTTCTGTAATTCACGTGTAAATGAGTAAGAAACATATTGCTAACGTATACTCACTCGCTTCGCTATGTATGTCTTTTGAATTTATTAGTGATAAAAAATGGATACAGAAGTAAAAGGAAAAAAAAATATAATGGTCAATGGAATCCAAAAAATAAATATTCTAGAACCATCTAAGAAAAATTCTGCATCGAATGGTCATAGACCCATACCGATACGTTGCCTAGTAGTACGTGATTGACCTTAAATTAACTGTATTTTTTATACATATGTAGATTAGGAGAAGGTTATTATTTCAACTTATTATTACTTTCTATAAGATGTATGTTATTGATAGGTTCAATGAGTGTAACGCGGGCGAAGTCGTCCGCGATCGTTAGTATACAGAATTAATAATACAAGACGTTAATAACTGATGTAAGATTTGTTATCACATCCGTTATTTCAGCTTTTAACCGTGTATTATCACGATAAGGAGAACAGCGGTGTGCGTTATCGTATATAAAAAAAAAACACGAGTCTTATCGCGACCAAAAAATTGGATTTGATTCAATAGATTCGATTCGTTTAGTAAATCCCTTGAAAAATGTACATTTCGTTTGTTGATACTGCATTATCGTTCGGCATTGTTCGCTCGTATCTCGATCAGCTGGTTGATAGCGGTCGACTGGTTCAAAATTAGATTTAACGGTGATAGTCGGTTTTATATTAGGTAAATCAGTTATATATGAATCACACTTTGATCGAGATCAGTACACAGATCTGAAGAGGGTTTTATATCTGCAATTCAACTCTCGAACGGTGTAAGTTTAGCCCAAGTTGATATGTGTATCTAAATTTATCATGCATCACTGCTATTTTTCATATTAAGTGAAAAATAACATATATTACGAAATTAACAATATAGGTGACTGCTATTTATTGTATAAGAGGATATTATGAATACAAAATGCCAGTGAACAATAATACCGCAAAATTTATACTATATTGGGGTGAGAGTTAAAAACAGTTCGTTCGAAAGGGTCTCCCTTGCTAAATTCCTTGTTACTAAATGTGTTGGATATGAGTGAGGGAGTCAAATGAATGCTATTTAGTACTTACAGTAGGCGAAAACTGATGAATACTCCCGAACCATGATTAAATAATCATTTTAAAATAGCAGATTTTCGCTTATCACTTGTGAAATAGCAGTCATGTAAAAAATAATTTCACAAATCTATTTCCATTACTTTTATTGATAACAGCACATCTAGCCAATAGGAACAAACAAAAGAAGAAGAGTAAAACCAGAGCAGGAAGATGTTCTTAATTGTGTTCCCTCTTCCTATTTATATATCACTAGCGGCCCGCTCCGGCTTCGCACGGGTATAAAAATATATAGCCTATGTCATTCACTGAAAAAATGATTCAAATCGATCCAGTAGTTTTGATTTATTCTTTACTGCCCGTGACTCGCACGCGTTAAATTTGGAGTAACCTCAAAAATACAGTATTTCTCCACTATTTAATTTATGTTATTCTATATATAAAACTTCCTCTTCAATCACTCTATCTATTAAAAAAAACCGCATCAAAATCCGTTGCGTAGTTTTGAAGATTTAAGCATACATAGGGATATAGGGACAGAGAAAGCGACTTTGTTTTATACTATGTAGTGATTACAAGATTATTTTTACAGTGCAATTCTGTATTTATATCTGCTCTCTTCCAACCTATTGGCTATCAAATTTTCTGAAAAAATTATTCTTTTCTTAAGAGCATAATTTTGACAGTATGAGCCTTTAAATTACTAAGTAAGGGTTGCTTTCCAGGGAAGTCGTATGTCGATGCTTATCACCACGATAATAAGCCTAAAATCAATTACACATTTCCACTATGCAGTACATGGTTTAGAATAATCTTGTATCTTCATCACATTTCCGTTTGCTGTTAGCGCCGATAGTATTATCAGTTAAGTGACAATTAGTTATTGTATGTGATTTCTAAAGAACTCATTATATGCTTCGACGGGAATTAGCTGTGTTTCCGCTAAATTTCGAAGTAGAATGAACTTGATTTAATTCCTAATCCAAGTTTATCGAAATGTAAATAATATACGTATGTATTGTCATGAGTTATTCTGGTGCATAAGCTATGTTACTGTATAGTTTCATCGAAATAGGTTCAGTAGTTTTTGCGTGAACGAGGGACAAACATACATTCGTTCTCACAAATTTTCTCGCTTATAATAATACTAGCGGCTTGCTCCGGCTTCGCACGGGTATAAAATATATAGCCTATGTCATTCAGTGAAAAAATGATTAAAATCGATCCAGTATTTTTCATTTATTCATTACTGCCCGTGGCCCGTACGCGTTAAATTTGGAATATCGTCAAAAATAACAGTATTTCTCCACTATTTAATGGATGTTATAATACATATAAACCTTTCACTTCAATCACTCTATCTATTAAAAAAAACCGCATCAAAATCCGTTGCGTAGTTTTAAAGATTTAAGCATACATAGTGATATAGGGACAGAGAAAGCGACTTTGTTTTATACTATGTATGTAGTGAAGACATAATAAATATGAACTATAAATGCAGTTAGATAGCACATGTAAATTGCGCCCAATTAGATAGTGAACAAAGATGTTCATAGAAGATCCATGTAACGCTTATAAAGCAGTAAGAAATGAACTCTTACTGTCAAAAAGTATGTAGTCTCGGCCTATAGCTCACCAAGTCGTGTTATGAACGTATAAGGTACGAAAATGTTCATAAGAATGTACTCGTATACATATGACGGCCAGTGTAGGTGTGCATTAATTCATTTTAATTAAAAGTAAGAATATTTTTTTAATGTTCCGTTACCATTCAAATCATTATATGGTCCGATGTAGTGGACCGAGACCTTTAAACCACTTGGAGAACTATTGACGAAAAAACAATGAGACAGAGTGAACAATTTTCCGAAAAGTTTGTGAAACAACAGCTTTAAACATTAAATCATTCATTACTATAGAAGGAGTGTTCGATAAGCGGTGTATACAATCGTTCATTCAAAAGACGTCCACGGTCTACTGCGGGAAATTGGCTTGTCCAAGAGATAGTCACAGAGAACGGTCTCGCGATGGTCATATAGTGCGGTTTCCTGCAATTTATATTAATGCTTTTATAAGTAGCCTTCATTATGATACAGTAAAACTCTTGTATTATATACATACTAATAAAATGCATATACAAATATCACAGAGACTTGGTTCAGTGTAATGTACATAGAAAAATGTGCATGACAACAAGTTTGAAAACGGACGATAATAAAACGCAATATTTTAATCATAACAACAGTTCTAGAAGTTTCGGATTACGATTATCTAATCTGAGTTTCCTCGTGCATGTCGTTTTTAATGAATCATGCTCAGTGCTGGATATAACCTTAGCGCCGCCCCTGAGTAGTGTAAAAAAAATTCCGCGACATTATCGAAATTTTGCATAAACTGGGTGAAGATTGGATATAACATTTTTGGAATTTGCAAGTTATTTGATTTCAATATTTTTACATTATTTATTTAAAAATATATATAAAATAAAGTGAGTTGTTTCGAACACTTATAACTCAAGAACGACTGTACCTATTTTTAACATCATTAACTCCTGAATTTGTCTTCACCCCGAATAGCTTGAGAAATTCATATAAATAAAAGTATAATTTCTTCTATCTTTTCTTCTGTATTTATAAAACAAAGCCATATATCACAAGGTGATTCATTGAAAATAGAAAGTGACCGATGCAAAAAAATACACAGCATCATCAAAGCATATTATGTCTTGCTGATACGCATTGAAAATACTTGGTTTTGTACTTTTATATATTTTTTATTTATTTTATATATATAATAGTAATAAACTATTTAACTTGGTAAACTATTAGTAATCGTTTTATTACGTCAATAAAAATATAAATTAAGTTTAGCTAAATATTAACTTGAAATTCGTTAACTGCTAGGCGGTGCGAAGTTTCAAATATAATTAATAACTCTAATTGCTTAAATTATTCAATAAGAAAAAAACCTTATTATTTTTTTTACTTATAAATTCATCTGAAAAATAATTTATAACTGTTTTTAATCTTCGAAGAATGTAATAGTTTAATATATAAATATTATTTTTCGGAAAATGAAAACGCCATTTTCGTCAAAGCTAAGAATTATCTTTTCTCGTCCTCTAAATTTTGGCGCCTCTGAAATTTTACCGCCCTGGCCACTAGCCTCGAGTGCTCCTAGTGTAAATCTAGCACTGGCTATGTTGTAGTGACTGAGAAATACAAAAAAAATAGATACGTTACATTACAACATAAAAACCAGGAACAAAAAAGTACAATCTATCGCCATCTAGCGGCAAGTTATAGTAAAAATGGATAACAGAAAAAAAAAAAATCTTGAAAAAAAAACCAATGTCGGTGCATTTATGGAAGTCAAGATGATCCAAAAATTATTTAACAAATTTGACCGAATCCTATAGTTTCTATCGAAATGGTCTTTAAAGTATTTTAAATAAAT